>OX639997.1:63194795-63873451 GCA_951828415.1 Anomoia purmunda | reverse complement strand
GTCCATATTGGTCGCTTCGATATTCAAAGAAAGGATCTGGCTCTTCGGAACAAAATCCCGGTCTTGAGCTTGAAGGCAGCTCCCAACGCAGAGCGCAGTAACACAAACGAAACTAACGCTAATAATCCTAGCACTCACATTGCTTCTAAGTGCTCTCTAAGCTATTGACGGCTGTCGCTTTTTCTGTTCTCTATTTGGAAATAAATTTTATACGCAGCATTGACTTTTTAAATACTAATATTATTTTCTGTGTCACATGAATTCCTGCTTTGAATGTTACATGTTTCGCAGTTTTGCTTGCTTCAGAGAGAGAGAGAAAGAGAGAGAGAGATAGAGAAAGAGATTTTAAATAACTCGTGCTCGCATTTTCCGCAACATTTACCCAAATGTTTGCAACAGACATAAAGCCAGCGAAGGAAAAGTTGTACATATACACCGTTATATTAAAATATCAGCATCACATTCGCTGCATCATCTTCTCCATTTTGTTGAATTTACGAAGCCTACGTATAACTGACAAAGTCGGACCGCAACACCCTAAAATACATAGCCCAACCATAGTCAGCACTGTCACCACTTTTGTTGTGCAAATAGAAAAGGTCACAACAGTCAAAATGTCATACGCACAGCGAGCGTACAGAGTCGCGACGTCAGTTGCCAGCCGTTTGTCATTTCTCAGTTGACCTTCCTGTTTGCACACTGCGGGCTTCATTGCAAATATCTGTATAGGTATTTGTGTATTTATTTTACGTTTACATCTTGACTTCGTATAATATTTTGGCGCTTGCTGCGTTAGTGATATCAAGAATACACCCGGCAGCAAATTTCTCTAGCCCAAAAAGAGTTCAAGATGCGTTCCGCTTTCCACAGTACTAGTTCCCGCTGAATCACCAAAACAACAGCTTCAACTGTCTATTTTAACATAGGTAGTATCATTAGCGGTGGACAGTTGCCCCTTATGCATTCCAAGGTATGTATATAGTTGAGGGGTGGTTCCAAGGAAAAATGTTTTTTGGACCAGTTCTAAAAATTCATAATTAAACTAATTACAGATTGAGTGGTTCTGAACACCTTGCAAAGAATAACCAAAAGAACTTATTGAAATTAAATTCTAAAAAATGATGCTTAGGTTTTTCATATATTTATTTATTCATAAAGCGGAGTTTCTATATATACATATGTACATATGTACATATATTTGACCATATTTGCATATAAATAAATACCGCCTATCGCGTAAGTTAGTATACAATGATTTTGTTTGCAATATTGAAAATGTATCTTAAGCAAACGATGATTCGCTAAATTTTCGTAAGAATATAGTTCGTTCTATAGTAAAATCCATTCCAATTAAAATTGTAAACTTTATACAAAGCTTCGAAATATTCAACAAGTTTACATCAAAATTGTATAACCTAAGTACAGTTTTTAGTAAATTCTGTGTATGCAGTTTTGTAGACCATTTATTTCAGTATAATGAAGGGAATGTTTTGAGTAACAGCAAATTCTCGCTAATTTTCTATGGTTTTTTTTTTTATTTGCTGAGCGTGTTTGCGCATTTTTTCCATACATGTTCAAAATTTTTTTTTTTAAATTTTGTGAATTTTCAAAGCTTTGTATAAAGTTTAAAATTTACATTTATATGGATTTTGTTAAATAACAAACTATATTTCAATATAGTTTTATAAAAATTTAACGAATAATTTTTTACTTAAGATACATTCTAAATATTGCAAGCAAAATCACCGTATACTTACTTTTGAAAGTGACTGTACATACCATACATGGTGCTTATTTCATTTTTGTGTACTTCGACTGAGCAACTAATGAAATGATCAAAGTTCTGATTGATTAGTCGCATAGCCATGTTATATGCCGGTTGCGCCCATGGTATGTACAGTTTTTGATAAGGGCACCATTTTAAAATTTCGCCTTTTCTGAAATTTAATTGCCTTGCGCAGCTGCGCCTCCAAATCTTTCATATTCGGCATGCATGAAATGGAATCTATTTTCAAAGGGAATAGAAGTGTTAATTTAAAAATTAATTATTAGGCTGCAAGTTCGATTTACTGCAGATTTACCTGAAATTGCAGGTTGCACTGCCACTTCTGCAGCTTCTAATATTTCACTATTTTCTCCTCTTAGTCTAATTAAACAAATTTCCTTCTTTTTTTTTTATTTGTCTCTTTATATTCCACCTGCTCATTTTGGTTTTATTTAATTACTTTTTGACTTTTAGTAGATTCCACTAATAAACTTGTTATAATGCAACTTTTCTGGATATGACACTTAAGATGTCGAAAATTAACTAAACGAACAATGGCGATCGCTGTAAATTGTGGTAGCCAAGCGGTCCGTGTAATGCTTAAGACACAATACTGGCGAACGGCGAATTTTTCGTGGGGAATTTTTCGCTGTCAAAATTAGAACACACTGAACTAAATATGAGAATGCACACAACCCAAGCGAACAACGACTTTCGTCCGACGAACATTCATAGCGATAGACTTATTTCTATTGCCGTCGCTGCCGGCAGCGGCAAAATAAAATTCATTGTGGCCTATAAGTTTAATATGCTCAGGGGTTTTAAATCGAAATATTTAAATAACAGCACAACATATAGATATTATTCTCCCTTTTACTAATTGAAAATCAAAATTTGAATTGCGACTTATCATATTTAGCTGTTTTCGTTGTCGCCGTAATTGTGTTTTACTAGGCGAAATTGTTGGGCAAACGTTGCTGACGTCGTCGCTCTACTGAGCGAAAATTCGCCGTTTGGTTTGTCTATCTGAAATTTAGAAAAAAATTCAATTTCTTTTGTTAAATTTGTTTTTAAATACAAATGTTATTCTAACATCTTGGCATTTCGAAAATTGGTAGGAGAAAAATAAATAAAAAAATATATTTCTCTATTTGCTGGCATCACTGCTGGCAATGTTGATGTTCGCGGAAATATGTAAATGAATGATAGTATTCGGATTCGGATTTTTTACGGTTGGTATGCCAGCAGTAATAGGAATTTTTAAGCATCCAGAATCCCTCATCGCATTACGAAGCAACCAGTCCGTGTCGTGCTCTGTTACTGTTACCATTTCTGAACTAGTTATTTTACTTCAGGAGGACACTTGACTGCTGCAGGTCGTAGCTGAGCATCCATACATACTCGTACTCGTTTATTTGTATGCGTGCCGATATTTGTGGCTTCTTTGTTTTATTTCGCGTTCAGTTTTTTTTTATGGCGTATCGTAAATTATACGGTTTTATTGCCGAAACGTGACATTTAGCTTCTCTTGACAGACCGATTATCAAGGCATCAATTGGCTTTTCCGTATTTTCCACTAAATGCGGGGAAATTTGAAAGAATCGCTTCAGTGCGTACATTTCTAGCGTTTCGTTTTTTTGTGGTTTGTTTTTTTTTTTTTGATTTTGTTTTGAAAAAGAACAATTCCTTGATCATTATTTTCAGCTTTTTCTTTCTTCAGTTTCACTTATTGTATGAACTTATGTTTTATTGGTTTGCCTGCCATTCGAACTCAATGACCTGACTGTGTTTATATAGACCATCCGTTTCCCTTCCTCCTCCACCCGCACACACGCACAAAGCTTCACGACACTTCTGTGGCGAGCCGGCAGCTAGGCCATGGACTGACAATTCACGTATGAAATGATTATATTGTACGAGTATGAAGTAAATACAATTTGTGCTTTTCAAACTTTGTTTCGCACTACATTATTTTCGTTTTTCGGTTGGCAAATAAAATTGAGTAATTTTCAAATATTTGCTACCCACTGAAGTGCGTGATGGATTTCGTTGAAGAGCAATTTTATTCCACATTCATCAAATGGTTGATGATGGCGTTCTGGTCGAGGTAGAATTCGTACATATTATGTGTTTACATATTCATGGTTGTATCTATGATGCAATAAAGTACGAGTATAAAAAAAAATTAGTTTTTCGACTGTGCTACTACTGGTGTAAAATGAATGCTAATTTAGATAATTGATTTCATACTAGCTGTGTGACAGTTGACGAAAACTTCTAATATAACAGGTTCATCTGATGAGCAATTAAGATGGATTGTGGTGGTTTAAATGCGATAGGGATATATACTAGTTCAAATGCTTATACAGCACTAAGTAAAAAGAGATAGCATGAGCTCTTCCTCCACAATTCGAGGTAATATAATAATAACAATAATTTGGCGCTTACACCATAGCTTGATGTTTGGCCGAACTTCTCCTTCAATTTGTGGCGTGCGTCTAGTTATTGTAACACAATTGAGGGACCTACAGTTTTATGCCGACTCCGAGTGGCGAATGATTTTTGTGAGAATGAAGTGCGCACACGCTACACACTCGGCTACGGCAGCCGTCATTCTCATGGTAACTTGATTCGATTGTTCAGGGCAAGAGTTCGTAAGGATTGCAATTATCTCCCGACGAACGTCGTAGCCCATCGATGCATAGTCTGATTCAAATATGTTGACTCGACTAACAAATGGCGGAATTTATATAGCGCATCCTCGGCACGGGTATGGTATATACGGAGATAAAGAGAGGAAATGCGCTGTTGTTGTTGTTGTTATTTTAATAGCATAACAAATTTTCCACACACTTTTGTGGAATGTCGGTAAAGTGACAACCTTGGCCGGATAAAAATCCGGAACCTGACTCTCGTGGGAAGTACAGCTATTCCGCCAGATGGAGCTCTCTCCCCATCACTCTGCAACGGCTTTGCCTTGCTGGTAGTGGTCGAATTCTTTCTAAATGAATTATTACATAATGTACTGGATATTGTGGAAACCTAACCGGTGTAATGCGGACTAAATGATAACCCAGTAATGCTATGGGGGCTCTCATCACAAATAAAAACAATATCACCAAATGTCAGCTTCCACCGTTGAGTATTATCTTGGGCAGCTAGCTAACCTGAAAACATAATACGGAACAAAGCTTCAGAAAAACTTTAGCTATTCTGTATACCTGCAATTCTGGTATATGCGAAAAGTGCCAAGGCCTAACGCCAACAAGAACACTGGAAGAGTAACTTAATCTTGTCCCTGCAGATCTGCTATTCGTTTGAATTCATCAACAACTTGAAGTGACACAATAGTTGGCAACTCTAAAATTCTGTGCTTTGCCACTCTAAAATTCAAATGCGATATTTCTGTATCTACAAAAGGTACTTCGCTCAACTTTGACACGCGGATTTGGGTTCTAGAACGGAATGTGCGGCTATTGTTTTTTTTTTAAAGACGTGGAACGACTCACTTTAGACCAAAGGGATATAACTTCGAAAATACTTGACCAAATTTTCCCACATTTGGTGCACATTTTGTATTTCAACTCACTTAGACACTTAATTAGCGCTATAATCGCTCTGGTTCACCTTCGCACGCATTCGTTTCACTTCTCTATCTGGTTTGGAAAAGGCAGAAGTAACGGCGCGGTTGTTGAGGCCGATGATATCGATATCATCAGCATGCGCCAGAAGTTGGCCGCATTTATAAAATATGGTGCCTGAACGGTACAATACTGTAGCTCGAATTATATTTTCCAACATTAGGTTAAATAAGCCGCACGAAAGGGAGGCACTCTGTCTGAAGCCTCGTTTGGTTTCAAAGGACGCGAAGAGGTCCTTCCCGATTCTGACGGAGCTGGTGGTGTTGGTCAACGTCATTTTACATAGCCGTATTAGTTTTGTTGGGATAACAAATTCAGACATTGCGGCAAATATGCAGCTTCATCTCGTGCTATCGAAAGCGGATTTGAGGTCGACAAAAAGATGGTGTGTGTTAATTTTTTTCATGACTTTACCAAAATTTGGCGTATCGTGAATATCTGGTCGATGGTACATTGAAGCCACCCTGATGAGGCTCAATCAGTGCCTTCGCGACAGGCTTCCGTCCTTCACACAATACCATATTTGAAATATATTGCAGGATGGCCACCCTTTTTTTGTTTTATTTATTTATTAAATTAAGTTCAGCTTCATAATAGCGGAACAGGGTGTATTTAAATTTAAAACTACCCCTCAAATTTTTTTCTAGAGTAACGGCTCTCAGTTTTTAATTGACCCTCGATCTCCTTTGCCGTCATTCCCTCTAAACCTGTATCGCTTCACACTTTTATTGCAATGGTTGCTTTATGAAATACATTTACCTGCATATAAATTTCTCACAGTTGGTAACCCTCGCAAAAATATTTTTTCTTATGACACCAGTAGAGTATATAAAATATGGTAACACTTTCAAAAACGTTTTCGTATAAATTTAATTAAAGTAATCATTTTAATCAGGTGATCATACTCTTTCAGCACATGCTTGGAATTGAAATATTTATGTCCATTTCGTTCGAATTCCATGTCTTAATATTCAGTTTAACATATTACTTTAATTTGATTTACTATTTTAAGCTGGTGGTAATTGTCTCTCACAATATTATTGAAATAAAGCCGTTTCAATCTGCATTGGATGAAACTCATATTGCAATATGACCTTATTAACTTTTTCAACGGATGGCAATTCTTTTCAAATATATTTTTTGAAATAAACTTTTCCTAAAGCGTTAGGTTCATGGTGGAATAAAGATGATGCCACTTATTTAACCTCACTTTTTGGTAGTCGACGCATATACATAAATGTAGTAAAAAAGGGGAAAATTATCGGCTCTTTTTTGCTTATTTTTTAATACTGTTTTTAAGATGTATGTATTCAACAAAATATTTTATTAAACAAACGAAAAAATCATAAACATTCTTGATTAAGTTTTCCGATCTTGTAAACAGTGCAATTAACAAGATTTTTATAATTTATTTGTAAATAGCTACATGTACATAGCTATAAATTTTACAAAGCCAATAATATTTAAGAATATAATCGAACTGGTAGCAAAAAGGATTGTTTGAATAAAATCAAAACCAAATAATAATTATGAATTCTATCTTATTTGTAAACTATTATACGTACCTGGATTTTTTTATCGCAATCATATCGTAACTTCATGCTCGACTCAATTTGTTGTTCTTGCACCTATTTGTCTCACGGCTCACTATATATATATTACTGAATAAAACTCACATGAATTTTAAATTCATTTCAAACAATATAAGTATTTTATTTAATAAACTCTGTTTATTTAAAAGTAATGAACGATTTCGTCTCACGGCTAGAAATGTCAAATTACCTGTATTTTGTTTCTGCTTTTACGGATTTGAGAGCTGAAGCCATGAGAGCAAAAATAAAAAACGCATAAACTGTAACAGCTCAAGGCAGTAGAAGCAAAAACAAAGTACATGTGAATTTTGTTGTTGAACTTTCGAAGCCATCTGCTATACGTTCGCCTTTACGTAACAGGATGTTTGATGTTCATAGAAACGAAGAAATAAAAGAAAACACTTGAAACATGGAAATTACAAATATAATACTTTTGTCCGAAGAATATTAAACGAAAAGACTCTGACCAACTCTGGCGTAATATTTTAACCCTTAAAGCTTATTAACAAAAACCAACACTGGGGCTTAGGCACCACCTTTTATATCTGTGGCGTTTTGCCATAACATCTTAAGTCTTAAAATTGAGTTGTGAGATATTGGCGATTTTCTCTCAAATCTATTGTGTTGAAATTTAATGAGTTATTTTTAATCAAGGAAAAAGTAAAACTATTCCTTAAGACATTATAGGCAGATTTTGAAAAAATATTTAGTAAGAAGTATGTTTTATTCGTTGGTTTGTACATAAGATATTTTAAAAAACGGAATGTTAAGAAAAATCAAATGTTTTAATGTATGTAATATTTTCAAAAATAAAGATAAGAAAAATACAAAAGGCGATAACTTTCTTTAAAATTGGAATTTTTTAAATCGGATTGGACACAAATATGGATTATGAGTAGGATAACTAGAATATGACCTTAACTCGATTTTGACTTAAGTCGACTTAAGATGTTTTGGTAAATTGCCACAGATATATATTGCGGAAACATCGCGAGTGACAGATATTAACCTTCCTGACCATTTCGTCGGTCTGTGAGACCGATGAATAACTTTTGTGTTAATTTCACGAAAACAAAAAATGGCAACTCCGCCATTCTCTCAGTATCTTCATTATTTCTCATTATACAACTTTTAGTGTAACAAGTGCGTTTGAGTTGAAGTGTTGTACTGGTGATTGCTAATCAGACGGTTTGTGAGACCGACTTATAGTTAAGTGTAACATTTTCGTCAGGTAAGTTGGTTTTGCAAAATTAGAAATTGTTAGATGAAAATGGACAATTAACGATCAGTTTATATGATTTAATAAGATAATTGTGTTCAAAATTAATTATCGTGAGATTTTCTTTAGATATGGCAGATATTGAGCGCATAAGAGCTATTCTGAATGAAATCGATTCAGATCCAGACTCTGATGTGGAAGGTGGTACTGAATACGAAGATAATATTGATGTGTATGAAGCAAACACTGATACTGAACAAGAAGACTCCAAGGAAAGTGATGTTGAAGATTCACAGGACACTGAATCGAGTCACAATCACTTTTTTAATGGAAAAGACAAAACTACAAAGTGGATGAAGTCCTTCCCAAAATCTTCAATAAAAACACGGTCGAAAAATTTAATAACAAAGCTCCCTGGAGTGAAAGGCGCAGCATTGAACAGAAAAAGTCCTGGTGAAATATGGAATCTTTTTTTTCCGAAAGTGTCATTAATATTATAGTGGATGGTACTAACTAACACATCGAACATATTGGCAAAAATACATCAGATACCAACATTACAGATGCTTTAGAGATAAATGCATTCCTTGGTCTCCTGCTGTTTGCTGGAACTCGGAAAAACGCTCGGTTAAATGCTAAAGATCTTTTTAAAACTGATGGTTCTTCACCCAAAATTTTCCGCCTTATAATGACTCTAAATCGATTCATACCTTTAATGAGCTGCATTAGGTTTAATCAGAGATTTGTTTGACGAGGTTGTGTTCTCCTTTGGCAAATACATCATTCCTTCGGAGTTTGTAACAATTGACGAAAAATTGGAGGCCTTTAGAGGACGTTGCGGCCTTAAACAGTATATTCCCTCCAAGCCAAATAAATATGGTATCAAAATCTATGCTCTTTGTGACGCCAAGTTATCCTATACACTCAACTTGGAAGTTTATGTTGGCAAACAGCCAGAAGGGCAATACCACGTTGATACGTCATCTTTGGCATTGGTCACTCGTCTGTCTGGAATGATACATGGATCCGGGCGGAACATTACTTGTGATAATTTTTTTACGAGCGTCCCCCTAGCGCAAAGTTTGTTAGAAAATTATAAGCTCACTCTAATTGGAACAATCCGTAAAAACAAAAGAGAACTGCGACATGAATTTCTTAACACAAAAGGACGTAAAGTAAAATCAAGCTTATTCGGATATCATTCAGACTGTACTTTGGTATCCTATATTCCGAAAAAAGGCACGAACGTAATCCTCATTTCAACCATGCATGACAATGGCACTATTGATGAAGAAACGGGTAAGCCTGAAATCATCATAGATTATAATATGACAAAAGGAGGCGTAGATACTGTGGACAAAATGTGTGAAGCCTACAATTGTGCTAGAGGTACAAATAGATTGCCACTTGTGATTTTTAACAGTCTAATGAATGTATCTACACATTCAATAATCTAGAAGAAAAAAAATGCCGTCGGAAATTCCTTGAGGATCTTTCTTTTGATTTAATTAAGCCGCATATTATAAGAAGAGCTTCTCTTCCACACACCGCACTACGTACAAAAGAAAAAATTCAACAAATATGTGGGGGTCCCGCTCTTAATATTCCGTCAATCTCCAACTCTGGTCGCTGCGTATACTGCGGGTCTAAGAAAAATCGAAAAAGTCGATACAACTGTAAGAAATGTTTTAAATTCTTTTGTCTAGAACACGCTGTAATGGTTTGTAGTGAATGCTACGAAATCTCTAACGACTGATTGAAATTTACAAAGACTAACCTCATGATGAGGCATAGTGTTCCTGTTTTTTCTTGAATTCATTTTAATTTTTTGTTTACTTTTAAGATATATGTTAATAGAAAAACAACATTTTATAAATGTTGTCTTTTGTGAATGAATTTTTTATTTATTTTTATATTAGGTCTAAGATCAAATATGCCAAAGCATTGTGATGAAATATAAATTGATGCTGTGAGCTAAAAAAAACTTAATTTTGTTTTTTTCTTACTTCAGTTATTTCAGATTAGTTTGTTAAATATGTCCACTGCACAGGTTTTGGAAATTTTAGAATAGTTTTGAGATACCGAGAAATATTAGAAATCGGTCTAAGATTCCGAGAAATGTGAATGTGTCGCACAAAAATGAAAATAGTCAGGAAGGTTAAATACAAAGCAGAATATGTGAACTAATAAAAGGAAAAATTTTACTGAAAATGGCGCAGCGCCGAAACCGGGCTATCTCCAAACCAAACCTGACAAGGCATGACGGCAAATCGCTTTTCCATCCTTTCGAAAAATCAAAAGAGGCAAAGAAATAAATTAATAAACATTTAAAATATTTACGTTTTGTAGTATACGAACCTTAGAATTTTCTTAAACTTGTATCTCAGCCTCGCCATTTAGTAAACAGTCGTAACTTCCGAAAACAATTGTTGAAAGTAAAATTATTTTATTGCCAATTTTCACTTGACCAATTGGAAAAACTCATATGAAATTTGCAGCCAAAATCCCACTCGTATTGCAGCGGTGTAAGGGACAAAATTCGCAAATCTGTGGAGGCTAATATTCTGGAAACTTCTAATATCGCAATCCGCACCTTCAAATAATTATATATACGCTACCGAAATTGTTAAAATTATAACAAAACCCTTCAAGTGACAACGACATATTATTATTATTGCATCATGTTTAGATTGACATTAATATTGGGAAATTTCATTTAGGGTTTGGGCTTATACAATGAGAGACTAGAACACTTCGTTTGTTGTGCCGGGTCTTTTTTTAGACTGATAGAACTTTCTATAGGGATAGCTGTCGCTTGACAGCTGGTAAATGACATTTCGTTTTGACATTTCTGTTATGTTAGTATTGAGAAACCATCATGGAAAGAATGACGCCGTAACAACGTTTACAAATTGTGGAAATTTACTTTAAAAATCAGTGTTCTGCTCGCCAAACATATAGAGCATTTCGTGAATTTTATGATCCACATAATCGAGCATCAGAGCAGCTTATTCGTCGAACTGTTGATAAATTTCGAACATCATTTACTCTACTCGATGGAGAACCAACAACAAGACAAAGAACTGTATGTACAGAAGAAAATATTTGTGCTGTAAGTGATAGTGTTGGAGAAGATCCGAATTTGTCTATTCGCCGCCGTGCTCATCAAGTTGGACTTTGTCCATCCACAACATGGAAATTTTGCAGTGGTTCAAAATTGGACTGATTGCATCCGATTCACCAAAGCAAGTGGTGGCGGACATATGCCAGAAATCGTTTTTAAATATTAAATGTCATGAAAATATATTTCAAATAAAAAAAGAATTTGTCATCATACTTCAGTTTTTATGCGCTCTATTTCAATTAAAGTTCTATCAGTCTAAAAAAAATCATCCTTTATTAAAAAAAAAAATTGTTGTCAATTTTTGACTATGAAGCAGAATGTAAGTAAAATATCGTTATTTAAAACTGAAAATACCTGAAATATGTAAACTCCGAAACACCCGAAAAGTTCGATGCTTGGTGTATTTTTGTATGTGCTTTCTCCTTTCTCACAAAGTGGTAAAATTTTCGATTTCAAAAGTTATGTTTTTGGATTACATTGAAACAATTAAAAAAAACGAAGCAATTTTGTATTTTTAAATGTTATGACCTTATGACTTATGACATCGTGTGAATCACCCAAATATTTTTATTTCATAGAATGTTACTTTTTAAACAAGAGAAATAAAATGATCTCTGCTTAATTCCAGATTATAAACTATGTTTGGGATAAATTTAATAAAAATTACTCGAACAGTTTGGGCGTGAAATTAAAACAAATATAAGATGTGTACACTTTTTCAAAATACAAACAACCTGGTAGAGTGAACATCAAAACTTTTATATTGGGCCCATTACTATGTAACTTAGTTGCAAAAGAACACTAGGTAGGATAACAAAATGATCTCGCCAAACCAGCACGGTTTTGTCCCTCACCGATCTACAGTTTCGAATCTAGCAGTATTTAGTGAATATTGCATTGCGTCTTTTTCTGCTGGGCTGCAGGTTGATTGTGTATATACAGACTTTTCAAAAGCTTTTGATAAAGTTTCACATTCTTTATTAATTTATAAGTTGGCGCATATAGGCTTTCATTCAGTTTTTTTTTTTAAATGGATTAAATCCTATTTATACAAAAGAATTTGCGTAGTAACATTTGAAGGCAATTCTTCTGAGTCTTTTTTTGTCTCCTCTGGGGTTCCCCAGGGGAGTATACTAGGTCCGTTACTGTTCGTTCTGTTTATAAATGATATAAGTAGCTGCTGTAGATTTGCAAAATTTTTGCTCTAAGCCGAAGACTTAAAAGTTTTTTCGATAATTAAAAACCACGATGATGCGCTTCAGCTTCAAAATGACATTGACAGCTTACATCTATGGTGCGGTAACTCTCAGCTCTCTTTAAATATAAAAATGTGCTTTAAAGTCACATACGCGAAAACTCATAATATCTTGCGGACGTCTTATATGATTTCTCATTCTTTTTTACAAAGTTTGGACGAAATTAAAGGTCTTGGGGTAATTTTTTCGAGTAATTTTTCTTTTAATAGGCATATTTGCCATATTATTTCGAAGGCTTACTCGGAATTAGGGTTTGTTAGGCGAAATAGTTCCAAATTTTCTTACCCTTATACTCTTAAGTTATTATATACGGCTCTTGTTCGTTCCAACTTGGAATATGCCACTTTTATCTGGAGGCCTAGTCATAAAAATTATATAAATAGGATTGAACGGGTCCAAAATGTTTTTCTTAAATATGCCTTACGTTCATTGAGTTTTGTTGACCCAATTCCCTCTTATAAATCTCGCTTGCTTTTGATTAATCTTAAGACTTTGGAAGCAAGAAGATCGGTCCTCTCACTTTCTTTTGTTCATAATATCATCAATGGGGACATTGACTGCTCCTATCTTTTGGAAAGAATTAATTTCAACATCCCTCATCGTAATCTTCGTATTTCTTTGCCTTTCTATGGTGTTAACTGTAAAACAGAATATTCGCGAAATGCTCCCCTTGTCCGAGCGCTAATTGAATTTAATTCACTCTCGAGTTCCATCCAACTTGATTTTTCAATTCCGAAAAATGTATTTTCCCATATTTTAAATTTAGCTATCTAGGTTTTTAAATCTTACTTTTTAATTACTTTGTAAATAGTCTGTAAGAAACTTATGTTCATAGACTAAATAAATAAAATAAAATAAAATAAAAATAAAAATAAAAAATAAAATAAAAATGCATGTAAAGCAACAACACTAACTCGGAAAAATATGCGAGTTGAGCCAACTCGGTAAAACGATATCCGACCTAAGATGTACTGTTGCAAAGTGGAAAAAACTCCGCTATTGTGAATAAGCCCTAAGAAAATACATGGGAACATTCAGTTTATGACTTAATTCATATCTTTTGCAAGTCGATAATAATAAAACGGGCTCATTGAATGCCCACTAAAGTGAAAAATTCAATAACCAAGACGGTATTACCCAACTACAAAATCAGGTGTGTATTTGCTATTTGTCAAATTTTTAGGGTTGAGCTAGCGAAATATACAGTAGAAAAGTTTACCAATAAAATATATATGTATAACAAAATTGTTATATAGGAAATGTCTGGCGGGACTAGCTGTTGGAAAGAAGATATTTTAGAGTTACCTAAAAAAATTACTTTAAAAGATGCAGTGTGGCTTTTGAAGCTTAATTGGCGCTTTAACCGCTTAAGCGATTTTGGCCGAACTTCTCCTAAAATTTGTGGTATGCGTCTTGATGTTGTAATACAAATTGTGTGATCTATAGATTTACACCGACTCCGAACGGCGAATGTTTTTTGTGAGAAATTTTTTCATGGCAGAAATACAATCGGAGATTTGCCATTGCCTGTCGAGGGGCGGGCCGCTAGTAGAAAAAACTTTTCTACAATCTTTGATGTTATTTACCCCGGCGATTGAAGTTTGATTGGGATGAAGTTAATGCAAGCGATATTGAAAAATATTGAAAACTGATTTTGAAAAGTATTGATTCCATAGAATCCAATAGCTATAATGACGATGAAAACAAGTCATTATCCTTACTGCGTCAAGATAAATATTAAATTGTTTATGAGATATGTACAAGTTTTGTTTTTGTGATTTCATAAAATCAATATAGATATAAAATAACGACTAAAAAATTGTCTCCCTTAATCTGCGACCAAAGAGAAAATACAAAGAAATGTAAATTATGTTACATAATTCGAATTCTCCTTGTCCACACATTCTGCTTATAAAAATGTAATAATTGACAATAATTTGATTAACAACTAACCTTATTAATGAATCTATTGATTATTGTCCTGTATCATTTCATGCTTTTCTTGCGGCACCGAAGTCAGAAGCTTAGCGCACTGCGCGTCTGTCGATGTGCTGCTCGTTGAGAGAGCGCAAAGAGGGACAACAAATCGGAATGGCATGGATAAAGAAACTTTTCTTTGCAGTTTATTAATGGTGAACGTTTTCATATATTTCGCAAATTTTTTTAGCGCGAAGAACAATTTATGCAAAATATTAATAGACCGTTAAAAAAATACTATCATAAAGTACACAAATTTTTCTGTAAGTCCACAAAATTTAATTGGTTTATCTGTAGCAGTTCAAGTATCTAGTACAATTTTATCGTGCTCTAAAATTCAACCATTAATAACGTTAACAAAAAACTGAGTTTTAACGAAGGATCTAAATTACGGCGTACGCGTCTGATCCTCTATATAATGAATCAGCGATCCAGCGAAATTTTCTCGATGCACTTGACGTGTTTGATTCAGATGTATGAAAGTGTATATTACAAAAAAGAATTTGGTATATTGCATGTGTATTGATTTCTTTTTTACATTTTATAACGCAGTCTATACCTAAGTTGGCATTGAGAAATGGAATTCTGCTGAGGTCTATGAGACAATTTGTAATGAGATGATGAGATGATATCGAAACGATTGTCTTATCAGAGGACAATACCGCTGGCGTAAACCATCAGACAGTCGGGAATCCAGTGACAGCTTCTAAGGTTATTAAAATGTTTGAAGAATGCATCCATTGGTTGAAGTAAATACTACAGATTTTCCAAGTATTTTGGCATCGCAGAGCCTTCGAGACAGAGCAGTACAAAAATTACTTACAGAAAGCAGAAAACAAGGCGTTATAACACATTTTTTTCAATCTTAATATCGCAATAATAAATTTTTTTTTTTTAAAGAATGTTAATTTAACGAACACAAAATGGGATTAATGAACTCCACCCATATTGCACTGTAGTTTTGTTTTACTAATACCCACATACAGCTACCCCATATTTCAGTAGCTTAGCTAAACCATCTCTAGAGATCAACATATATTCTTTCAGGCAGTACAACGTTACCCCATTCTGTATCTGTATCTAAGAAATAAATTGGCATCAAATTAGTACTGATATTAAAACCGTACAACCGAAAAATATTCAAAAAGGGGTGGAAAGTAATAGTGTGGCATATTTATATGCAGACAATGAAAACATAAATTTGAAATAAATTCTTTTTATCACTAAACTTGTGATATACGTTTATGTATCTTCTGCTTTATTTGCCATTCCCCTTCATTTGGTTGCATAAAATTAATTACCACTTTTCAAACGCACTACTCGCCGCTTTGCCTTACATTTTCCACTATCCTCATATACTGCTACTGCTAAGCAGCGAACACTTCCCTTGAGAATGTACAAAACGTCTTAACGCCATTTATCTGTCATGCTATTGAAGATGAACGTAAATGGGTAGCAATAAACATTACTGGTTAGGAAAACTGACAGTGGATACAATAAAATGTTTCATTGCATGCTAAATAACTTGTGTAAAACTTATATTTGCTGCCAGCCAAACTGCACTTGTATTACGTAACTGACGGGGCCCCATACTACGCGTTAGTAACCAGTTAGTTATGTTATTGAGTCCCTATTTGGTAATGAATGTTTCGCTCAACAGTTACAATTCACATAAACACAAACTTATTTGTATCTACATTTGCAGTGTATTAGTGGGCGAATAGAAAATTCAAGAAGTTAAAGGAGCCAAAAATGATCACCTCCCAGCGCTTTGGAGCGATACGAGTATGCGACCCTTGGGAAACATATGAAGAGCGTGATTTTTGCTATGTTGCTGCTGAACGTAAGTTAATATTAGTGTTGCCAGAATGTTTTAAATTAAATAGGTAAAATAAAAATGCTGGAAATGGCTAAATGAAAGTTTTGTGTAACCCAAGACACTTAACGTTCGCACGCACCCTATAAACCCAAGTCGAATCGACGAATATTTTTAAAACGCTTCATTTTCATGTATTAATATAACCTATGTACCTATTAAATAAAACAAGTATATAAAATCTAATTACAATTCATTTTTATTTTATAAAATAACATAACTAAAATATAAAAAAGTTCTTAAATTAACTACATACATAAAAATAAATCGTTGTTAGTTCGGATGCTTAAAACTTGAATACGACTTGACTAAATTCGGTACTTTCTTCGGTGAGTTTGTGTGTAAAGATTAAACAAAAGATAAGTCGAAAAATTCTCAACAGGTGGCGCTGTCGGCGTGCACTTTGAGTTTCATGTAGCGTTAAACCAAATATTGCCAAATGGCGACTGGACAAATTTAGATAAAATGTGTCACACATAGTCTGCTGCATGGGTTCCCATATAAAGAGTTGTTAAAAAAGTTGCCACCTTTTTAAAAGCTTTAATTTATTTATTTATTTATTAATTTAATGAATTAATTAAATTAGCCAATTAATACAATCCACATTCTTACAGGCTAAGAGGAAACAATGCAGCAAAAAATAAAATAAAATAAATTTACATACGCTAAACTAATTATAAAATTAATTTAAAAAATTAATAAGGCGATCTTTTGAAAAAGAGATTCTATTTAATTCTGCTAATGCCATTGTAATAGGAACATATTGTGCATACAGAGCCCTCCCAAGAAGTACAGGACAATCAACAGCACCACGGATTAAATCGAAAACGAGAGATAATGAAAGAATAATTCTCCTATTCTGCAATCAATAAACACCTTGATTGGTACGTTGGAATAAGATCCGAAAAGCGCAGATTGCATAAAGCGAAACGCAAAATTTTTGTTTGAATCTGCTCAATCCTATCAGTATGGCCCGCATAATACGGAGACAGGATGAAGGACACGCCCTCAAGCCTGGAGCGTACGAAAGCCATTTATAAAAGTTTTGAGGTATAAGGGTCGGTAAAATCAGAACTGTGGCGTCTAACAAACGCAAGCATGGCATACGACTTAGCAATAGTTAAATTAATATGACTAGAGTCAAAGATTACACCTAAGTCTTTAAATTCACTAACGCGTAGTAGAGGTGACATGGAGATACAATAAGATCTATTAATGACATTTTGAAAAGGTGACGTGAAAACATTTATTCAAGTTTAATGCTAGCCGATTTTTGATAGACTACTTGCTAACATTAACATTGTCGGACTGCAACAATTGAGAATCAAGGGAGCTACTCACTGGGGAATAAATCTTGAGGTCATCCGCATATGGCAGAAAACTTGCAGACGAGAAACAAGTACACATATAGTTAACAAATAAGACAAAGAACATTGGAAACAACAAAACGAAACAACGACACGACGCTTGTGTAAATGGTGTCCATCTGGAGCCCAGTTTGGAATGCTACAATGGAGTCCTCGGAGAAGACAACTAAATTAGACACCGTCGAGCGGGCCGGAATAAACCCATGCTGCTCCGGACATACTGCATTCTTAACAATTGAAGACAATTTTTCTTGAATAATGCACTCAAAAAGTTTTGAAGTGGCGGAAAGCTTCGAAATGGGTCTATAATTGCTAATGTCGTTTTTATTACCACTTTTGAAAATGGGTGTGACGAAAGCCAATGTTCATGCATCAATAAAAGTTCACGAAGACAAGGATTTATTGAAGATGACCAACAAAGAGAGAACAAGAAAATTTCACTGTTTGAACAAAACAGCAGATAAGCCATCAACATCAGTTAATTAAAATTATCAGAGAAATCAAGTATTGGAATACGGGTATCAAAAGAAAGCTTAATTTTCAAAATATTTTGCAAAAAGTTTAAACATGAATTAAGTTAAATTGATAAACTAAAAGAAACTGTACAATATGGGTGTCAAACTAAAAGCTTTACGGAAGCTTTATTTCAAAAATATATTTGTAGGGGGTTGCTACCTTCCGTAGCTATCAGTTTTTGTTCCGAAAAAGTTTTAGATAAGGCTTTATTAGCTAATTTTTATGAGGGTTGCCACATGGTTGAAAAGTTGAACTTAATTGTAACTTATATGAAGTATTAAAAGAAGGTCGTCAGTCAGCGAAGAGAAGGTTCATAAATATATATTGAAAATAGTTGCAAACTGATTTAACTAAATTAAATAATATATGGGTGTCAATCTGTTCGCTTTGCTCTGATAATATTTACAGGTAGGCAAATTTTTTGAAGAGGATTATCACCTGTTTTAAAGGTAAAATTCAAATTATACACAAGTATATAAAATACTAAAATATGAGTGCAAAACGGTTCGTCTCGCTGATGTCAAGATACACACCAATATTTTTTACAGGGTTGCCACCTGCATAAAAAGTCAAGTTTACATAAGCAATCTCTAAAAACTATATTTATGTTTCGATTTGATTCCAATTCAATACACGTATTAGGTACACAAATACAATAGTATAACTTTTATATTTGAAAATTCGTGTGATAGGTGCCGCTGTAGTTGTGATATTTCTGAAAGCCGTATTAACAGTCCGATTTCATTAAAATTCTAAAGACGTATGTATTGACTACACAAATTGAAATATTTTATTTGAAAATTGAATCGACAAATAATAATCGGATTTTCTCAATTGTAGGGATGTAACAAAGAGCGCCTTGTTTGCTAGTAATACTATAAGTATCTTTAAAAATAAAAAAATAAAAAGGATACAAAGGATATTTATGTGAAAATCAAATTTATATTCTTATAGTTATGGTCCATTTTTCATAGGAACATAACTATGTACTCTGCAATTTTTTCTATTTTTAATATTTGGTGACTTTGCTGGTTGAAGATCAACAATCAATACTGGGTGATGGCTGGACATGACCTTCATCTTCGTTATTCTTTGAAGCAAATATATCTATGACTTTGTAATTGAAGTGCGTCGGCATGGTACGAATTTCCAGTCGGATTTTCATCCTTAGTTCTACAAGTTGCGAATCCATCCACTTCCGTTAGAAAATTTTTCCGATGCACTGACATTTCCCTCGTCCAGCAACAAACACATTATACATTCATCGGAAAGCGGTCCTCTCAAAAACCGCAATCAAGAAAATATGTATATACGTATATTGCAAAAATTCTAACACAAACCCTAACCATTCGTCGAAACGACGCGCATTATCGTTGTAAATAGAAAAACATAGTGAAAACGACGAGTTGAATTGAGCGGCATACAGGGAACTTTAATAAAGAAATTTCGCCTAGCATCGCGCTAGCGTTATCTGTACCCAAACCATATAGGTTTTTAGCGTCAATCCAAAATTCATTTATGGTTTTTAAAATATCAGCTGCAAACCCATTTGCAGTACAATCTTCAATGTCTGCTAATTTAAGAAAAGTCTTTTCGATTCATATAATACCTTATGAGAATTCCAAAGTGTTTGCTTATATTCGTTGATTCCTCTATAATTAAACTCCATTAACTTCTCCCATCCACGATTAATATTTTTATTAAGGGGCTAATCAATTTCCAATTTACGCATTCCACTAAGATCGATCTAAGCTTATTTCTGGAGATATTTGACAATCGTTGAGAAAGTGTTTTCGAAGCTTGACTGGGGATGTATAGCGCATTTGATAGTTCAGCTTTTTGTTCCACATCAGTCATCTCCGACTGTTTTCGTCATCTTCAGAGATTTAATTTTTAAGTCGCTTATGTTACACCCAAGCTTTTCGAGTATATACCACATATCATCTGAAAATGAAAATCGGTTAAATAGCTATCATACCTTAATTCCTACTCATATTCATATTCATCTTTACTTAGTTTATGGTTTACAAACCTAAAGCCTGAAAACATTATAATTTATATTAAAATGTGCTGAAAAATGAATTTGAAGAGATGGCTTACTAAAATTTCAAGCCGAAAAAAATCGATATTTATATTCTTTGGTATGTTTTTATATTCCGCTAGGCCCTAAAAAATCGTCGCTACAAAATAAGAAGTTAGCCATAACGGCTGATACGTTAAAAGGTTAATGATAACGTAGGATTTTGAGAGCAACATTGAAATTCGCATCCACAAGAAGAGCTGAACAGCCAATGGAAACAGAATTAATATTAAAGCTAATTAAAGATAAATAAAAACGTCTTCCATTTTCCAAAGAATGCAAATTTGTAAGTTTGCAACGGAAACAGTAAGAAGATATCGGATTCACGAAATTAAAAGAAGAGAGAGCAAAACGAACAAATATCTTTTGCACTCGTACAAGCCTGACAGCATGAAAATTATAAATAGGGCTCCAGATAGTCGAGGCGTACTCTAGTTCTGATCGGACCAATGAAGTATGTGGAGATTTACGAACAAAAGCTAGGTTGCTATGAGCTTTTGGAGGGACATAACAAATGTGGTTTACAAAAGAAAAATTCGAAACGAACAAGATACCAAGGTCTAGGAATTCCAACTTAAAATGTGATTTAAGTCACGCTGTAGGTAAAGAACATTGGAAGTAGAACTTATTTTACGAAACGAAAGCAGGAGCCAATAACGTTAATAAATAAAACAAATAATAAAAGGTCAAGGATAATAACCTAGGGACACTTGATATTGCAACAAAGGGATAACATTTACAATTTTCATTATTTACAAACATAGTCCTCACAAGCAGGTAAGATTTCAGCCTTGCAAGAATAATATAATGAAATCCAATGCGCTCTAGTTTGTGTGGCAATATTGAAAGTTATACTTTATTAAAAACCTTCGAAAAGTCAGTATAAATTATACTTTTAACGATAAAAGATAGTTTAACATTAATCACTTTTTCGAACAACTTTTAGCAAATAGACAATTTCGAGATAAGCATATAATCCAAGCCATGTTTTTATTACCAGATTTAAAAACTGTCGTAACTGGAGCAACCTTCCATCTATTTGGAAATAATCCAGACAACAGTGGGATATTTAAGATAAGACATAAAGGAACACACAATGACAAACTACAACGTTCGGCGAAGTAGGCGCAAAAACCATCACCCATCACATTTTAAAGACGGAATTAGAAAGGACATAGCATTTGCAACATCTGATGACGAAATAATCTGCGAACCAAGGTCAAGGCGTTGAATCATCAAATAAATTCGTGGCAAATTTACAGTAGCAGTATCACAAGCAAAGATCGATTTGGAATATCTAGTAAAGAGGAGTGCCACGGTATCCTCTCCATATTTTTGTAATTTACTTTCGCCAATACGCCCTTTTCGGCAAATAAAATATTTTTGTTAGTGATAAGCAGAATCCATTGAGGGCCGATATATTTCTATATGGCAGAGTTGAGGTCGAACGCCATCAGAAGGCGCGGACAAGTTGCACAGATTGTGAAATGATTTTCTTAATTGAGTTTTGCATAAGAGGGCAGGCAAAAAAAAAACGGCAAAAAAGCAAAATCTAGCCGGAAAAAGGCTAAAATGGCAACACTGTTTAGTATGCGTCGTTCATAAGCAACTATTCACTATAACCAGCACATACCAGATTAATGGCGTTTATTTATATTATGCTCGTAGCGATATTATTCCATTGCTGCCAATCCCTCTACTGACACATTCAGCAACTATTGCTACTTCTCAAAGGGTGCACTAACTCAAGGTTGCTCTGACGGCCGATGCACACAAATACAACCATGTATGTATGGGTGAATGTGAATATATTTATATTTTATAAATGTGCAAGGCTATACGCATGTATGTGTAGTATGTTCGCTTGAACGATTCTCGCCACTCGACAAATGTCCTTAACATGATACCCTCTTTCCGCACCCTAACGCATTTTCATTTGCGTTGACTTTACAAAGCCCACACTGCTTATTCACCACTTGCGGGATTGTGAACAAAAATTTGATTATCTATATTTTATTACTCGTTTTTTAACTTCTATGAAGCTATATTGTACTGCATGTGACCGAGCGTTCAAGGATATTATTATTTGTGTTATTTAATTTTTAATGCTGAAACTTTCACAACACTAACAACACTAACGCTTTTGGGAATAAGGTAGGTTCATATACTGCATTTCCCCTCCAAAATTCTTGAGTATGTGAATTACCTGCTTATGCAACTGACATTCATATAACCTTCAAGTTAAGTTCGATTACTATTCGCAACTCCAATCGTTTAAACCAAATTACCTTTATGACTTTTATCATCGATTTAATAGCCCAGATGGGAGCAATGTGGAACAATGTGCTGAAGGGTGTCATCGAGGGTAAGTAATAATAATTTAGCGTATACTGCATACTAGCTTAATATTTGCTTGATTTTCTCCTACAATTTGTGGTGTGCGTCTTGATGTTGTAATACAAATTGAGAGTCCTACAGACTTACGCCGACTGCGAATGGCAAATGATTTGTGTGTGTAGTTTTTTCATGGCAGAAATACACTCGGCGGTTTTGCCATTGCCGGGTGAGGGGCGATTACTATTAGCACAAAATTTTATATAATTCTTGATGTTACTTGCCCCGGCCAGGATTTGAACTCGAGACATACCTTCGGGAGTTGCTACCAAGAAGTTTGAGAAAAAGTGTATAGTTTTTATAAATTGCTATGCTATTTGGTGTCATTGCAATATTAGCGACTAGATAATTACTTGGCGCCATGTAATTCTAAACTTTAAATTCATTAAATGTTATGGATTACACAGGAATGGAATTATTTTGACAATGCCTTCATAGATGGAATTAAAAAACATGGACATCAAATGTATAATTTTTAGATATTTTCAGCTGTAGATTTTAGAATTTTCTGTACCTGACAAATAAAAAATTGTAAAATTGAGGCATACCGCCGCACTTCAGATTGTTTTTAGTCTTGCTTTGGTAGACTATGGTCTTTGGTTGGCTATAATACCGTCGAACTCTGGTGATTTATATAGGGAGAAACAGAGACCGAAAATAACCACGTCATTTAACAATGTATAGCAAATTGTGATTTATTTTGTGTCATTTCTTTACTTACTTACTTAATTTGCGCTATAACCGTCTAAACGATTTCAGCCAAATTCAATAAATTACGCCAGGAGCTTCTTCTTCGTGCTAACTGTCACCAACTGTAAATACCAAGTGATGTCAAGTAATTTTCCACTCGATCCTTTGAATGCAGAGGAGGCCGTGATCGCTGTATTTTAATTCCCTGGAGTTTATCTATGTCACGGTAAACGTCATAAAGCTCATTGTCCCATCGTCTGCGGTATTTGACGTCGCAAAGACGTAGAGGTCAAAAAAACCTTCGCAGAATCTTTCTTTCGAACACTCCAAGGGCCATTTCATCTGACACTGACTACGTTCAGGCTACAGCGTCATACAATAGCACGGGCATGATGAGATACTTATGGAGTGTGGTTTTGGTTCGTCGAGGGAGGGCTTTACTGGGTCTTACCTGTTGCCTTCTCAGTCCAAAGTAGCACTTATTGGCATGAGATATTCTACGTTGGATTTCCAGGCTGACATTATTGTAGGTGTTAATGCTGATTCCCAGATAAACAAAGTCATTCACTATATCTAAATTATAATTGTCAACAGTGATGCCGCGACGCGAGTGCACTGACTGTTTTTTTGTTGCTCAGCGTCTTTTTACATAGCCAATTTACTCTAAATTCAGACTTGGCCTAAATAGACAGCTTTTTTTCGTTCTATTCAAGAGGGTTTGATGTAGGCAAAAATATAGTGTGTGATTGTTCTTTTATCTCGGGTCTTTTCCAAGATTTGCTGTATTGTTCAGGGTGGACTTCAGTCGTTCACACAATGCGCCCGACACAACTTTATGTGTTAGGATAAGAACACTGATCTAGTTAGCGCATATTGCAGGATCACCCGTTTTGCGTATTGGGCAGAGTACACTCAAACTCCAATCAGCTGTTATTCTTCTTTCGACTGCATTTTTCAAATATTTGGGAAATGAGCTTGCCACCCCTCACCGCCATACTTCTGTAGCTCAGTTGGGAGTCCGGGAGCTCTTTGTCCGTTTGAGTTTCAGGTCGGGTAACGGTACTTCAACTCCTTGGACGTTCGGGTTCATCATCTATAGCTTCTGATAGAGTTTTAGCCATTTCCTTGTCGGCTCCTCGAACTCGCGCATCTCGTCCTCTCTCTTCTTTTCTTGGATGATACGCCTGGCTTTCTCGCGGCTTGGAATTCCTCATCGTACCAGTAGGTCTTTCGACTCCCTCAAAGCCAATGCGACCCCGATTTGCGCTCCTTGACATCGCAGCTTGCCCCGTTCATTGCATCACTTGGATAGCGGTGATGTCAGCCTTTGCCTTTCCGAGGGCATCCACCAGCCGGGCTGAGACAACTTCACAATCAAGGGTCGGCATATTCCAGGTGCATGCCCTCAAACCATACCGTGTTCGTCATCAGAATACGAGGCCCATCTGCGGGTTGCGGAAATTTTTCATGAAAAGCTGTTTTTATGTGGCGGGTACCAAGCCCAGCACGCAATGAGATTCTGGAGCGTTTTTTAATTTAGGACACATTTATATGGCGAGCCGCTTATTCCAATCCCGAAGACGCTGCAAAACCCTGGTGGGCCCTTAAATCGAAAGCGGCGGAGTGGCCCCACCAGGTTCGCCTTATCACTTTAACTCACCCCCAAACGAATGTTCGGGAGCTACCCAGAGGACACTTGGGTAAAATCACCCGGGAGTGGCGAGTTGCTTAAGCCGTATCCCGAAGAATCGTTCTGACCACCACTCCCTGTTTTATTTTTAAGATATGGACAATTAAATGATATTTTTTGCCGATTATTTTAATTTTAACCCTGAAAAGAAATGGACACACAGAAATTTAATTATTTGTGTTCCACATTATTATCCAGAGCTAAATGCAATATAAAAAGGCAATACTCTGTGCCTGTGCCTTAATTTCAATCATAAAAAGTGAAAATATTTTTTTTTCGCTCGAATTTTTTTCGTAGCGGCTAAATAGTATTTGTATTTGTTCTTTTTACAAAATATAACCTCGACTGGTCACTGTACTTTACTCAGTCAATTGAGTTTTTGTTTTTGTTGTTTTGTGATATATGCCATCGCTGATTATTGAAATCTCTTAATATAACTAAGTGGTTTTTTACTGTCACATTTTGCAATTTATTGGACTTCAGTAATACATGGCGTATGAGTAACACTGCAATGTAGCCAAATAATAATTGACACATATTTTAGAATGCATTCAATTTTTGTTGTTATATTATTTTCTTCTGCATTAATTTGTCAGGATACCGAATTCATGAGTTCGGTTATTTTTTTGAAGCTTGCAAAATTTTCGCAAATACTATGTCAAAGTTTTACAAAATTTACACCAGCCACTTGCATGAAATTCACACTCTGCACTTTATCTCAATGTACATAGATATGAAAAAAAGAATGTGCATTGAAAATTCGCATAGAAAGCAGCTTTCACAAATTTTCACAAATTCCTAAAGTTTGTTATAAATCACTTTTGAAGAAAGTAAATAAAAAGCCATACAAAAGTATGCAGTTATGTGCATAGATGGAAGAAGAAGTGTTCGTATGTTTGCATGTATGTATGTATGTATGTGAGTGAAATGGACGAAGAACTAAGTAAGTAGAAAAGTAAACCAAACAAATGAAAGTTGAATTGATGTTTGCAATAACAATAAAAAAAAAAATACAAAAACCAGTGTAGAGACGTGCAGTGGCAAGGACATCGTCGCCACCGTCGTCATTGACCAAAACTTTTTGTCTCACTTTCTTTTGAAACAATAATGAAGCGCTCGCTTAGTTAGTTGGCAATGGCTCAATAAACAGTGGATTCATATTTTATAAATAGTGTACACTTTTTTTTGGTTTTTATTGTGACGATAGAGTGGAAGAACTGAATGTATTGAAACCTAAATAGGATACATTATTTTCTCTTTTTCTTAAGAAACTGTGGATGGACGATAAACCCTCAGAGACCGAGTTAAGAACGCGCCCAAAATCGGACAAGAAATATGAGTACCTCATGAGGAAACTTCCAAGAGAGAATCCCATCGAGATTACACTTAGATATTGAGACCATAGTTCAAATTTGGACTGGACGCGTGACTGAGCGTACGGGACCAAATTTTTTCGTCACGCATTTTTTCGGCGCATTCTTTTTAATAAAAATTCAGTTAGCTGTTATATCGTATTTTACTACATCATTTCAGGAATTTATACATGCAAAAGCATTTCTGTTCATACCCTTAAAATGAGATCAGTTCATATTTTTTTTAAACAATATTTGCTCTAAATTTTCACCAAATAGTCATCTATGTCTCTCTTCACATTTCTGCCTGATGCATTAAAGCCCTTTCACTAGTTGCACTGCTGCACGGAATGCTCAAAATTTGGTTCAAAAGACTTCTCAAAAAAGAAAAATCTGTGGTTTTTGTACAAATTTTTAGAACATCATCTTATTTGGGGTTTGATTTAAAATAAAGCTGTATTTCTCCATTTATGGTTTCTCTAAATGATTCTGAAAAATTATCTTTCACGTTTTCAAATTCGCCAAACAATTAATGAGGTTTTGCATTTCTGGATATGGAAGGAGTATCACCGCCCAACATTTCAAAACAACTGCGTTTATAAGCGTTCGTTTTTTCTCTTCTATCTAAGGACCGGTATAGGAAGTTCTGTATTTTTTTAAATTCTCAGCAAAATGTTTAGCAATAACATAATAGGCTTTGAAAATATTTTAAATTGGTATTTAATTATATTTTTGAAACTTAATTAGTTGCTGTAGTCAAGGCATCAACAACGAAAAAAAAATTAAAATAAACAAAGAGAAGGCAAACAATTTTTACATTTGGACTAATAATCCCAATATTAGTTACAACAAATTGGTGAACCTCAGTGGATTATCTTAGGATACTGCGTGAAGGACGATTTTGTGCTAAGAAAGGTGGCCAGTAAACGATAAGGCAAGAAGTGGACGCCCAAATGGATCAGAAGACGTCCAGTTGGAGAAAAAGTAATTGCCATTAATCGGAAGAACCGCTCCATTTCGTCTGGAGGTGTCGCTAAAAAAGCGAAACTACACACTAAAAAGAGAAATGGTATAAAAAAAGTTCCAAAGTGAAGTGAAAACCAAACTAAAAACAACCTTTCCCGGGTCTTACTGCTTGCAGCCTAGAGAGAAAATTTCCGAATCGGAAAAACCATCCACATAAAAAAGTTTGCCAGAAAATATCCAATTTGTCAAGCGATTTGTGAATGTGGGCATAAATACACACCGTTCTTCACTATGGGAACCATCAACCATGACATTTACGTGAAGGATTATCTTCAAAAAACGCCTCCTGCCCTTCCAACGTCATCAGCATGGTCCAACTATATTTTGGCCGGATTTGGCTTCAGCATATTATGCTAATGTCACCCAAAAGTGTTTCGAAGATAACAATGTGCATAACGGAAGGAAGTACTTGAATCCTCCTAATATGCCAGAGTTGCGATCAATTGAGGGATATTTGGCTATAAAGAGATGCAACTTTTAAAAGTTGGGAAACCAATCAAAGCAATTACTGAAATAAAAAAGTGGCAGACAGCATAACAAAAAGTAGATAAAATCGTTGTACAAAACTTAATGACGGGCTTCTCAAATAAAAAGTTCGCACGTACGCACTACAAATATGTATTTGTATAATGATAATAACAAATTAAAAACGAACCAATTGTATGGGCTTAATGATCTGTTTTTTAATTTTCAAAACTTTCTGTACCGGCCTTTTTGTTATCTTCACACATTGCTATTATAATCTAGGAAATTTTCGTGGCCTTCTGCACTAAGTGGCTACAAAAAGTGCAATTCGATTTAGACGTGCATACCTAGAAATGAAAGTCTCGTGATTAACACACAAATCAAGTTCATGCACGTTCACGTACGTAAAAATAACCAGCTTGGGTACCGTCCGTAGGCAATTCCGCATCAGTTTGGGAAGAGTGCGGAAATGATTTGGGGTCAATCCAGCCACCAAAAATTAGGTACCAATTTAAGGAGAGGCTGAAAATGATTTTTGATATTCTGGGATTTGTTCAGAGCCGAAGCGCAATCGATTTGGTATAAAGGCTGGACTATTCTCCAAATAATTCACGACTAGCTCCAGATTGAGCTATGCTCAGTGCGATGGAATGCTGGGCGGGCAATTATATAGGAATCAAAGAATAATTTGGGGTTGATGGACAATTAAAATGAGAATATCACATTCTATTGAACTCAAGATAAATCAAAATATAAACGAGATTTTGCCAAACTACAAATTTTAGGTATGCGCAATTTTAAAAATAATTTTGAAGGCGTTGCCACCAGTTTAAAAAAATAGTCAAATTTATAGTAAGTTAAATCAAATATTGAAATATGGGTATCAATCGAAAGAGTTTGAAGAAAGTTTTATTTTTCAAATATCGGGTCTTGCAATAGGAACGCTACAAAAGTTTTTTTAAATAAAACAAAAACGGTTTGGGATATGAATTAAATTCTTAATTCCTGTGAAAGTACATTCGATGCCATTATGTATGGAACTCGATTTCTTTTGCATGGACACCACGAGCACGCTTGCAGAAGTCCAGATACTTAACCCAATTTTCGACGCTTTTCAAGCATAAATCGGCCGATATTGCTGTAATTTCACGTTCGATATTTGCACGAAGTTCACCAATCGTCGCTGGCTTGTTGGCATAGATCATAGACTTGACATAGCCCCACAGGAAATAGTCTAACGGCGTCAAATCGCACGACCGAGGCGGCCAATTGACTGGGCCATTTCGTGAGATGACACGTTCACCAAACTTGGTTTTCAATAAATCGATTGTAACATTCGCTGTGTAGCTTGTGGCGCCGCCGTGTTGGAACCACATATTGTCCTCCAAGTTCATATCATCCAATTCGGGTTATCATTGAGCGGTAGCGATTCCCATTCACAGTAACGTGCCGGTCTTGATCATCACGGAAGAAGCTCGGCCCAATGACTCCGCCGGCCCATAAACCGCCCCAAATCGTAATTTTTTCGGGATGCAATGTTGACTTATGGAGTACGTGTGGATTGCTGCCTGTCCAATAACTCCTATTTTGCTTATTGACGAAGCCATTCAGCCAGAAATGACGACGACCATAAATTGGACGTAGCGCTCTTAAAGTTGAGGCCATTGACTCCGAATTCCGGTAGTAAATTTTAATAATTTCGACTCGTTATTGGATCGTATATCTTTCCATGATGAAATGGCAAACCCCTCTGAAGAGAAATGTCAAAAGAGCGGGAGAAAATATGGCGTCGTTTGCAGTCACTATCGGTCTACTTTTGTAGCGTCCCTTTTGAAAAACCCTTTACTTACATATATGTGTTTAAATATATGTTCCTTGCGTCAGTTTTGTGAAATCGAAAAATAAATTCAACTACGTATTAAAAGTAGCTAAAAATAATATTCAAGGCTATTGTGTTATGCCAAATTTTTTTTCCGCTTGAGTCAAATTTGACCCAAAGAACTTTACCGCCAGTAATGTTCATAATGTTCGTATGAAGCTTAAAGATTATAATTTTTTCCCCAAAATAATTTTGTTGCTCTCATAGTTTCCTACTTCCCTCATAGACTGTGCGACATGAGTGATTTTTCAATATAATCGCGCAAAACTTTTACCACCATCAGGACGCAAGAAAAATTTCATATCGTTGAGTGCGAACTTTAAGTTGAGCTTGTGCGACTTACGCAAACTTTAGTAATGTTGCCCTACTGTTGCCTTCATTGCAATTTTTATTGACGCAACTAGCGTGTTTAATTTCCGTTGGAGCGACAAGGCGGGAAGCGAGACAACCAACTTTGCTCGGATAATCATATTAACTCCGTAACGTAACATGTAACTCGATCAATACATCGATGTGTTTACATACACACATCCATACATATGTTATGTATATGTATACGTTTGGCATATAGGGGTATATGAATGTATGAAAATAAGTTTATATATTGTAAATGACTGCAGTTTGCACATTCTTCCGCTTACTGAAAATATACTTCAACTCACGCACACACAAAAGTCATTGAAGTTGTAACAGAAATTAATTGCATTGGCACACACACACACTTACAAACACACACACACACACACACATATTTATACCAGTGCTCGCACATACGCTGACAGAAATCAAATGATGGCACTAATGTGGGTGCATTTTGCTAAATTGCAACAAACAATTTTTCTAATTAAAAAGCGTAAACAAAGTTTTGCAACTCACGCCTAATTGAGTGAAAAAGTGCAAAGGCGAAGCAAAAGTGCCGTTGAGGAAGATTAGTTTGAGAAAAGAAATCAATGTGTCAACTAAAGTTCAGCGCTCGCGAAGTTGTAAGTGTCTAATGTCTTAATTATCAGAATTGCGACCATATTTGTAAACTCTGCTTAGTAATTATATTTTAGAGAAATTTTCCTAAAACAAGCTGTTGGAAAATTTTCTGGAAGTGACAATATATTAACATGAGGTAAAATCACATTCAAGTGGATTTTTACTCGTAATGGGATTTACTGTTTAAATGAATGTGCAAAATCAGTTCGAAAACGAGTTAAATCACTTGCAAATTGTTGCTGCAAATTAAACCAGTTCAAACATAAAACACGTTTGAAAACCAATACGGTAAATCTCTGTATTCATTCTGCTGCATACTTTTTGACGCACCGTCTCCAAATATGTAAATAAAAATCAGGTAGTACAGAGCAACTTATTAAAATACTCATATTTCTTCCCATTATTGCCTGAATTTGTTCATTATCACCCTGTTACAATCTGTAAATCAATTCCTATCATATGGGTCCCTCTCAAGATTGATAGAATAAGAGATTACGCTTTGCGCAGGTCCGTTACTCTTTGCTTTACGATATTGTCGATCAGCTGTTCGAGTGATGACGTCACTTCCTCAAAGTTTCTTGAACATTACAAAGCAAGTGATTTGAGTATTTCGGTGTTTTATTTATTTCGGACATTTTATTAAAGTTTTTTGGGAAGCATAAGGCGATTTTAATTTATTATATCGGTGTAAAAATTGATATATGTATGTACATACGAATAAAAATGAAGTGCGCAGTACTAAATTGCCACACCGGCTACAAAGTTAAAGGATCCGAGTGCAGCTTGTTTTCTTTCCCAGTGAATCCCTTACTGAGGAAAAAATGGATGCAATTTTGCCGCCAAAACAAGGAATATAATTTTAAAACATCCTACATATGCATGGAACATTTTACAAGAGAGGACTTCGAAAATATCGTCAAGTTTGAGCTGGGTGAATATTTTTAATTTCAGTGGAAATTGTGGATTTATTTATGAAAGTGCTGTTTAATCAATACATAGGTTTTGCAAAGAAAAGGATTCTTAAACGAGGAGCCGTACCTTTAATTTATAAGCTAACAGATACTAATCCGGAGCGTTCGCAGAGAATTCAGCGCCGCCAAAACAAAGAAATTGTCGGTGAACTCCTGCGGCAGAGTGAAGTCCCACATGAAGGTGGAATTTGTTGTAAGTTGAAAATTTCATAATTTCAACAAGATATTTATATAAATTTAAATTTTAGCTGAGCTTGTTTCTAATGAAGAGTTAGAAAAAGATGGTGATGATGACCAAGAAGCCACAGGAGAGAAGGAAAATTGTGCGGTTGAAGCTAACAGGCTTTCCGATGCGGCACTAATGCACTGCAGTCTTACAATTGATTCCAGTTCGCAATCAAAGATGTAAGTTTAGTACACTTAAATACTAATATTCAGTGCTTCTGTTACCGAATCTATATATTTAGAGAAGAGTTACAAGAAGAAAACTTGGCTCTACAAAAAGAAAACCGCAAGCTGAAAAATGAAATCACTGCCCTCAAACGCGAATATTCCTGGAAAGAAAAGAAGCAAGCCTACAATGCGGAATTGCTGCAAAAGCGTGTGCTAAAAGCCGAATACGTCTGCAAAAATATGGAGGACAAGTTGGCTGAAATATTTACAAGTGGTCAAATTGAAAAGCTAAAAAATGGTGGTCATAAAAAAGTAGCAAACTGGAGCGAGAAGGATATAGCCCAGTCTATAACTTTTTACGCTGCAGGCGCAAAATCCTACAAGCTACTATACAAAAAAGGCTTCCCGCTTCCTGGAGTCCGTACTTTACAAACGTGGGCACAAAAAATTGATGTTTCCAGAGGAATATTACAGCCAGTGTTGAAAGTAATGGCTGCTTGTACGCATATGAGCGAAAGGCAAAAGCTACCTGTCCTGTGTTTTGACGAGATGAAAATTCGGAAAACGTACTGCTACGACACTTCATCCGATTCAACGTTAGCTCCAGTCAGTTATGTGCAAGTAGTGATGCTAAGAGGTATGTACATACATACTACATATACATGCAAATAATTCTATACAAATTTCATAATATATTTAATAATTAAATAAATAAATATTTTTACTTTTATCCCTTTAGGCTTAGTATCTAACTGGAAACAGCCAATATTTTATAATTATGACTGCAGAATGACTTCTGATATATTGACCGATATTCTGCAATCAGTTAAAAAATGCGGATATAGTGTTGTCGCCACTACTTGTGACTTCGGAGGGTACCAATAGGTCCCTATTAAATGATTTAGGAGTGAATGAAAATCAGCCATGGTAGGCATACTTATTCGTTTTTTAGTTTTATATATTAACATATGTTGTTACAGGTTCATGTTCGAGGGGGAAAAAATTTTCGTTTTAGCTGACATTCCCCACATGATAAAGTTGTTGAGAAACCATTTTATTGATCAAGGTTTTTACATAGACGGTAAACGTGTTGAAAAGGACATAATTTTAGAACTATTGTCTTGCACCTCTAAGGACCTCACCATAACACATAAGATTTCCGCTAGCCATCTCCATGTGACTGGGCCCCAAAGGCAAAAAGTGAAATTGGCTACAAAATTGTTTTCGCACACAGTAGCACAAGCAATTACCAGAGCGGCTAGTTTGGGTCACTTAAGTGGCAAAAATTGGGAAGAGTGTTTCCAATTGTTTAAAAAGGTATAACTATTCTTATATATACATATATATACATATGAACTATTCTTTATAATTTTCAGACAAATGATTGGTTCGACGTTATGAACGTCAGGGTACCTCATATCGATTCAAGAGAACGTCGTCACGGTTACGGCCTTGCAGTCGATGTGCAAAATAAAATTTTGGATGAAATGACAGAATTGGTCACCAATATGAGGGTGATTGGGAGAAATGTACCATTACCATTTCAAAAAGGTATTTTGGGCGTATTCATAAATTTAAACTTTATGTACATACATATATATATATGTATCTATTTTTAGGAATAATACAGTCAAACAATGCTGTGAAAATGCTCCTTGAAACCCTGCAAAGACGGTTCAATATAAAGTATATCCTGACATATCACCTGAACCAAGATGTACTCGAAAACTTTTTTGGTGTGATTCGTGCTGAAGGCGGATTGCACGATCACCCAGATCAGCAAGAATTCAAATACAGGCTCAGAAGTTATATACTTGGTCGCAATGAGGGCGCCATATCCACTGGAGGCAATGTGAAAATTGATGATACTCATGACCTAGAAGTATCTCAGCCAACTCTTACAGGTATTTGAAAATAGTACTCGTTTAAAAAACTTACATATATAAATATGCCCCTATTTATACAGCTGCGATATTCAGACCCATGAGAGTTACGTTGGGAGATATAGAGCAAAAGGAGTTTGATGATTTGAAGTACGACGGCCTGGAAAATTTAGCGGGCTATATTTGTCACAGGTTTCGCGATGACATCCCCAGCACCTTGCTTAAAAGTCGCAACAACCCGTTACTCTCGTGGGCAAACCACTTGAGTGAGGGTGGTTTAGCGATACCTAGTGCAAGTATGATGGAGTATATGACTCAGCTGGAATCCATTTTCGTTAAACTAAATGGGGATAACCTCTTAATAACTTCAGATTTTATGAAAAAGCATATTGAACTCGCTTCAGAAGTTTCATGTGACACAAAAATAGAAAAATTGTTTTTCAGAACTCGTATGTATACAATAATAAGAAAACTAAATAATGAGATTATAGAAAATGCTCGAAAACGCAAAAGAAAATATACAAAAATATTGACCCAAATTAATCAGTTTATTTCGTTTTTTAAATACTGGAAATTGTACATCTTTATTATTCCTATAGATTCACAGTCAAATGGAAATGTGCGGAAATGGAATCTCTGAAATCTGGACATTGTTCCTTAGCAACGGCTACGACATAATATTCAGGCTCGCCCAAACTGTGCAACTCATACACAAAAGGAACAAATTAAAAATTTCAAGCTCCGGTATATACCTAGAACAAGCCGAGTCCTGTAACAATTTGAGACAACATTAATCAAAAAGCCGATTGAAATGTCAATTGACTATCTAACTCACCTGAAACAAAGGATTTGCCTTGCAATGCCAACTTGACTCAAATATTCGGAATTTCGCATACAATATAGTGTCGTCCGTGGAGTTCCCATCTATCACGAAACTTGAGACCAAGCGATCTTTGCGACAAACACTATTTCCACTACTAGGACCTCATACGAATTCCAATTGTATGAATTTGTATGTGTCCAATAGTATTCAATAATTATACTCAGTATTGCCGTTTCCTCCGCACCAGCTCCCTAGTTTGATATTTTGTAGTTATAGTTGCTTGTAGTAGATTCGTGCTGGCTTAATAGCTGCAGCATTTGTTGCAAAGTAGTTTTGGAACACTTCAGCGTCTATGACCTTATTTAAGTACCTGAAATATAATAAAACTTAAAATTGGTTAAGACGCTAATAACTTACCCTTTTCTCAAGATTGCCTAAATTTCTTTAAATGGTTTTATTTTTATTTACATCAGCCAAAATGCTTGTCTGTTTACATATTTTGTTTCCAAATCATATGGAAGATTAAAATATCGTAATATTTGTTTTGTCGTACTTGAATATCGTATTGATGGTGTGACGTACATGCGCAGATCGTAAATTATTGTTGTTCGCCGTTGGCGCAATCTTTGCTATATCAATCTTGGGTCCCTCTGCTAACTTAAACACGAAAAATCATGATGCAGCGAATATAAGGTGACGACAAAAGCACTTCCGTTACTTCGTACTTGCTTCGTTTGACCGAATGACGTAGCAGGAGGTTCTGAGTGTTTGTTTACGAATACAGACTGAGAAGCACAGATTGTGCCACGTGTTGTTTATGATAAGCGTTAATTTTCAAATATTTGTGTAAAACTAGCTTAAAACCAAATAAAATGAAGTGCCGCGTTTTTGAATTGTGCAAGCAACAACAAAAACAATGAAAGAAAGCGCAGTCTGTGGCTGTGCGTGCGTGTGTGTGTGTGCAATTATTTGTAATTGCTTTGCTATTGTCAAATTATCACCCTTTTTTTTTTTCATTATTCTTGGCAGAGGATTTCTGTGACGTGCACACTGCCGGCGTTGTCGTAATCTGGTCTTCTATCATTCTTGACGAAAAATGCAATTTTGAACGGCCTGAACCATTTCTCCATTTAATATGCTAAATGATGACAATTTGAACGCAGAGTAAGAAAATAAATACAAAACTCCATAAATAAAATCTGCATAGTGAATACATCTGACGGCACTTAAAGAATGTTTTGATCTTGAAAGTTTTTGTGCAATTTTTTTAATTTAAAGAAAATTTATCCAACACGCCAGAACTGGAACACCAGCAAGGGCCTGCTTCACGAAGCTACAAGTAACAATACCTCATTTTTACAAGTGGTACTAAATTTCGTTTCACAAAGTTTCATACAAGACAATATCACATTCAGGAAAAATCAAAAGGACATTCGAATGCCCTTTGATAAAAACTACTTGACCTTACTCTATCTACTAGATTTCTCTAAGGGCCTTCGATTCTGCTAGTCATGCACTTTTATGTAGCAAGTTGCAATCTTAATTCGGATATGGGCACAGTGCGCTTGGTCTTATGAGAACCTATATATCAGGCAGATTTTAACGAGTGCGAATTGGTGCTGACGTTTCAAAACTGAAATTGGTGACTGCTTATGCGGAAGACTTCCAGTTTTACTTATCAGGACCTATTAGTCAAGCAGAGCGTCTTTGTGCCAATGTTAATGGGGCGCCATCCACAACCTCCAGATGGGCGAGTGACAATGGCCTTTATTTAAAATATTTTTTTTCTTGTTTCCGATTTAGCTCTCCGATAAATTAAGGTCTTTATTTAAATTATACTAAGTCCTGGGTGTTAGCAATATATAGCAAAAAAACCAAAGGCATCAATTTCTTACCACCGCTTTATACTGACAATGAGCGTATAAAGACAGTTCGCAAAATAACTAATTTAGGTTAGGTTATAAACTCTAGTCTCACTTTTACTGATCATATAAACAAAGTAGTAAGCTAGGTGTATGTCACACTGAGGAATCTACGGCAATCGGGATTCTATACCCCCCTTGCAGACAAAACGTCGTCTTGCCTAATTATCCCAATTATAACGTATTCAGATCTTATATATAGTAAGCTGGATAGTAGCTCTGCGCGTAAGATTGGGACATTGTTTAATAATGTGACGCGCTATGTTTTTGGCCTATCAAGGTTTGAACATATTTCGCCATGGAAGCGCCGACATTTAGGTTGTGAGATCTCGGAGTATCAAAAAGACAACAATTGTATACTTTTATATAAGCTTATCACTTGGAAATCTCCTAACTATCATCTCAGTTTACCTCGTTGGTCTCAGCAAGGCTGTTCTTCGTTAACGCTATCCGCATTTAGAAACCTATCCCTGCCAATATTAGAAAGCAGATAAACAAAAACCATTTTAGGGAATCTATCTATAATTACTTCAGTATTTAGCCTTTAATTCATATATCATCTTCCATTATAGTCCTAATTTGTTCACAAATTATTAACTCGATATTGCCTAGGTGACTATTACAAATCTGTCATTTAATTTACTTATAAATATTATTGCTTATTTATGTACATACATATGTACTCCTTATTACCATCCTTTAAGATCTGTTATTTCTTGTTATTGTGACTCTGAAATTTGTTGTACTATAAAAGATTTTAATATCTTATTGTACTAATTTGTCCAAATAAATAATGAATGACTTGTACTATAGGCAACTCTTACTGACATTTACTACTAAACATTTTTTGCAAAATTCGCGCTCGCAAAAAAGTATAACTTTTCAATTGCATATACTGTAGTGTCTAACGGAGATAAGGATATTTTCACGGAAGATGAAATGCGTGATGATTTCCCAAGTTTCAAATGAAGTATATTAAAATTATATTTAATTCATTATTTAGCAACAAAAACAAAGAAAAAATAAAGCTATGTATTATTTTAAACGAATCGGCCGGAAAGCTCGAAAAGCAAAATAACTTAACAAAAATTGAAAATTACTAAACATATTAACTTTTTTTTACATTTGGACTGGCTGGTTTTCTTTTATTTAATTGGGAATAACAAAAAACTGTTGATTATGGAAAAATGAATACTTACGAAACAACGAATTTTTGAGCCACGATTTGCGCGCGAAGCTTGATGGAGCGGCACTGCTTAACCCAAAAAAGATAGTCTGCATGCCACGATGCAGAGAAAAGAAGATGACTACAAAAGCACTTCCATTACTTCGTACTTGCCTCGTTTGAAGGATGGACGTCACAAATAGCTCTTAAAAAGTTGGCTTTTCTGAGTTTTAAGTGATTTTTATAAAAAGTTAAACACTGAATAATAAATGAGAAGTGCCGACCTTTGGATTGTAACGACTCTATTTCTGTTGTATATTATTATATATTATTATACATATATTTTAGTTTTAAATTTGTAGGATATCAACACTGAAAAATATAATGGCGCTTCGGAGTTTTGGCGAAAACCGTACCTTGACCGCTAGTTTAGAGACTAATGACGAATATAGCCTGTAGAGGCATGGATAGTGACGTGGAAAATGACGAGAGCGAAGATGATGTGTAGAGCGGTCTAGAAGAAGCTTTTGAAGATGTTGAGAGAGCAGAATTGCCGATATCTAAAGAAAACGAGCCCATAGATGGAGTAGTTATTGAACAACCAGTTTCTTTAACAGCTTCTCGAGGAATAATTATTTTGCCGCAGAGAACTATAAGAGGAAAAAGTAAACATTGTTGGTCGATTGTCAGCATTAAATATTGTAAGATCTTAAAGATGTCCCAAAAAATGTGATCAATATGTGTTTTACTGAAGAAATAAATGTTGTGATTTTAAAATGAACTTACGGCGAGATATCTTTAAAACGAAGCTTATCTATGGCTGATGCTACATTTCGTGACACTCATGAAGAACACGTTCGTGTGTTGATTAGTAAAAATATGTTTCAGTAATTAGTCGTTATAGATTCGATTTTTTTTTATGAGAAAAGTATACGTCGCACACTTCGGGAATACGATGTATTTACTCCTGTAAGAAAATCTGGAATATTTTTTCTAAACGAACGTATAACGTATATAACCGTATCCCACCTCCACCCATCCTATCCATAAACTTTAATAACTCGCTCATTTTGAACCCGCAGGATATTGCAGTAGAAAAAGAGGATTTTAGGAGTTAACTACTCTCCCAATTTTTTGCCGGTTACTGCCAAATCACTAATATCGAGCTTGAGTACGCAATATCACATGCAAAAGGAAAAACTCCTGGATTCGATCGTATTTCATGCCCAATGATCAAAAACCTCACTCCCAATGGAAAAAGACAACTCTTGGATCTATTTAATAAAATGCTTGAAGAAGGCGCCTACCCCCCACATTTGGCTCAATGCAGTCGTAGTACATATAGACAATGTTAGTAGCTATCGTCCGATTTCGCTTCTTTCATGCCTAGCTAAAATATTTGATAAAATCATAGCTGCAAGAAGATCGTGGTTTATAACACAAACAAATATCCTAACCCCAAAACAAGTCGGTTTCAAGAAAGGGCACAGCACTACGAACGTGCTACTCCAAATCGAACATGTTGCGTTCGATGCACTTTCAAATTAGCGACAGACTTTGAAAAAGCATTTGACCGTGTAAGAGTAGATACTGTTCTTAAACAGTTGCAGATATGGAGCGTTGGTCCTAAAATCTTTCATATCGTCAAACTCTTTCTGACCAGACGCAAATTTCTCGGCGGAGTCCATAATAAATCCTCCAAGCTTTTCCCTTTACAAAATGGCATTTCGCAAGGGTCTCCACTATCTGCAGTTTTGTTCACTATTGCATTTGATCAAATCGACAAAATACTATCAAAGTATAACAAGATCGATTACTGAATGTATGCAGACGACCTCTTCATTTACACACAACTGTCTGACCTATCACAAGTCAAAGAAACATTTTCAAAAACCCTCACCGAGAAAATTGGGGCTACTTTTCTGGAGCAGCGTTATTAGTCAGTAAATGTAAAACATTTTAATTTAACATTTAATAGCATTCCAATAGAGCCAACCAATAACTTAAAAATTCTTGATATAATTTTTGATCACAAGCTTAATTTTAAGACACATTGTTTAGACTTAAGAAAAAACTAGCAGCCCGATTTAATATTGTAAAATTTTTAACAGCAAAAATATTTTAAAATTCATACTAACACTTTAATAAATGTTACCCAAGCGCTAATGCTATCAAAAATAGATTAGCCGCTACCAATTTATGGATGATGTGCTACAAATAACATCCAAAAGCTACACTCTCCATACCACACAGCTATTCGACGAAGCCCGAATGCATTCCCAACATCACCAACCAAAGCCATTCTAGCCGAAGTCGGATTACCCTCGATTGAGCAAAGAGTAGTTGAATCTACAACCAAGCTTATCCCTCTACTGACAAACACAAAGAATCCGGTACTTTTTAACTGTTTAAAAAAAGCTTTTGACCACAAGCGGCGATTCAAACAAAACTCAACAATACGGCGTTGCATTTCATTCTGCAAAAAAAAACTACATATCACGCCACAAATTGCTGGCAACAAAATGGCCCCTTACCCATGGTGGAGCTGCAACCAATCAACTATTAGTATGAGTCTTCATAGATATAGAAAATCTGCCACCTGCGCAGAGGTGTATAGAAACTGGTTTCACGAACAATTCACAAAGTACACCGAAGACAAGTGGAATTTTATCTATACCGATGGTTCAAAAACCAACAATATTACCAGTTTCGCCATATTATCCCATTCAAGCTCTCTGATAGCAGGGGGTTTGTTGCTACCTGGCATCTCAGTGTTCACAGCAGAAGCATTTGCCATCAAAACAGCAATAGATTATGCGATCAAACATAATGGAAAATTTACCATCTGCTCTGACAATTTGTCATGTTTACAAACTATTCTAAGCACAGAAAGTTCCAGCACGTTGGTCCAAACCATCAAAACTACACTACATAAGCATAACAACAAACTCAACTTATTATGGCTTCCTGTTCATGTCGGAATAAAAGGCAACGAAGCAGCCGACACAGCAGCCAAGGAAATGCTCAATCATCCATGCTTCATATTTCCCACTCTCGAAAAACGTGATCTAAATAGAGCCGTCACAGCATACAACCGGAATAGCAAGCTGAAGCAGTGGAAATAAACCAAATTCAGATACAGTCAATACAACACTACTGTACAAAAACCGAATTTCCCCAATAACGCCACTCGCGGCCAAATATCAACATTCCTACGACTTCGCATTGGACACACATTATTAGCGCACGAACACATCCTCTCAGGGAAAACTATTAATTCATGTCCGTGGTGTGATGTTCCCCCTACAGTTGACCACTTTTTAGACGAATGCACCATTCTCCATGGCAATAGAAGGAAAACATTCATGGAGAAAAATCCGTCCACACTATTGAAAAAGCCAACATTAGAAAATGGGAGTAAAATTTACAACTTTCTTTAAAATAGTAATTACCTAAAATTCATTTCATTCAATCTGTAAATATGCAGCAAAAAAACCGTATTAACATTCAAACTCCATAAGATAGAGTCGTAAGCCCTGGCAGCTTGTACTCTTTTTGTTCTTAGATATAAGCATTTTATTATATCCAACGAATAATAATAATAATAACGTATAAAGGAGTAAGCCCCAGGTGATTCACTAACGTATTTTAACGATATTCGCATGTTTAACTCATCTTAACGAAAATTTTAACGACGTTGCTATTCGGCAGCCATTTTTTTAACGATCTTCGCTATCACCGATTCAGCTGTTGTCGTTAGCGAGTCAGTTGTCGGAAACTAAACTATACTAAATTTCTCAATCGAGAAAGGAAAAACTCGTGATTTCAACTTAAATAAAAGATAAATTTAAAATTTGGTAATTTGTTTTCTTGCAATTAAAAAAAGCACAATAAACAATGTCGCTGGAAAATATGGCATATGATTTATTGCGATGTGGCGAAGAAGTAAGCGCTCCAACAGTGGATCGAAGTTTACCCCGGGATGTGGACAATCCCCTATCATTTGAACCCAACATAATTTCAGAAGCTGTATCGGTTAACTACAAACTTGGGTGAATGCCTCATTTCTCAGCAGAACATGCTGTCTATGACCCAAGTGGAATGCCAAGCTTCTAAAGAAATTTTTGCTTCAGCGTCGTCAACTTTTGTGGGAGGCACTTTTGGTACCGTCGATTATACACATGTATCAACTTTGGTCCCAAAAAATCATGAGGAGGCTTATGTCAACCACCATATCTACCATTAAATTAGTGTGCAAATAGTTAAAGCAAACTTTTATTAAAGATTACAGTATAAAAACAGAAATATTTTAATATAAACATAAGCGCTCCTTATTAAAAAATATTTAATCTAAATACCCTAGAGCACAACACGCATGCCATGTTTGCAAGTGATTTCAGATATTCTTTGGAGTTGAGTTGATGACTATTCTACCAAATCACTCAGAGGAGTGATAAATATAATAATTTGGTTTAACCAAGATGCCACTCTTTAGCACTTTGAATAAATGCAACGAGAAACGACACTCAACAGTCGTTAAGAATCGCACAATCGTTACTGCAAAAGACAAATTTTCTCGACAAGAATTGCTATTGTCGGATCGTTTAAAGCTAGTGAATCGCACTACAGGTGCTTGCGTGACTATAGATGAACAATTACCTGGTTTCCGAAGTCGATGCCCGTTTAGGATGTATATTCCTATAAATCCAAGTAAGTGTGGAATAAAAATTAGTTTTGTAAGTCGAATCCAGTTAAAATGTTTTACTTGTTATCATATTGAAAGTGATTTTATATTATAGCCAAACTAAAGGCGAAGTGGATACACTAGATCAAATATGTTCTCTGATGTCCTGTAATAGGAAGACGAATAGATGGCCTATGGCTCTGTTCTATGGTATGATAAATATTGAATGCTTTAATACTTATATTATTTGTTTTATATCCCGAAAAGGTGGTAAGACTCTAATTCGCAAAAATTTCATGAAAACCCTTAGCATGGCACTAACAACGTCATTGGTTAGTAAAAGATTAGAAGCATCCACTTTGAAGAGATACGAGTATTTGCTAGAAAAGATGTCTAATAAGCTGCCAATATATACACCTCATTAATCGGGAGATAACACTAAAGAGCACAAACCGAAAAAACCTACTTACTGCACATATTGCTCCTCTAAAATAAAATAATATAGCTGGTTAAATTTCATACGTCAATTTAAAGCATCATTATCTTTTGCGTATGTCAGAATGTGATTATCTTTCTAGGGTTAACTAGAGCGCGAGTACAGGATCAACGTGCCTGAGCGCTAAGTAAATTCCAAAATTCGTTGCTTTCGTAGTATTCATTTTCCCATTATCAAATCTGAATAGGGTTAAAAAAAAAATTTTGCCAGTACAAATGTAAAAAAAAAAGTTAATATGTTTATTAAATTGCGATTTTTGTTGTCAAATAATTAAATTAACTGAATTTCAGTATAGTACTTCATTTAAAAGTTGTGAAAAATCAAACATTTTATTTCTCGTGAAAATTTTCATACCTCAGTTAGATACTTCAGTACATGCAATTAAAAAGTGGTACTTTTTTGCGAGCATGAAATTTGAAAACTTCGTGTAACATATTGGTATGAAAATATACAATACGTATAGAATATACATATTCGCTTACATAAAACAATTTTTGTGTGAAGTCCCCATATACTTATATAAATATTTTCTTTGGATTTTTTATGTTCCTTTTGACAGAATTGGTACATCAAGGGATAGAGATTTTTATTTTTATTTAATTTATTTACAATAACACTGTCCAACAAATGAAGACTTTTTGAATGGAACAGAATAGCGACCTAATTCTGAAAGGGTATGTTGAGTAGATCATTTTTGTAGAACAAACTTATGGTCCAGCACGTCTGAGTTTTTTTTACAGTGGGTCAAAGTTTACATTTTTTGGTCGAAGGGAGCATTATACTATATGAAAAAAAATGTTGTAAGTTAATGTCTAAAAGAATTCTTATGGCCAGAGTTGTATTGTGGAATTGTATGAGGATTATTTTTGTGGAAGATCTTAACCCTCTAACTCTTTATTGGTCAATTTGACCCTTTCTCGAGAAAATCAAAAAATATCCTTTAAAAAAGGACATTTAAGGATTAAAATTTTCTACGAAAATGTTTGGCGGAAAATTTCAGTGGGGGTCATCAAAGACACCATTGTTGTAAATAAAGCTCTTTACGATTAATTGGCAAAATTACACGCCAACATACCAGGTTGTTCAATAACTTTTGGTGTTCGATAAGAAAACACAATTTTATGGTTCAAAATACACTTTATTATTCAGTATAATCTCCCTGAACATTAATGCACTTGCTCCAATGATCCTCCAATATGTGGATCCCATCCCTGAAGTGAGAATCCGGAAGGTCTGCAAAATACGCTCCAACAGCCGTTATGACCTCTTCATTTGATGAAAAACGCTTGCCACGCATAAATTTTTTGAGTTCTGGAAACAAATGGAAGTCGCTGGGGGCCAAATCTAGTGAATACGGTGGATGCTCCAACAATTCGAACTTTAATTCATGGATTTTAGCCATTCTCAAAATGCTCTTGTGACACGGTGCATTGTCCTGATGAAAAAGGATTTTTTTATTCTGCAAACCGGGTCTTTTTTCACGAATTTTTTCCTTCAACTGGTCCAAAAGGTTGCAATAATATTCAGAATTAATTGTTTTACCAGTTTGCAAGTAATCAAAAAAAACAAAATTCCTTTCGCATCCCAAAAAACTGATGCCATAACCTTCTTGGCCGATTTCTGGACACGAACTCGTTTCGAAGCCGAACAACCAGGTTCACACCACTCTTTAGCCTCTTGTTTTGATCATCCATAGTGATAAATCGACGCACAAAATCCACTTTATCCTTTTTAAAACGCTTCAAATGTTGCTGAGAAAGTCGCATTCGAATGTGTTTTTGTTCCATTGTTAGCGAATGCGGCACCCATTGTGCACACAGCTTTCTGAAACCCAAAATTTCACTTAAAATATGGCTCACACTGCCTAATGAGATGTGTAGAGCCTCTACTAAATCTCTCTCAGTCAATCGACGATCTTCCAAAACCATATCCTGTATTTTGGCTATGATTTCTGGTGTTGATGCGCTTTTGGACGTCCTTCACTTTGCTTCTGTGTTCAGTGGAATACCAAATCACATATCAAACCATCCCATTTCCGTCGTCAAATAAAGCAGCAAACATAGTGGAATTCCACCTTAACCTCGCCGCGGAGTTTCTGCATCCATTCATTGACACTACTTCCTACATGACTGGACGGATGATATTCATGATCAAAATCCCGAAATAGGTTACTTGAAAAATTGTGATAACTATCTTGGTGTCAGCATTTTATCTCTTGTTGCATATTACTTTTGGCAATTCCACCCCTTTTCTTTTCTTTTTTTTTGTGGGTTAGTCACTGTGTGAATGCGTCCAGGTTTTGGTTGACCATTTTGAAATTGCCTAGTAATCTTCTAAACCGTGAATATCTCGTAGGATAACTAGAAAAATACAAAAAAAAAATATGCAAGTACACACCTATTGTACCTCTGATTCACCTAAAATTTATGAATGTTTTTAGTTAGACACAAACAACGTATTTTGGTTGGCATTCAATTTAATTAAATTGCTTGCAACTAAAAATATCTGTGTACTCGTCGATCACGATTAAAATCCTGTGAGAGCATTTACGTTGCGTTAAATGAATGGAATGCCGCAGAAAATCACAAGGCAATATGGCCCCATGCGGTTAACAAGAAATGTTTGTTTAAAATGCACGTGCAACTCTTAAAGCAAAATAACAAAACAAAAAAAATGCAAATTCACTGAATGTGTGCAATCACACACACACACACACGCACACATGCAAATAGGAATATAAGCGTTTAATCTATTCGACGAGCCCATTTGCTGGAGATTCATTCATGCGATCGTTCGCACGCAATGAGAATGAAAAGTTCACACGCATTTAATTGAGTTTTGATTTGTTGTCCTGAATTAAGCCTGCGTTCACATTCACACACACACACACATACATATATATATATATATAGTTGAGTCATAATAACTACATACATACATATACATATATGTATATAAAATATCACTACGTGATTGTGTGTACATTATCTGAATGCGGGCTACGCAAAATAGCACGTGCCTCGTAGCGACGTAGCGCTTTGAATTAGTGTGGCGATAAAGTGTTTTTCCTATTCGCTACGCGCAATTACGTGCGCGAGTCGAGGCAAATTTTCTTCATTCAAAATTAAATTCACTTCATTTGGAAATCTCACGCATCTCCAACGATGCCACAACGGTAGTAATGGCAATAACGGCAAATGGCGAACAAGTAAAAAAAATGTAAGGCAACATCAATAATGCGGCTTGAAGGCGGCAAGAAATAGAACACAACAAAAACCTCTGTACAAATTGCTTAGCGCCGTCTTCACAAATAGCATTTGCCTACAAACAGAAATGTATATACAAAATCACAGATATTTATATACTAAATATTTAAATATATGCAGATATATTTGGTACACATTCATATTGCTACATTCATGCCCTGCAGGAAGCGAAGGTAGCTTAAACTTAACAACTTTAACCTGTTTACGTAAATACTAGTGCTGACTATTAATTGTATATTTTCTTTGAGAAAAAAACTAACTATTTTTGTATGGCGATGACCGAAAAAAGTCAGCTCTGGTTACCTCTGCATGAGACGCAATGCATGGTCGCATCCTCGTGGTGCTTCCTGGGTAACGCCAAATGACCGTGCGGCTTTAACGGTCTAACCTCAACAGTAACAACCCCTGCTCTGTTCATTGACTATTCTTGGAATTACGTTCTTGATCCGTTGATATTGGGCTGGCGGTGAAACTCAGCAGAAACGGCTGGTAGGCTAACGCCACGGCCGTTTCCGTCCCGTTAAAGCCTGGGCAGTCTCAAAGTACGTTCCGATTCCTGTCGCCATTAAGTTGATGGTGTAAGTGGGGTTGATACGACTCACGTTTTGCGTCTGGTCTGGCTCTGAACGCCCACTTCATGAGGGTGTACGTCAACCCTCGCTTGGTCTCCCTGCTTCGGCATAGACAACCCAGGGACCATTTTCAGGATGACTACACGTTCGAGTTTTGGATAGCAGCTCTGAGTTGGGACCTATAAGACCAATGAATTATAAATCTTATTCTTCGAATGAGCTTTAGAGCGGTGTCTCATGTTGCCGGTTGCTATTGGGAAGAGATAGGATCTCTCTCCCAAGGTAAATCACTAGCTTAATAAAACAATAATTAGACCTGTACAAAAAGTTTTTGTATTAGGCTATACAAAAAGGTAATATTGCATGTTAAAGAGTATCAAAAATATTCGGAATTTCCAAACAGATATTATTAGACTAAATCAACGAGAAGTGCTGTCGATAGAAGAAGACAAAAATATTGTTAAATGAATTCATCATTTGGCGGAAATGGGCCTTCCAATAACTAGAGGCCAACTTAAAAGCTGCGCGGAAAATTGACTCAAAGCGCCGAATTGCCCACAACCCTATTTTAAATAGTATTCCGTGGCAAACTGGTTCAGTGATTTTTTGCGAAGAAACCCGTGAGAACGTACAACTAACAAAATCTTCGCTTACAGACAAAAATTCAGTATGGAAAAGAAAAGTTTTCTGAAAAAGTATTAGAAGTTTTCTGTGAAGATTTAACTTCAAATTAATGACAGTATTAAAAAATTAGCAGCCCTCAAAAAAAGGAGTATTTTTCATAAACGACTTACATTAAAGTGGTATAAAGTGGTAGAAATTTATAAAAGTAGTCGTAGTAATTAGTATTAGCATTAGTAAAAATAGTGGTATAAATTATTGCTACCATAATTAAAAACTGAAGCAGCAGAAAATAGTCAAAATAGTAGTAGAAATAAGTAAATATAGTGGTGGCAATCAATAGAAGCATTAGTAAAAATGGTAGCAGGAATTAGTACTAGCACTAATAAAAATTGTGGAAGAAATTATTAAAAATAGAGGTAGAAATTCGTAGCAAAATTTGTAAAAATAGTGGTAAAAATTAGAAATTGGTAAAAAAGTGGGAGGAATTAATAGTAGTATAAGTAGAAATGCAGGTAAAAATTAGTAAATATAGTGGTAGCAAACAGTAAAAATAGTGTTTGAAATTAGTACTCGCATTAATTAAAATAGTGGCAGAAATAAGCGAAATAGTGGTAGAAATTAATAGTGCTGTTAGTATATGAATGGTAGAAGAAATTAGTAAAAAAAAAGTTGTGGCAATTAGTAGCAGCTTTAGTAGAAATAATAGCCGACGAGACTTCCGTTATACTTTGCTGCAAATCACTGCCGCTAAGGAAGTTTTACTTCAAATATTTTTATTGATTTATACAATCAGTTTTTAAATAAGACACATGCTCAAAACAATTTTATTTTAACTTTTACTTGTACGTACTTTTAATAAAGCTCAAATCGTTTCTGACTCTGAATTATTCTTCGTGTAAGTAACAAGAATTTCGGGTTTTTTGATGTTTGTTTTTTACCATTTTTTATTTTAAATAAAACTTTAAAATATTTACAGCAAAAACATTCCCTTTATATAATTAACAAAGGAAATAGGAACGCACGGAATTAGGAAACGGCCAAAATTTTCGCATGGAATTAGGAAAAAATATTGTATTGTGCAAATAACTTCAATTTTGGATATATTTTTTTTTAAATTGTATTGATCGCAAAAAAAACCAAAAGGTCTCTCAGCCCAAAAATATTACTTTAAACGAGAATGTGCCTTAATAGTCATTAAATAGGTACTCTCGCCTTATATGGTTCGAGGTTTAAATACTCCAAAGCCATTTGAAAGCAGATACGCGTTTTCGAGGTTATAGATAAAAATTCTGTTATTGAATTTCTTTTACAGTTATTGACAAAAACTCCAAAAAATAGCTGGGAAAATTATGAAACTTCATCGATTTTCCGAACCTGTTTAATCATAAAAATAGCTCTAAGGGTAGGAAAACTTATACGAATGTAAACGTCGCATAATTTGTTGGTAAGTTTAGATTACTTTTTCTCCCCGAGCGCACTGGTGGTGCTCAGGGTATTAGAACTTTGTTTACCTAACTACTATTTGTAATAGCATAAATTAACCGAGGTAGATATTCCAAAATTCTATTTAGTGAAAACGAATAGAAAGCAATATCTTGCAACCCAGTAAGCTTTACTTTGCTCTAATTTGACACATAGAAATGGATTGGGCAAAGGAAAACGCGTGTATTTTTTTTTTTGGGTAATAGGAAAATACGAAAAAAATCTTATATCTCCGAAACTACATGATCCAACTCTACTACACTTGGTGCATTTACTGTATTTTAATTCAGCAAGCAAAGTTTCGAAAATATTTTAAATCGAAAAAAAACACCATGACTACCACCCATATAACGGTAATGTACAAAAATAAAAAAACGCGATGGCACCGCCCACTCTGGAGCAAATAAATGTATATTCGAAACCGAGGTGGCAAAGTCTACCACACTTGGTAAACACTTCATATTTCAGCATTTGAAGTCAGTAAGCAAAATTCTAAGAATTGTAAAAATCGGACCAAATGGCGCTCACTTCTCATATAACGGTAATTCTCATAAACCAAAAAAACGTGATATTTAAGTAACTATAGAAAAGAATTTGGTAAAATTTAATAAGGCTGCACGAGCAGAGGCACGGAATATAACAACTTGACAATAGACGTGGTACCGCTCATTTTTCAGCAAATGGGTATATTTTAAAAACTATGCCACCAAACTCCAATTAAATTTGGTACACATATTGCATCTAAAGTCAATAAGCGAAATTTCGAAAATTGTAAAAATCGTACAAAAACCATGTCCACCTCTTATATGTATAACGGTAAAATACAAATTTAAGAAAACCGATGTTTGTTAACTATACAAGGTAATTTACTCAAATTTGATAGACGAGATTGATTATGAAATATATGTAATCATAAATGTTGGAAATGGCTGTGGTATCGCCCACCTTACAGCTAATAGTTATCTCCGAAACTTCATTGTAAAATTCTTCCACATTATGTACACTTTGGATTTCTAGGCAGAAACCACAATTTCGAAAATTATAGATATCAGACTTGAACCACGCTCACCTCTCATATAACGGTAATATACAACAAATCAAAATATGCAATATTTTATTTAATGATGGCGCAAATTGTTTCAAATTTGGTATAACGAATTTAATTATAGAGAGGAGAGATATTAGGTTTAGTTGTAATTCTGTTAGTAATAGACTTAGTAATTTCAATATTTAAAGTAAATGGAATTGTTATTGCATTTCCAATTTGATTGGCCAATTTAATTGTACTCGTAATTTTAATTGTAATAAAAATAGCAATTACAATGCTACTTTTAATTTGGATTTGAATTATGTTTGTGATTTTACTTTTAGTTGCATTTGCAATTATGTATAGTAATAATTGTATTTACTTTAAATTAGACTAAGTTCAATTTTTTCCAATGTACTTTACGTTCTTTGTAGGAAAACTCCCAAAAGTTCGAACGCCTCTTTGTGTTTGAATTTGTGACTTTCTAAGCACGATATTTACAGACACTTTTAGGAAATTAAATTTTATATGTTTGAGAAACTCCAGTGATGGGATTTTAATTCGTCGTCACAACCACAATTCCTATTATGGATAAAATTGTGTACGTATGTATTTAAATTATTTTGTAAATGTATACTTTCTAAACGCGTACTAAATTTTTATATCCGTGTGGGGAATTTAATCTGCGATAAATGTAATTAAGATGAGACAAAATTAATTTCAATTGATATTATACTAACACTGTCACGTTCGTACATTTAGTATATTGTTGTTTATTTTGTTATGTTATGTTTATATACATATGTAAACACATGCATATATTTATGTATGTGTGTGTGTGTGCCCACATGACACAGTAATGTAATTTACAATCGGCTCTAATTATATTTTGATTGCAAAGTATTGCACACAACCACCAACCAATGCACTGCTGTGATTCGAATAGTAGTTTAGTCAAATTTTGTATGCCACCTGAGGCGATTTGTTCGTAAATAAATTTACAATGGAAATAATTAAATTAGATAATGAAAGCAAAGCTTTTTGGCTACTAAATGCCATATCTTTGTACATATATTGAATTGTGTTTTCGAATATTACAAATAAATGAAAATAATATGATTTTAAGAGTCGCAAGTGTTACATTTTTAAAAACTAAGTATAATGAAATTCGAGTTGTTATATTTAGATTATGATTAGTGACAGCTACTGGTGTTGGGCCCCGTTTTTCACATTAAATCAAAAATTATCTTTATCTCTATCAGTTTTAATTGAACAATTATTTTTAATAACTGTTTTTTTCGGTTACAGTTGTTGTTCACAAAATAGTGGTTATTTTTTAAGTAAAATTTCTTTAGAGGCACTACTATTAATACCAATAACTACTACTACAACTATAACTTCTACAACTACTTAATAAATACATCTTCTCCTTTTAATAATGGTATCACATTTCTACTTTTATTTTTACTACTATTCTTACTAAATCCTCCTATTTAATTAATTACTGCCAGTAATTAATTGCACTATTTTTACTCATTTCTACTACCATTTTTACTTATGCCTTCTCCTAAATAGTAGTAGTACTACTTTTTCTACTACTGCTACTAATTACTACTACTATCACTACGACGATTAAAGCTACTACTGCTAACTACTACTACTATTTTTACTAATGCTACTACTATTTCTACTAATCTGTTGTACTATACTTGCTAAACATACCTCTAATTACTACTGCTGTTTCGTATATTTCGTATATCTACCAGGCAGTCATCACAATTCCAAAAACATTGCTTGAGATCTGACTAGACGCTTTCCACGTCTGGCAAATCTGAAGAAACACCCAAGAAAAGATTATCTTGAAGTCTGTGAGCATAAAACAAGCTTTGCTTAAAATGCAAAAAATATATTAAAATGCAATTTAATCACATACTTGTTTCTTTTACATTTCACAAATACTGTAAGTACAGTTAAATAAAATTAGCTTCTTCAGGAAAGGTACGAACGTAAGCTTGCTAAGCTTTTTGTTAAGGTGCTGACATCCCCACAACTTTTTGAGAACAATTGGTGCTTTTTGTTGGGTTACTTCCAAAATTTTCTTTCAATGCCGCGTAAGAACAGCAGTTTGTTCAGTCTTTCAGGCTCAATCCTGTTTCTTTGGTAATAAAGAGTTGATGCTGCTTGCGAAAATAAGCGCTCTGAAGGAACTGACGTTCCAACCACTGGTATACGCTACTTCGACGGCTTTAACTATATTACTAGCATTATCTGTCACAACAGCTGTGACCAAATGCTTTGCAATGTTAAAATCTTCACAGCATTTCAATATAGATTCGCCCAAATATACTGCAGTACGTATCTCGTTCAATTCCGAAACACCGATGTTTAAAGACACCAGCTCCGACTCCATTTGAAAGTGAGCAGTAAGCCCCAGGAAGCTTCGCATAGACATTTTATCGCTCCATACATCTGTAGTCAGTGTAATCATTCTTCCTTTCAAATTTGATTTCCAAGTTTCCGATAAAACGTTATATTTGTCATCGACCCAGCCAGTGACCTTATAACGCGAGGGCATATCGTAGCGCGGTGCAACAGTTTTCATTAAATTAACGAAACCTTCATTTTCTACAATAGAATATGGCTGACAGTCTTTCGCAATTAAATAAATAATAGCTTCATCAATTTTCTTGATTTTTTCCCCAAATGGCGCACACTCAAGAACATGACTAAAACTACTTTCAATTGAAATTTGCCGAGTTGTCTTTGTTTGTCTATCACGACTTTCGTTATTGGTTTCGTCTTCAGTTATTATTGTATTAGATTCAATTTCAAATTTTACAAATTTGTGCTTTGCTTTTATATGTCCTTGCATATTCGTTGTGTTTCCGCCGGTCTTCAGGATTTTGCCGCAAATTTTACATTTCACTGAGCCTGCGCTCAATTTATCAAAATGCCTCCAGCACAAGCTTCTTTCGTATATTGCTCTAAAAAATTAACATAAATTAGAATCTCTGGCAAAGTATAGGCACCTATATGCATATGTACATTTGTATGTACATACATACATAGGCAAATGAAATGACGCTGGTGATGCTAGACAATTTTAAAATTACACTACTTTTAAACCAATTAAACTATTTTTCACTTATATGTGTAGGTACATTTATTAACTTCAATTTGCGAATATATTAAATGAACTTACTTGGGCATGATTCCATGAAAATACTAATTTATCAAACGATCGCACAAAATTTAAAAGCGCGCACAAAATGGAATAGTCAGAATAAGTGAAGAAATATTTCCGATGTTTTTGAAAACATCGATGTTTTGACTTAAAATCGAATTCACACAAACATCGACAGACATCGATGTTTAAAGCCACGACCATCGATGTTGCTCGATACATCGATGTTTTTTTACATCCCTACCAGCTTTATAACCAATTACACTTTTGAATAACGAATAGTATGCATTAAAGAGAATTCGAATATTTTGGTCCACGTTTACGATTTTTCTCAATGTGGTACCTGGCACCAAGTGCCTTGCGTTAGGTGTAGCTCCTATAAATAAAAAATAAATGTTTGCCTCGCTATAGGCGTCCAAACCACTTAATCGATGAAATTTTTGCAGTAGGTTTTTAATATAATTATAATTATATTACGCAGATCATATTAATTATATTACGGTATATGGGTCCAATCGATCGACTTTGGATTTTGGAAAAATGGGCGGTGACACACCCCCATGGAAAAGAAAATTTGAATTGTTCATACCTACGCAACTATTTGGTGGAGATGATTGAAATGTAAACTACTGTTACTCAAAGCACCTGGCAAATAAATGCAGTGGATGAGTGTCACCTAAATCTTATCCGATCAATCCGCAATTTTCCACGGATCACTTTTTTGAGTAATAAATTAAAATAAGAGGTTGTTAGCAGTAGATCTTTGACTTTTGTCTCTATAGCTAAAAGCCGCCCTAATATGCAAGCATATGTCTTCATTTGGGGATTATTTTGAGACTAGTTATTTCCGAATCATTTCATGACAGCACTGGCACTAATTCGGGACCATTTCATGAATATGTGGAGATTTTTTCGGGATTTTTGACTTAAATTTGTGGCCTACTTTGGGCCTACTTGGAGCTGACTTTTGGTACAGTTGTGGACTAGTTCAACACTGATTCGAGACAATTCAATTCTAGCACTCGTTCGGAACTAGTTTGATACTAGTTTGTGCGAGTTTTGGAACAATTTGGAACCATTTGGGATTTATTTCATTTCCATTTGAGTTAGCGTTGGAACTTATTTGAGGATAGGGCAGTCCTAAACTAGGTCCTTTGTTTCAAAGCCAAAACTGGGTATATATTTCGCTTTCTAACCCAATCTTACTTATAAAATTAGAAAAAATTATCTTTAAGTTACTGATATATCGAACTTTTGAGTTTTGTATATTACTGTTATATGAAAGGTGGGCGTGCCTTTTGTCTGATTTTTTATAATTTGGAAATGTTTGCTTACTGACCTCAAAGGCTATGGGTATACCAAATTTGGTTTAGTTAGTTCGGAGATATACTTATTTGGTCTAAAGTAGGCGGTGCCATGCCCATTTCCAAAATTTTTCAAATTTGCGTACGTGTATTTTTTGATTTTGGGGAAATTACCGTTGGGCGTGGTTTTTGTTAGATCTTTAAAATTTTTTAAATTTTGCTTACTGACTAGAAATTCCATGTGTGTACTAAGTGTGATAAAGTTTGTTAACGTAGTTGCGGAGACAAAGCCCTTTTCTCGTAAGTGGACCGCGCCCAGTTTTTCAAAAAAAAACATCTGGTCGCGTTTTTCTTTTTCCAGGGCAATCCTGTTTGTAATGTTAAAGCGTATTATCTTCAAAACATACTGAAGTATCGTGATTTCTTGATTTTCCCTAAACGCCTTTATGTGGGCGTGGTTACGTTCCAATTTCACCCAATTTGCCATTTCAACCTGCCTTGAGCCCAGATAGGACCAAGTTTCGTTGAAATATCTTCATATTTACTCGAGTTATCCGATGCACGGACGGACGAACGTACATACAGACATAGCTTGGTCGATTTATACTATTCATTCTGAGAATTTTGGTATAAATATGTCTATATCGTTAGGTGTACAAAGTTATAATACCCTGTGCACAACTGTGATTTGATATAAAAATTGTATGCTTGTGAAAATAACCATAAAATATACTTAGTCTCTTATGTGTCTCATAGATGCCCAATTTCCTCGTCCTAATATCAATATTCTATGCATTCTATGCATTCAAAGCAAACGTATGAATGAACCTTCTTAAGTGCCCATTCATGGCGGCAAGCCAAATGTGGTTGAGTCAATCATTAGTATGGCTTTTTTACCTTAACTTACTTAGATTCGTTTTGGCAATCACTGCAAAAAGTTCTTTTCGTTTTCGGCCACCACCAAAAAAAACTAAAAATCGGAATTACCTTAGCACTTTTGGCAGTTAAACCAATTTGTGATGTTTGTTGTAGTTGTACACACATAGTAGATATGTAGTTGTTTGTGTTAGTCAACATAATTTAGTGGCAAACCGAAAAGGCAAAAACATCAGCACAGCAAAAGCTTAAGTACAATCAAAACTTAATGAACCACTTTAAATGGATGTTTTGAAGTACATAACAATTTCAAAATTACTTATTCCCCGCATTAGCATTTTGCCATGAAATGTCAATGCATAGAGCCTAAGTGACGATGCAGATATCGCCATAAGCCCATTTGGCAGCTATCGGATAAACAGAATGTGGCAAATGAATTTTTGTGGCACAGTGAGCTGATGAAGTTGCTCATCATCATTTAATAACCGTTGCAAGCAACCACGCACGCGCCCTTTACTCAAAATGCAACTGAGTAACACAAATGACCTTTTTGGGGGAACAATGTCCCGATAGCCCCGGCAAAACCAGCATCAGCAGGAGGGTGCATCTTATCGCACGTTCCCAAAAGTCACTGCATACAACATACAAATGGACGTATTCAAATCCAAAATCTCTTTACACTTCTACTCATATGTACAATATGTAGGCATGTGTGTGTGTGTGTGTGTAAATATAAGCAGTACTTGGATTGATGTATTGGGGAAATTTTTGAAACACGTTCCTGTTGTACTATAATAATGTTTGCTTGGAATGAAATAAACAATGTATGAAATGTACGAAAGGCGATCCGATGCAAAGCTTTGATGGATAATCTGCTCTCGCCTCTGCACGAACTTTCCCAGTCAAAGCCAAAGCGAAAAACACATGTGCATAATTCATACATTTGCTACGTGATGTTGCCACATGGTGCACATTATGAGTGGAGTAATGTGAATGTTGCATAAACCAACCAAATGCATTCGTACATATTTTATGTACATACAATGCATGTGTTGCATTCCAAATCAGTTCAGTTACAATTTAAGATATAATTTTTGATCTTGTCCTTACCACTGCGGTAATGAAAATATATTGTTTCATTTTGTACTTACATAAAACCAACCGTTTAGTTGTTTAGTTGAGGTAAATGCACTAACCCTTTGATTTGGGATAAAGTCCGTGGAAATCTTTTAGGTTTCCGCTATTATTTTTGAAGTAAACTTCTTTAGCGGTATTGTTTTTTAACTTCGCGTAACGAAATCATATAACTAATGTCACGTCACAGTCGTATGACTAAAGCCGCGTCAGAACCGCGCCCAGAAGTCGCGACATGGCGTTTATATGAGTAAAAGCAAACATACACACTGAAATAGCGGCATATCAATGTTTATGTATATATATATATATGTGTGTATGTATCAGAAAACACGTGGCTTGGGAATATTTCGGCACTAGCTCAGGACCGTTTTAGTATAAGTTATGTACCGTTTCGGCATTATTTTCAGACTAGATATTTTGGAATCATTTCAGGACCTTTCAGTAGTTCCATACTCTTTCACCACTACAGCTAAAGCTACTTCTACTTGTACTACTACTACTACTACTACCAGCTATTACCACTTCAACTACTAATTACAAGTTTTTTTTAATGGTACTACTTATTACAACCACAATTTTTTAATAATTTCCAATACTATTTTTACCTTTGTTAGTACTAGTTATTACCACTACATATTTTTACTAACTTCTACTACAATTTTTTTTAAACTACTGCAAAGTACTACTACTATTTTTTTACTAAGTTCTACTACTTGTCTACCTTTACTGCTAATAATTTTTACTACAATTTTTACTAATGCTACTTGTAAGTACTACCATCAGTACCATTAGTACTACCATCGGGTTTCCTTATTCCTAGCACTATTTTTACAAATGATACTACTGATTTCTACCACTATTTCTACTTATTTCTAGTAAGTACTATTGCTATTCTATACTAATTTCTACCACTTTTTTACTAATGCTAATACTATTTGATACCACTATCATTGTTTCTGATTTCTACCACTATTTTTTACTAATTCTTCTACTAATAACCACCACCATGTGTACTCATTTTTACAATTATTTTTACCAATTTCTACCACTTTTTTAATAATGCTACGACCTCTTTCCGCGAGTATTTTTTTTTGTTCTGTGCTTTTTGGTGTAAAATTAGTGATACATGCATTCCAAGCAAAAACTTTCGTGAAGCGATTAAAATAAGTTTCAAAACGATATGAGATCTAATTTGCTTGTTATTGAAGTTTCATCATATATAATACGAAGATTAGTGGGACGATGCCTAGCGAGCTGTAACATTACATGGTTGATGGATTTGTATCTCCAACCGCAAGGGTTGGACGTGGCAGTGGGGAGTTGATGGTTATACTTTTGCTAACGGAGAATTAGCGTACAACCGTACCACAATTCAGTTAAAGAAGAAGGCGGGCGGAATCCTCTGGTGCCTTAGCTCTTTCGGCGTGGGGTGGGTTTTTGCCGTTATTTAACCGTGTCCACATAAGATTTAATTAAGGATCCCTGACTGAAGCTAAATTTGAAATTTACTCCGCGAATAAAAAAAACGAAAAGAATAATAATAAAACGAATCAATAAAACTAAAAAAAAACTACTACTATTCAGCGAAAACATTATTAGAAACTCTCATGCCAGCAAAGGCTCATTGGTGGCGATGTCTAAGTTGGAAGTCGACATGCTCAGTCTTTACCCTACCCTGCCATGATCTTATGCCGTAAATTGTTGCAAAGATCCCTTGTGCAAATTTTCTCCTACCTTTTTAAATCAACCCATTGTCCAGGAACACCAAACGCTTTACAAATTCATTATTACCTTATAAATTCACAATTTATTAAAATAATTCAAATCACCTATAACTAACATACTCATGACTATTTCAATGCACTAACTTGTTGTTGTTCAGTTGTCTTTCTTTTTTTGTATTTCTTTACGTTACGTTAAACTAATTATGTTGAGAATTCTTATTATCTCTTTCATTTACGCACCTGTCGATATATGCATACATATGTACATTTGTATATCTTCAAATAGCGAAAAGAAACCGTTGGCAAAAATTATAGCTTTCAATGCAGATATATGTACATGTGAACATACCTACATATATACGCTCAAAAATGCACACGATTTATGTACATACATATGCTGAGCATAGGAATATACCTGCATACATATCTACGTGCATTTTGCTAACATATGTACATATATTAGTATGTACATGCGTTTTTTTTTTTTTTTTTTTTTTTTTTTTAAGCGAAACAGATAAAAGAAAATTTAAATAGAGTAATATTACTTACATATTTACATGACTTCTCCCAGCTCCAGCGTTGAAGGCCTTCTCGCGTGGTAGCTGCTTTGCGAATGTAAAATGGGTGTACCAATCGGAGTTTTTAAATTAAATTAATTTCTTTTTTTCCGTTTCGCGATATGGTCTTTGTCAAGAATGACAGTCTTAAGTTACAATTTTTTCATTTTACGACATAAAACTAGATAAACCAATTATTTCTATTATTTTCCTTTAGTTACGTTTTTTTGTTTTTTCTTTAAATCTCTAATGGCAAATTTTAAATTTTATACAACAACACCACTAATTCACTATCACCACTGGGATGCAATGTATGCATGCAAGTCGATGCGGCTTGACCAGGTTATGTTCTGGCTTCAAGGCAGCTATGATTTCCTTGCTGAAATCGCTGGCTTTTCCTAACTGCTGATCACTCGCACTAAGCGGCGGGGAAGAGGTTATCCGGACCTAAGCGGGACTATTATATTGTCAAGGCTTTTGTGCTTTTCCGGTGCTCCGGCTGGTACTTGCAAAAGCTACAGCACGTTGAAAATTACTTTCCAAAATGAATATGATGCAATATTATAACATCCACACCAGACGCAATGGATGGGTCACTGAATGCTTTCGAAGATGCGCTGGTGTGGGATTGGGCTGAGTTGGCTGCACTCTCTTAACCAGACGCTCTTATGTATTTCCGGGGTGAAGCTCGCTATATCCTTGTAGGTACAACCTCAATTTAATTTTATTTTAAAACTAACCTTCCACGACTTAAAGAAATAATTGCGTGCGTGGGTGTTGTAAATAGAGGCGTAGTCCGAACAGCAGAAAAGAGCGTTTGCAACCGCGTGTTCGGTTTTATACTCCTGATTTCCAACTACTAGAGCTTTTCTTTTGGAAATCGGGATATAAAGCAATGCGCTTGCAAAGCAGTTAGACATAGCAACGTAGCTGAATGGGAATGTGCAAGATCAACATACACACAGTATAAGCAAGAGCTTACAGTATAAGCAAGAGCTTACAGCATTCTTTCTTTCTGGCGACAGCTTTTATTGAAAAGTGAAAGCAATAAAGCTAAGTTTATCTACAAGAAATATGTACACTGAGAAAAACCAATGGACAACCATTACAGAGCTTGTACCATTATTGAAGGAAATAATTGGTCATTTGCCTTCTTATTTTGATTTCTTATATCTTACATAATTTGATCCGAGTATGCCCCCTCCCAATCCGTTGTATGTATGTTGTACAATTAGTTGTCGTAAACTATGCTGATGAAATACTCCCATTAAGCGGAAGTTTATTTGTACAAAAGTGTCGGAAAAATTTTCTTTTCTAATGTGTTTTTGGAGTTTTTGTCAACAAAAAATTACTGATGCCCACTAAGAAGCTGGGGGTATAGGGCATGTAATGTATATATATATATATATATATATTAGAATGATAAGAAAAAATTACGTGACCTCAATTAATGTTTTTAAAGCTATATAAATGAGTGATAGTTAAGATTCATTTAACCTCGAAAATGAAGATGGTGACGACCTTAATCTATCGACACGACTTCTGACCATTCCTAACCACGTTCACTTGTACATCATCAATGGCTGCCGAAAAGTGATCACCACCAGCCCATCAGTTAACGCTATAAAAACCCAGATAAATCTTGGCCTAAAACAGAAACGGTCGTGTGAGAAGACGGTCTTAGTGGCACTGAACCTGTCTATAGCTTTCGACATGGTCAGCCATTCAGTGCTAGTAGATGTCATCGTAAACTCCACCCTCCCACGGGGCTCAAGAGGTCGTCTACCAAATATCTGTGTGAAGGCAGTCAATTTTATAAGTATATTTCAAAACCCAAAACCCAAACCGATAAGAATTTGACAAGAGGTTTCGCACTTTTATTAAACTTCTAATTTTCCTTGGTCTCGCACGCAGATGATTGCACTATTATGGCTTCGGGAAGTAACATCGACTATTTATATGTGAAAGTTATCTCTCAGACTTTTCCAGCTTCTTCATTGCGGGAAACCTCTCGCTATTTCCTGCAAAATCCTCGGTGAACTTCCTCAACATATGGATGAAGGAGGTTAAGCTGGAGTTAGGCATGCAGGCAAATTCCGACTCCAAATTACCTGAAAATTTTGCGCATATATCTGCAATCGTCACTAAAATACATAGCTGCAACAAGGTGCTCAAATCGCTCACCGGCAGCACTTGGGGCAAAGACAAAGAAACAACGTGCCGGTGAGGCTAGCAAAACTCAGTGGACGAAGTTCTAGACCCACCAAAATACTGCACTTCGGACTTTCACGGGATGTATTCTTATGTCGCACATTCACCATCTGCATAGCGATGCCCAAATACATTTCAATAAGCGCAGTCTCTCGTGGGTTGGTAGCAAAGGTATCACTTCCAGACTCTTGAAGCTGAGCCGCCTTCCAGGCGCATCAGGTGCCATATCATGGAATTGAACGACCGGGTTAGAAATACGTACAACAATTGTTAACAATTGGACGAGGCAAATTTTAGACCGATCTTAAATGACATTCAACGGGAGTCTATTAATGCCTTCATGACCTCCCATCTCCAACAAATACCATTATCGGAGTTCAATCAACACTCATGCAGACGAAGAGCTCGAGTTGCTTCGTGACACTCGCGTTCCGGATGTTTTAGCAGATTAAACTCCTACTTATTCAAAATAAATCCCGGCATATTAAACATCTGACCTATATGCGAAGAGTCCCCGCATGATACTAACCACCTGTTTACAATGTTTACAAAACCATACTCATCTAACATACTTCCCCCTCTGGTACGACCCCGTATAGCTCATTTTTGGCCTATCATTAGATGACATCGATGACAACAATTAGTGCATAATCCGCAAGGATGCTTGGTTAATCTCCACAACAGCAACAACTTATCGAACACAAATCTATTCTGATTCCGTTATTACAAATTTAGCGACCGTCGAGAGATATTAAGGACACTACATTTCTAGATTTCTAAAGTTCTAAAGAACTTTACCAACAGCTTGCACGTATTATCGTCGACTACAAGAGAATAAAGCCAAGTCCATTGAAGTACATTCATGATCCAAAAATTACTTTTAAGTTGTTGATCGCTGAAGTTTTTGCGCATTTCATGAACGGGAAATAAAATCTGGTAACATCTCCATCGAAAGTAGCAAATCCAACTAAATGAATGCCCGCTCCTTTCCGCGCACTTTGAAAGAGCTCCAAGCGGGAGAGATAATAGTGGTTATTTTGAATTTTTTGGATCAAAAAATTCATTCACAAAAAAAACATTCAAAGCAAAACTGGAAAATGTTGATCAAATAATTATGACATTTGCTCCAAAAATCTGACACTTTACTTTTATTTAGAAGATTTTTGTTTTAAAGCATTGCATAGTCGTTACTTTATGATTTTTATGTTTCCGATCAATAATTGCCGTTATTTATGGATTATTATGTTTTTGACAACGTCTGATCATTTTTTCTTAATTTTAATTTTTTCATTTAGGTTTGATTGCTATTTTTAAATTATTATTTTTATTTCGATCAAAAATAATCGTTGATCTTAGATTTCAATTTGCCTGGTCGACTTTTTTGTGATTTTAGTTTTTTTGATATTAAATGATCATTATTTCTGTGTTTATCACAAATAAAAAGGATTATAATCCTTACTTTTGTGTTCGCAATTTTTCGATCATAACAAACGCAAACAAATTTTTTTCGGTGAATTCGGTTATTGTCGAATAATATGTTTTATGATCAAAAAACATGTCACATTATATCGATCGTAGTATACCGTTAAGGTATAAATGTTAAGAATGGGGATTATAAAAATCACAAAATAACGATGGAGTCAGGATTTTTTTTTAATAACAATTATAGGCATAAAGAGTACTTACCAGTAAAACTGTTGTTATCGATGACATCTGATCAAGGTATGCGTCCAGATGCAATTATTTTAGCAAAGAGAATATAAATAATTTACGCAGTATATTCCGTCTATTGTGGAATAAAAAAATCTTCTAAAAAATACGTAAAATAAAATAATAAGTAAATCAAAGTCAAAATGTTGTGAAGCAGTTAGTTGGAAAATATCTGCCTACGGGCCGAACTTGATGTTGTACCAAAATTTACGGGGTCTACAGTCTTACGCCAACTTCGAGTGGCAGACGATTTCTGCGATACATTTTGTAACTGCAGAAATACACACGGAGGTTTGTCATTGCCTGCCAAGAGGCGACCGTTTTTAGAAAAAAGCTTTTCTATTCCATTTCCTTACGCATCCATTATTTTGATGAAATATACTAAATTAAATCCATATCAACAAAACAACAGATTACTCATACGCACCAACAACAGGTAGCGGTTTGTAGGGGCGTATGAGTAACCTGTAGTTTTGTTGATATGGTTTTGATTGAGTCCATTTAATTTACTTAACTTATTCTATGCCCAATAGATTTTTAATGAAATAAGTTAGTTTGATACTCAACAAATTTCAATGAAAACGCTTATTTGCTAAGAAATTTAAAAATAAGAAAATTGTTTAATAAATACGCCATTTTATACTTGCTACTTATATGTTGACATATTTCGCTTTTATTTAAGAACTTGCAACTTTGAAAATTACACAAAGATTCATTAGATTGTATGAGAAAATATGTAACAATAATAATATGTGAGAAATATTCTCACAAGAGCTTTATTATCACTTAAAGGTTAAGAGTTAAAAATTAAAAAAAAAAACGATTTCCAACTTTTTAGTTATCTTGGTTATTAATAACTAATACAACATGTTAAAGAAATATATTGCGTTTATTTGCTTTTTACTTGATAATATTAATGATAACTAACTATTAGTATTTTCTGATTAAATTGCATACATTTTATTAATAGGACTTTATATACATAGGTAGGTAGGTAGAAGATACAATGTGTTATCCCCAGAAAATTAATACCATTCGAAGAAAGATTAATTTTTATTAAACCATTTCATTTCGCTGATGAATCTCATCACACAAGTAACCTTGGTTTTTCAATCCTGACTAAGGTCAACCAAAAACGCTAATTCCATATACCGTAGTCTGATTTTACACAGTGCAGGGCACTTACACAGTGAATGCAAGACAGTTTCCCCTTCTTTGTTATTCCTGCAGCTCCTGCAGCATCTTCGGAAAGTACGCCTAGCTTTTCCGCATATTCAATTGGCAAAATATCGTCGGTAAAGTGTGTGTGGTCCTTCTTCAACCCAAATCTTGACAAAAAGCTGTCGAAGTGTTTTGTTGCCAGTGTATTTGTCTGTGACAGCCATGCCTGCGCGCGCCAAATCTAGTGGATAAGTGTTTTCCAACTATTACATAGATATCCCCAAGCACGTTAGAAATATGTTCTCTTCTTAAAGCGGAGCATATGCTTCGTGACCGTTTCTGGTCACATTCAGGCCACGCCGGTCTTGAGACTCCACAAGTCGTATTTTGACTCCATCTATTGTCAGCTGTTCTAGATTGATAGAATAAGAGATTACGCTGTGCGCAGGTTCGTTGAACATTGCTTTACGATATTGTTGAACAGCTGCTCGAGTGATGACGTCCCATCCTCAAAGTTTCTTCAACATTGCAACGAAAGTGAATTGATTATTTTGGTTTATCATTTATTTCGGATATTTAATTGTTACACTGCGTTACAAAAACGAACTTGAGTTCTGTCCTATAAACCAAATATACTTTTTCGGAAAGGGGAGAAAAAATAAAAATACACGTGTATCGGCGATTTTCATGTACCCGTCAGAATTTTTTTTTATGTATAAATTATAAAGCTCGTGGTGTCCGTCTGTCCGCCTGTGCGAAAGACTTTGGATCGATTTTTAACCCTTATTCCGTGATCCAATCGACCTGAATTTTTGCAGGTAGACTTGTGGAAATGTCTATATCACGTAAAATTTTTTAAAGAATAGTTAAGGTTTCAGCTCATTAAAAAACCGAATTTTTTTTATTAATTTTATTATGTTAAAATTAAAAATTGTTACATTAAAAATTTCAATGTTTTTAAGGAAACTTAGCCCTTTTATTTTTGCGTTTGTAAGCATTTGTGTCAGTATCGCGACAAATAGACCAACAGTATTCGCCAAGCATATGCGTAATGTCTTGGCCTTTAAAGCGCTTTTCAATAGCCGCAATGTCCTGATGGAACCTTTCGCCATGCCCATCGCCACAAGCTCCTAAATCATCAGGGAAAAAATCTAAATGATTTTGAAGAAAATGGATTTTAGCGACATTAATATGCCCATTTCGCCATATGCCGAAATCATTTCTGCAACAATATTTTTATAATTGGCAGCTCGTTTGTTGCCAAGAAACTGCTCAATAACGGCAACTGTGCCTTTCAATGCACGTTGTTCGATAGCATTCAATTTTGATGAAAATTCATAACTTGCAACTATTTTTTTTATCTGCGGACCATTGAAAACACATTAAATCATACGCATCATTAAAAAAAAATAAAGTTACTGAATGCCTTCTTAAAAAAATACCTGCATGAATCTTTGCGCCGCTCAATTTCGGAAAAATTTTGCGCAAACTTGCAATCGCCCCGCCCTCACGATCCAGTTTTTTAACAAAATTTAATATGAGACCGAGCTTAATGTGTAGTGGTGGCAAAATGATTTCATTGATTAAATGCGGCACTGCAGTCCCAAGCTCACTGGGTGTTGGTACAAATTCCGATACTTCTGGATTCTCGGATCTCGCATTTGATGCAAGAAATGTTGATATCATTGTTGGTACTACTGTTGGTTCTCCATCGCTTAACCCTTTCGGTTATTCTATGCCGTATGGCATGGTCGCATTTCAATGGCTGTTTTGTAACATAAACTTAAGGCATTGACTTTTTTTTTGTAATTATGTATTTTTCTTTGGAGCTTTATCTCTAAAAATAAATAAATAAAATGTAGAGGGCTGGATCCAGTAAATTGTGATAATTTAAAGATCTAGTGTTTCTATCGATTTCGAATTTTTAAAAGAAAAGGTTACTTCATAAAATTAACAATATAATAATAAAAATATATACGTTTTCTAACTTTTTATATACGGTTTTTTAGAAAACGATTCTGCTAATAGGACTAAAAAAAAATTAAGACCATAGGACTGTTGAGTAAGGCCCTACGATTTTTTCATTTCATACCATGCCATACGGCATAGATGTTACCCAACGGAAATAAAAAAATGCATTTGATGAAATAAAGTCGCAGCGACTGCATTTATTTTTGATAATTTCTACATTTCAACAGCACTATCTCATTCGTTTGATGGACGCTAAGGTCGATAGACGTTTTTATGTAGCTTTTGATTGGATTTGTGTATATATGTTATTGCTATGTCTCATAAGCAAAGCAAAGATCAAATTGAAAATATCTTAGTTAATTTTGAAGACTCGGACTTATCTGATCTCGAAAATGACAATGATGAAAATGAAAATGATGTTCTGGATACTTTATTAGAAACTTTAAATAATAGCAATAATAATTCTTTTTTGATCGAGGTATTAACAAACCCAGATGGGAATAACCATTTATTTAAGAGCAATTTAGTTGCAGAAGATAATATACCGGATCTCGCTGAATCTACGAATCCAAGATTTAATAAAATAGATAGTTTTAGGTGGGCAAAAAGGTCGTGGGACGCTCCAAGCTCAGATTTTTCTGTAGGTCATCCCAAGCACGATCTAGAAACTCCAGTTTCATATTTTTTAAAACACTTGCCTATGACTTTATTGACACCATAGCTCAGACAACAAATCAAGCCTCACTTTTAAATAGCGGAAACGCAATTAACGTTACAAAAGAAGAAATTCTGAGATTAATAGGTTTAGAAATTATAATTGGAACGATCGAATATCCAAGATTATCGATGTACTGGAATAAAGCCACAGAAATATCATCATTTCGTCAAAATATGACAAGAAACAGGTTTCATTTGATACGCAATAATCTCAAGTTTACTGTAGAGGAGAATACAAACGACAAGCTTTACAGAGTTCGTCCCCTTATTAATACGTTTTTGAAGAGATCTTATGAAATTCCGAAAGAAGAAAACTGTTGCTTTGACGAAATGATGGTTCCTTGCAAAGCAAAAACTAGGTTGAAACAGTATATGCCCAAAAAGCCGATTAAATGGGGAATAAAAGTATTTTGCCTATGTAGCTCGAATGGAATTGTATATGATCTCGAAATATACCAAGGAAAAAATACTATTGTTGGGGAATCCAATTTAGGATTTTGCTCAGATATTGTAATTCGCCTATGCAAAACCATTCCAGAAAATGAAAACCATAAAATATTCTTCGATAATTATTTTACCACTCTTAATTTACTAATACATATATTTGCGAGAAAAGGGAATATGGGCAACAGGCACCATACGTGGAAATATAACTGGAAAAGCTCCACTAGGTACAGAGAAAGAGTTGAAAAGATTAGGAAGGGGTTCTTATGACTATTGTATTGAAAGAAACCAAAATATTTGTGTTCTAAAGTGGTTGGACGGTGGATGTGTTCAATTGGCTTCAATTGGCTATTTATTGTGACAGAGAAACCAAAGAGGTAACCAGATTTTGTGCTGAACAAAAGAAGAAAATTGCTGTACCACAACCTAATATTGTAGGTGTATATAATAAATACATGGGAGGAGTTGACAAAATGGATTTTTTAATATCGCTGTATCGAATTTCTATACGAAGCAGAAAGTGGACTCTAAAACTTTTCGACCATCTTATTGATTTAGCTGTGTGCAACTCTTCGCTGGAATATCGCATTGATTGCGATAACAACAATATAAGAAAAAAAGATCAAATGGATGTACTCGCGTTCCGAAATGATGTTGCTGAGGGGTTGTTATCACAGGCGTCGGCTGCAAGCGTTTCCAGAAAACGAGGAAGACCCAGACAAATTGTGGATGAGGACCTTCCCGACACGCCATCTACTTCGAGACCTAGGCTATCTTATGTAAGGAATCCTTCGGTTTCAATTCGATTCGACGGCATTGATCATTGGGTCACGCACACAACTGTAAGGCGTGTATGTAAAGCTGAAGGATGCAAGGGATATGCTAGATACACTTGTTCAAAATGTAACGTCCATTTATGCATTCCAAATGGTACAAAAAACTGTTTCAGAGAATACCATAAAAAATGAGGTGAGTTATACTTTTCTAAATACTAGTTTCAAATATTAATTAATTTATTATTTCTTTTCTTTTTCAAAGGAGGTGGATCTACTTAGTCCATGGAATTTGAGCTGAGTTCACCTTGGATACACATTTAATTTTTTTTACATTTATTTTCTATATATTTTGTTATGTATGTTAATTATTAAAATCAATATATCATACTTTGAACTTATGCCTTTTAAGTTTTAAAATAAAAACGTTATTTATTTGAATTGGTAGTACCTAAAAATTACAGAAATGGTAGGGAAACGGTATTTTACAGTGGATTTATCAAAAATATATATACATATACATTTTTATCCCATTTTCAAATTTTATTTATATGTGGCATAATTTGTATATTTCACACATAAAACCTCTGAAACTACATTACGCACGTATGTGAAATTTCTTTCCGTTAAGTACATTTTATGCCATACGGCATGGTGAAAAAAAACCACTTTAGAAAAAAAAAAACTGGAAAAATTCTTTTTGATTGTTCATTATAATGGCTTAAAGAGTAAGAAAAACGCAAAAACAGATTTTTAAGACCAAAAACAAAAAAGAAGTACCGAAAGGGTTAATTCGGGAACATCATCAAAAATCTCCATTGAAGCCGCTATACGTTCTTCTGGTGAGTACAGAACAGCTGGAATAACATAATTTTGTTGCGGCGAAAGTATTGGTACCCTTTAGTTTGAGTAAAAGTTACGCATAAGTATGTAGCACAATTCATTGCAGTGCTCCGTACGTGGTAGCCAAATTGTTGGTACAGCGTACTTTATTGTTGACCTTCCATCAGTAAACTTGCATAAATTTCTATAGCAATAGTCGCACACGACTTCCGGAGTAAACCACAAGTAAGGAACATTAGCAGTCTTGAATATTTTCGGAAACGAATTTACCACTTTTTTTTGTAATATTTTAAAAATTTTTACTTGGTGCGAATAAGCCACAAACGTAACAAAAATTATTTCGAGTCGGGCACTGCATTTTTTCTCAGATGAAATATATAGAAATACGTTTTCGCACAACAGAACTTAAAACAATTGTGCAATTCAATGTTTCATCTGTCATAGCAGTTGTAAGTGTTGTAAAAGTCATAAACAGTTTAGTGTTAGAAAGTTACTATTGATAAACTACAAATATATGGAGTAGGATGGGTCGAAAAACAATTTTTTTTTTCGGAACGCTTTAGTAGTTTAAAAATTTGGAGTCCCTTCAAGTGAAAAAAAAAAAAAAATAAAAAATTCAGGAAAATCTGAGAATTGATTGACGTGATACAGACATTTCCACGAGTCTGCCTGCAAAAATGCAGGTCGATTGGATCACGGAAAAAGGGTTAAAATTCGATCCAAAGTCTTTCACACAGGCGGACAGACGGACACTATGAGCTTTATACTTTATACATACAAAAAAAAAATTCTGACGTGTACATGAAAATAGCCCAAAAATTATAGAAAATTTTTTTTCTAATAGCGGCAGGCAATGGCAAACCTCCGAGTGTATTTCTGCCATGAAAAAAAAAATTTCTCACAATCTTCATTTGCCGTTCGGAGTCGGCGTAAAACTGTAAAATTATAGGAAAAGTTCGGCCATACTCGGTTTAGCGGTTTTAGCGAAAATTAAGCAAGTAAGTAATTGATCGGTTAATCATCCTCTGGAATCAAATCTAGGGAACGAGCCGAGTTTTCCGTAGTAAATAGTGTCGCTCGTGGCGTTCCAATCCATCACGGAACCTGAGATTGTATGTGCCCCATATTTTGCAATAATTATATACAATATTGCCGTTTCCTCCGCTCCAGTTCTCTAGTTTTTTATTTTTTTATTTCATGCACCTTTTTCTCATTTCGCCTAAATTCCTTTGAATCTTTTAAGTTTTATTCATAGCTATAAGTATAAATGCTTACCTGTTTATATATTTTCTTTTCAAACCATACGGGATTTTGAAATACCGTAATATTTGTTTTATCGTGAATATATTTCATTCGCCGTCGGCGCAATCTTTTCTATATCAATCGTGAGCTTGCTAATATATACATTCTCTGAGTACCAGTTTGCAAGTGGCAAGCGTTATTTATCCTGAAGAATCTGCTTCGTCGCGCTATGTCTTGCAACTCCATAACATGCGCTTTTGGCGCATACCCTTCATTACTGAAATGGGATAGGTGGCAACTATCTTTAACACGCTCTTTTAGAAGAACATATATCACTTTACTTGACAAATCATTTGGCTCACCGGAAATCTTATTTTTTTTATATATTTGTTTCGGTATTAAATTCGGCAAACCAGCACTTAACCAATAATTATAGTTCACAAATAATTTCGTCATTCGCGAACACGTAAAAACATAAAGTAAAGTAAAAAAAATCTTATTGGTTGTTGAAATCTAACCAAATGTATTTTTCACTGACACTTACAGAATGTTTGGGTCTTTATTAAGAAGCTAAAATTTGATATGATTACTATAGATAAATCTTTATTTTATATAATAGTATACTAGCTTAATTAACAGGCTCGAGAAACAAGTACTTCTGATTTGGTACCCACGCTACCTTTCGCTAATTATCCAGTCCGCTATCAAATAGTCTATCAAATATCTTCGATTAGTAAACCATTGACATTGTACAGAAGGCAGAAAAGCATCAGAAATCGCCGTCTAGGTGCCAACCAGATCCAGTCCTACTGGTTTCTTTTTGGAGCCCTCAGTGTAAAAAGTTTTCACCGAGCCTCCCAACTGAGCACACGGATCTCTTCATTGTTCTCTTGAAGGAGGTTACTGGTATGGTTACTTTATGCCTAAAACAAAGGGCATTACTCTGACAACTTTAAAAACAACTTTCTGTTTGTCGTGCCTCTCTTGATATCTTACTCATGGCGCCCGTTATTCCCGTACACACGCACCTCAGCGGTCTGTGGATTTTACCATGGTTCTTGGCCACCACGAAGCAGCAAAATACGTTATGATTGGTCTGATTAGGGTCGTGTATAGCCAAAGTACCATAGCTGGTCTCAGGCCCAAAGCCTTGCTAAAGGTTTTCCAACACTGTCCGAAATGTTTCAATCCTCGATTTTTCTTCTGTTCGACATGGTTTTCCCCATTCATTTTTCTTTCAAGGGTTACGCCCTCGTGAAGTCATAAATTTACGCCCCTGAGCCCCGGGAGACTGAAACTTTCCAATTTTATTTTCCTCGTAAACAATACCAGGGCTGTCTTGCTGGATCTGACAAAAAGACCCTGCGTAGTGCACCACGCATCAATCTACAATCTAGGGTTCTCTGTATGTTTCCACAGACCTCCCGGAGTGATCTTCCTGCCGCTAAGGCACAAACAGCATCCGGGTAAGCTTGGATATGAGCGAAATCTTGCATTGTATTTCCGTTAATAGGGAGTCCACTACCAAACACCATAAGAGAGGTGAGAGTTCACCGGCTTGAGGGCAACTTCTCTCAACCTCTGCCATGGTGCAAATACCCACAGTCAGTAGACTTCTAAGATAGCATAGAGTGGGTCCATCTTATAATAGTTTCCTCCACCACCATGCCTCTGGCAGCTGAGCACATATAACCAAAGGTAGCGTTGTAATGAAGCTAAGTGTACCTGTAAATTATATTTTTGTTTGCTATTCTGGAATTTTTTTGGCAATAACTGTAAGTAGACCTCGAAAACCATCTCGTTGCCTATAGCTGGAAAATACTTCTTTGGAAAATTGAATGAAACTTATTGTCATATTCAGCGACTCAAAATTAGTCTAAAAAATATATTTGCAACGAGGTACCAATCATTTAACAAATATTTGTAAACTAGTGTTATTTGTAACTGTTTAAAACTTGTACGTATTTCTACTGTGGTCGGTTTATTTCTTAAGCTCATTTGCTAGAAAAGTTTTCTCTGCAGTTTAATTTCCATGTACAATTCCCTGGAATCCCACTATACGTACACATTAAACAAATAAATTGTTTTGTAAACTAGGGGACGCTTCTTCGTTGCGCAAAAGAAGTTTACAGTAAATCCAAACTGATTGTGCTTGAAGCTGAATGAAACGAACATAGCGAAAAGAGGCTACATAGGAAAAACCAAAGCTCTATCGTTAAGGGAACACACACACACACACAAGCACACAATCACAAAACTAGTAAATGCAATTTAAGAGCATTGTGACAAACTGCGCCTTGAATTCATAAATTTGTGGTAGAACTAGCAACTTGCAACTTCTAAGGTGAGCAACACAAACACACACACACACATTCGCTCGTAAAATACCTATTCTTTTATGCACTTTACAACGGTAAACTTTAGTACTATATATATAGCAACCAATGCGAAGGACAAAGTTTTTCAGGGTTAACTGGGGGACAACTTTTCGACGAAATTTTATGCGACCTATTACGTGTACTTTTCGATCGCGTGCAAACACTTTCTTTTAATATTTTATTTGTGTGTGTGTGTTGACTACTTGTTTGCGCCTTACAAATTGCAGTTCAAGCACAATCCCAACTCCGATGCCTTTTAAGTTTATCACACTCTCACACATTCAAATGGTTGTACGAATTTTCACATTCACACTCACATACGGAAATTTACCCAAATGCATTTGAGTAGTTTAGCTGTTGCTGCTGCTACAGCCTTTAACTTTGTTTACGGCCTCCTTTTGGTGATGGAGCGATTGTTGCAATTTCAATAGTAAAGGTTATGACAACGAATTGCTACAAATTGAACGAAGCTTTGAACAAATTTAGCCATAATCCGAAAAGAGTGTTAAACGTGTGCCTCTTTTTATACTAAGCTGCTGTTTTTCAATTGCTCTATGAAGTTTTTCAATTTCAGTAGGCTGGCACAGGGCTGTTAAATTTAGATTAAGATAAGTAAGCACAACGATTACTTGGATTTGGTAAAAATAATGATTGAATCAATTTGTTTCTATAATTGAACAATTACTAAGCAATTATAATAGCAAATAATAAAAAAATGCGTAATTATTTGTAATTAACAAAAGTAATCAATACATATCAAAAAAAAATAATCTACAGTGGCTCACGTATGTAAATATTTGGCATATGAAGAAAATAAACCAAACGATAATATTTTTGCATTTGTTCCAGTTTTATTTATAAATTATGTATTCAATTCAATAACATATCTACTCTTTACGTCGCTGGGACTTCACTAACACATATGTAAACACTAATTGTGCATAGGAACAAACTGAAAACAATTCTGAATTTGTAACTCGCAAAAGTATTTTGTATCATTAGGCTACTCACAGAAATATTTTTCTTATTTTTAAAATCCGTTATTTCGTGCAGATTTGTTTAGTTGTTGGAAATTTCAGTTGAATTTATGGTTACTATGCGCGCATCAAAAATGCCAAAAGGTAAAGAAATGACAATATCGAAAAAAATTATAATTTTGCAACTTCAAAGTGAAGGAAAATCTGCACATTACATTTGCGATATGTTCAGCCGATGACGTTAAACGATAGAAAATGTTGTAAAACGGTGTAAGGTGCGCGGCGGTATAAAAAATTTAACCCGTTGTGGTCGACCAAATATGCTAACTATGAGAGAGGAACGCAAATCCAAGAGCGAAAATCCACATTTATCCGCACCAAAGCTTAAAGATAAGCTTAAATCAGAACTACACACCCGAGTTTCTGATGAGACAGTGCGCAGAGTGCTCAGGACGAATAATATTCATGGTCGTGTGGCTCTAAGAGAACTAGATACTTATTTCAAATATTTATAAAGATAAGCGACTTTTATTCGCCTACACCTACAAAAGTAAAAGTTTCGAGTTTTGCAAAACTATAATATTTGGCGATGAAAACAAATACATATAATATTTTTGAATCGGATGGCCATCGTATGGTTTGGCAGATACCAAATGAAGAGCTGCAGATAAAGAAAACCTCAAAGCAACTGTTAAAAACGGCGGAAGTTCGGTGATGGTGTGGGGTGTATGTCGGCTCAAGGAGTAGGAAATCGTATTTTTTATAGATAGCATAATGAACAAATATATATGTAGGGTTTGGCGAAAAAAAGGGGGGTTTGTTTCAGCATGACAATGATCCGAAACATACGGTGGTTTCTTTTCAACGCAAAACATTTTCCAACACCACCTCAAATCCTTGACATATATCCTATAGGAAACTTTTGGGCGTACCTTAACGATAGAGTGCGTGGACACAAAATTTCACCAAATAATAGTCTCAAAGAGGTTTTGCAAAGGGAACGGGAACAAATACTACCTGAATTTTGTCGAAAGTTGGTAGAATCGATGCCAAAACGCTTGGAAGCTGTATCTCTCAAAGTAGCGGTTATCATACAAAATACTAGATAGTTTTTAGATTTATTTATATGTACATCACTTTTAGTCAAATGCAAAATACTTTTGCGAGCTACAAATTCTGAATTATCTTCATTCTTTTCCTTTGTACCTTTATTTTTTTTTATGTTAATGAAGTCCCAGCAAAGTTACGAGTCGATATGTTATTGAATTTACGTACATAATTTATCAATTATGAGCCACTGCACTTGTTTTTTGATAACTTATGATTATTCTTGATTGTTTTGATTTAGAAACATAACTATTATAATAGAAAAAATAAAATTTAACCAATAATCTTACACATTAATATTATTGTTAATATTAACTGAGCTAGTCAGTTCATGTTTTGCACATAGAAGTATTTCAAAATAATACCGTGAAGTTGGTTCCGTTTACGTTAATTCTAACAGCAGCTGGAATAGAATTTCAAATACGTATGGTATTGAGAAAAAACAACCTGGTCTTTTGCACCATATTTGAAATCATAGTAAAGTCTAGAGAGAAAGAAGTCTGATGAAGAGGTGTGGTGATCTCCGAAATATCAGCTATCATTTCCACCTCTTTGAAAAACTGTTGCTTTTTCATAATATTTCTTACAAAACTTGTCTAGAGCTCAATAGACCTATCGTAACTACCTTTACTTAAATTATTTATTACTACTTTTGTTATACACATAACGTTACATCAAAATCCAAGTTATCAAGGCGGCAGGTAAAATTTGGTTGAAAATAAACGGCTCTTACTATATATCATCCCAATATTCCGCTTTGAAAGTTATTGACCAGACGTCGTGAATAATTAAATGACTGAAAACTGGGAGAACTTAGCGTCCAATGAGTGTGAAGGTATTAATTACAAATACAAGAAAAACTAAAGTAAATGTTTGTATTACTTAAAGTATGTAGCAAAATAACACAGTAAACTTTATTACAGCAATATCAAAAACAAAAACATTTTTAATTCTATTAAACGTTAATCGTTTGGCTACACAATTTATATTTATCCAAGCAAGGACACGCCAATGCACATTAAAGATTTCTTAAGTTATAAAACAATTAAATGGAAGGTAAACAGTAAAGTTTTTGCTCCATCACAATTTTTTTGACACATTTTTCTTTCGTTTTAATTTCTTTGTTTGACATTAAGTATATCTTTTTCTTAGTTTTTCTTCCTTACAATAAAGCGAACGAACTTAAGACCAAATTTTGTATATAGATTATGGTAAGTATTATAAACCCATTCAATGGGTTTTACAAAACTATTTCAAACTCAATTGAGGTGACAATTTAAATCAATCAACGCCTTAAGCTATGCAAATAATATTTTCTAGCAAGCTGAAAACTAATTTAAGCACGAAAAAGAAAAGGAAATTGTCGAATAAAGAGTCGCAGCATGAAATTGAAATGCGGCTGCCAGCTTAACCAGATAAAGCCGCAACTTGAGAATGAAATCCTTAAGAGACTTCATACGAAAAACTTTTCCAGATTTATTTTACTAAATTTCTTGATATACATTTGTACGTAAAAGCAAAAGAAAAATAAAGATTGAAATTTGCGAAAAAAAAGTGAAAAGTCAGCACATAATATGGATGGATTAGAGTAAGTGCACTTTTGCTTAAATCAGGGGGAATGGCGGGGCCAACATTGAACACACACACTTTCATATAGTGCTATTGATAGTGAAAGAGGAAATTGTTAAAAAACAAGACGCGCATAGCACCGTACACGTGGTGGAAGTGAAACTTCTTAAAAAAATAAAGGACAACAAAAATTTAGTGGCATGTCAGAAAGCGAATGCGATCCATTTAAAAGATAGATACACAATAATACAAAAATTTTAATGAAAATATTCTGTCTATTCAATATTTACATATAATTGTTAAGTGTTTCAATTGGTAACTAAATAAAACAAGTGTATACCACATTTATCGCAAAGAGAGTTACTTAGCGGCAAAGAATCAACTGATGCAAAGTTTACCTAAAAAATTCTTTCGAGAACCATAGAGATTTTATATTCACCTCCACCAAGAGCAACAACAGCTGTATAGCTAAAAGCTCACCTATAATTAAATAGATTGACGTCTAAAAAAGGTAGAGGGCCAAGGAGCGCGAATATCTTCTCAAATTTGTTGAAAAGGAAAACGGCTGGAAATAAGGAGACAACTTCTTGTTTATTAATTTTTAAGGATTTTTGTTCGAAAATATTCAATTATTAGAAAAATAGCTTCTTGTTTTTAGGTTATAAACCGTATGAAGGAAAATAATAAGAAGATCCTCTAATTTTTCTTAGAATATTATTGAATTTATTAATAGGAGAAACTTTTCATTTTTAAAAGAGCCCTTTCTAATTTAAATTTTTCTCTTAACGTCTTAACATACATATTTATTTTGTGACTAATCTACTTTATATTATTTTTAGTGTAATATTATAAATGTTGTTCTTTGGATTTTTCAAAATGAAACTTTTTGATTTACTTATTTATAGTTCCAGAGGTTTTCGGGGAATAGAGTTTTAAAAAAAAACATGGTTTAAGAAATAAAATATGATTTATGATTATTTCATTCAACAGATCCGTGACGGTTAATACTGTAGGTTGGTTTCCTGCAGACAATGCTGGTTTCTTTGGAGATTTAAGATTTTCATATATTTCTTCGGAGTGTGAGTATGGATTTCAATTACTGTGGTGTCTTTATTATTGTACTAGGATTTTTTTTTGTTTTTAGTTTTTGTTTTGTTTTGTTATTAGATCGGCACGTTTGTTTCGGATTTATTGTTTTGTATCTTGCCATCACCCGCAAGAGTATTTCGATGTACTCCAATTAGGCTGGGCACCCAGAGTAGCTTGATTGTGTTTGATATTAAAAGTTCCCTTATTTCAGATATTATTGCGTTGTTCTCGTTCACATTTAGACCTGATTGAATCGAGGATAGAGAATCAGTAGTGCGATTCACTAACTTTAAACCATCTGGCAGTCGCAATTTTTGTGGACAATATTTGTCGTTTGCACTAACGATTGTGTGATTTACTACCTTATTCTTAATGACACTTAACAGCTGTCTCTTTTTATTTATGCAAAGTACTAAAGAGAGGCATATTGATCAAAACAAATTATAAGTATATAGTCATCAACTCAACTCCAAGGAATATCCGGAATCACCCGCAAACATATCATTGGTTTCGTTTTCAAAATTCGCTCCATTATGAATCGTGTTGTGCCTCTTTATGATTCTTTGGCGCCAAAATTGATACATGTGTACAATCGACGGTCCCAATAGCGCATCACAGACGACGCTGAAGTAAACATTTATTGCATCCGTTACCCGATTAATGCCTAATGCATACAGGCTTAAAGATTACACGAGCTATTTGTTTCTCAGTCGATAATGCTATTTTGGAGCCTCATTTTTGGTTATCAAGCTGAGAAATTAGGTATTCAGCCAAGTCTGGAGTTAAGCGATACAGTTTCTGCAATTCTGTTGCATTCAAATGAAAGGTATTGCCTAAATCCCGGAGAAAACGTCGATTCACTATTGGAGCCCTCACTTTTTCGTTATTTCGTAATAAATCATATGCCAATTATTCAACCGAAATTTGTTGAATTTTCATCTTTTAAATTCAAGAAAAAAAATCAACGAATTTGAAATTTTTCTTTTATTAATGTTGAAATCACGAATTTTTCTTTTCTCGATTAAGTTAGGATCTCGACTACCTCACGACAACAGCTGATTCGGCGATAGCGAAAAACATTTAAAAATGACAGTTGAATAGCAATAGCGTTAAAATTTTCGATAAGAGGAGTTAACCATGCGAATATCGCTAAAAAATAAGTTAGTGAGTCGCACAACAGAGCAGATTATGTAACTACTTGGAACATTTATCTTTGGCTAAACGGCTAGCATGAAGGACTGCAGTTGTCTCAGCGGTATAAACAGAGCTCTGAGGAGGTAGTAATCCTAGCATAATGGTGGACTTAATGTCAAAGCTACTGAAACCAATAACGCCATTGTCCGTCGATGCGTTGGTATATAAAATGTGTCAGTCAGTAAGAGAGTCGCAGATCCTTGTATGAAGATATTATGAGGAGTGCCCTCCTTTTAGTCTATTGTAAGTTTTCAAATAATTGAGGTGCATCGTAATATCCCCAGAATTGACTGCGAATTATATGAAACCGTAAGTGGTAAAGTATTGTCCAGTTCTTTGGCGAGATGTAGGATATTCTGCAGAGCTGATGCTGTTCTCGGTTGACGCTTAAGTTTAACACTGCTTTTTGTGATAGTTTGCCTACGTGAATTGTCTGAGTACCAGAGTTTTGAAAGTAAGCACCCAAAGAGGTATGAGATGCTCCCCTTCTATTAGAATATTGAGGACTGGAGTTGTTCGGAAGGCTCTTAAGGATAACCGAATTTATTTACTACATATATAATTGAAACACAAATTGAAGGACCTGCATTTTTACGCCGACTCCGAATGGCGGATGATTTTTGTAAGAGTTTATTCATGGCAGAAATACACTCGGAGGTTTGCCATTGCCCGCCGAGCGGCGACCGCTATTAGAAAACAACCCGGGACTCACCCAATGAAGCGTGCACATGCTACATACTCGGCCGCACTGCTGAGTGATATAACGGGTTTTCAATTGGGACGCTACAAAAGTAGGCGGATAGTGACAGCTAACGACGAAATATTTTTACCCGCTCTTTTGACATTTCTCTTCAGTAAAGTTTGCCGTTTTATCATGGAAATACGATCTAACAACGAGTCGAAATTATTAATATTTACTACCGAAATTCGGAGTCAATCAAGACAATCAACTTTATGAGCGCTACGTCCAATTTATGGTCGTCGTCATTTCTGGTTGAATGAATAAGCAAAATATGAGTTATTGGACAGGCAACAATCCACGCGTACTCCATGAGTCAACATTGCATCCCGAAAAAATTACGATTTGGTTCGTTTTATGGGTCGCACAGTGGACGGTCTTGTATGAAATCAGCGGCCAAAAATACTTCCACTGTTTATATCAGAGCGAAATTTATATCTTAGGTTTTTTAAATTATAATCAGTAAAAAACAATAATAATAATATAAATAAACCGCGATGCGTTTTATGGGCCGGCGGCGTCATTGGGCCGAGCTTCTTCCGTGGTAATCAAGACCGGTACGTTACTGTGAATGAAAATCGCTACCGTTCAATGATACCCGAATATTTTTGGCCCGAATTGGATGATATGGACTTGGAGGACAATATGTGGTTCCAACAGGACGGCGCCACAAGTCACACAGCGAATGTCACAAACGATTTATTGAAAACCAAGTTTGGTGAACGTGTCATCTCACGAAATGACCCAGTCAATTGGCCGCCTCGGTCGTGCGATTTGGCGCCGTTAGACTATTTCCTGTGTGGCTACATCAAGTCTATGGTCTATGCCAACAAGCCAGCGACGATTGATGAACTTTGAACGAATATCAAACGGGAAATTGCAGCAATATCGGCCGATTTATTCTTGAAAACCGTCGAAAATTGTTTTCAACGTCTGGACTTCTGCAAGCGTGCCCGTGGTGCCCATGCAAAAGAAATCGAGTTCCATACATAATGGCATCGAATCTACTTTCACAGGAATAAAGAATTTAATTCATATTCCAATCGTTTTTGTTGTTGTTGTTTTATTTAAAAAAACTTTTGTAGCGTTGCTATTGAAAAACCCTGCATCATAGCAATTTTTTTACAAGTTTTTTTGAAGTGGATTCGAAAATTGCTAAGCCTTAATCAATTTTTGACAAAACTATAGATTTAACTAATTTTATTAGCGTATTTGTACCACATTGTAATTTAGGATTACTAGAAAATTCAATTATATTAAATCAGTTTTGAATTATTAAATATTATACCAAGGATTTTAAGACTATGAAAATTCTTATAAAAAGATTATGTAGACAATCCATTTCTCAACCGAGGAGGTGTTTCGAGAAAGGGTCGTTTCCACATTCGACAATGAATGTTTCAGCACATTCTTGATGTATTTTGCCAGCTCGTCTTCAGCTATAAGTTTACCTTCTCCGAAGTCATCATCGAACGCTCCTGCAGATGCCACTTCACAATTAGTCATCCTCTGGCTTCTAGACCATTTTCAGTTTTATTTCAGAAACTTGCAATTCATAATCAAAATTTCCACTTCAAATTCAGAGGATTGCAATTGAAGTTCAGAAAATGACAATTTAAGTTCAGTTTTCAAAGTCTTAACTCAAAGGTAGTCTGCAATTCTTTTTTTTTTTTGTTGTCTAACTTTTTATTATTACATCATTCAATAAACTTGCGCTAAAATTATATCTCAAAAGCGAAAAAAACATTTGAAAGCTTAGATTTTTCGCTTTCTAATAACGGCAAAAAGGGCAACACGAAAACCCCAGAAACTATTAATGGGTTAACTTAATTTCTAAACACTCCATTTCTAATCTAAAACATAAACATTGAGTTGAAGTAGTCTATAATTATTGAGTGGGTTCAGAAGCACACTTTTTCTTTTTACATAAATAACAGTTTTAAATAACTTGAATGTATTGCTATGTTATGGAATATTGAAAATCAAGTTTTTACCATTAACTCCATTTCTTACTTCCATTTCCGCTATGCAATTTGAATCAACCTCTGAAAACCTTTATTGCCTTGATGTTGTTTTTATTGTTGGTTACAATGAAAACATTGACCAAATATTAAGACTCTCAGATACAAGTACTCGTCCCATGGAGCTTAGCGCAATTTTATTATTTCCAAATATGCAGCTGACCTCTAAATGATAACGATTTACTTGCTCCACGAGTAAGAAGGGAAAGCAACACAATATATCTGCATATTTTGTTGTTCGCAGAAATATATGTGGGCGTATACATATACATATATATATATATATATATTTGAACGCGCCTGAGGCGAAAAAAAAAACAAAACGCTATATTACGCAAGAAAATATTCGCTGCTCGGTAAAAAGGAAATTAAAATATTGCAAAAATGCCAAAATTAAAATCAAGCATCACTTTCAACAAAACTACATAACTTTTGTGCTTATATTAATATTCAGTCCCTTACCCTTGACGATCTCCGAATAGCACAGCTGGCGGTTGGGGCGCGCCGCATAAGTAGAAAGCTTGTACTTTTGCATGCAGAATAAAAAAGGAAGGAAAAACTGAAAAGAAGTCCGCATATTTCGTCTATTTTTTGCATAAATATTCAAAAATTTATGAATATTATTTTAGCAACTTTGCCATCCATTTGCTCTAGATCTTCCACCCTTCTACTCTTCTGCCGCCCCTCCCTGTACCATTGCCGGTCACAATCTATCCCATCTAAAATAGCAACACGAGGCATTTCCGTTATTCGTTGTGAAAATACTTAGTGCACAATGATTTCGGTTCAGTATAGTTTTGGTGCAATTCAGCGATACTCAAACTTGATTTGGCGCTGAGAGTTTTAGCGATTTTGCACACGTAGCAAATGTGAATACAAGGAGTGACGGACGAGGCAAACCAGACCAGTGCAACGGAAACGGAAGCGGAAAGAGAGCAATGACGAAGGCCTCGACAGTGGTAGCAACATCAGTGGTCCGTAGTCACCATATTTTGTCTCTCTTTATTTACTTTCATTGCCTTTTGTTTGTCAATATTGTTGTTGTAGCAAATGAGTTGTGTGTGGGAGGCGTTAGGCCGAAAATTTGCTAGCAATGCTGACGTTAGTCTTTGAGGCGGTTTTCGACTTGATTGAGTTTTGATGCCGTTGGCGGTGTAGGAATTTATTTAATACTTTCAGTGACTTCTTAGAAATAAAATATTAAACGATTATTATATTACGCCAACTTGCTGGTGACTGAGTAATTTATATTAAAAGTGGTGGGAGTTGACATATTGTACATTTTCCAACTGCGATCGGAGAGTCCTCCCAAAAATCATTGATAGCGAAGCTTGTATTTATGTTTGAAGTGTGACCACTAAGGAATTATTGACAAATGAAATTATTTTATAGAATTTGCTGAGCATTATTTTTAACGATATTCTCTTTGTTCCATCCTCGCGCTCAGCTTTTGCTATTTAAATTATACAAAATTTGTTAACTATTCCAACTTCAAAATCCCAAATTTGCCGGAAAAATTCAAAGCTAGGCCTATGAGTATTGAGGAAACAATGTTTTATGATTTTTTCTGACGTTTTATTCTTTAATTTAAAAATCATATATGTATTTTTAAAAAACAAAAAACATAAGATTCGAAACAATGCAAAACGATTCTACAAAGTAATTGAGAGTTAAATATGTGAGGGGTAGTCGTTAGTAGAAAGTAGAAGTAGCAATAGTTCTGGTAGCAGTAGTAGTAGTAGTAGTTCTATTAGTAAAAGTGGTTAGTAGCACTAAGTAGTTGCATTAAAGGAATCAATATAGCAGTTAAATTCAGTAAAAATAGTTGTAGAAAATAAAAGTAGCGAATAGTAATAGTAAGTAGTAGAAGCATTAATAAAAAATGGAGTAGAAATTACTAAAAATACTGGTTGTAATTATTAGTAGTGCTAGTAAAAGTATTGGTAGTTATTGCTGGTACAGCAGTACAAACAGTAGTATAACTGATTAAAGATAGTAGTAGTGTATGCCATTAGCTATAGTGAAAATATTAGTAGAAAATATTAAAATAAGTAATGAGTAGCAGAATTAGTAAAAGTAGTAGTATGTACATATAAGAAAAAAAGTTGAAACAATTCGTAGGGGAATTAGTAAAACTAGTAGTAGTAATTAGTGGTAACATTATTCAAAATTGTTGTAGTATTTAGCAGTAGCATTTGTAAAAATAGTAAGAGCAATTAGTTGTAACTTTTAACGCTGCGAAAATATAGTAGTAGGAATGAGTAAAAAAAATAGTAGTAGTGATTAGTAGTAGCATAAGTAAAAAGAGTAGTAGAAATTAGTAAAACCAGTAGTAGTAATTGGTAGTAGCATTAGTAGAAGGAGAAGGACAAATTAGAAAAAGGGTAGTAGTGATTAGTAGTAGAATTAGTAAAAATAGTAAAAGCAATTAGTAGTAGCATTGGTAAAAATGAAACGAAAATATAATAATATAAATTAGTAAAATGTATTGGTAGTAGTATTAGTAAAAAGAGTAGTAAACATTTATAAAAATAGTAGTAGAAATCGGTTAAAATAGCAGTACCAATTAGCAGTAGTAGTAGTTAGTACTATCAGTAGAAGTTGTAGTTGTGGTAGCAGTTTTAGTAATTTGTAGTTGGAGTAGCAGAGAAGCGGAAGACGTGGGTATGGTGGGTAGTACTACCCACCTGAAATTTCCCATAGTGGGTAATTTCCCACCTGGAAATTCGAGTAGGAGCTTTGCGTAATTTATTCGTTTAGAAAAATATAAATTGTTACATTTACACTAGGGGCTTCCCGTGCCTCTAAGTTTCAGTCAATTTGGCTAAATAGCATAAGGTATACTAAGGAATTCGAAATTGAAGAAGCTGAATTTCCGAACGAGTAAATGCCAGAAATGTCAAAAATCATACATTTACAACACCGAAACACTATTTCCGAAGAAGATTACTCCCTCACAAGTAGATTAATAAATATCTAGGATGTAGTTGATAAGTTAGACAAAGAAATCCGTATGAATGATTTTATATCTCGGAATAGAATAGAAATTAAAAAGTTTCCAAATAATTATGTATGAGCAATAAACTTATTATACGAAGAACAATATGTTATTTTCCCGAAGCCCGTTGACCTTCTTAATTGATCGACGACCCATTTCCTTTACTTGGAATACTATCCTGGTAGTTAGTATTAGATATAACTGCTATTTCGGATATCACTACGCTTCCGTGGGATTCGAACCCACGCTATCTGCTATGGCATATTTAAGCTTACTTTAACCCTTTCGAACCGAAAAAAAAACTGCTGGGTATACAATATTTACACCAAGTAGACCTTACATACATACTAGGGAAAAGCGAATATTTGTACCGAGTCAGAATTTCAGTTTTCGCCACTAGAGTCGCTGGGAGCGCTGGGATATTTAATCCCAATCGGTGGTTTTGGTTTGAAATTTGGGATATAATGTCCCAGCAGTACTCATAATTAAAACACTCACCAGTAAACATGTATACATATATTTCATTGATTCATGTTAAGTTTTTTACATATGATAGAGCGTAAAACACTTGAAACATAGTGGAACTTCGCATGTCTGACATGTAAAAAAAGTACGCTTATCGTTCTTTCCACCTTTCTTATTCTTTGAACACTTTACGCATCGGCGTCGCGTTTTGCCTTCAATGGCCATGTGGTCGCCAACTACACCATAATTGACGTCTCGATTCTTCATATGGCGTCCAGATCTTTTCTTCTTAGGTACCTTACTTTTCTCTAGCCCAGACTTTATCATATCCTCTGCCAATGCAATAACAAAATCAATGTATGGAAGATTGGGCAAGTGATGTGTTTTTTTTATAAACTATTAAGGCGTTGACGCAGGTTTATGCCATAAAGTTGCGCCATTTGGTCAGATAAATCGATTCCACCCATGTGTCTGTTGTAGTCGACAATGGACTTTGGACAATTCAAGTTAATTTTTTCACCACTATTCTGTTTGAGTTGAATCAACCCCATCTGTCCGCCATGACAATTACAAATTACCGTCACCAATTTTGTATCCTGCCAAAACTTGCATGGTGTTCCAAATTGATTTTGATAGCAAACACTCTCTCCTCTCTTCAATTTCTGTGAACACGAAGGAAGCTGCTTCCGATTAGGAATAACAGTACCAACAGCAGGGAATGGTTCGCTGTTAAAAAGGTTCACTGAGGAAAAAAACCGATCAAAGGAAAGTGCGACATTACTTCGCTTTATAGTTTTCACCCAACGCTAAAACTACCCCCTCGCCTAATGTCGAGTTGTCGACTTCTTTTCCCGATTCATCTTTTCCACAATATATATTGAAGTCATATACATAGATAGATGATGAGTCAGATCTTTGCCATATTTTAATTCCACGTTTGATGGGTTTCATTGGTAGATATTGCTTTAATGAAGATCTTCCTTTGAACTTAACCATTGATTCATCTAAGGGTTTAAATGAGCTGTCTTCACGGCACGCAGTGAAAGTCTGTTTTAGGCAACTGACATCTTCCTCAACATAGTAACTTTTTGAACAGTCGTTTGGCTTTTCTGGATAATTGCAATAAAATCTTGAGTGAAGCAAGAGGTATCGATCACGACACATGCTATCTCTTATCAAAGCGTTACCAACAGCCTTTCGCTTAGACCAGTACATAGGCATTTTCGGTAATCTATTGTAGGAAGTCACAAGCAGTATTGCTATCATTGCCAACATTTCGTGGTGGTCTGTTTTATGAATGGATCGAGTGTTTTTTTTTTTTATGCACCTTGAATTTTCCTCCCGATACTGATTCTTTCGTTTGTGCACTGGCTTATCCATATAAGCAGGCTTCGTGGAAACAATTTCAAAAAAGTTTCCAATTCACGGGAGCCTTGATTTATATTGCAAAGCACAGATGATATGTTTTCTGGAGGCATTTCTTTTCGTGGATGGCAATTGCCGTCCACCGTCCATATATTCTCCGTAGACGGTGTAACTGTAATTGCGCAATCTTCCTCCACGTAGTCGGGATCGACCTCCTCATCACAACTGGACTCTTCATCACTAATACCATCACGTTCCACATCTAGACACTCTTCTCGCACAGTAGATGAATCGTCATCCTCCAACGCTAGATACTCAGAGCCGCTGTCTTCAAATGGCTCCGAGTCATCTGAGGACGTCTTCGACGTCGTCGTCAGTCATTTTAGCTCTCTTTCCGCTCATTATGCTTATTATGTACCAAAATTTGAAATTGAGTTTATTGACATAATTTGCAGTTTGAGTACTCCTGGGATATATAATCCCACGTCAAAAAACTACTGGGACATATAATCCCATGATTAGAAAACCCTAGTTATATCAAGAATTACTGTATTTCCAAATTTGGATTGTAAATTTATGACACAAATGCATGATAAGCATACGATAAAGAAAGTAAAATGCAAAACCTACCGCTTTTTTCGTAGTTATTTTTATAGTTTTCTGCAAATTTTCGCAACACGTGCTCATTTCTTTACTAATCAAAAGCAACTGAAGCTGTCAAATGTCAAACAAGCGACAATATTTTGTACTAAAGATGTACTAAATCTCATAAAGAACGAAAAAAATAGGGTTCCATGTATATTCTTGAGTAAATATCACCAAAAGGTGTTTTTAAATTTTTTTGGGATATATTGTACCGACCGGGTCGAAAGGGTTAACCAAGTAAGCCGTATAAACTGTTGTTGCTTTCCCATAAGTACTTGTACTAAAGGAAGTGGTATTATGTTTTTCAATCTTTGCGAATCTTTCTGTAAAAATTTTTTACATGTATTTATGATTATGAAAGACAGTTTTGAGAGTAACTAAAAATCAAGGAACAGTTGAGTGAAATGCTAATAGTTCAAAATGCGTCGTCAAATTTGATTATGGGAGAATACATTTTTCGATAATAATCTATTGATAAAATTTAGAGCCGACACTATTTGCTCGTGATTCCATCTTGATTTATGATAAAAGTCCTCATTTCATCTTAGCTTATTGACCGATTTTATAAGCCGAAATTTTTTAGTTTTATCGTAATTTGAGTGAGCCGTAAATAACGATAGCGTGTCCGGGCTTTTAATCATTTTCGCGGACACGCGGACAATGGGTACGTTAGCCCAAGAATTGAAAGACAGTTTTGTTCTTCGTTATTCGCAAAATATGAAAATTTTACGTACTACACCGTTTAGGTATGCGATCCAATTGTTGTGCTTTATTGAGGAACGCAGCTCAATACTTCTTTTTTTTCTTAAATACAGAATATGTTTTATCAACAAGTCTATGAACTTGTTCGATCGTCTTGTTGCTTTTTCTAAATCAAAATTGATGGTTGGATTTTAGCTTTCGATCTTCTATAATTTGAATCAATATTAAAAAAAAGGCACTTCCATGATATTTTAGAGAATGGCTGTTAAAAATTCTTATTACTGAAATTAATGTGAACCGATTATTTGAAATATGTTTAAAAGTTAAGGCTATCAACAATCGATAACTTACAGAGTACATAAGTTAATGCAAACAAGATAGTTATTTTCTTATTATGCGTATTGAAAGCATTAGTTTTTTTTTTTACAGATTTAAACAAAATGTAGGAAACGACCAAAGGACAGATTGAGTGCAACTTCATTTTTACGTTTGTTCAATAACTTCCTCAGTTTCTTTGTTTTGTAACCTTTTCAGATCCAGCTGACAAACTAGTTATTTAATTTTGAGGCAAAGGCCTTGAGACGGATTTCTCAATACCAATTAGTCTCAAAATCAATCTAACCGCCAAAAGGTTTCAATTGGTCACACTAGAGGCTGCTTGCAGAATACCGGCAAAAAGTCGTATCATTGCGATAACTCCAGAGAATGTAGAGGGTTGCCACATGTTTAAAAACATATTTAAACTTAAAACAGTTTTTATCGAAAATTGCGATATCAGTATCAACCGAAGAACGATAGTAGACTTAAAATATTTATTCTTGCTTAATAAGTGCAAGCGATTTTTTAAAGCTGGAAACGCAGCTTCGATAAATTTAAGAAACAATGCCCGTAGTCGACTTTAAAGTTAATAGCAATTTGAATTTAAATGCTTTAAACAAATTGTAATCCACTGCATTTCTCGAAAACGGTTTCATTAAACTTTTTTTTCGCTTGAAACCATTATCGTAGAATTTCCGTTACCTTGCCAGTTTATTTGAATCAACGCTCTTTAAGAGGTGGCAACCTCATCAAAAATATTTCCGATTAATTTCTTTCGTTGCAGATGGTATTTTCAAAATCAAGCTTTCTTCAATATGTTTTTTTATATTACTTATTATAATTTTGATTAATTTTTTTAACAGGTGTCAACCCTCTCCAAAGTATTTTTGAAATTAAGTTATCTTAACACTTTTAGTGTGGCACTCATGTTGTAAAATGCCACTTATTTTTCAAGTGAACTAAATTTGCATTTAAACAGATGGCAACCTTCTTTGAACATTTTTGGGAAATAAAGTTTTATTAAGCCTCTTTCATTTGATACCTACATATATTGCAATATTTGATTCCATTCAGTGCTTTAATTGAATGTAACCTTTTAAGCAGGTGGCAACCCCTTTCCAGAAATCAATGCTATGGTAGCCACATAACGGACTACACATGTGCAAAATCCTATTCAGATGCTATCCAGTCCTTTTATGGCAATGTGGGATTTAACTTATTTATTTACTTAACTATAACTCTTTTAACAGGTGGCAACTCTAAATAAATATAGCCTATGTGTTAACGTAGGACCGATGCTGTTTATGTTTATAACCGTTTTCTTTGGAATACAAATTTATGCTTTAAACGGCATTAAAGTAAGCCCTTTTTAATTGTAATTGTTGTAGTTTTACGTCATTTAAAAATTAATATTTTTTTTTTACATTTTACTGACAGGGAATCGGTGCACCCAAAATCATAAGAATTGCTATACTTTCAGCAGATGTTACTCATCTGTGACTGGTCTTAATTGCATTAAGCAATACCCGATAATCCGCAGTCAATATTGGCTTAAAGTTTGAAACTAAACAATGAAATATTCGAGACTATATCTTCTGCGGGCACTAATGTATTTTGAACTGCACTCTTCCATTAAAATCTACAGCACACACCAAAGCCATTTTTTATTTTACTTCCTTTTTGTTTTTATTTTTTTCTTTGGTGGTTGCATATATTTTCTTACAACATTTGTTTCCATCATTCACCGAAGTGCTTGCCAACGGTAAACAATTAACTCGAATGCAAACCAATTTCCACACGGGCAAACTGACAGGGGGTCGGATGACGGCAGATTGGCTGCTGACTGCGTACAGAAATTAATACCCTCTAGAGAAATTCAAACGTATCGAATTGATATGTTTTTTTTGTATCTGAAAAATACAAGAAGAATGCTTGTAAATATCAACCTTTTCACAAGTTTGTGTTTCCCAAAACTATTATTGTAAAATACAATATGCAAGTATAACCTATAATCCTACAAGTTAGATGGAAGAAGTCATTCTTGTAAAAAACAAGTAAAACATCTAGGCAGAGAATTTATTATGCCCATTTCGAAGTGTCCTATGAATTCAACGAAAGATTCCGACTTACTGCGCATAAGATGGAATACATTACTAATTTGTTAGTTAGCCGACTCCGAAAATCAACCAAGCGAAGTTACGTCATGCCAATGAAATTGCAGTCGCAAGTTGCTCTCCACTGGATGGGAACTGGAGCTCAATATCACGTAATTGGAGATATGCATAGCATTTCTAAAGCAAGCGTTTGTCGAGCTATCAATGGGCAAAAGAACACTAGTGAGGATAACGAATTGCATGTAAAACAACAACACTAATTCGTAAATTATGCGAGTTGAGCCAACTCGGTAAATTGATATCCGACCAGAGATGTAGTGTTGGGAAGTGAAAAAACTGCGCTATTGTGAAGAGCCCAAAGAAAATATATGGGCAATTTAGATTTAGGACCTTATTCGTTTTTATTTGCATTGTATTTGTAAATACTATTTTCCATTCTAAATAGCACTAAACAAATCGCAACTTACATGAAAGAGGCTAACAGGGTTGCTTTGGAACTAAAGGAAATTTTATCCGAGTTGGAGCGTTCTTTTGCAACTCGGGTACAAAGAAGCGGGCCTGATAATGTAGTAGCTGCTGTGAATAGTGAAATGCGCCCTTTTTATGTTAAATTTGCAAAACTCATAAAATTTGATGCTTCCAGGGAATTTGAGGAAGCAAATGTAGATCGTTATGCAGCTCATACTATTAATTGTTTGGATGTATGTGGAACTGACTTAAAGTCGTATTATTCATATTCTAATTGGTCTGGAGTGGATTTTTCCATAAAATGGAAAGCGACTGGCGACCAGTCCAAAATGGAAAAGTTCTTGGTAGCTCTGCGTACACTCTGAAAGAATGGTTAATCCTTCCTCTCTGGACAAATATAAATGATGAACCAAATCGAAAAATCTTGAGAGATCATAAATCTACCAGAAGACTGAACAATTTCCATGCCTCAATTCGATTAAAATATTGAAACTACTACAGCCAAAGAAAACGTGCTCGACTCGATGAAGAAACTGTAGAAAATGAGGAATCTATTGTAGCGAACGGAAGCAATGAATCTATCAGTTTATTAGATAGGCGATGATGAAATAAACTTCAAACAATTTTAAAGTTCTTTAGCAATTAAGAAAAAAACTGTACATATATTATTCACCATCTTAGTTCTACTTATTTAATATTCTTGCAAATAAATTTAATAAAAACAAAAATCTCTATTCATTGATATACTAAATCAATCAAAAATTAAAATTCCACAAGAAAATAATTACATAAGTATACATGCATTTTGTATTTACACAACTAACTAACCAAAGAATCTTCAATTGTTTTGCCCCCATTAATGTCCATTGTACATTTATTTGGAATGGCTAATGTTCAGCGACTTTTCAAGTGCAAGCGCCTCCAATTTAGTTTAATAGTTTTGTAGCTCCAGATATTCAATTTGCAGTTGCAGTTTTTTCCTCTTTAAACTGCATTCCGATCCAGCTTCGCGGTGTGCTTCTGAATTTACAGTTCCAAATGTTTTTCCTGCATTCATAGTAAAATTATTTACCTCTTTTATATTTAGTTTTTTTTTTGTGTTACGTCTATTCTAAGAGATTCATTTCCAATAATGTCGAGAACCATTTCATCAGCTGCTCTAAATCTTTGTGCTCTCCCTGTGACAGCACCAGTTGTGTTGCCGGTGTCTCTCTTAGCCTTCAAATATATTAATAAGTATGCTAAAGTGAAAGGTTGAAAAACAAAGAATTTGATAAGTTGAAAAAGTTTCGCGAACATACGCATAGCTTCTTTGTGGGCTAATAATACTAATATAACTTGAATTACTTCAGTACCATGGTGTAATGCAATAAGGTGATGTAACTTACATAACCTCACTTTTTCTGCATGCCGACTGCGGTCATGCATTTGAAGGTAGGAAAAAAGGGGGACAAATTAGTATTGCTTTTATTACTTTTTGGGCACCATTTTCAGTACTTTGAAGATTTATACAAATTTTTCAGAAATGTCATCTGCATAAAAAAAGTTGTTTTACATTTTGCGGTTTGAGAGATCCATTTAAATTAAGCATTTATTGTACATGGTTTTGACCTCAATAAATTTAGTTTCTATAAAAATTGCTTTCACAAACAATAACTCCTTCACAAAAGCGTAACTAGGCTTTATTAACTCGCCTTTGGACAATTAACCCACATTAAAATATTGTCTGGGGACTCTATACCAGGTAACTGAAGTTTGCGCATAATATACCCGCAATGGTGGCGCATACAAGAAATTTGAGGTACGAAATGTTGATGTGTCAATGAATTTCACGCCATAGCCAGAAAAAAAGGTTCTGCGCACTCTTTTGCTACGCCAAAATGAATGAATACTCTTCGGCATGTATTAATACCAGAGCTGTTAAATAATTATTATTGATTGCAATGATTACCGATAAATTTAGTTATTTTTTAAGAAGGCATTTAATGATTAATTACAATTATTTCTACTTTTTCAAAATAAATGATAAATAAAAATAATCAAAAACCAAATAAAGAAGAGTCCATGTTCTGCTGCAAGTGGATTATTTTTTGTGTGCAATAAAACCAGTCAATGTTATATATAACAAACAGTGTATGTATGTATATCGCGATTTGTGACTTTCGTTTTGTGCTCGCTCGACGTGGTCTATAACTGCTGCCTCATTATCGTCCGATGGAGATAGCTCTGATTGCTCTGCAGTCGGTTCGGCTTCAGTCTCATTGTCAGCGCCACCGTCATTTTCACTGGCTGCTCTTAGTGGTCATGATTATGATCTGTATTTCCAAGACGTCTTCATCGAAATCATGTTTTTCTACGACCGGAATTGTTGAAATCTATGTTGGAGTCATCACTGGATGTTGAACGCATGATTCACTGAATTCACTACGAAACAATGATACCTACATATACTTTCTTGGCGAAAATGTTAAAAGTAATATGTCTGTTCCATTTTTCTTTCTATTTTGCCCTCAAATAAATATAGTTGGCATCACTCTAAGGCCGGCATGTGGAAATTTACGAAATTACAACAACCAGCCCTTAAGTGACTGCACCTTGTTTTTATTATACCATGCTTCAATACTAAATGTCAGTTCGTATAGTAAAAGTCCGGTATGGATCTTTGCTAAACGAAATTTAGTGCCTCTTGTAGAATACGTGAAAAGAATCAATTATTTATTTTGATTCTTTTTAGTAATCTAGAGTAATCCTGATTATTTTTTGATTATTTGTAATCGTAATCATTATGTAATCTAGTTGGGACCAAGATAATCGTAATGTAATCAATTATTTCACTCTCAAATACAAAGTAATCAGATTACTAATGATTACGATTAGTAGTCAAAACTTAACAGGTTTGTTTAAAACCATTTCCTACCAATCGAAATTATTGTCGCAAAATGAAACAAAACAAAATTATTTATTGTACCAATTCTTGGAATTGATCAAAATTGTGAAATACAATAATACCAAATCAATATAAAGCACTTAATCAGCATTATCATAAATTTAAGTAAACCATAGCAAATTGTGAACTTTCGTTTTTAAAAATAATTTTCAATAAAGTCAGTTTGATCGATACTCTTGTCACAAGGCGAATTTATACAAGGTGGTGTTATCCAATCAGCTGATTGCTTGTTCTTCTTTCCCAATTCGCTTCTGTTGTTTGTTTATATTTTTAATTTCTATTTATACGATCAAAGTAAAAGTGAAATTTGTGTGAAATTTGTGAGCTGAAAAATTATATTTATTGAAGTAAAGCTAATAAAAATTTAAAAATAAAATGGGAAAGTGTGCCTTGTGCAAAAAAAAAAGTGAAACGCGAAACTGGACCGTTTTTCCAGGTTCCAAAAGAGGAATCGATTCGTTTGGTGTGGTCCAGGTCGTGCCAACTGCAGTTAGAGAGTAAGGACCTTATATGCGGAGACCATTTCTTGGATGCGGATAAGGTGTTCGGTGGAAGGATGGCTAGATTACTACCAAAAGCTGTTCCATATGTAGAATCCGTGTGTGGTTCCAGCTCTAACTGCATGTTGGCATCTGATTCTGGATTCAACTCACAACCCAGGTAACGTGTAATGTTTTTATCCAAAAGAAAGGATGTTAGGCTACTTTTATTTTAAATTCAGAATGGCCGTCGATGTAACAAACTTCCAAATGCCAAATATTGATTGGGAAGCACATAAAATACCAGACCCACAACCTGAGTGCATGAGTTTCACAATGGAGCACTCAGAGTATGCGCAGTTTGAGTAATACCTCCACCTCCTACAGTGGAAAGTGCTGAGTGCATGAGTTTCACAATGGAGCACTCAGAGTATGCGCAGTTTGAGTAATACCTCCACCTCCTACAGTGGAAAGTGGCCCATTTGGTCCGCTGGTATTGTCAACCATGGAAGGCCCTCGCTGCATAGAGCCACCGACTCCCATTGGTACACATGCCGGTCCGACCATTCAACACAAAAAAACGATTTTTCATTAATTTTTTTGATTTGTTTTCAAATTTTGTCAATGTTTTCTTTTCAATTTCTACATTTGCTATGCCAGATTTTGACATGACACTCCAGGGCGAATTCAGATTTTGACATTGTGCTCACAAAATTACACAAACAAAATACACAGCGGATTCGCTTAGGTTATCTTGCTATCACCTTCTATGGATACACCTTGCTCTTGTCAGTGATAGTTCGCTGCTAAAACAACTTCATGTGGTTTGATTTAAAAATCCTTTTGCCGCGTCACTCTAATACGAAACTCGCGCGACTGTCGAGCTACAAAGGAAACTATATGGACTGGTTTATCATCTTTCTGGAGGCCTGCGGTTACCTGCGATAAAATGCCGAACAATTGATTTTCGAATTTGTATTAAATGAAATACTTACAGTCTGTCTAGTAGATGCGTGATCGGCAAAATTTGCACATAGAGTGCCGTTATCAAAATAATTTGAATGCACCTTGGTAGCGACATTATTTTTTAGTACGCATTGTAAAAACTGCCAGTTTCGTGTATTTATTACAAAGTGCACGTTGTTTTAAAAAATGAGTTCCGCGTACGAGAAGCGATTTGAAGCTGTATTTCTTTGTCTACACCCTAGAGGGCCGAAAATGTCACGTTTAGCTGCAGCAAAATATTTGAAGAAGTCGAAGTCATTCGTAACAAAGTGGACGAATCGGTATTTAGAAGTAAAAAATGTCGACGATTTGCCTGGGCGGGGCCCTGAAAAAAATACCTCACCAAATCAGGACAAGAAGATCCTTGATTTGTTTGCGACGAAGCCGGGCTTATCGTTGCGTAAAGCTAAAGAAGTTGTAGAGAAAAGTGTTGTTCAAATATCAGTAGAGACGATTCGAAAACGTTTAGGTGCTAACGACGTCAAATACAGCAGCTCTCTTAAAAAACCGTTGCTCTCATCATCACACGTTGAAAAAAGACTCGCCTGTGCCTACGCCAATTCAGAACGGAATTGGAATAATGTAATATTCACGGATGAATCTTCATTTTGGGCAAATAGTAACATAAATCGATCTTGGTGTACCGCTAACAATCGATTGCTCCAACGAACTGTTAAACACCCGGTGAAGGTCCATGTTTGGGGATGTTTCTCAGAAAAAGGATTTGGACGCCTTTTCGTATTTACCAGCAACTTGAATGCGGTTTTGATGAACAAAATTTATCAAACAGCTTTATTACCATCAGCTGCGAAGATATTCGGGAGAAGAGGACACTCTTGGATTTTGCAAGAAGATAATGACCCCAAACATCGCAGTCGAATGTGTGCAGAGTGGAAACAGCAAAATGGTGTTGAGGTGTTAGATTGGCCTTCACAGTCGCCTGATGCCAATCCGATAGAAAATGTGTGGGCAATAGTAAAGCAGAAACTCAGGGGAAAAACGATATGGACAGCAAAACAGTTGTCAAGACAAATTCGGCTGATTTGGAAACGATTGCCTCGGCAACTTGCTCAGAACTTAGTGCAAAGTATGAGTCGGAGGTGTGAGGCCATAATAGCGAATGGCGGTGACTATACATGTTATTAAAAGTATTGCGTACAATAAATATTATAAACGTGTAAAATGTTGTTTATTTGAAACGAATCGGACATAGTTTCCAAGTTATGGCGATCACGCTTCTACTAGACAGACTGTACCTCTACAACGAACAACGCCATTGCCTGTTTGGCTTGTTGAATACATCCTCCATATGAAGGACCGTCAGCTGTTCCATAAGGAAAGCACATTTGCGGTCGACCCTCCTGTCATGCGCCCATTTATCATGAATGACAATGAATTGCCAACGTTTCGAATCTAATGCGGATTTATACAAATGCTAGTCAAGAATATGAAATGCATTCTTCGATGACTTCGACGACTAGATGGCGGAATTGTATGGTTCGGTCGAGATATATAGCTTGTTTTCTAATATATATTATTCCTTTCCGAGAGATATCGTCGCCCTGTAGATAGGTTCCATTGTTGTTTCATAACTCAAGATCAGCCTGACTCTTTGGACCGAATTTTCGTCAAGCAAAGTAAGACTTGCTTTTTCTTTATTTTTTTATAACTTGTTTGCCGCTCCGTGCGTCTCTAACATTCTGCACTCTCTTGGGTAGAGAATCATATTCATCATATCTAAATATTCAGGCGAAATTCCTCCATTCCATACATTTTCTATGGTTTTCCCTAGTTCCACCATTCACTAAGGCTTGTTTTGGCGAATAATAGCACGAATGTTTTCTATTGGATTGAGATCCGCACTATTCCCTAGGCAATTTAGTGACACTATACCTAAATCTTTCTTCAGTTTTGCAATTTAACGTTCTGGACCGAAAAACAGTAATAAGAAGTTGAATGGGTAAAAAGTTCATGATAATACTTACCGCTCGTGTCCGATGACATGACACTAAATTGTCCTTAAAAATATGGATATGTTTCCTTTTCCCTAAGAACTCCAAGCTGGGTAGAACCCCAATGGGGTTTAGAAGTGGCTTTTTTGCAGGCTTCTTCGGCGACAAAGCCACCTCGTTTAACCGGTATTGAACGGTTCATACCTCTCCAGTTGACGAGCTTGATATTATCTTCTTTTAAATGATGCACTGAACTTTGATTGGATTGCAGCTCTGCTGCATTTTGTTAACAGGTACTTTACGTTCAATAAATATAAGAATTGCGGTCATTTGGGCTACTGTCAAAGGTTTTTTCTTACGCATGGTTTTTCTCGACTGTCCGAAAACAAAAATCAAAAAAAACTTGATGCGGCTTTTTTCTTTTTTGTTGCGATGGATATATGTATATTTGTTTGTTTTGAGTAATATCCATCACCTCGGAACGAACTAACCAATGTCTTGAGAACAAACCCCAAATTGTCCTAAATCCAAAAATGTTTAACACTAGTTCAGTTTTTCCCTGAAGGGCATGCACATATATGTAGGTGAGTATGTGTGTCGGTACGGCTGTAATATAACTTAAGTTATAGTAGCAAGTAAATGCATTGTGGAAGTTTTTTTTTTAATAAGGAATAAGTGTATTGACTTAATAATATACACAGACATATGTTGTGTACAAATAAAATATTCACTGATTCCATTTTCAGTGCATTATCAGATATCTTATACACAAAAGTTTGCAGCGAACATTTGTAGAGATATCAAATACGATTGAAAACTTAATTCTTTTTCGGGTCTGCTATCGATCCGTTTTTTTTATGTTCCATGTTCGCTGGGATACTACTCCCCGCTATTGTCCTGTCAACAGCCGATAGGTCAAAGACGAGCATATCAATTAGGTGGTTGTAGGTTACCGGACAGAGTATTATTTTTTTTTAATTTTAAGTATTATGAATTCAATAAATTGGTAGGAAAACTTGATTTTGTAAATTTGGTTGGCTGGTTTAAGTGGACTGTCACCCTGGTGGCATGCAATTAGCACGTTGCCATTTTGATTCCACAACTCGTGCCATAAACATCCATCTGGCGGCCTTAAAGGTTAGGTTCCCATGTCAGTTCGCTGCACAGACAGAGATAGCCGCACTCTGAAATATTCAGCAGAGCGTCGTTAGCCTCAACTGTAACTCTTGTGTGAGCTAAAAACTCGCGAAGAAAGTGTTCGACTTTTTCCCTTGAGGCAGTTCCTTATGATCCATTACGGTTCCACCTCTGCTTAGCTTTCGAATAAGAAATTTCCGAAATTGGACTTTATTCTACCCCAGTTAGGTCCTCACGTCACCTGGTTGACACATTCCCGCCTCGCTATTTCATCCTCTGTATAATTTTCGTGGATGTTCTTATGACCTGGGATCCATATTATGGTTATCTCGTCTTGATGAAAAATGAAGGAAAGCTCTCTTCTACAGTCCTCCACTAGTTGATATCTAGCCGACGTAGATGATAGTTCTTGAATAAAGATGATCACCAGTATTTTCACGGGTGCATTCTGCTTTATATACCTTATTACCTCCTTAATTTCTAACCTCTCGATCTGGAAAAGTTTGCAGGATATTAAAAAAAATCCAGTGCAGTAGAATTTCTGTTTAATTTCAACGAACGATTCGAACAATGTTCAAAAGTTTACTTGGTTGAATATACAGTGAAATCTCGCTTGAACACTCACCGTCATCCAAGAGAGCTGTCCGCTCAAGCGGCGAGTAGCATATGTGAGAACTTTTTAATTTTTTTAATTAATTAAATACTTCCCATTTGTTTATTTGCTCATTAACATAAGTACATTCAAAGTAATAAAGAGAGTAAAAAGAAATATTATATTTCAGTTAATAAACCACCGAAAACTAGAAATATTAGTTTCGTGACATAAAAAACTGGGAAACTGTTGACTGGCGCAAGTTTTTTTTTTTTTTGTTTTTTCCACAGGAATCTATTTTGCAGTTGGCTTTTCAATTTTATTAAAACCTCGAAAGCAATAAAGTCTCCGCTGAGAAATCGCCTTAAATTTGAAGGTGAATTCTAAGCCTTTTCGTTTGAAGAAAATTTAGTGTCTTTGGTAATACTTTCAGCGTTAGTAAAAGTGGTTTTTTAGACGTGTGGATTTCAAAGAAGCAGTACCTTTTTCGTTTACGTTTGCAGACCGTACAAATTTATTACCAAAATAATGGTTCGGCTTGTGCAACGCATCGCGCGCTGCGTCCAATAAATTCGTCGAGCAGAGTCGGTAATTCGAGCAACTATGTGGAGCAGAGTATCGAAAAAGACCCGAATGAAACCATCCGCCATCGTGCACAATAATTTTAGCTGTGCCCATCCACTTTATGGAAAATTTAGCAGAAAGAATCTCGGTTTGCCAGATTACAAAACGAATGATCATCAAGCGCGTCGCACGTTTGGTGAATGGGCCTAACCCGAGATGGCTACCGATCCCGATTTTCACAAGAAAATTTTGTTCAGAAATCAAGCCGGTCATAATGTTACAATTAATGGGGAACTATAGAGCCATGATTAATGACTTTTTCATGCCTGAATTGGAGGATGTTGATGTGGACGACCTTTGATTCCAAGAAGACGGCGCTACATGCCATACAGCTAACGAAACAATAAATTTATTGAAGGAAACTTTTGGTGAGCGAACTACCTCGCGTCGTAGGCCTCCAAGATCGTGCGATTTAACATCGCTGTACTATTTTTTAAACTTCGCAGCACGAGATGATTGACGCCTTGGAAGAGAATATCCAGCGCGTTATTGATGACATACGGCCCCAATTGCTGCAAAAATTGTCGAAAATTGGGCCTCTCGTCTGGAATTTATTCGAGGTAGCCAGGGCGGTAACCTGGCCAAAATCATCTTGAAAATATAATGACGAACCCTTATCTTTATAATAATGCCGAATTCTTGCCCATAACATAAAATTATATGCGTTTTATTTCTTATTGAAAACCAAATATCTAAAAAAAAACCTTTACTACTATCATAATAAAAAGGTGTTTTTTTAGACTGATAGAACTATAAATTGAAACAAAACACTTAAAAAATGTAGCATGTGGCCAAATTTTGTTTTATTTGAAAGATAATTTTATGACATTTAATATTTTAATATGTCCGGCACGACTAGCTTTGGTCAAGCGGATGCGATCAGTCCAATTTTCTTTTCGCAAAATTTTCCATGTTGTAGATGGACAAGTTCCAACTTGTTCAGCACGGCGGCGAATAGTCAAATTCGGATCTTCTCCAACACTATCACTTACAGCACAAATATTTTCTTCTGTACGTACAGTTCTTTGTCTTATTGTTGGTTCTTCATCGAGTAGAGTAAATGTTGTTCGAAATTTATCAACAGTTCGACGACTAAGCTGCTCTGATGCTCGGTTATGCGAACCATAAAATTCACGAAGTGCTCTATAAGTTTGGCGAACAGAACACTGATTTTTAAAGTAAATTTCCACAATTTATAAACGTTGTTGGGGCGTCATTCTTTCCATGATGATTTGTCAATGCTTACTGAACAGAAATATCAAAACGAAATGTCATTTACCAGCTGTCAAGTGACAGCTATCCCTATCGAAAGTTCTATCTGTCTTAAAAAAAAAACACCCGTTAGTTTCCATGTTTTCGTCAGTACAAATTTTTTTATACCTACACTTATTTTGCCCGCCTATGAGAGGAGTTCGAGTTCGCTGAACACAGGAATTTGTTTGATTTGTTATGAAATGGAATCTTAATGCCCATTTATAAGAGATTCGCGTCCGCTCTATGCAAGTTTTTGTAACAACTGCACGAAAAATGACTGTCCGCATCCGGTCAAGAAATTGTCCGCTTAAGAGGGTATAATTTGTCCCGAAGTTTATATTTAAAATTTTGTATAGAAAACAATCTCCGCTCAAGGGAGGTACCTATCTAGAAGAGGTTTTACTGTACATGGAATGAACACCTCTATCTTTTTACGTTTGTGACACGACAGCTTTCCAAAATATATGAAAAATATTCTTACCAAATTAAACCACTCTTTCCATTACTTTGACTTTGCGTCTCTGACAAAATGACTGCCGCTCGAATTGTCATTACTCAAAAACTTCTTAATGGCCTTTTGGGGGTTTATCAATGTCACACCAGTGACTTTGTCGACTTTGAGGATGAGTGTAACTGAGGTATTGCAATAAATAAACAGTGGCATCCAAAATGTAAAAAAATGTCTAATAAAACTTTTCTACTCTCGACACATAAACAAAAAGTTTCTGGAATGATTCTCTCAAATTTGTTGTTATTTTTTTTTCGACTACATGTATACTTATGTTGTGCGTATGGCACGCATAAAACATAGAGTGCAACAGATAACCACAAAATCAATTGTCAATATTTTATAATGTTATTTATTATTTATGATCTATTAATACGAATGTGACCTCTCAAGCCCATCCCAGGAGTAAGTACACACATGCGCTCTATATATACAATATATATTTCAAATAATAATATATATATATAAATCGTACATATTCATGCACTCTAATATCACCATTAGATATAATAGAAATACATTTCCTGATGTTGCATTCCTTCTTGATAAAAACTTTGTTCGCTTTCATTGTCAGTGTGTAGCTACTATTTGCCTTCCTCACATCCTTTCCAAAAAAAAAAAAACGGACGACGTCCTTCTTCCTGCAAAACTTTAATGCAGTATAGCGAAAAGGCGTGGCGAGTACACGAAAATTCGCATATGAAAAAAAAAAATGTTTTATTATCTATGTACTAAATATATGTATGTCGGTACTTTGGTTTCTGTATAGCTTTACGCCTTGTAGTAACTTCTATTGTTCTAATATTTTTCCAACTTTGTATTGCATCTGCACGAATAACTTATTACTCCCATTGGAGCAATTTTAGTTGTTTACAGCAAAGATTTTTCGTGATGAACAAGAAGAGGAGTTAGTGAAATGCATAACGATTTATAGCCGCCGGCAGATCAAAAGGAATGGAAATTTGTTTCTTAGTGAAAATGCAAAATGTACAAAATGGAGAACTAAGTAGAAATATGTGGAAAATAAATGATTTAAGAAATACTAAATAACGTGGCGCCATAGCCGAGTGTATAGCTTGTGCGCGCTTCATTCGGTGAGTCACGGCTTTACATCCTGGCCGCGGCGAGTAACATAAAATATTATAGAACATTTTTTCTAACAGCAAACAATGGCAAACCTTCCAGTGCATTTTTGCAATGAAAAAAAAGTTCTGATAAAAATCATCTGCCATTCGGAAATTTAAATCTATGTAGATACATCAACTTTTGCAATGAACCCGAAAAAGAATGGCTAAAAACTTGGAGAATTAAAATCAATGAGTCTAAGAGTATGCAGGTAACATTTACACTAAAAAAATACGCGGTTGCTTTCCTAAGAGACAGCGCCTCGAAAGCTAGACTTGCAGGCTCGAGAGTGACTCGATTTTTTCACCCTACCCCAGGAAATGGATGAGAACCACGGACGTTTCGTTCATTCTATCAATCCAACCCCCACGGAAAAAATTTAACAAAATCACGTGCACAACAAATGTAAGAGTACGAGATTACTCCTCCAACAGGCAGTGTCTCAAAAGTTCGTATCTTCCAACCGCCAAAAACGCGGCTTGGAAACCAGGGCTTTCCAACTGCCAAGACAGTGGGAGTGAAGCGTCTCATTCTAATATGATGCGGCAATACGAGTACAAAATCGATGTGAATCGAGTTATACAAAGTCACAATTCACATATTCTTTCTAAAAAGTTTTGCATTTTATTACAGTAAGCGACATATAAATTTTGTAATATCTTGTAACACATTATAAATCAAATTATCTTTTAAGCCATAAAATTGTAATAAATAACTAAATAAAACAAAAAAAATTATAACTTTATATGTTTCATGCTAAAATCCTTCAAGATATTGACTATACATTATACCATGGCATCTCCTCTGCTGAACTATCGGGTGTTTTTTTTACAGGTTTGTTTTTCGAATAGAGATAAAACTGGCATTTTGTGGTAAAATCTGGCAACTCTAATGTCATTTATGTTCAGTTTGGTTTGCCATTTCATCATGAACAGGTTGACAAAAGAACAACGCTTTCAAATCGTGCAAATTTATTTCGAAAATAATGGTTCAGTTCGCGAAGTTTACCGCGAGCTCCGTCAATTTTATGGTCGACATAATCGTCCATCAGAGCAATTAATTCGGTTAACCATGGATCGTTTTCGCACTACGTTTACTCTATGTGATAATACGCATCCGCAGAGACGTCGAACAGTGCGCACCGAAGAAACAATTGCCGCTGTAGAGCAAAGTGTTGAAGAGGACCCGAATGAATCGATTCGCCACCGTGCACAGCAATTGGAGCTTTGTCCATCAACTTTATGGAAGATTTTGCGCAAAGATCTTGGCTTGCGACCTTACAAGATCCAGCTTGTGCAAGAATTAAAGCCGCGAGACCATGCAATGCGTCGTGATTTTGGTGTATGGGCCGAAAATGAGATTGATCTCGATGCTGATTTTCATCGCAAAATTTTGTTCAGTAATGAGGCTCATTTTTGGTTGAATGGCTACGTCAACAAGCAAAATTGCCGCATTTGGAGTGAAGAGAATCCACATGAGACCCTTGAAACGCCATTACATCCACAAAAACTGACTGTTTGGTGTGCTCTATGGGCTGGTGGAGTCATTGGGCCATACTTCTTCCGCAATAATGCTGGAGAGGCAGTTACCGTTAATGGAGACCGGTATAGAGCCATGATAACCGACTATTTTGTTCCCGAATTGGATGGCATGAATGTGGATGAGTTGTGGTTCCAACAAGACGGCGATACATGCCACACAGCGCACGTCACAATCGATTTATTGAAGGAAACATTCGATGAGCGCATAATTTCGCGGAATGGACCTGTAAATTGGCCACCAAGATCGTGTGATTTGACACCATTGGATTATTTTCTTTGGGGATATGTGAAGTCGCTCGTCTACGGCAACAAACCAGAAACGTTAGGGGAATTGGAAGCCAACATTCGTGGCGTTATTGCCGACATACGGCCCCATATGCTCGAAAAAGTGGTTGAAAATTGGACCTGTAGAATTGGCTTTATTCGAGCCAGCCGCGGCGGCCACATGCCCGAAATCATATTTAAACATTAATGGCATAAAATTATCCTTCCAATAAAGCCAAATTGATGGACCTTAAAACGATTTTCTTGTGTTTTATTTCAATTCGAAGTTCTATACCCCTAAAAAAAACACCCGATATAATGAATTACTTTCTCCCTCAAGATATTCTTATAAATAAATTCATTACTCGATCACTTTTCTATTCGATGCAGTGACAGCAGAGAGTATATACATATGTAAATTAGCTTTAAAAATTTAAAAATTGTTGTTTCTCTTAAGAAAAATAAATAAATAATTTTTTAATACAATTGGGCGCCTCGGTCGTGCGATTTGACGCCGTTAGACTATTTCCTGTGGGGCTACGTCAAGCCTATGGCATATGGTCTATGCCAACAAGCCAGCGACGATTGATGACCTCCGTACGAATATCGAACGTGAAATTGCAGCAGTATTGACCGATTTATGCTTGAAAACCGTCGAAAATTGGGTTCCGCGTCTGGACTTCTGCAAGCATGCCCGTCGTGCCCATGCAAAATAAATCAATACATAATGGTCTCGAATGTACTTTCACAGAAATAAAGAATTTAATTCATGTTCCAAACCGTTTTCATTTTATTTAAAAAAACTTTTGTAACGTTTCTATTGAAAAACCCTGTACATTAGAAGGACCTGGTGGGAACTTACAAATAAAAAAAACTTTAGTACGCTTGGGAAATGCCACGGTCCCAGAGGACGAATACATTTGGAAAGCTGTACTCAAACGTCTAATAGGTCAAAACGATCAACTTAAAACTTTGAGTTCCGTTTGCGTCGCTTAGAGCGCATAGTTGCGTTGAATGGAAAAAGCGAATCAGTGAGCGTATTGAAAGAGAAAAACAATTAAAAGAAAACCCTAAATCACATAAAACAAAATAATCTGAAATAAAATAACATGTAATAATACAAAGCAAATTGTGAATGAGAAAATAGCATTCATAAAAAAAAAAGGAAAATAAAATATAGCCAACAAACGCGACGGAAATTCATCCTAAGAACCTCATAAAACAAAGTAAACTACAACTAAATTAAATAAAATAAAAGTAAAGTTAATTTGAGTAAAAATAAAGTTAAATTTAATAAAAACTTTAAAATAAAACGGAGACCTTATCAGTTATAATTTTTATTTTAGAAATCGCTCTTTGACGTTTATTTTGCGAGTTTTATTTAATTTCTCATTAAATGACAGTTATTTTTGATTTTAATTTTATACATCAAAAATTAGATTTATTTTTCAAATTTTATTTTGTTTATCAAATATAACTGTTACTTCTGATTTGTAAAATAAAAATAGAAGAAAAACAGTTATTTTTGATTTATGAAATAAAAATCGAAAAATAATTCTAATAAAGTACAGGTGCGCAGAAGACGATTGCCGTTGTAAATAAAATTACGTTTGTATAATTAAAATTAATCCAGAACAATCGAAGTACGCTGGAAAAAGTGGACATATAGGTCGGTCAAGTGAATGAAATATTGTGATTTTTTGTGATGGGAAGTGGGCCAAATGTAATATATTCTTTTTACGATTGCTCTCGAGGTAATGAAGGTGAAATGCTATAATTAAAACGACTTTTATAGGTATGACTTAAAAAATAAAAGTCAGCGGCTGGTTTATTTATACCAACTATTTATAAATTTACTTAGTATTTATAAATTAGAATTTAACTGGAAATATATGAATAAAATAACTTGAAATAAAAAAATAAAAATTACGTCTATTAACATAAGTAAAATTAAAATAATGTCAAATAAAATAAAACAAAACAAACGTGACGGAGTTTCGCACCATCATAAAACATAGGCAAATAAAATAAAGTAGGTTAAGTTAGGTTGATGTGACAATCCCCTCGGGAACACACTTAGACACATATAGTAAACCACTGTGCTATCACTAATAGTTTGAAAGATACGATGTACCGTAACCAGAAAAAAAGGTTAAAACATGAAAGCATGATTCAACCTTGAGATCTTCTAGAGAGCTGCGGCAGAAAGTGTCTGGGACTATAATCAGCCTAACCGCATGAATACCTATCGGACAATGCTCGGTCAGAACTTCTACAAGGATCGAGAGTTGCCGCTTTGTTAGCGACCTCAGTTCCTTCGAACGCCTGCGGTCCACCACCGGTCAGAGGGTGTTTGCAATTCAGCATGTCATTGTATTTGCCCAGCGCTTTATCAATAACTTCAAGACTGCCCTGCCGAGCAACCATGCACTTCACTGCAATGTTGCTATGGCTTGGGGCCACAAATCAGTCCAATAGGCTGCCTCCTTGATTGCGACTCCCTACGCTTGAGACACACTACAGTAGTACTGAAGCTTAAATTTCTAGTTGAGATTGAGCTCCTTGCAGAAGATACCCCCTCTAACCCTTCCGGCCAGCTTTGACCCGTCCGTGAAGTAGTCCATCGGGTCCTCGCTCCAAACTTCACCCTCTTCCCATTCTTCTTTAAGCGGGACGTAAGTGAGGAAGGAACCATTTAGACCAAGGAACGGCAGACAACTATCTGTTAGTAAAATAAAATAAAGTAAAAAAAAAAATCTAAACAAATTAATGTCCTTAACGACCGTTTCAAAACAACAAATTATGAAAACTACAAATTTATACTTGCGTTCTGATTCTTAAATTTGACTTCCAAGCAGTGCAGTGGTGATTGAAAATTAACGTTTAAAAAGTTGTTGGCGTGTAGGGATGAAAATTAATGAATCGTTATTTTTTATCCTTCAAGGAATAATATTCAGTATGCAAATCCTTAAAAAATAAATTTGATTTCGAAAGGATTAGCCCAAAAATAATTTTAGATAATTGGGAGATGTTAAGTTCACCAATAATGAAAATCATTAATGCATCATTATCCGAAGGTGAGTTCCCCAGTACATGGAAAGAATCAATGATATCACCTGCTGAAAAAATTAAAAAAATGAAAAAATGTGCGGAATTCAGACCAATAAATACACTAAAAACCTTAGAAAAGTTGCTCGAAAAAGTCGTCAAGGGCCAACTGGAGGAATATATGGAAAAAAAACAAACTGTTTTCGAAATTCCAATCGGGGTTTATAAAGAAACACGTTGGTTAGTAAACAAAAATTATGACCCTGTTCCTTGATTTTAAAAGAGCTTTGGAGACAATAGATAGAGAAATACTGGAAAACAAACTAAAAAGATATGGAGTAAACAATATTGAACTGAAGTGGTTTAATTCCTATACTTCTGAAAGGACTCAAAGAACAAAGGTGTATGGATGCATATTAGGTTTTCAAAATGTAGAGATAGGGGTACCACAAGGATCAATCATAGGTGCTTTGCTCTTTATTATTTATATAATTAGTATCGAAAGTGTATTAAAATACTGTAAGATTGTAATGTATGCTGATGATACGCTGATACTCGTATATGCAGAAGGAAAACCTGAAACTGAATGTGAAAGAAAGTTAATGTATGACATTCAGCATTTAACTCTATGGTTTAAGGGAAATAAACTAAAGCTAAATGAACAGAAAACGAAGATAATGGAAACAAATATGAGTAGTGAAATTGAATTAATAATAAATAACATTGTTATTGAGAAGGAGGACAAAATAAAATATTTAGGCATTACGAGTATAATAGACAAAAATATGAAATTCGATGAACTTATTCAATACATATGTAAAAAAAATTGGGAAAGATATTGCTTTCTTCAAAAGAATACGTAATACAATGACTGCAATAAATATTTATAATGCAATCATAAAACCACATTTTGAATACTGTTCCACCGTCCTAAGTATATACATGTTGTAATCAAAGACAAATGAATAGACTACAAAAACTGCAGAGCAAAGGAATGAGATGTATAGTATCTACACCCCGGTTAAAATCATGCATGAGATGTTGAAGTGGCTAAATATTTCCGAGAGGCTTCAACTCAATACGTTATTGATGGTATTTAAAATCAGAAACAATGATGCCCCGTCATATCTAACAGATAAAGTTGAATATGCAAAGGATGTTCAAAAGTACGAACTCAGAAACCTAAACGATTTTAGAATAAAATTCCAGAGTACCAGAGCAGCAGAGAACTCGCTTTTCTATAAGGGATTTCAAATATTTAACGCCATGCCAGAATGATCACAATATGAAAAATTTAAAATAAATTGCATAGAATGCATTAAAAAAACATCTAATGAGCCGAAACACTATCCAAACAGTATTGTATAAAATAAGAAAATTTAATTTTTAACTTTGTAATAGAATTCAGATTTAAATGTAATGTAAAGTATTATGAAAATACTAATAAATTTAATTTACTTACTTACTTTACTAATGATATTGATAATAAAGATGAATTAATTCTAAAAAAAAAAATATTACAAATTATAAAAGAGAAATATGCTAAAGAATTGCGATTAGATCAATTTAAAGTTAAACATTCATTATTATCTGGGACGGAAGTTATTTCTGAAAATTGTCTTTAAAAAATTCACTATGAAGGAAATGTTCTACAACCCAGTAATCAAATTCGAAAAATTATTTACATTTAAAAAAAAATAACAGTTATTTTTGAATTTTATTTAGTAAGGAAAAAAAATGTAGCGGTTCTGCTGCGGCCAATCAGAATAAAAACGCGTGATTCATAAGCGTGCCTTTTTAGATGTTACTCTACGAGGCACAACTCCTGTTATGCGCTTTATGTACTCTACGAGGCAAAACTCCTGCTATGCGCTTATGTACTCTTGTTTACCTTTTGCTGACCTTCGCATTCAGCGCTGCTTTACAAGCATATACCAGCTGATTCGATAGCACGGTGCTGCCGTATAATAGCGATTAGGCTTAATGTGAAATTTGATAATGAGTTAGTGTGGGTCGCGCCCCAAGTACTCCCCTTCTGCGAAAAAAAAAAACGAAAATAATATTGTTTGCTGAGAACAGTTGATGTAGCTCAGCGAAATCTGATGCGTTTTTGCACCGTTGGTGAAGGTGAACAAGAATCGGAGTCGGATGGACGGTACGACGACGAAAGTCTGGATGTTCCAGGTTGTGGCGACTCAGATGAAGATGGTGCAGTAAGCGTGGTGTTGTGACTGTCGTTGGAGTTGTTATCACTGTTGTCAGTAACGTTGTGCTCGTCTCCTGGGAGTGAAAACACAGGTTTGAGGCGATCGATGGAAACTATAGTATTTTCGCCTCTCATTTCTACGACAAAATGTTTCTTGTGTCTTGATAGAACTCGGTGGGGTCCCTCATATGGAGAAGTGAAGGCGTGATGTGGAGCGTCGCGACGAACAAAAACATGAGAGCTGTTTGCTAATTCCTTAAAAATGAACGTCTTTCTCTGGCCATGACGAGCGATTGGTCGAGGAGCGAGTTCAGCAAAGTGGTTTCTAAGCCGTTCTGCGATATTTGATGGTGGTAACCCGCGTCCTGGTGATGGAGCGAGGAACTCTACAGGTAGGCGAAGCGGCTCCCCGTACACAAGGTCGGCAGGAGTCGCGCCAAGATCTTCCTTCCAGGCGGCGCGAATTCCAAGGAGAACAATTGGTAACATGTCCACCCAAGAGTTGTTTTCGTGACAACGAATAGCATCCTTCAGGTGGCGGTGTAGGCGTTCCACCATTCCATTTGACTGTGGGTGGTACGTGGTGGCACGTATGTGTTTGCTTCCGAGGAGGCGAGCGAGAGCGTTAAAGAGTTGACTCTCAAACTGCGTTCCTTGATCGGTCGTTATTCGGAGCGGAACTCCGTAGCGGCATATCCATCCGGCGAAAAGTGTGCGGGCGACGCATTCGGCTCCAGTATTCTCGATGGGCAGCGCCTCAGGGAACCTGGTGAAGCGGTCAATAATTGTCAGGCAGCTTCGATACCCTCTGGACGGGGCATATGGTCCAATGATTTCCACGTGAATATGTTCAAAGCGCCGCGTGCGTCCTGGAAAATCTTGAATAGGTGATGAGACATGACGAGATACCTTGTTTCGTTGGCAGGCTATGCATGTGCGGGCCCACAGTCGACAGTCTCGGTTGATATTGGGCCAGACATAGCGGTGCGACACCAGCTTTAAAGATGCCCGTGCTCCAGGATGGCTGATGCTATGGAGAGCATCAAAAATTCTTCTCCTTAGAGGTGCGGGCACAAACGGGCGAATCAAATTGCCGGTAACGTCACAGTAGATTGGTTTGTCGCAACTTGGTAACTTGAGCGGCCGAAGAGCTGGGGAATCTTGATGTTCGCCCTGTATGCGCTGCTGAAGTTCTTCGTCAACGGCTTGAGCTTCGGCAAGTCCGTTTGCAGATACTGCTTCTGTGATTTCTTCGATGCGTGAAAGAGCATCTGCGACAACGTTATCTTTGCCAGCTACGTGTTGAATGTCGGTCGAAAACTGGCCGATAAAATCTAGGCGATGGAATTGCCATGGTGTCGCTCGGTCGGGGTCCTGGGCGAACGCATGAAGTAAGGGCTTATGATCTGTAAAGATCGTGACGTGTCTTGCCTCAAAAATGTAGCGAAATTTTCGTATAGCTGCATAGATAGCGTGGAGTTCGCGGTCGTAAGGGCAGTGCTTCCTCAGCGCTGGTTGAAGCTTCTGGCTAAAGAAAGCCAATGGCTCCCAGTTTTGTCCTCGCCGTTGCTGGAGGACGGCTCCGATGGCATGTTCGGAGGCATCAGTGAAGATGGCCCATGGAAGCGTTGTGTCTGGGTAAACCAGCAGCGTTGACTTTCGCAATTCTTCTTTGCAAGCAGCGAAAGCGGCTTCGCACTCCGGCGTCCAAGCAACCAGATGAGAACCTTTGACTGAAACGCCTTGAGAGAATTCGTGCAGGGGAGCCTGAAACTTGGCGGCATTTTTAAGAAACTTTCGATAAAAATTAATCATACCAAGGAACTCACGCAGTTTTCGTATCGTTGTAGGGCGAGGGAAGTTGACGATTGCCTCAACCTTCGCTGGGAGTGGCAAAATTCCAAGCGCCGATATGCGATGTCCAAGAAAGTCGACATTCTGTTCACCAAAACGGCACTTGGCGGTGTTTATTACGACACCGTAATTTTCGAGTCGTTCGAAAAGCGTGCGAAGGTGTCTGCGATGCTCCTCAATGTCCTTGGAAGCGATCAGAATGTCATCTATATATGGGAACGCGAAGTCGTCTAAGCCTCGTGTCACCTCGTCGATAAACCGTTGGAATGTTTGTGCGGCATTCCGCAATCCGAACGTCATAAACGGGAATTCGAAAAGGCCGAATGGTGTTATGATGGCCGTTTTGTTCACATCGTCGTTAGCCACTGGTATTTGGTTAAATGCGCGTACGAGATCGATTGTGGAAAATAATGATTTACCAGCGAGATTAGCGGCAAAGTCCTCCAAAACGCGAACAGGGTATCGATCAGGTATTGTTCGTGCGTTTAGTTGTCGATAATCTCCACAAGGTCTCCAGTCGCCCGACTTTTTGGGTATCAGGTGGAGCGGAGATGACCAGGGAGGCAAGGAGGCTCGACCATGAAGATTCGAAAGGCATGACCTTTATTTCTGATACAATATTAGATAACGATACTTAACCAGCGGTCGTTAGTCCAGTTATTGAGTCGATGAGGCAGCCGTTCTTCAGATCTGGTAAAATACCGAAGTGCGCTAAAAAATCGGCGCCAATAATAGGTTTAGTTGTGTCCGCTATTACAAAGCGCCAGGTGAAATCTCGTCTGATGCCAAGGTTGAGCGATATAGTAACGCAGCCATATGTATTGATTGTAGATCCATTTGCTGCTATAAGAGAGTAGTTGACTCGCTTCGGTGCCCCAGGAGCGAGAGACTTTGGAAATGTGCAGAGGTCAGCGCCAGTATCAACCAGGTATTGAACTTTGGTAGCGCGATCAGTTACGAAGAGGCGGTTTGTTTCGAGTGAGGGGCCGTTAACCGCCGCTAACGGTCCGATGTGGCGTTTCCCTGAAACGAGCAAGGCGGTCTGCACCGTTTGGCATGATTGGCAAATTTTTGATGATACCAGCACATATTGTTGCCGGTTGCTGGCGAGATTGTTCGAGAATGTGAGCGATGTCGCGAGCTGTGGCGGGAGCGCGCAACGCTCTGCCCCTTAAATGCCTAGACTAGCTCGCTGATTGAAGCTTCGAGACGAGAAAAACGTGCCTCGACTGCTGGTGTCGTTTTTTCCTGGATGTCATTGATGTGTGCTGCCGGCAATGCAATTTCGTGAATTTTATCAGCCAGGCCTGCCAGCTTATCAAGGGTCATGTCAGATTGCGGCGCGTGGATGGATTGCGTCGTCATCGGTAGCCTGCTAAGCCATTTGGTGCATAAGATGTTATCAGGAACGGTGTCATCGAGACTCCTGAGATGGCGAAGAAACTGCGATGGCTTCCTGTCGCCCAATGTTTCTCGATCGAGAAGCTGCTGAAGTCGTGCATCTCGGGAAAGCGTAAGGCGTTCAACGAGCGATTCCTTGAGGCGTGTGTAAGGAGTCACTCCCGGTACGTTTAGGAGGATGTCCTCTACCTCAGCGGCGGCCTTGGCATCTAAATGCGACGAAGCGTAATGGTACTTCGTTATTTCGTCCATAATTCCCGACAAATGAAACTGCCCTTCAAGTTGGGCAAACCACAAAGCTGGGCGTTCAGCATTGAAAGGGGGACATCGAATAGAGACGCGTTGTAGTGGCATTGCGCTGTCAGGTGATCGTGTTTCAACGTTATCCGGCATGGCAATATCACCAACTTAAACCAATAAAGCCAGCAATGCGTCAAAATTTATTATTCGATGGAGTACGTGTATGTCTGATCACGTATATTGGCGTTGCGCAAAAACCAACTTACAAAAATGCACGCACAAAAGGAAGTGCACTCGAAAATTCGCACAATAGTCAACGCGATATATTGTAAACGCGCAAAAAAAACTATTAATCCGATCACGTCGGGGTCACCAGTTGTAGCGGTTCTGCTGCGGCCAATCAGAATAAAAACGCGTGATTCATAAGCGTGCCTTTTTATATGTCACTCTACGAGGCAAAACTCCTGTTATGCGCTTTATGTACTCTACGAGGCAAAACTCCTGCTATGCGCTTATGTACTCTTGTTTACCTTTTGCTGACCTTCGCATTCAGCGCTGCTTTACAAGCATATACCAGCTGATTCGATAGCACGGTGCTGCCGTATAATAGCGATTAGGCTTAATGTGAAATTTGATAATGAGTTAGTGTGGGTCGCGCCATAAAAAATTAAAAAAATAAGAGTTATTTTACATTTTTATTATAAAATAAAAGAGAAAATAACTCTTATTCTTAAAATTTATTTTCTCTTAGTATTGATTTATAAAATAAATATCAAAAATAACTGTTATTCAATCAGAAATTAACTAGAAGTCGCACAATAATTAATTAAAGTGCGATTTTTATAATAGATATAAATTGTAATTGTTACGGTCCCTGAGTAATATAACAAAATCTTAATTTGCAAAACCAAGGCAAATAAGTAGGTGGCGAATATGGACATAGCCGCAGCATCTTGATATATTTGTTATATTTAATTGTGCAGATCTATTAAAGCCCTACAGAGAAGTGCCTCTCACTGAGCTCGGGACTACAGATTGTTTGTAAGAATATCCCTTTATTCAGCTGTTTTTTAATATACACAGTATCAGTGCCATTTATATCTAAAATGGTAGGATTTGTGGATTAGATGATACATTGAAAATTTGTCTTCGACTCATTTCCATCAAAATTGTGTAGGACGTCTTCAACGTGTCGGAGGGCAAGCAACCAAGCAGGCATGGTTTTTAATTTATATATATACACATGTATTTAAATATGATTTTCATTGAAATATTGAGCTAAAGTTACTGCATACAAAGTACTTTAATATTTAGCTATATGTAGTTAGATTAATTCAACTTCTGCTTATGAACTGTATGACTCTAAGGAAAAATCTCTGCATTTGGGTTATTAACTAATTTAATTAGCATACAGTATGTTGGCGAATCAATTGAAACTTTCAAATAAGTAATTATCCGAATTATGTGTTTTGCCTTTCAACATTTGCTCACACTAATTGAACAAATCAATTGGTAATTTTCGTGAAAATGCAACAATAGGCTGGTTGTTTGCCAATTAAAATATTAAACAAATAGTCGGCTTTCAAGTGAGAGCTTTTGGAAATAAATAAAATGTAACTTGCAGTTCACTATTTGTATTCAGAACCCCGAACAGTGGTAAGGAACTGTCAATTTGTTCGTCACAGTAAAAATTCAATAACCGCCATGCCGTCTTTTTTTTTTGTTTAATATCATCGAATATACAGACAAACCATTGACTAAATTGTACATTGTGGTATTTTCTTTTGACGCTGTTTTTTTAGCATTATTGAGCGGGAAATCGTCTACCGTTTTACGGGTATGATATCTGGAAAGATTTATAAACACTTTGCATTAATCTCAAAAAATGCAAAAACTTCTTCTTAATTTTACACATCTCATAGACCCAGGAAGAATAAATTTTTTTTTAAGGATATGTTATTTACTCACAAATAAAGAAATTATTGAATATTTTTACTTTTATATTAATGTAGGTAATATTTTTGGCCATGGCTTAACTTTCGTAATAAATAACCGCATTTTACTTGTCTTCGAGTTATGAATTTAAGCGGAGCTGGAATACCAACTTAGAATTATAAATTGTAATAAAATTAAAATGTTCTAAAGCCAAATCAATTTTAGGTTATCGTTCATTTAGCAAATATATAAATATTTGTATCGAAATCATAAGTAACTTTATACTCTTATGGTATCATAAATGAAGTATGTAAGTAAGACCTATGGACAAAAAATTAAATTAAGATATACATTGACATTTTTGAGGAAACGTGGTTATATAAAAAATCGTAGCACCTGTACTTAGATTATTTTTGCGCTCGAAAATCTCACCCGAAAAATGGCGATTTATGGAAAATTTGTGAATTTAGTGTTTTTTCAAACCTTTTGAATTATTGAGAGTTATCCGGAGAAAGTATCGATACTTTTATGCCTGAGCATACTTGTCTCCAAAATAAAAGCGAAATCGATTAACTCGTGTCTGAGTGAGATATCTCAGAGAAACTTGATACACATATTGCCCAGAGTTAGCAGAGAGTTTTTGCAAAAAAAGTGATATTAAATTTATCAAAAAAAAAAAATCAGGTTCACCGAATCTGGTAAAAAATATTTTTTTAACTAGATATAACTTTTGTTTTTTTTGGAATTATTATCGCGTTAGCATTTCATATAAAACTTGTTAATACAAATGTAAAAATTTACATTGTGTACGTATCAAAAATTTTCCAGCTAAATCTATCATGACACTGAGGTGCTTTCCTTTTTGCAGCACCTTTTCTATACAGATTGCCACATTAGCTACCGGCTTTAAGCGCTTTACGAACTTGTGTCTTACTTAAGTTTATCTGAGAAAGTTTTTAATTGTGAAAATATTTTTTAAATGTGGAATACAGAACAGAATTTTTCAATTGCCTACAAAACTACGAATTGTTAATTGAATTATAATATTGTAAGGCGGAAAGCAGCCTAACCGCTGCGACCGTCATTGTACACCGACGTGCTAATATACCGGCTTTATTTTTTTTAATCATTGAGCCATTAGTTATTTTATTTTCAATCGAATTAAACTGAACTACTTCATTAGATTGATAAAAACCTCAAAATCCTCCATTTTCTTGTTGTTGTTGTTTCACGTAAATATATTCCTTCAGAAACAAATTCTTTCATGACGTTTTACAAATCCAAAGATCCAGCTCTATCCTTATGAACATAAAGGAGTGTTGAATGTGTAAAACGTTTTTGGGTAATTTGCGAACGAATATGGCCGATGTAAAGCGCTAAGTGATCTCTCGGAAAGCGAAAAGCCCTAATATGGATTTTAATGTTGCCTCAACCGGTACGTTTTCTTTGTAAGCCTCAAACGGCATATATTGTAAAGATTCTAAAGCATCATGATCTGCAAATTATAATAAGAACAAAACAATAACTATAATCGGGGCAAGAAATTTTTTATCCAAATAAAATATATAATGAAAATACAATCAATACGCTCAATCGCTCGATTCGATGCGTATTTCATAATTATATAAAAAAGTGGCTCCAGCCGGTTTTGTTGGATTATGCTCGAATTATACATATGTATATCTATTAGATACAGATGATTTGCTGCCAGTGTTAATTTGACTTTTGTATATTATAAGTAAGCTCTAACATTTACTGTGAAAGTTTTGCACTTAGTTTCCTGGCATGAATTATATAAAGCACAATAACTTTTTCTTCGAATCTGCTATCCAATTCGTTTGAGAGATGGTCAATTACTTCAAAACTTGCAGAATCAATCTCTTAATGAAATCCTAACTTCAGAAGGTGGCCAATCATTGTACTCCAAACATCGATTCCGAAGTTTGTAGCAAAATTACTCGCCTCTTTGAAAACCCATTCGTATTTTGTATCAGAACAAGATCCTTTAATGGGTTGCACCAAAATTCTTGCTGCTTGTTTTTCACCCGTGGCGGTACATCGAGCTAGCTCTTCGCAAGGACCAAAAATTTCAATACTCAAATGAATAAAGTACCAAGAACTTTCTTTTAGATGCGCTAGCGTTTATGATTTATTTCAAAGTTTCTCTGATCCTAGCACACTGCGCCAAATTTTCTTTACCTTGCTCCAGAATGTTCCAGCTTGACTTTTCTTTCTAATCACAGCCGCCCCCTTGCCCGCTAATACCGGTGTCCGTGCCTTCATATGGGGCTTGTTTCGATATTCCTTGGGTTGATTTGGACATGTTTTAAAGCTGGTATCTATCATACCATCTTAGAATTTTAAATAAGAAATGGTATCGCTTTATAGTTACCGAATTTGACCCGGCTGACCTTGTTAACCAACTTAATTTTTGTGTTCCTGTTAGAACGTCTAGACACCATGTGCCTATTCATTTGTCCCTTTGTCGTTTAAACTTTGCCAAAAATAAGTCTCTGTGTAATTGGTGTTCACTCTATAACGATTTGTATCGCTTTATCAGCCCTGAATATTCATTAATCGCTTTACACAATGCACTACTCGCAATTCTAGGCTTATATTTTTAAATTTTCTGTAAGTTAATTGTTGCCTATAATATTGAAAATTTTTACTTAAATTTTATATATTTCTGGTTCTGTGTATAAGTCGACCTAAAATAAACAAATAATAACACAAAAAAAAAAATTAATATTGGTATTTCCCAATAAGAAGTTTCAAAAAAATTAAGATTTCAAATATTCGCCAAAGAATGCCGATAGACAAACGAAAAACAAGAGTAACATATTTTTTAAAAGTAGTGTTCGACAATGCAAAACGTAAACAAAGCATATGAATCTATGTTTCACTTTCATTGAATGTTGTATGCGTGAAAACTTAATATAGGAACATAGCAACGATTCGTTTTTGCAGTCAGCCATGCCCTGCTTTTCAATAACCACGGCCTTCTTCCTTTAAAACGTTAAGTTAAAACAAATAAAGAATAGTTTACTTTCGTGAAACCGAAATTTAAATACCTTGTGCATGTTTTATTTCAAATAAATAACCTTTTTCATTCGATACATATTTCAATTCCGTTGCAATTTTAGTTTAGAAAAGCTTATCTTACCAGTCAGTCACATACGTGTGAAACTAATATAAGCGTGTTAAATTTCGATTTCATCTTACGATTCACGAGAATTCTCTTGTCAGACTCGTCAATTTTCGATCTTGTTTCCGGCAGGGTTGATTGCCCTTTTCTTCTTCAGCGAATAAAATTTAATGTTCGGTGTAGAAATTTTCGTAATTATTTAGTTTTTCGTGTTGGTGTTAATAGATTTGTCTTCGGTGCTAAGGCTCTAATAAATATAACTCTGTCTGCGCTTAACTTTTTCTCAAAATTTTTAGAAAAATTTATCTTATACTAAATCGGTACTTACATGTAAATTAAAAAAAATTATCTGTATAATTTATAGAGCTTGTGGCCAAGTTTGTATTAGGAATAATATGAGAAAACAACAATTTTTCAAAGAGGTAGAAGTGATAGCTGCTATTTCGGAGATCACCACATCTCCTCATCAGACTTCTTTTCTTTCTAGACTTTGCCAGGATTTGAACCATGGTACACGGAGTTGCTAGGCGAGCACGCAACCACTCAGCCACGCTAGCCGTGCGAAAATTTATTCCGTTCCGTGTACCATGGTTCAAAGCCTGGTAAAGTCTAGAAATAAAAGAAGTCTGATGAGGAGATGTGGTGATATGGCCGATGACTACAGTGCATCGGAGTCTAGCTAGGAACTATCTGATGATGACGACGAAGACGCGGAAGTTCCTGTCTCAAAAACTAAGTATTCAAACGCAGCAGAGGATGAATCTTGTTCTGAATCGGAGCTGGGCGACGATGACGGTAAAGTTATAGGCGATGAACTAAATTCGTTGGAGAAGAGAGAGGATCAACAATAAGGTAATAAATGTAGCTGGACAAAGTTTGACGACGACGTCACTTTCGAACCAAAATATAAAATTTTCGTAGAAAAAGAGTATGAAATTTTTATTGGCCTTCCTCATGGCGCTACATAGTTCAACATTTTTCGAAAAATATTTCCAAAAAGTCTATAAATTACGAAATTATTCTTTTTTAGGAGTCACTTTAGTAATGCACTATAACCACTTACCATCAATTGCTGATTATTGGAGTAAGAATGCCTATGGGGAACGATATGATAAAAAAGAGTATTTCTCGCGATCGTTTCACTTTATTGATGTTCAAGATGTACTTCAATGATTGTAATAAGCCCGATAATGCTGCTAAAGATTATTATATATCAGAAGTTGTGTCATGCATAAAAAAACATTCCAAGCAGGGCGAAGGGAAAGGGGTGCGCAATCCATAGACGAGTGTGTGGCAAAATTCAAGCGTCGCTCGAGTTTGAACCAATATATGCCTCTGAAATCAATTAAGAGAGAGGCATAAAATTATGATTGCGCTGTGACGCCAAAACGGGTTATACTTATGGCTTGAATGTATATACTGGAATATACACATCCTCTAATCTAAATGGCACTCTGGGAGAATGAATTGAAGAAAATTTAACAGCAGGCATTCGTGAACAAGATATTATTCTAGCGTTTAATAGGTTTTTCACATCAATGACTTTGCTCATGACCATACCATTCCCTGCGATTGGTACATATATTCGAATGTGTGAAGAAACTCCTGTCTTAAGTGGACATCTAAAACGTTCGGAAAGCCAATTCCAAATAAACTGCGATGGTGTGATGACCACTCGATGGATGGATTCGCGAGAACGTCAACTTGCTTCTAACTCTCCTCATAAGTCTACTCTAACTAAAGTTTGTCGAAAAAGAGGATGGTTCTAAATTAGAAGTTGATTGTCCAGTAGCTATTGCAGACTACAATCGCATAATGGGAGGCGTAGATTTGGCAGATCAGAAGGCAATATACGATATGGATCGCAAGTCGCAAAAATGGTGGAGGAAGGTTTTTTCAAAATTCTTATGGTAGCTGTTGTTAACGCCTGGATTATATTTACACAACATCAACGCCATAAAATTCCGCTCATTCAATTTATTGTGCCCTTAGGCGAGACTATGATAGCTGAAGGGATAAAACACAAAAAGCTCACTACACGTCAATGTGGTGGAAGCCCAGCAAAGCAATCACGAACGTCTAAATATTGGCGATCATCTTCCGATGGAACAAACTTCTCGTCGTCTATGCGTACGTTGCACTTCACAAAGTAAGGAAACCAGAACCAAATACGTCTGTTTTGGATGTAACAATGCTTTATGCTTTAAAAGTTTTGCTTCTTTTCACTAATGAGTTAAGTTTGTAACAGAAAAAATCAATAAACAGTGAAATTTTTTTTATTTTTTTATTAATAGTTGTTATCAAATTATGGGTATATAACTTTATTTGCGCGGTTTGCTAAGATATGGGGAACTTGTTTGTATTCCATCGTTCCAATATATTCCGAACATACGTTGGAAAGCTACTGTCATTGTACGTCTTTTCACTATATATCATTCATTTGAAGCGTAAACAAAAATAATTTTTTTTTTCATTCAAATATGGCGAACTCTGTGCCTGAAAAAGTGTTTTTGCGGGGAGTTGTTCTTCATTACTTTAATATGAAGAAACTGATGCCGAAAGTCATCGTGATTCGGGGGAAGTTTATGGTGAACATGAACGATTTAAAAGTGGTGATTTTGGCTTGGAAGACGATGAACGTCCTGGGCAGCCAAAAAAGTTTGAGGATGAAGAACTGGAAGCATTACTCGATGAAGATTGTTGCCAAACGCAGGAAGGGTTCGCGGAATTTTTGGGTGTCACTCAAGCTGCCATTTCAAAACGTTTAAAAGCAGCTGGATATATTCAAAAGCAAGGAAATTGGGTTCCACATGAACTCAAGCCGTGAGATGTCGAAAGGCGGTTTTGCTTGTCCGAAATGCTGCTGGAACGCCACAAAAGGAAGTCATTTTTGCATCGGATTGTTACTGGTGATGAAAAATGGATTTATTACGATGACCCCAAGTGCAAAAAATCATATGTGAAGTTCGGCCAACCAGCCAAATCAACGGCTAAGCCGAATATCCATGGCGCGAAGGTAATGCTCTGTATTTGGTGGGATCAGAAGGGTGTGCTGTATTATGAGCTGCTGAAACCGGGTAAAACGACTAATGGAGAATGCTGCCGAACACAGTTAATTCATTTGAAGAGAGCAATAGCCGAAAAACGCCCGGAATATGCCACCAGACACGAGACAATAATTTTCCATCATGACAACGCTCGGCCCCACGTTGCTATTCCAGCTAAAAACTATTTGGAAAACAGTGAATGGGAAGTTTTACTCCACCCGCCTTATAGCCCAGACCTTGCCCCTTCTGACTACCATTTGTTCCGATCGATGCAGAACGCCCTCACTGGTATACGGTTCACACCAAAGCAGGATATCAAAAATTGGCTTGATTCATTCTCGGCTGCCAAGCCGGCGCAGTTCTTTTGGGATGGGATCCACAATTTGCCAGAAAGATGGGAAAAAGCCATAGCTACAGATGGGCAATAATTTGAATAAACTATTGTACAGGTTTTTTTTAAATAAACGTTCAAATTTTGGAAAACCCCCGCACGAATTAAGTTATGGACCCATACATATTTGGTCTGTTTCGGCGTTATTGGGACATACACGTCCCACCTTACAATGTTATTGGGATTATATAACCCAGAATACTGGTTAGGATCTCCAAATTTTCATTTATGCCAAACATCTTATATTATTACAGTATTCGCTGTCGAGAAGATGAAAACCCCACCAGATTTGAAGAAAAACTAAGGGGTAAAGCGGATAGGTAGATTAGCATGAATTGCTATCTCCATTTGATATCGCCACATACCAAGTAGTTTCATAGCACTATTCATCATATTAAAATCAAGTTGCGCGTGATTTCGAACAGGTTTTAAAAATTGGTTCTAAATTCAATTGCCAATATCAATACGCAAAAAACCCCTCATAATTTCGCTCAGCCACTCATTAAATGTGCCTTTAACGCTTTGTAAATTATCTATTTTCCCCTCCAAAGATTTTCTTTAAATAATAAAGATACTCTCATGGCAGTATTTTTTGTAAAAGCCTTTTAGTTAATAAAACAAATTATGAAATGAAATATTCATCTGGTTCAGTGCGGAATTTAAACCACTGTGTCATGCATTAACTTTCACAATCCGTTTTATTTCACATTTTTAATGTTGCGCCTCAACTAGCAGCGGCAAATGGCTGGCGAACAATCAACCCAAATAACCGATAAATGAAATGTATTTTGCAGTTCAACAGGAGTACTACAGTTCGTCGCTACTTTTGTAATTCTCGCTAATTAATCGGCACTTCAAAACGGTATTTTCCCCATCAATGCATTAGTAAATATTCCCAGCCGCTGCTGCGCAGGTATCCAATACAAAAACAAACATTTATGCGAATAAAAAACCGGGTAGAACCCCTGAAAGAAATGACGATAGTAAAACTGTACTGATTCCATTTTGATCTTTCTATCAGTACTACTGACCAAATTTACCACACGCAATGCCCTCTACTGTAAGGATGTAACATTTGCTTGCCATTGAGAATCCACCTTGTGCTCTTATAACTTTTGATTGGGTGATTTGAATGGAATCGCATGGTGTTATTGGAGCCAATAATCCACTACAAACAAAATGAAATAATAAAAAAAATCAGCTTTATAACTGTCCAAAATTTTTCTACCCATCAAAGATAAAGCAAAAAATGCAGACTCCTCGTTTGAGGATGTCACCAAAAAATCACTCAAAATAGTAAACAAAGCAGTGACTTGAAGACATTTTACCTCAAACTTCTTACAGGGCTAATTCAATATTGGTGCAAAGCTCTGGTTCATCTGCATCTTCATGTTTATTTTCGTAGTATCGTTTTGTTGTTGTTTAAATTATTTACTAATTGCTAAGCGCATTTCATTTGTTAATTTTTGCATTTCGTTAGGAGTGTGCTTTATTATTTGCTCTAATGATGTGGATTGCATTCGCTTCGAGTTTATTTCGTTTAATAATTTGTGTTTCTTTTTGCTTGTTTTACCCTATGCCTTTTCATTACAAATGGACTTAGAGGCTGTAGAAATGTCACTAATAAAAGAAAGGAGGAAACGGAAAATGTGACTTTAATCCGAAAAGCAGAGGCCGTATATGACCGGCATTTCCAAATATATGTAGACAACTATCTAATCTCAGATATATTTACTTCGTTATTTCTAACAATGGGCCCGTTATATTGCAACCGACTTGCAAAAGAACACTCCAATTCAGATACAAATTTCCTTAAGTTGCAAAAGCTACCCTGTTAGCATATTTCATGAAACATGAGATTTGAATTTTTACTTGGTGTGTTTAAAGTATGTATTTTCTTAGGGCTAATTCACAATAGCGCAGTTTTTTCACTTCCCAACACTACATCTCAGGTCGGATAACATTTTGCCGAGTTGGCTCAACTCGCATATTTTTCCGAGTTAGTGTTGTTGCTTTACATGCATTACGTTATCCTACCTAGTGTTCTTTTGCGACAACGTTACAACGTTACGATGTAATTGGGAAAGCGGTAAAAAATATGAGCTTGTGTGATGATAGTTCATGGGGATGTTGGAAATTAAACTCTGGGATCGCTATGAATATCGAAAATATGAAATTGTTTAAATAAGACCCAATTGCGCTTACAAGATACATAATACTCTACGACAGCCCCAATAGAGACCGGGTTTAGTATTTTCTGCAATAGTAAATGTCCATCTGGATTTTGTAAAACTTAGCACGATTTTTTTTTGTTTGGCTTTCTTATATAAGTTTTTACGTCGCAGACCAGGGTGTTTACTACTATTTGGAAAATTTTTTTAATTAAAATTAAACCGCTCGTTGACCAGTATGTAGAGTTCTACCCAAACTTTAACACTAAATTAAATAATACCCAATAAAAAATATTCGATCGAGCTGAAACCCAATGACCTTGTCACGAAGCTATTTAAAAAAAAAATCGACTACTTTTGAGTGCTATGTAAAGAATGATAATATGTTTTCTCACTTCATGGGCACAATTTAAATTCTACTTTAAAAAAAAGGTGGCAACCCTCATAAAATTAGCATTAAAACTTCTTGCCGAGACGAACCGTTTCAAACCCAAGTCTTAATGTTTTATTTATCTTGACTATAATTTTATTTAATTCGGTTTTTCAAACAGGTGGGAGCCCTCATTACATTATGCGTAAGCCATCTTGTCGAGACGAACCGCTTGAAGTCCAATTTTTAGTTTTTTGAACAACTTGTGTATAATTTATTGTAAGTGAATTCGGGTTTTAGGACCGGTGGCAATCGTTTCAAACCCAAGTTTTAATGTTTTATTTATCTCAACTATAATTTAATTAAATTTGGCTTTTCAAACAGATGGCATTATGTGTGAGCCATCTTACCGAGATGAACCGTTTGAAATTCAAACTTAGGTGTCTCATACACCTTGCATGTAATTTAATTAAATTAAGTGTTTCAGACAGTTGGCAACCCTCATAAAGTTATCTATGAACCTTCTTGTCGAGACGAACCGTTTGAAACCCAAATTAAATGTCTCGTATAATTTACGTATAATTTAATTAAACTCGTTTGCCAAACAGGTGGCAACGATTAACCTTCGCCTCTCCGAGACGAACAGTTTGAAAGCCACTCTTTCACTCTTCAAATAACTTGTATATAAACTAAGTGTAATTGATTTTTACGACAGTTGGCAACCCTCTTAAAATATATAAAATAGTTAACGACCTATTCTCATATCTACCAAATATATGTACAAAGTTTTAGAAAGATCGGTAGAGCCGTTTTGGAAGAGTTCGACCATAAGCACCATGACACGAGATTTTTATGTGTAAGATTTGTAACAATTTTTAATTGTTTTTTTTTTGTAATTTGAATTTACACTTTTGAGAATTTATATTTTTTATGAAATTGCATTTCAAATTGTTGCTTATGAATTATAGTAGTATTTATAAAAAGGTTTGAATGTTTTTATAAAGTTTTCTGAATTTTTAAGATATTTTTAACATGAACATGCAATTTGTATTCAAAATTATAGCTTTTCAAAATAAAACTAGTAATAGTAAATTAAGGTTTCAAATATACAATACCTGTGCAAGCGTGCATCTAAAATACGCTGGGGAGGTGAGACCGGTTCTAAAGTTAAATTCCATTCGCTCAGGCTACATTCGTTCGACCATATTCTGGAGGCATATTCTTGAAGGAATAAGCTTGATATAGCTTCAGAGTATACTTAGTTCGAAATTATCATTTATAACTGGAACTTGCTGCACTTATAATATAAGCGCTATTTACAATATGCCAATAAGTCAACTGTGATTCTATTTAAAGCAAATTTTAAAATATTTACTTTGCTTTCTGGAGACTAGACCGCTTTATAGAAAACAGTCCAATGAAGTAGCAATTCCACTTAGAAATAAGTATGGAACTATAAAATGAAATCCCTCTTAACGTTTTACTTTGTAGTCTCATATGGTTTTGCTACTTCTTACAGCTAACTTTTTGGTCTTCTTTGTTTGCCAAAGTATTACATCTTCTTTTGTTTTTTTTTTTTGTTGTTTCGCATTGGCATTATAAGCTCCCAAGTGTCGTCTACTTACTGCCGTTATTGCCTTTGTTTATTTCTGCTTCATCGCGGTGATTTTAATTCTTACGTTAACGGTTCTTTTCCCCATAGATTAATTAGATAATTTGTGCCATTGGCGCAACTATTTAACAAAAGGCAATTGCACACAAAAACAAACTTTACCAATGCGCTAATAGCAGCCTAAGCGGTTGAAAGTACTCAGCAAAGAGCAACTTGACAATTGTCAATGCGAATGTTTGTAAAACTTTTCTGAATTTTACGTTTGCGCATTTTTCGTAATAATTTTCTTTGACATTTGATGGCGGCATTTAGCATGATTTTTTTGTTTTTGTTTTTGTTTTTGTTTTTGTATTTGGGTTATAAAAAGCATAGACGTTTATTGCTTCAACAACTTTTCGTAATTTTTTCTGCTTATGAAAAGTGAATGGTAGCATTAGCTATGCGTATTAAACTTGTTATATTCTGAGCTGCATCCCGGCATCCCTTTTAGTAAAAAAATACGTCTCATTTAATGCATTTGGCTGCTTTCGCTTCATAATAATAAACTTACTAAACGCGACAGTGACAGCAGCAGGAGCAGCAGTATAAATTCATAAACATTTGAGTGCATTGTCTGGCGCAATTCATAAATTTCAATTTCAATTTCAATTTGCATCTGAGGAATGCCATTAGTTTGGCAGACATTTATGCGTAGCGCATAGCATGCAGCCATACATTGTAGTTGTAGTAGTAGTACTAGTAGTAGTAGTAGTAGTAGTAGTCATTCGCACACATTCACCCACACGAGCACATACCCCTTTTAGTGTACCGCTGTTTTTTTTTCTCATCTGCCCCACCCCCTTCATACATCATACGTACCTCGACTGCATAGTAATAAAAAAGATGCAATCATGCAATCTCTCTTAGCTTTGGAAATTTTCTCACATTGTGCTCAATCCTCTTTTGTACTTCGATAATTTTGCATATGCTTTTCATTTATGATTCCTTCATATTTCTTGTAAATTTCCATTTCTTTTTGTGCTTAGTTTTTGTTGTTGCTGTGGCTGTTGCGACATATCCATTTAGCATACAATATTCTCGTTTCGTTTTTATTATTGTCATTGAGTGTATTTCTTATTATCTTCATAAATTTTCTGCTTTTACTATTACTTTTACTATTACTCGTACGCATAGTCGGATCTTGGTCGCACCGTTGCGCACTGGGGCGTATACGCAACTAGCAAGCAAAGCATTCTACTACCTATCTACATATATATATATATATATATCTGTCCGGTAGCGTGCTGCGCGCTATTTTTTCTAGTATTGTTGTTAGATACGCATTCGTTGCTTATTGTTCTGCAGTTTTGGTATTATATTTTCTGTATACTTATTTGCCGTTTCCCACAACACTCTCATTTCTCAATCCCATAGAATTTCATCTACTTACTCGCTTCGTTCTCCTAACAGATCCATGTGCATAGATTTTCTTAGCAATTGCGCTTCTTTCATCAATGGGAAAATATGATTTTTCCGCATTTGTATTGTGAAATAGATTCGTTTGTTGTTACCATACATTTGGTGTCAATTCTGAAAAATTATATGCTTTTAATATTCCTGTAAGCGTATGTGGATTTACGATGATTTTTTTCCATTTGAAATTTCCTTTATTGTTGCTCAATTACACGCACTAAGCAATCCAGAATTTGCATTCTTATTTGTGTGCTGCATGTTTGAAAGACAAGGAGTTGTAGAGGACTTACTCGGTTTCAAGCTAGCGGCTCTTGTATGCACCCTTACAAAAAAAAAACGTCCCAGTATCTGGTTGTGCGCCGAGTGTGGGACCTACCACGTAAATTATTATGATTTGAGGGAATGCAACTAGAATGTCCGATCGCTTAATGGTGAAAATTCCGCTGCACGGCTGGTTGGTGTCTACATGAGAGTAAGGACTGGCATCGCCAAAAGCCATGAAATTAAATGGACGAGGTGAGGTAAGAAAAACATTGAACCTTGCGACGTCCACTCCAGCTGTTATGTAATGGAGCGCAAAATTTTTGTTGGATTTGTGGAGGGAGAGAGACCTCGTCCCCAATTGATAACATGATCAGTGATCACTTCTACGAGCAGTCTAGAATGTGTACCGGGGTGAATAAGGAAAGGATCTTGGGTCACATTGTCGGAAATTTCAGCCTGGACGATGAAATGCAATGAGAGTCACAAGCAATATGAGCACATTTCCCGTTCTCTAGGTACCGCCGACGGCTGGTGCGACGAGATGTGTATCCACAGAAAAGAAAGCTCTTTCTACCGAGCCATGCTTCAATCGGGCGCAACGCGAGTGGTATGGGAGCGCTACCGGGAAAGGAGTTGTCTTGTTTGAAGAAAGAAAACAGAGGTCGAACTACGTGAGCTTAAGTTGCTAGCCGATGGAAGAAATGCGAAAAGAGCTGGTAGTCTAGCTGCCGGATCAGCCGTCTTAATATCACATATGCGGTCTTGTCCAGCGTATTGTGCGAAAGAGTAAATCCAATAGAGGGAACCTTATCAGTGTGGCTGTAGACCTGGAATTTCTACCATAGGCCAGATATTTACAATACCACAAAGAAGAAGCTGCTTATATGCCGCGATGCCTGAATTTGCTATCCATCCAAAACTAATACGGCTATGTAAATTGACGCTGAGCAGCGCCCCCGAGCTCCGTTAGCATTGGAAGTCGTCTAATTCCAAAAGAAGTTTCAGACACACCGACTACTTACCGTGCGAGCTCTTTAACCTACATCTGCTTTAGAAGAAAACTTACGTTGTTAGCCCTCATGCGTCGAGTTCCAGGTATATGGAATTTGCACTGGTTAAAGTGAAACTACATTTTGAAATCGCAGACTCTGGGTTTAAATAGAATCAGCCCACTCATGTCGCTTTCGCCGGACCGGCTAGCAAAACACCGGGTCCATACACTTCAACAACGAAGTGAGAGAAGTTGCAGCTGGCTTTTTCTTTAGAAATGCTTCATCTTATTCTCTAGTAGTATAGCATTATCATATTCAAAAATATTTGCATCTAATTAATAATTCACAAATAATTTGGTCACTCGCTAAAGTCATCATCATAATTTATCAAATATAACTACAGTTTTAGATATGCCTTTAAAATCGAATGTACGCCATGAAATATGTATCAAATAATTAGCTTTATTAAGCTCGTTAAACCTTATATACTGTGTTTGGTTTCCGATGCCGATGTGGTACTGTGCGAATCTTGAGGCATAAACTTACATTGCATATTACGCAACAGGTTCTCACAACACTTTTACAAAAATCGACAAGGACCTGGGTATTCCATTTATAAAGTGTGAAATACCAAAATACAGTGCTAGATATCTTACACGCCTATCTAACCACATAAACCCAACTGCTAATTGTTTATTAGATACCACTAATGAAACTATACGGCTAAAGCGCCGCCATATCTTAGACTTGCCATTCCTCTAAATTTGAATTCTCTCTAAAAAAAAAATATATATATATACATATATATATATATATAAATATATATTATTATAGGTATTTATATGTATGTATATGTGAATATATATACATTATATATATAATATAAAAAAAATAAAATAAAAAATTGTAATAACTATAATAAAAGGCTGGAAATCATAAGTTAAAATTAGATAAATAAGATCCCTACTTTAAGTGAGAAATTATAATGAACCCTATAATGAAGCTAAGCAATTTTTAAGTAATTTTGAATTGAATTTATACAACAAAAGAATGTATGTAAATCTATCAAATTTTATACATATTTCTCTATGTAGATTTGTGCCAGGCAAACCTACCGCTGTCATTATCTTATAAGATCTAACTTGCTGAATGTCTCATGTAAGATAGATTGCAAATAAAATATAAGTTAAAAAAAAAAAAATTTTAGGATTGGTTCTATAAAGTGATCAGTACGATCACAGTGGATATTTCTGCATCGTGCATCGTTCTCCGTAATATTTGCAATCCCTTCTCCGTACTTTGTTGAAGGGTCCAAGCATTCGAGACTAAATTGAAAAAGAAAGTAATTAACTCATAATAACGGTAGAAAAAATATTGAAAGCAAAAACACAGAGCTAGAAATAGGGCAATAATAACATAACTAGATTACCTAATTACTTTCATCACTTTCTCAAATATTGATGTTTCCAATCCTATCTTTTTCGATAGTAATGAAATAAATTCCATAACAAAATAAGAGCACTTCACAAACTAATGATATACCGATAGCTTGGATTAAGAGTTTATTCAGATTATAGAGTTTCACCTACAAGAATCCACTTTAGATTCTTATGTTCCATAATAACACGAGAAAAATGAAGAATACCAACGGTCTGCTTTTGATCAGCCACATCATGCGCACTAAAACTCAAGACAAATTTACTAATCTTGCATTTATTACACCGATAGTTAGTGATGGTCTGATATTCCTTAACGATCAACTGATTACCATAGAAGGAAATAATGAGACGCCGATGACAGCAAAAGGTTCCTAGCTGGTTGCATTCAAAGATCGTGTAAAAATCAATGATGCGATATTTTATAACGGAAACACAACGACACCCCCAAAATCTTAAACACTCTGGGCTTCCGCAATCAACTCACAGAGATATTGAATGAGCCTTACCTCCACCATGTAAATCAACAAAACCTCCAATGCATCAAACCTATACAAGGAAGGGTGAAGCAAAGTCTTGTCGCAATTTTGACTACTTTAGGCGTGCGCCACATGGGTGCATTAGAGGACTAAAATGGAGTAAATGTTTAAGTTAATTGAAACAATATAATTTTAACATCAAATAAAAGGTATTTAGAAATAATTTGATGTAAAAATATTTCTGATTGGAGGTATCTCTGTCTAAAAATATGACATTATTATTATCAAAAAAACAAAAAAAACACTGTTTGGGAAAGACACATTTTTAGAGCTGTTGCCCATCTAAAACTAATAACTAATTAATTAATTTAGCTATAGAACTTTGTTTCATTAAAAATATGGATCACAGAGAGATCGACAAACAAGCAAAATGTGTTTAATTTAAAAATCATTTAGTGCATATTGATCATAGATTATTTTTTGTTTTGTTTTGACTAAATTATTTAAATCAACAATGTTAACTTTTGAGCTCCAGGCCATAAGAAAAGTATTTAGTGTTTATCTCCTCTTCAGATTCCTTTCATCACTCCACCGGTCTGTGAACCCACAACCAATGTGTACGTAGCCAATGATGGACCACAGTCGGCTTGTGAACCGCTGTTTTACTTTTTACCACTTTCCTTATATCTTACAAACACAATTCAAGTACGACAGACTGCCGCTATTACAGTGAATGTGGGGTTGTTGTTGTTGGTTAACACAAAGTCTATTTAATTATTATCATCAAATTCAATTACCAGAGCTATCGCAGAGCGAATCGATCACTTCTTCAAGACAATTATTCTATGTATTTGTGTCAGACAACATTATTTTGATTTTAAACTTTAAAAAATACTTAAAGTTCAAATAGAATGTCAAAACAGAATTGTACATCGTGCGGGCTACTGGATTTTATTTATGTATGCATACTTTAAGTGAAACCTCCCTGAGGTATAAGATGGAAATTTCTTTATAACTGCAGTCACACAAAACTTATTGTCCCACAACGCCAAGTTGAAAGCACCAATCCAGTGTAATGGGACCACTCAAAGGTGACACAATCTATCGGGAACCGTAGAGATGGGTTATGGATTCCATAATAATTTCTGTAGAAATTGCAAAAGCAGGATTAATGCCTCGCATTATGAAGAGGGAAACCTAAGTGATCTAGCTATCATCTAAATCCTGAAATCTTAAACAAAGAGATGGCGTCCTCTCGCCGGTATTGTTTACCCGATCTATATAGAAGCTCCTCCTTTCACCGGATGAGGAGTTTCCATAATCTTATATGTGCCAACAATTATTCGCCAATGGCATACGGAATTGTAATTAATGATTTGTGCTTACATGTGAGCGGTTATCTTGCCGACTTTGCTCACATCATCACTAGATAGAACCTAACTCTTCGACCCCTCTTAGTCTTCGGCGACTTTATTTACCAACTGAACGAAGGAGATCTGACTAGAGCCAAACATCTATGAAAATAATTTCACCACCTCTACAATAAACCAACCAAAAATTTCGGGTTTCCAGAAATGTATGCTCTGCAAGCAGTACCACATGGGAGTCCACCATCAAGGGCATACTAACGGGGAGCTACTTGCCGAAGACCCGCCTCGCAGCCACATTGGAAGGCATCTCCTCTAACTAATGGACAATATACATATACTTATAACCAACGTACTGGACATGACTGCATACAGACTGGTGTCAAACGCCATTCAATGAGAGACAATCACCACCCTTGTTAAATCTCTCTCTCTCTTGAATGTCATCATTGGGGTTAATAGCAGAGGAGGATCTCCAGCTATCTCGTGAGTCGTGCGCTGCTTTGGCACAACCACGGTTTTGATATTGTTGGATCCTCAACTCCTACCCATCTAGAATTAACTCAGGTGTTCCTTTCATATATCACCGTCGATACCAATCACCTATTCATAAGCTTCCTTCATCGGACTCATCTAACACCTATTTTCTGTTGGTCCGCCCACGTCCAAACTGCGCGTATCTTGTGCCTGCCGCGTCAATCGCTTGGTTTTACAGACTGTAAGCGATATTTTAAAAAGAATCGAACAATGATCCAAGTGGTAACACAAGAAGATCATTTACGGAGCTAGGTGTGTCGGTAAAGATTCCAGCAGCTACTTAAACCTAACCTAAAATATGTGCGAAAATATTTGGAGTCAGCAGAAGTTTTAAGGTTATAATTTCTAATGGAAAATACTTTCATATTAAAAAAAATCAATGAGATCTCAGCGCTGCTTACAATATTAATACATCTCTAGATTATGCAATTCATGTAATATTGTGTAATGTTAATAAGACAAATGTTATACATGAATGAATGCTTGTGGGTATGCGCAATATCCATCCTCATTGGTGAGCCAAGCTTACGAATTATCAACTGCTCAAAAGACTAAAGTGCTTTGTGTGAATGGCAGTTAATTAAATTAATCAAATGATCTCATTACATGATGCCCATTGTAGTCTATTATTCGTGTAACAAAATGTAAGTACATATGTTTGTATATTTGAAGACTACAGATAACAGATTTTAACGAAGGGTATGAGTAGACCAAACAAAGCGTTCAACAAAAGTGCATTAAAAGTAATTTCGATGTAATAAAAATATCCACCATGCTTACTTTCGAGTACTTACTTTGCAGCAAAATATGGCGTCTTTTTTCATTCTAAATTTCTAAGAAATTATTGGTCGCGTATACCTTTGAAATTTAATTGAAATTATACTTTTTTCGCGCATCTTAAGAAATTAAGTATTTTGACTTTATGCGCTTTCGGCGAAAATCTGCAATATTTGCACACACATTTACATACAACTGAGTAAGCTATAGCATATCAGCGTTTATAGAATTGGCTACTCAAGTAAGGCAATTATTAGTTAGAATACACACAAATACTTGAACCCTGTGGCAATTTATGTCATCTGTCAACTGTCAAAAGGATATGATTTTAGTCGGGTAGCGAGGAAGGAATTCCATATGACTGTTTACATATAAATTCTGCTTACTCTTGTTGTAAATAATTTGTTATTTTTGTTTGTACTCAGTGCGCATAATGGACTGCTTGCCAAAGAGGAGAGGTAGCTATTACATTATCTCAAAGCTTGTGGAAAAAATAGTTAATTTAATATATTAACATTTCCATTGTTAAAATATTCTGATTCACAAAATAATACTTTGATTATTTATTTTCTATGTTCAAAGTATATCAGAGGTAGATATTAAGGCAAAATATTTAGAATGCTGCTGAGCAGCTGAGTCAGCGTACGTCTACAACATAGAAACACTGTGTAATAGAGAAAATATACTTTCCTCAAGACATATCTTAAATTGTAGGCATAATCAAGCACGAACAATTTTTATACTCGTTATTTTGAATTTATCCTCAATTTGCGGATTTTGCTCAAATTCTGCATACCGGATGAAAAAGTCTTATAAATGATTAAAGACGATACATTTTACATCGCACAATGATGTATTTTAATTGTTAATTTCTCTTTAGCAAAGCTTTTTTAATTTTTGTAATTTTCAATAACGTTTTTTTTAACGTTTTGATCGCCGTTGTTATTTACTCATAGTCAGTTTTATTTACAGCGCGCTATGAATTTAAATAATGCACTGAAGTTTGGCTGAGATATTCAAGTTCACCCCAAAAAAAATGGGGTCTTAAGTTCAGATTTTTATGTTAATTTAAAAAGTCTGAGTACACAGATTTGTTTGCTTGATTATAAGAATACTAATTTTTCATTTTTACTAATTCTAATAAAAAATAAAAAATATTTTATTTTAAAAACATAAAACCTTTTAAATATATCAAGTATTTCAAAATTAAAATAAAACAAAATTTTTGTTCGTTATTTAACGTCCAACACACACATTTTGGGACTAACCTCGCACTTTTTAGATTAAATGAAAAAGTGTATCAAAATTCCAAAAATTGCGAAAATCATACTAAAACGGTAACGATAACGGTATATTCGAAACATCTTTGTATAATTCAATCACACTACTTAAAGTTTGCAATTATAGTCAAAAAGCTGACTGACTTAATTGGCCCTTGGAGCGCTTAAGGGATTTTGGACGACTTCTTCCTGCTAACTGGCGCCAATTGACGACCAAGTGACGTCAAGTCCTTTTCTACTTGGTCTTTCCAATGCAGAGGAGGTCGCCCTCATCCTCGTCCATTCGTATGACGTATTCCAGCCAACATGGACTATGTCTATGTCTATGCTAAAGCTCATACAGCCTATCGTTCGATCGTCTGCGGTATTCGCCGTCGCAAAGACGTAGAGGTCCATAAATCTTTCGGAGAATTTTTCTCTCGAGCACTCCAAGGGCCGTCTCACCCGATGCTGGCGGTTTTCATACAATAGCACGGGCATGATGAGAGATATATTTATATATATGGTTCGTTAAGAGAGGGCTTTACTGCTTCATCCGAGGCTTTTGGTTTAAATTATTCATTGGGAGCTGTTTTTACGTGGCGGGTCCCACGCCCAGCGCACAACCAGATTCTGGGGCATTAGTAATTTAGAACAGCTTTATATAGCGAGCCGCTAGCTCCAAGTCAGATGCCCGCTCGCAGCTGCACCTACTGCTGGTGAGCCCTTAAACTGAAAACGTTAAATCACTCGGAACTTGCGAGCTGCTTGAACCGCGTGCAGTAAAACCGATCGGGCCACTCCCCGGTGAATGACAACTTCTACACACGACTCCATCCTCTCAAAAAGTGCAATTTCCTAAAATAATAGAAAGCAGACTAAAACCCTGCTCATCTCTCATCGAACGGTGATTTACGTTATATTAAAATAAACAATTATTATTTTTGGCCTTATACTATGTTTGAATCGACTGTAATTTATTGAGCTTGAGGCCAGGTTTTTATTTTCACACCATGGTTCAAAAAGCCAGCTAAAGTCAAGAAAGAAAGAAGTCTGAGGAGATGTGGTGATCTCCGAAATAGCAGCTATCAGTTCTACCACTTTGAAAAATGTCTGTTTTCTCATAGTATCCAAATATGCCAATCACATTCAAAAAAACGGAAACGAGTGTGGTGTAAACCTTGATCACTTGAAACCACAGTGCATATAATCAACGGAGAAGCATGGAGGTGGGTCTCCCATGGTTTGGGGCTGTTTCTCAAAATTTGGTGTGGATTATTTAGTCAAAATTGATGGACGAATGACAGAGTAAAGGGGGATACTAATTACTAAGTTTTGTTTTTAGAACCAAAGTTTTCGCCGCATTCTCCAGTTTATACTTTCACTTGACAACTTTTGATTTAGAGTTCTTATTTTGAAGTTGGAAAAATTATACTCTTCTTTGTCTTTGTCATTCAGATACCCATAGAAAAATATGATAATTTCCTATGGCTCACTTCTTATTTATTTTAATAAATCTGCACTGAAATAACTTATACGAAATTTATACTTTCATTTGATGCCTAGGTATTTTATGTGAGTTGTCATATTTTTTTAAGGAAAAATCGAATCAAATCAGCCAAAAGAAAGTATTGCGATTTAAGACAAGTTCAAAACAAAGAAAATTTGTCTCTGATCGGATTTATTCCGAGTGTACCTGGGACGAATAATAGACATAATTATTATCACTTCTATTTTTTTTTGAATAATCCTTTTTATTTGACTAATTTTTAGTTGTATGTTTCCTTTTTTTACCTAAGATTTACTCATTTATACGAGAAGCACTCAATAAATTGATCTAAGGCAAAACATAAACCATTGAAATAAATTGAGCGCGCAAATATTCCCTTACTTCATCCCAAAATTTAAATATAATTTGTTGCTGCATTTAACTGTTGCCATCAACGTCAAGTTATTTTATTTTATTTCGTAGGAAGTTTTGTAATAATAGCCTTGCAATCAAAACTAATGATTTTGACAGCTTAATTTTAAACTACGAACAAGTTTTTTTTTTAAAGGAAAGTAAAATCAACTTTGTATGGGAAAAGGTATTAAGAAGATTGAAAAGAGCGAAAAAGTCGAAGCGAAGCAGGTGTAAAATCTTTACATCTTATGAAATTGAAGTGTGTTCATATATTTTTGACAGCTACCCGCACCCCGTCACCTTTGTAGCTGTCTAAATTTTTATTGCATACTCGAAAGAGTGTTCACACTGCATTAATTTAAATAAACTTTCACTGCTAATGAGAACGTTGCGCGTAAATTAAGATGTGCGCGTCGTAACGCAGGGAAAGTTTGAAAGCATCCAGCACCAAATGTTGCTATTTTACACATTTGCCCTGGTTGTTTTTAGTTTGTTTTCGTTCTTGATTTTTTTGATAACGTACTTGCTAAGTACATTGAGTGTAGGAGTATATTCAGCGTAGCAGTTTTTCGTTGTCGTCGACTCGTCAACCCATTTATTTATGATGCAAAGTTTTGCTATAAAAATGCAATTAGTTGAATTTATTATTATTACTTTTTTTCAGCGGCAGCGATACGTGAAGACTGAGTGCTATTTGTGTGCGAACTACCGCGAAGGGTTTTTGAGCTTGGTGAGAAATTTTCAAATTTTTATTTGCTTAACTTCATTATTTGTTATGTCAACTAGATATGTGTATATGTACTACCTACTTACATAGTGTATGTAAAATATTTTTTATAGCCGGCAGATGTGCTGTACTGCTGCCAAAATCAGATAAAAATCTTTCGTAGGATATGAAAGTGAAAAGCAGCAGGCTGAAAGGTTGCAAGAGGCGAAGAAGTGAGTCGTACTTTTACCTCTTGTTCAAAACTTTTTCCTATATCATCTACAAGTAAGTGTAAGTGTGTATGTACATATGTAAAGCCATGAGTTGAGATACTTTTAAACTGAACGTCCGCTAATAATTATTTACTTGTTTATTGTTATATATAAAAATAAAATTATGCTCATCGTATCACGGGAGAAATACCAAATTTTTTGCTGTTACATTTACTGCGGCCCGAGTAGAGTTTGTTAAAAAAATGTCCTATAGATGCCGCTGTAGTCGAGAGATTCTGAAAAATATTACTATTTTGCTTGCGGATCGACTTAGTTCATATTCAGTATGCGGTTTGTCTATACAAAGGGAGAATAGAACCGATAGGTGGTACTGGAGTCGATATATTCTGCAAAATCGTATTTATAAACTGATTTAGTTCATATTTACAAATAATGGCTTATGTTGGAAGTGAGCTTTTTAAATGCACCACGGGATGTTCCTTTTCGATCTACTCGGAAAAGTTTGTGGAATAGTTAGTGCTAATGGGAGAGCTCGCGCACGTACCATCGTAAGTCTGATCAAACTTTTTCCAATCGCCTAAATATGTTTTATGTAAATCTGGATGTGAACTTAGAGATGGAGTCATTGTGCACAGAGTTATGTTTTTATTGGGAGCGGAAAGTGGTCACTACATGCAATGAGTCAATGGCTTTCCAGTTACAGTTTGGCGCTAACGATGCAGAACATAAGGTGAGATCGATTACGGAGAAAGTGCGATGAATCGAAATATGGGTGGGAGTGCCAACATTTAGACAAACAAGGTCGGATACAATTAAAGCCTCTACAACTCTTGCCTCTCATGCGTTTGTGTATTCAGAAACCCACATTTTGCTTCAGGCATTTAAGTCCCCTCCAATAATGCATTGAGAGTTGAGCTGAGATAGCAAATGAGTTGTGTCCAAGGACAAGGAATTTTCTTTGGGGTGCTCACTTCTATTTCAACTGCAGATATTGCTGTTTGAAAAGGAGTAGCCTGTGGGTGATATTTCTTTTTATCAGGATAGCTACTCTTTGTCCGCCGTAGCCGATTGTGTAGCGTGTGGCGCTTCATTTGGGTGGGTCCCTGGTTCAAATTCTGGCCGCGGCAAGTAACATCAAAAATTATAGAAAAAGTTGTTTCTAATTGCGGACACCCCTCGGCAGACAATGGCAAACCACGGAGTGTATTTCTGTCACGAAAAAAAAACTTCTCACAATCATCATTTGCCGTTCGGAGTCGGCGTAAAATAGTAGGTCCATCAATTTGTGTTAAACATCAAGACGCACACCATAAATTGTAGGAGAAGTTCGGCCAAAATCGCTTAAGTGGTTATAGCGCCAATTAAATCAAACAACAAAAAGAAACTACTCACAATATCTTTCCAGCTATTTGACGAATATATCTGATATTTGAGGTGTACATATTTCCTTAAGGGCAAGGTATAAAGTATATTTTAAGCACAAGAGGAATGTTCAACATCTATGTAAAAAAAAATATGTCTCTATTGGCGCATTAAAGCAAATCGGGTTTGGTGGAATTAGTATGAATATAATTATTTCTCTCCCCAATTAAAACACTAACATGGAAAGAATTCGCGTCATGACTTCATAAAATATTGAATATTTTGATTTGTTGTAAATTACCGTTATATGAGAGGAGAGAGTGGCTTTAATGCGATTTCTATAATTTTCGAAATTGCGATGCAAATTGTACGTAATGTGGTAGAATTTGATAGAGAACTTTCAGAGAAATACCAATTTGCTCTAAATATCACAATCAATCTAGTTGAGCGGTGGGGCATGGGTTAAGTATGATTTTTATAGTTTTCGACTTGAAATGCAACACGTGCACCAAATTTGGTAGAGTTTGGTAGGATGGTTTCGAGATATACTTATTTGCTCTAAACTGGGCGGTGCCACTCCTATTTCCGATTTGTATTTGTTAGTGTAGGCCCATCCTTTACATATATTATTTTGAGCGAATTTTTTATTTTTTGAAAATTACCGTTATATGGGAGCTGATCGTCGATTTTGTCTGATTTCCTTTCCAAAGTCAATCCTCTGTATCAACTTTGATCAAATTATCTGCAATTGTTATGGAAATATCGAAATGTTTTGATTTTCACAAAACACCGTTATATGGTCGTGTTTATTATCCGATTTCGTTCATTTGAAATACAAAAGTACTCTTGGTTCATGGCAATGTGAATACTAAGTTTCGTTAAGGTACCTCAATATTTACTCGAGTTATCGGACTGACGCGCAAGCGGACGGACTGACAGACATGGATTTTCGCTGTTAATTCTAAGAATGAGCACCCCCAGTGCGTTCCGGTATAAAAATGAAATGGCAATCATTGGCCATCGCATCACGTGAGAAAGGCCTAACCGAATAGGCTTATTTTTACATTTTCTGTGGCCCGAATAGTTTTGGTATAAAAATAGTTACCGGAGATGGGGGTGGTGTTGTGATATTCTGAAATATATTATTATATATATGTTTGGAAAAAGTACACTCGTTAAATGGGGCTGAGGTCAGCATATTTGCAAACATTTTTTATATCAACCCATTTGGGTCATATTCCAAACAGAGATTAGTTAATGGATAACGAGTACATATTTTGAATTGAAAAGTAACTCGAGAGATAGCGTTGAAAACCAAAAAAAACCAAACCACATATGACAAGGCATACATGTGCGCTATTTTTAATTTAATATAAAAAGCATTTTCCTGTTCAACTTAATTAGTTTTATGATAAAATACACAAAAGCTTAAATTTTGAACGAATTCCCTTTTTTTTTAATTAAAGATGCGATGTAATACTCACGTTTAATATTTAAAAATTCCCGCTGTGTATAATTTGATTAATTGAAATGTACTTTATCAAATGCAGCTTTGTTTACTTGAAGTGCCACACATCGCTTTCATACCACCCGCCGCATTCCATCCACTTGTCCATATGCTTTACTTTTTCCCATTTAACTTAACCCATTCAGTTCTAAAACTCACACCTTATTTCCACAACTTTGGATGAGCCTGACAAAAGAATTAGCTAAATGTTTTAAAACACCTGTTAATTTTGTACACAAAAGTTTTTAATGTGCACGCGCAGACATATTTACAAATTCTCCGCCCACTGTGCATCTGCCTGTCATAAGAAAAAAAAACTCCAACACCTGGCGTAATTAAATGCTCAAATGCATATTTCCAGTGTTACAGCTCTTTGTCAGTGTCAGAAATTATAATGGCATATTTTGGTTTAGATATTGTTAGGCTGCTGATGCCAGTCGTTGGATGTGTTTTGATTGAATTTTTTTTTTTTTTTGTAAATTGTTGGTTTGATTTTTTTTTTATACATATGTGCACGTGCATTAACGCTAAAGAAAGGAGTACTATGTATTTACGTAGAGCACATCAGGCCTAGATACATACGACAATATGTGGCCACTATAGTTATCTAGTATAAGAAAAACTCATTTGAGTTCCTTTGAAGCTTTCTCTAAAGCGTTCAATTTCATTGATTCAGTTAACTTTAGAAAGTGAACACAATTCCGTTTCGTCTTAACCCTAATGGGATAACGCACGTCGAAATGACGTAGGTACTCATTTTAATTTTTTGCGCTCCCAGACTCTCATTTGTTTTCGGAGCAACTTCGCACGCTCAGTTCGCTCAGTCAGTAGCAGTAGCTTAACCCTGCTGTTAGGTTAAGACCATTTGGTCCAATTTTTTTTTTGTTTTCTTTGTAACTTTGGAACGGTGATATATACTGTCTAAATTTTTCAGCTCAGGTGGTATTTTTATAAAACAATATTATGTGCGAAAATTTAATTCTCTGACTTAAAACTGGGCTAAGATAAATTGAAAATTACGAATCTTAGGTTAAGGGACCATTTGGTCCATAGTATATTTTCTTTGATTTTCTTTACATTAATTTTCCAAAAATAAGTATTTATTAGTTTGTTCGATATTTTTTGGCACTACATGATGAGCAAAAAAATGTTTTTCGGTTGGTTTTGCAAATAAACGCACTGCAAATGGAGCATTTTACATCAGACTTAGACTTGCAGCAACTACGAATTCCTCGCTTTCGAGCTCCTGAACTAGAAGCATTTTTAGAGCAGGCCACTGGTGCTGGGTTTTACCAGAGTTGAGTAAATAATAAAATAATAATATTTAGCAAGTATTGAACCAAACTAAATATAAAGACTAAGATTAAATTGTTATTTTGTATGAAAACTGCAATATGGACCAAATGGTCCTCTAACCTAAGATTCGTAAGTTTTTTTTAACCTAACAGCAGGGTTAATGGTGGTGGTTAATTTTTTATGGTGAGGTTTTTTGAATATGAGATATGATTATAACGTACGTCGAATTGACGTAGCGTTATCTTTGGTGGGACATTTTGGTTTTGCATATCAGTAACATATTTTTGATCTCTTGTTTTAATTTATCAAAAAAACCAATGACATATTCATGTGGATTAGGTGATTCACAAATTGCTGCGATGTTGGAAGAGTTATCTGATAGGATCTCATCTAATAATGGAAATAGTCCTATTGATGACAAAACTGGAAAGGAAGATAACGAGATATACTGTTATCAAGCTAAAGGCGACGTCGCTACGTTGTATCAATATGTTCCATGATGTCTAGTTCGCGAATAACGAATAAATGGCCGATGACAGTTTTTTATGGCATGTTAAATATATAATTTATAATATATTGCCGTACCACGATAAGTATTAACCAGAAACGCTTAATACGTAGGAAATATATGAAGGTACTTTCGGCATCGTTAACAACACCATGGATAAGAAAAAGACTTCAAATACCTTTATTGTCCAGAACCTTGCGCACCATCAATCAACGTGCCCTACACAATTCAGTCGATAGCGCTGGCGAAAGTAGTAATATTGCAGTAGATGGCCGCAATAATATCAGCAATGATCCCGAAGACAGTGGAAATCAGGTAGTTGCTAAAAAAAATAAAGTATGTGGGTTCTGTTCCTCAAAAATTGGGCGCATGCCAAAAAATGAATGTGTCATGTGTAAAACACCTCTGTGTGAGGAACACCAAACCCAAGTTTGCAACACATACAAATAATCTTGCTTGATTTTATTTTTATTTATTTTGATATTGATATTATCTGAAGTGTTCTTATATAAACTAAGCCAAAAAACTTGTATTAATTTAAATTTAAGAACCAAATTTGTACCTTTGTGTGAAGACTGTCTAATTTTTTTTTACTATTTGTCAAACAAAATGAATTGTATTTCTAAATCTTGCACTAACTTTAGATTTATATTCATATGTACCTGGTAAGGCTGAAAATTTATGAAATAAATGACCTCAGTTAAAAACAAAATAACTTTTATATTTTTGACACTAAAAAAGGATACATCATTATGACGTAACGTTATATTTCCAGGGGTATAAAATAGCGTTATCTCACTAGGGTTAATCAAAACATATTTTAATCGAATTTAGTCAAAACAACCTATTCACATGGTTTATTTATTTACTTTGAAAAAATCCTCTAATTTGCTTTATTTAACATTGATATTGGGTTTCTTAACCCTTTCAGCCCCGAATTTTGTTTCGTGGTTGGAAGTTGTGTTTTTTTTTGTATTGGATCTAGAAATTTTGGCGGGGGGAAAAAGGAAAGAGAAGTATTTCTTATTTTGAATTTCTTGCTCACTTTTAGGTTATGTGACGTCGATGGTATCAAGCAACATAATGGTCAATGTTAGATGATGTTTTACATTGCTTGTATCCGAGATTGCTGCCATGCTACTTCGTGATACATAAAACTCACAAAAAAAAAAGACACATTGTAATCGGGGATTCATATGCTTTTTCTCACTTTTCGTTTTCATTTTAATGTAAAAGTGGGCGGGCCCATTCAAAGTGACAAATCAAAGTACTTGAATAAAAAAATTTTATCAAAACTTACAACAAGAAAGTAATCAGCCGCATTTCGCACTAACGCTAAATTTCAAATTTCCTTGGAGTAATTTTGGGCAATTTCCGGAAAATAATACAAAATCAGCAGTTTTTCTATTGGCGTCTGTGTTATAAGTCAAACTCAAAATGTGACGTAACAGACTTTTTCCCTTGGTAATGAAAAATTCTAAGTAAAATGATTTTCGAAGACGGAGGCAGAAGACAAAATGCCGACATAAAAATGAAAAAAATGTAAATAGTAGCGATGCGGCAAATAATAATCAGTCCACACAAGTACTTGGTAAAGCAGTAAAGAAAACTATTCAGCAGGAAATGCTGAGAGGGGAAGGACAGAAAAATAGCTAACCGAAATAGCCGCTATCTTTTCTACCACTTTCTAAAATCGCAGTTTTCTCATATTATTCTTTTACAAAAACTTGGACTTGAGCTCAATAAAATTGCAGTTGCTTATTTTTTTAATTTCAATTCTACGAAAACCGAGCAGTCACACTCACTGGTTTCCGGTTAACACGAGAAAAAACAAAGGGATACTATTCAAACTTAAAAAAAGATAACTTCTACGAGGGCCTTGAGCGCGTGTACGAACGGTGACCCCGTCATAATATAAAACTCGTTCTAGGCGATTTTAATGCCAAGGTGGAAAGGAATTTTTGGCCCCACAGTCGGTACATTCAGCCTTCACGACGAATTATCCGCTACCGGACTGAGGCTGATCGACTTCAATTGGTCACGAAACATGGTAAAATGTAGTAACTTCAAGCATAAATAGATAGATCAAGCTACATGGCTATCTTGTTATGGAAAAACGAAATCAAATTGATCATGTTGTGTTAGACGGAAGGCATGCTCCCAGTGTCTTAGCCGTGCGCACTATTCGAGGAACTAACATCGACTCGAATCATTATCTTGTCGCTGCAAAGCGAGAACTCAGTAACACGACGAGGAAAGTTTAACCCTAGATCACTAACCATCAATTAGAGTTACATAAACACTAACCATTCGTAAAATTTACGATTTATTTTTTAATTAAAAAAAAGTAAGCTTTTCCATAAAGTCTTATTGTATAAAGTGATGTAAACTAAAAGAAAATATATTAAGGAACGAGACAAATTATTGATCGTGATCATATCACTTTTCGTTGTCGCATGGTACACAGCAACGTGCACGGTGTTCAAGACAAAAAGCTCGGTTACAGTGACTGCAATAATTTGACGTCATCCTGCGTTTTTCATACGGGCATAAGAAGCATGTTGTTCACTTTGGTACAGCAGGAACCTCATGTTGATCCTCCATTTTCAAATCGAGGATATCTGCAATCATTTGCTTCAGTGAGCGTTTCAAAGTTGGTAATTTAAACCGATGCTGAAGCCAAGGTTCTGCTAATTGCTCATAAAGTTCTAGCATGTACTGTTTTCTTTTTATTTGCTTTGCCCCATTCCTTTGTCTGTTATGATTATATATAATGCAAGAATTAATGCACGCAATATTCAACATCCCATAAAACAAGGTCATCGGCCATCGGCGACTTTTTCTAACGCAGTTCATGTTGCTACAAAATTGGTCAAACGTATCTACTCCGAAATTGGTTTCATTATAAAACTGTATAATATCCGACTTCTGAGTTCGGGGACAAATTGTGGCACTTTCATGCATTGTGGATAATAGAAGAACATTTTTGTTTTTTTTTTGCTTTATATGAAATGAGCGTTTTTTTCTGATCGAAGCAGAAGAGAGAACTGCCTACTTCACGGCCTTTTACTTTTAGCATTTCGCTTGGTATTTCTGGTTTATTTTGGCGTAACGTTCCGACTAGCGTCAAATTATAAGGCTTCTCTAAAAGCTTATCAGCTAGTCTTACCGACGTGAACCAATTATCCATAGTCACATTCCTGTTGGTTCCATGAATTGTTTTCGTTAAGTCCTTAACGTAATGCTCTGCTAGAGGAAGACCATTGTAATTAGTACTTTTTCCCAGATAGGGACTCGCATCTAACATATATAGCTATTCAAGTGCGGTGGCGAGGGGCTGGTAAAGTACATACACCAGCTCATTTGCAAAATATGGCCGGACGAACGCATGCCTGCTGATTGGAATCTAAGTCTAGTGTGCCCTATCCACACAAACGGCGATCCTGTAATATTCGCCAACTACCGGGGGATCGGTCTCCTTAGCATAGCATATAAGGTTCTGTCGAGCGTATTTTGAGAACAACTGAAGCCCGACTGAAGCCAACAGTGAGCCCACTGAACCGATTGGACCTTATCAGTGTGGTTTTAGAGCTGGCAAATCTACTAACGATCAAATATTCACGATACACTAAGTTTTGAAAAAGGCCTGAGAAAGAAGAATAGACACGCTTCATTCTTTTGTCGACTTCAAATCCACTTTCGATAGCACGAGAAGAAGCTACCTATTTTCCTCTACGTCTTTGCGACGGCCAATACTGTATGAGTTTTGCAGCGACATAGACATAGTACAGCGAACTAAAATATAGCGGCTACGTTGGCTGGGACATGTGGTGGGAATGGACGAAAATGCGTCAACCCTGAAAGTACCAGCGCAGTATCAACGCGGTACCAGCTGGTCGTGGTAGAGAAAGAGGACGGCCTCCTCTGCATTGTAGGGACCAAGTGGAAAAGAACTTGACGTCCAGTTAGCAGGAAAAAGGAGTGACTGGCGCAATTTGTTAAACTCGGCCAAAATCTCTTAAGAGGTTATAGCGCCAGTTATGTAAGTAAGTAAGACATCATTTTTTAAATTCTTTGTCCAAACTCTTTCATAATAGGGTTTGCAAATTTAACTGACTGGGCGACAAAATTTCTCGTATATGACTTGAATGCTAACAGCAAATGTTGGTAATGTTTGCTGAATGCTGAGTAGCGAGCTTTGTTGTAGTGCATCTTCCTATGATTTTCTGCAGCAGCGTGGTGTACATGTCCGGTTGCAGCCTTATTATTTGTGCATCACATTATGCAACAACGTCAACAGCTGTGCAGTGCTGAATACGAAAAAGCACTGCGATACCCACATAAACAACAACAACAAACACAATTGCAATTTAAATGACTCAACGCCAGATAATGACGATGATGGCGTTGATGTGGTGGAGAACTAGCGACTTTGGTGTCTGCTGTTCGTAGCCAAAATACATTTAGTAAAATCAGAACAACATCAGAAAACTAAAAACAGCTGACGTTGGGTTGCTTGGTGATGCAGCAACAACTGAGAATTGCATGGCAATGTAGTCCTTTGCTGCATCAACAATATCACCATTGGCAACTAGTCTCGTACGTAATGTGACATAGCTGCCCAAACTGCTAAAGCAGAGTACCTTCTCTCGAGAGGCAAAACGGGGAGGCGCTTGAGTTAGTCCGTTTTTCTTTGCTTCGTTTAACTTTATGGCAATACCACCGATTACAACATCATGCACAGATACGTCGCATCGCAACGCTAAAGACCATCGCATCCGCCAAAATCACTGCACAGGTTTGTGGGGCTCGCAAGCGAACAAGGTGGGCTAATGGTTGACAATTTTGAGGCATATCAGCTTTAGAGTCCCTACTTTACACCACCTCCTCCCTAAATCTTCCGGTTTCCTCACTTGCATACAGCACATGAAGTCGCAATTATGTACCATTTCCCCGCCAAAATGAAGAACAACAACATAATCGCACTGAAGGGATAGAAGTAGCAGCGGAGTGGAGCCATAATACAACATTCCAAGAGACACATTGCCTTATTGTTGTCTTTTGGCCGGTTAGCCGGTCACTGTCGCTGGCTGTCGTGCTTTGATTGTTGCGTATTGCTTGGCTTGTCAGCCACTAGGTGACTCGGCGACTCGGCGACTCGGTGACTCGGTGACTCGGTCACTTGGTAAGTGGGTGGCGGCGGCTACATATAGTACAAAACATCTTCGCTCCATGTCTTGGCATGTTCAGAATCTACTGTTGTCTTCTTTTTAATAGTTAGCATTATTATTATGGTACTTGTAGTTGCTGCTTCAATTATTATTAGATTCAGTGACTTGTCGCTACATTCCATGGTCTGTTTTCATTTGCTACATTTCCTAGGGGCGCTTAGCTTGAACTGTTGTTTTCATTGTAATTAAATGAATGCCATTGAGTTGATATTCCGTGGCCAACAAGTGACAATTGTCTGTGAAACATTTACTTGCTTCGTTAGAGTAATTGCAAGAAAGCTGATTTTAATGCTCCTGTGTCTTTTGTAGCCATTTGTTTTGCCCATTCAATTCGATCCCCCATTTTCTTTGATGTTTGTGATTTTCGACATGCCGCAGCAAGATTTGCGGTGTATATACATACATATGTATATAAATAAAATTGCTGCTTATTATTACTCGTAAAAATGTCTGCGTTTTTAGTGAGCTGAAAATCGGTATGGCTTTTTAACGATACTCTTTTTAAGCGTGCGAAATCTGTAAGTAATATTTAAGTTGGGTGGTTGGTTTAAAAATAAAGAACTCGCGATTTTTACAATTTCTTATAAAAGGAAACTATTTGAAAACTTACAAAATGTTTAATTTGGCCGGCAAGTTTAGTTCACACAGTACAAGTTGTATGTCGTTAAAAGCGAATTTCAATTGCTAGGTTAAGTTAGGATATGTTGATGTAGCAGCCGGCAGTGAGCGAGCACTCATAGTTCCGAAATTGGGTCCGTTGTGGTATCACTTGGATCCAAAGTTTTACGGCTAAGTCCCGTTAAACCAGTCTGTCCAATCAACGAACTTCGGCAGATGCCTTAGATTCACTCCTACAACAGCGTCTATGCTATTTAAAAATCCCGCACCTTGCTACTTCTGTCGCTTCCTACAAAGTGCGAAACACTCTCCCCCGCCACCTTAGATCAATCAGTATAGAGTCGTATAGAGTCGTTAGATCCGGGAACTCCATCGGTCATTGACCAAACAGAGAGGGTTAGCCTTGGCACACAGCTCGGCAGTTGGTGGGTTTTAAGGATAGTTATATGATGCTTTTAAAAATTTTAAGCAGTTGTAGCTTTAGAACGGCGTTAGCAGCAACCATTCTCTGCATATTCTGTAGTTTAGAGATAGCTGATTTCTTTTCTAGGATGGGCCACCATACCACTACTTCTTAGAGGAGTATAGGTCTGACCACAACCGTGTACAGCCAATGTACCAACTTAGGAGACATACCTCACATCGCTTTCATCTGACGACCGTTGTTAGTTTTTCTTGCATAATGCCGCATAGTGTCTGTGGGTATTCCCCACTTATTGCAGTGAAAGATCATCCGCATAGGCAACAACCTTATAGCTCTCGCCCTTTTGGGCTCCGCTTTGGGTATGATTCCTCTCAGCCCTTTGGGATGTGGGTGACTTTAAGAATCTCCTTAATAATTACATGCATCCAAGTTGAGCTCAGTTCTAACGTATGCTGCATCTGTATTGGTAAAATACCATCGGGATCTGCGAACTTGCGCGATTGAAACATGAGTTTCTTGGCATTTTTTATGGAAAAGAGTGTAAATTTTAGGTGCAGCCGAACTTTAAATACCCAGCACGTGGTTCTACATCACACAAGCAGTACTTTTTATTTTCTAAGAACCTTTAATATAATCAGGTGTCATAATTTTTTATGTTTATACACATATGTCATATATCTCGACTCCAGTGCCACCTTTCAAATCAATTTTCAAATAATTGTATATATATATGAACCTTGTTCTCGTCGAGACGAGCTGTTTGACTTTCTTATTTTAATATGTTATGCATTACACACAACTGCATTAAAATAAATTTAACTTTTCACATATGTAGGTGGCAATCACCTTCAAATATACCTATACCATATTTAATTAATATTTAGTATTTACTCATAATACCCCGGTCTCCCCGCGGAGAGTCGTGAGCCAGCGCCATCTATTTTTTCCTAGCGAATCATTACAGCTGTAACTACTGTTATCGACTTGCCTCATTATAACCTAACAATTCCACAATCAGTGAACATGTGCCCCTGCATTGCTAATTTGAAGTGTTAATAGATTAAAATCTGTTGATCTCGATGGATCACTTTTACTCCGCGTGACTTCCATTATTGCGTCACTATTCTACGAATTCAAATAGGTAACTATGTTTATAATATTCGTCTGACTTCAGGCTTTCGAAATGAAAAGGAAATTTTGCATGGCATTTTGTAAAAGAAGGGTTCAGGGAATTGTGGCATTTACCGAAATAACTTCGCGTGTTTGTAATGCAAATTGCTTTATTTTTTTGGTTACACAATCTGTATGATTGAGGTTAGAGTTTGACAGTTGACCCAGGCAGACTCGGCAGTTTTTTTTTTTTTACAAAATTGGCGATTTCACATAAGTAGATACTGATTTTTGATCTAATTAAATTTTTCCAGTCACAATGCCGCGTTATTATGCCAAATATGACGAATCGCTCGATTTTGACAATATTTTGGAGGCAATCAAGCAGGTGAAAATTCAGAAGGCATCGATCCGGCTTGCATCCACCGCCCATGAAATATCGAGGCCAACTTTGGGTCGGTAAATCGCGAAATTTGCTAACATCGTAGTTGGCGATCGATGCTCTTGATTTGGCCATCCACATTGTTTGCACCGAATGCAGCCACTTGATATCACTGTGTTCGCCCCATTTAAAACCGCATACGCTATCGAACATGACATGAACATTTTCTAACAAACATCATTCATTTCATTCGCCTAATGTGTTCATTTACCTGATTTAAAAAGTGGCTCACGATTTCCCGAGACTTTTCAAACTGAAGCAAATTCAAGTTTTCTTCAATTGTCTGGGGATCATCTAATTTGAGGATATTTGATAGAAACATTGCGACTGAAAGAAATGTTATTCTTTATACTACAACATCCGGCGTTGAAATTTTACAGAAAATTTGATTTTAATTAGAAACTTTTTAGCAATAAAAAAAAGTGGCTCATGATACCCCGGTCTCCCCTATTAATAAATAAATATAGGCAGGACAATGTCTATGACGGTGGAGTCGAGATATTTCTCAAAAACTAAATTTGATACAAATTCAAAATACGTATTCGCCAAGAGAGCCGAAATATCGCTAAAAGCCTTATTTATGGTCCGATTTGATTCAATTTCAGAACAAGTATTATCCACACAAAAATCTATATATTTATCTTATATATAAAAATCTCGCGTCACGGTATTTATGGTCGATCTCCTTCGAAACGGCTCGAAATTTTGTATGTATATTTTGTAAGTATGATAATAGGTCGTACAGTATATATTATGCTTGGAAGAGGATTGCCACCAGTTTGTAAAACCACTAGATATATGCAATACTAAAATGTGGGTGTCAAACTGTTCGTGTCGACATGGGCAAAGTGCATACCTATATTCTTGAAAGGGTTGTATGTAGTTTTTAGACTCGAAAACTACTGAACCCAATTCTGCCCGCAGCTGTCTATTGTGCCGAAAAAAAAATCTGATATGTGGCTTTGGTGTCGAGATGTTTCTAAAACCCGTACTTATATTTACTTCCAATTGATTCACATTTGTATATTCCAAGTCAGAATAGTTATTAGCCAAATAAATATAAATATTTTATTTTAAAAATTAACCAAAATTTGGCGCAGTATCCGAGATATCTCTAAAACCCATTCACAGTTCAATTTGATGCAAAAAAAATTGTTAAAAATCAAAGGTAATTTTTGGTCGCTCTATACTTATTCTGTAGTACACTAAAATTGAATGGGCCATACAAGTGAAAGTTCTGATTAAAAAATTTGAAATTTTTGATGAAAATTTGTTGATTTTTTTAAATTGCGTATTGAGTTTGAAACCTTGATTTCCTTATGGTATGAGCTATGTTTTTATAGTCAACTACAGAAAAAATTTGTTATGTTATATTTTGCCTAATATTTAAAAATAATCTCCAAAATACAATTGCAGCTTGAGCCATTTTCGTTTTTATATTCTCATTTGCCATTGTAATTTTAAATTAATGTATCGGGTCTTGCAATAGGAACGCACAAGAGTTCCTTAAATTAAATAAAAACGGTTTGGGATATGAATTAAATTCTTTACTCCTGTGAAAGTAAATTCGATGCCTGTATGTATGAAACTCGATTTCTTTTGCATGGGCACCACGGGCACGCTTGCAGAAGTCCAGACGCTGAACCCAATTTTCGACGGTTTTCAAGCATAAATCGGCCGATACTGCTGCAATTTCAAGTTCGATATTCTTACGAAGTTCATCAATCGTCGCTGGCTTGTTGGCATAGACCATAGACTTGACGTAGCCCCACAGGAAATAGTCTAACGGCGACACATCGCACGACCGATGCGGCCAATTGACTGGGCCATTTCGTGAGATAACACGTCCACCAAAGTTGGTTTTCAATAAATCGATTGTGACATTCGCTGTGTGGCTTGTGGCGCCGTCCTGTTGGAACCACATATTGTCCTCCAAGTCCATATCATCCAATTCGAACCAAAAATATTCGGGTATCATTGAGCGGTAGCGGTAGCCGGCCCATAAAACGCATCAAACCGTAATTTTTTCGGGGGATGTAATGTTGACTCATGGAGTACGTGTGAATTGCTGCCTGTCCAATAACTCATATTTTGCTTATTGACGAAGCCATTCAGCTAGAAATGACGACGACCATAAATTGGACATAGCGCTCTTAAAGTTGAGGCCATTGACTTCGAATTTCGGTAGTAAATTTTAATAATTTCGACTCGTTGTTGAATCGTATATCTTTCCATGATGAAATGGCAGACCTTACTGAAGAGAAATGTCAAAAGAGCGGGGAAAAATATGGCGTCGTTTGCTGTCACTATCGGTCTACTTTTGTTAATCTGAAGTAAATCATTTGTGAGATTTTTATACATTACATAAAGTAACAAACATTTATCGTAGTCGAATATCCAGTGTTTAACTTCGTACTACCCTAATATCTACATAAACTACTTAATCTCATACTAATAACGTCATGGTATTTTGTTGTTGTGGTCAGCCGTATAACAATGGTTTCTTTTGTATGTATAACATTTTAAAACTCAACCAAATCAGTTTGATTTCCCTTGTGTGAATTTTAAGATACATTTTTAAACAATTCATATATTTATTATGCAAAAGGTTTTAAATAGAATTGATTTGATTTGTTTCCTTTGAGTCCATGTGCATAATTAGATTTGTACAACGTTTACATTGTTTTTACTGATATAATACAAATTTTGCGTAAAAGATTCAGTTTTACATTTATAAAATATCACAAAGTATTTCCCAGAATCTGGGGGTATGCTGGGCTTGGCACCCGTCATGTAAAAACAGCTGGCAATGAAAAATTTCAACAAGCTTTTGACGATACCCCCTATTTTGATGACGATCATGGCAAACGTTTTAAGGGCTATGATTTGAGGGCATGGACCTTCAACGGCAAAAAGCGCGCGCTCAATGACTGAGGGATAGCTCGCCGTTCAAAAGCCGCAATCACAACAAATTCAACAAAAATGTGTTTTTTTTTTAATGTTTGAAAAAAATCATCAATGATGATAAATAAGTGTCATTACAATGATTCCGTTGAACAAATTTATACAACACTTTTCAGCTTAAGTTGTTGATCTAGCTCACCCAAATCAAATTTCAAAATTTCAATGGAAAAACATTTGCACATTTCCCAAAAAATTACAAAAAAATATATATGCAAATGTTTTTTTAAAAGAAACTTATATATATGTATATTCTCCATGTAATCATTTTTATACAATAAATATAGATAGCATATATATGTAAGTACATACGATGACCGCTTCTCATGTAGCAGATATATTTTGGAAAATCCTTAGAACCTTCCACCTAGATACCTCAGCGAAATGCGTGACAAACATTTTCCTCGACCTAAAATATAACGGTATTGAAAATTGGCTAAATCAGATACTAACCACGAACATATAGCAGTGCTTTGTGAAAATCAATTGCATGCGATATTTCAGGAACTATGAGTGATAATTTGCTCACGTTTGATATACAGAATTGGGTTACAGTAGGGAATGCAAAAGATGGTAATTTACAAAAATTAAAAAAAAAAACTACTACTACTCAAGGTATTTTTTCGAAACAGCTTGGCACCACCTTCAGGAACTACCTTAGCAAACTGAACCAAAAAACACACCCAGCTCTCATATAACGGCTATTTACAAAAATCAAAAAACGCGATATTAATAAACGGTAGTTTCTCAAATTTCGCACACCGGATTGAGTTGGAGAAAAGATACGCGGCTTTCAAATTTAGATATAGCCGCGGCACCACCGAACTTAGAGCTAATAAGTTTATGTCCGAACCTATTGCATCAACTAACTTACTTACTTGATTGGCGCTTAATCGCTCAATTGATTTTTGGCCGAAATTCTCCTACAATTTGTAACACAAACTGAGGTACCTACTGTTTTACGCCAACTCCGAACGGCGAGCGTTTTTTTGTGAGAAGTTTTCTCATATGAAAAATACAATCGGAGGTTTGCCTGCCCAGGGGCGGCCGCTTTTGGTAAAAACTTTTTCTATAATTTTGATTTAAGCCCGGGACCACCGAACGAAGCGCGCACATGCTACGGCTACGGCGGCGCTATTGCATCAAACTGTAGCAAAAAATTACACAAATCGGGGAAACCCCTGCGCACTTTTCATATTACTAAAAAGAATATCGAAATATTCGGCATTTTATAAAATCATGCAGAAATTTCGCTTAAATATTGTACGAAGAATTCAATTTCAGATAAAAATATATAAAAATCTAGATTTTGGGAAGCGAGCACGATACGTTTAAAACCAGAGACATAAATATTATAAGAGGAAATAGTAAAAGTTATAGAATAATTATTATAGTCAGATACAAATTTTTCGAGTAATCTAATAATATTTATGAGTGCGAAAAAAGTTTTTAAGGCTTGAGGGACGGCATTTTTTTAGAACCCCTTCGGGATTAGTTCGGGACTAATTCGGAACTACCTTCAAATAATTTCGGAACCTATTCGGTATCACTTCTGGACTAGTTTTGTCTTACTTTGAGTTCCAAAATACATAGTTCCGCCTTTCAAGATTAAAAAAAAAAAAAGTTGTCTTACTCGTAATTATTATGCAAATACTTTTATAATATTAGTCTCAAAATAAAAGTCTTTGAAAAACGTAAGCAAATTTAGCTCACTGATAATTATTATGGGTAGACATTTATTACATAAGACTCAAAATAATAGTTATTCTTGATTTAAAAAATTATTCTCATTCGTAATTATTAAGAAAACCCATTTATTATGTAAGTTTTATAATAATAGATATCGATAACTGAAAAAATGTCTCCAACTCATAATTATTATGAAAAAAACTTGTATACTTCTTATCAAAATTTCGATGGTTTTTTTTAAAGCTCAACCCTATTTATTTAAGACTTTTTTTTGCTTGCAAAATAAAATTTTTGGATATCATGATGAAATGAAATAGAGGTATGGAAGCCCTTAAGACACCTCGGAAAGCCATTTGTTTTCGTGTGTTCAGGATGCCATGGAGAACGGAAAAGCACAAGTGTGATGGAAGATGAAGAAGAAATCAGCTGTATTTTGAAAAATCGTTCGCATGCTGCCTGAGAGTTACATATGCGAGTGTGTGCGACGCGCAACACTGCTGGAATTCACGTCACTGCTTCTAGAATATTTGCATTGCCGGTGGCAATTTTGGCATTTGTGCAAGCGTCAAGTAAAAAGCATGTGCATTTTAGTACACTGAAATAAATTCAAACGAGTATGTATGTATGTGTGTGGTGTGTACTCGTACGTATGTAGATGTATTCGTAATCGCTCACTCTTCTGGCATAGCAGCACAACTGATTATTGAAGTTTTTGACAGCGCAACTGTTGCACGAATACCAAAAATGCACGGATGACTGGCACGGCTTGCATGACAGCCGGATATAGATGAGTTAGATGAGTGCACTTTCATGCACATACATACATAAATTACAATTACTTAGAAACATATTTACATGCATACATATAATACTCATATTCATTTTTAAATGCATGCTACGGCAGAAGTGGAAGTATTCCGAGAGCAGACGGCAAAAATTTGCACTGCTGCCTAATTTCCGTTGCTTGGAAGTATGCGCGAATTAAAAAAAAAAAAAAAAAAAAAATCGGATAATATTCTTAACGTACACATTGACATGCTGACATACAAAATAGTGTGTAAAATGTGTATATATCAGTTTCTGCTTGGGATGTCTGCGCAAACTTCATTTACATTTTTAATATTGCCAGAATGTACTTAGTTTGCTCTACATTGGAGAAAAAATCAACAGCTTTAATTTTCGTTCATCTTACGAGTTCATTTATTTAAGTATGCAAGAATGTAGATATGTAAATATATGCAGATAATATAAAGGGTGGTTAAATTTTAAGGGCCGATGTTGAATGTGAACCACACCTAAACGTCAAGTTTTTTCTGCATTTCATTTGATATTTCTCATTTGAACATAGAAAGATACACAATCGAGCAACGTGTTAAAGTTATTCAGGCTTATTATGAAAATGGGCGTTCAAATCGAATTGCATATCGTGCATATCATCCTCAGTGATGAGCCACATTTTCATCTCAGTGGATTCGTCAATAAGCAGAATTGCCGCATTTGGGCGAATGATAATCCAAGAGTGATTGTCGAAAAACCAATGCACCCACAAAGAGTGACTGTTTGGTGCGGTTTATGGGCTGGCGGCATCATCGGGCCGTATTTTTTCCAAAATGAGGCCGGTCAGGCAGTTACTGTGAATAGTGTTCGCTATCGTGAGATGATAACGAACTTTTTATGGCCCGAATTGGAACATATGGATGTGGACGATATGTGGTTCCAACAGGATGGTGCCACTTGCCACACAGCCAACGAAACAATGGCTCTTTTGCGCGACAAATTCAATGGCCGTGTTATCTCACGTGGTGGCGATGTCAATTGGCCACCAAGATCATGTGATTTGACACCGTTGGACTACTTTCTTTGGGGTTATTTGAAAGAAAAGGTGTACGTCGACAAGCCAGCAACAATTCAAGAGCTAAAGGATGAGATAATTCGGCACATTAACGGCATAGAACCTCAATTATGCCTCAGCGTCATCGAAAATTTGGACCTTCGGATGGAGGTGTGCCGCCGAGGTCGCGGCGGACATTTGGCCGATATTTTGTTCCATACAAAATTGAACCACACCATATTATCATAATAAAAAAAAATTATAATAATTTCCAAAATATTCCCTTAAAATTTTATCACCCTTTATATGTGCACATATAAGAACAAGTCATGTAAATTAAACACTGCACAAACTCATTACTTGTCTTGCAGATAGGACTCAGTGCAACTTTTCAGACTGTCTGAGTTTTGTTTTTTTAAGATTTTATTCAACATTGAATATTGGAGTGTTCGTTTGGCAGATAACTTGTATAAGCTTGTACCATCTTGTACCAAATGGCTTTCGCTTCGGGAAAATAAAACTAGCAAAACTTGCAAGGAGAGAGCGCAATTTTGGCATTTCATTTGAAGTGGAAGTTGTTAATTTTGTGCATATGGTTGCATTTGAGTCAACAAAACAATTTGATATTGCAAATATGAGTATTTTGTTAATGAAAGGAGAAGCGATTTATTAACGGACAAGCGGAAAACCAAAAAAAAAAAAAACAACTGTTGGCCCATTTTATTGAACCGACTTGCAAAAGAATGCTGCAACTCAGATAACATTTTTTTAGTTGCAAAAGCAGCAATGTAAGCCTCTTTCATGTAAGTTGCGATTTGTTTAGTGCCGGCAATTTTTATGTCTATTTATATATTTAAAAATACTATGCAAATAGAGACGGATTAAGTGTTAAAATAAATTTGTCCATATATTTCCTTAGGGTTCATTCACAATAGCGCAGTTTTTTTCACCTCCGAACACCACTTCTCCTACCTATCCTACCTAGTGTTCTTTTGCAACTCGGTTACAAAGAAACGGGCCTTGTACATATGTATAAGTAAAATAATTCCAAATTTTAAATTCAAATGCAACGGACTTCTGTGCAAATGTTTACTAATTCCTGTTCGCGAAAAAGTCCGTATGTTTCCGTCTTTGAAAGAGTAATATTCTTCATTCTCTGAATTATTTTAATGCCTAATTTTTACTGGGTGTTCGCGCCGAACACCCGCGAAGTTTACTCCTACACATGCCTGGAGTGTAGTTTTGATACATCGTTGGAGGGTTTTACTACTCAGCTCAAAGTAGAGCTTAGTAGCGTGAGAGATCATCCATGGGATTTCGAGACTGGCATAATTGAAGCATGTTCGCGAATAACGTTGTAAGCGACAATTTTTTCAAAACCGGTTTTTTTTGCAGATTACTGTTATAATGGCTCTCTTTTATCAATCCAAATCAAAATTAGGCATATTATTGCACTTGTTCGTATTCAAATCGCATTTTAATACAAGCACTCAGTGGAATAACGTTTCAAGTGACTTATTTATTGTGTGTACAATGGCAAAAAGTGAGTGTTCTCGTGTGCTTGATAAGTGTGTTAGAGGCTCCAAAAGGAAAATAAATTTAGAAAATTGGAAAGATTTCAATAATAAAAAGCTAAGAAATAGTGGGCAATCTTATATTAATAGAAAAAAAAAAGTTATACCAGCAAAAAATGTCCCAAAGCAGGTATAGTGGAAAAACGTTTTAAGTACATAATTTTTATTTCATATACATTTTGAACTATTTTTTAATAGGTTTTTGATTGCCATTGTAATTTCCATTGTGCAAAACTTGATAATGAACAAATGAAGAACCTTTTTGATAACTTTTATAGCAAAAATTATAACGAGCAATGTTTATTTCTATCCTCACTTCTTGAATTGAGCGAGCCTAAAAGAAGAAGAGTTGAAGAGGGGAGTTCTATGCGAAATACAACAGTATTTTATTTTTTGGTGCTTTCAAACGGAAAAAGAGAGAGAGTGTGCAAAAAAATGTTTTTTCACACATTTCAGGTAAATATTTTCTTGTTGTTGTTTTTCGTTGATTTTTACTTTAATTTTTATTTTAAAATATGAAGATAATGCAGCGCAGAGTTCAAATTTTGGTTGAAAAAGAAAAATATGGGAAAAACATTGATGATCAGCGAGGAAAACATGAAAATCGTCCCCACAAAATCATAGAACAGCAAAAACTGAGCGTTTCCCAGCCAAGAAAGTCACTATGGTCATTCAACATCTCGAAAAAATTGTCTTAACCCCAATTTAAATATTAAAACAATGTACGAGTTATACAAAGTTAAATATCCGGATACCCAAATTTCGTACAACACATATAAGCACATTTTTCATACAGAACACAAACTACGATTTGGTTTCCCAAGAAGTGATACTTGCAAGGTTTGTGACAAGTATTTTATTGATATGATTGCCGCTGAAAATACGGAACGATTTGAAAATATTCAAAAATTGGCGACAGCTCATCACGAGCAAGCAGATAAAGCATATGCGCAACTTCGAGATGATTCCAACGCTGGCAAAAATTCACAAAATACCGTAGTCATATGTGTCGATATGCAGCAAGAGATTTTCACACCGAATCTCACACATTCTGATGTATTTTATCAGCGACAGTATTCCAATTATAATTTTGCTGTCCATAATATCTCAGAAAATACGGTCGATATGTACACATGGCACGAAACGATTGCTAAAAGAGGAGCTGCTGAAATAGCTTCATGTATTTGGAGACACATTACATCAAAATTCAGTATTCTGGAAACTCATCAAATTAGAAAATTGATTATATGGTCCGATAGATGCGTTGGACAAAATAACAACTGGACTATGATTGCTTTGTGCCACAGCCTTCTGACCAAATACTTTTCTGAAGTGAATCAAAAATTTCTTACTTCAGGGCACAGCTTTCTGCCATGCGACCGGGATTTTGCACTTATCGAAAAAAAGAAAAAAACAGCTCAACTTTATACACCAGCAGATGTGTGTCATATGATTCATTTTGCAAGGCCTTCGAATCCATTCCAAGTTCATCAAATGGCTCCATATGAATTTAAAAACTTCGAGATGCTAGTCAAAAATTTATATAGAAATCCTTTGTGCAAAATAACTGCTGCAAAGTGGATACAAATTTCTAGAGACGATCCAAACACACTTAGAATGCGTAAGCAGCATAATATAGCAGAAACATGGACTTCTTATAATTTGCGCTAAAAAAAAAAACAGAAATTATGCGAATTATACTTTGCCAATGCTCAGGAATGATCCAATAAAAGTAAGTGATGAAAAGAAGAAGGACCTTCTGGCAATGGCCTCGTATTTACCAGAAAACTATGCACAGTTTTATAAACAGTTGCCATGAAAGATAAACCAATACATATATTGATACTCTATACTATTTACTACATATCCGTTGTGAATTACATTTTGCGGAAATATCGTTTAAATTTATTTGAAATAAAAGATTTTTCGTTTTGTTTATAACCTTCTTTGTTTGTTTGTATTACTGAAATACAATTTTTTTGGTTTTGAAACCTTTACTTTCCAAATACGTTGACGGAAAAACGTTTCAAACGCCATCCTACTATATGTTATGCATAGTGGAATAACGTGTTAACATCCATTTAATTTTGAATATAAAACGTTTTTCCATTTAAAGAGTTTAATTTCGTTTTTTTTATTAGTTTAACTATTTTATTAATTTTTTATTTCAATTTATTCATTCTAAAAAAAATCCAAAATAGATAAAACTTTAAGCTTTAAACGCTTATTTCATTTCCTGAACATTTTTTAATCTGTCGCTTACAACGTTATTCGCGAACATGCTTCAATTATTGGTGTGAATTGTCCTCCACTTTATCAGCCGTATTGACCGTATTGATATAACTTAAATATGTTGTTTTTTGATTGATTTAATGGCAAGCATATTTCTTCTATTGGCTGATTTTTTTTCTTACGTTTTTCGAAATTATCGTTTTTGCTGATAACAAAACTGATATCTCATATATTTCGAATATTTGGATTTATAAACAATGACGATGTCTCATACTCATTGGAAATAAGCAGCATTGAAAGAAACCAAAACCATCTTCCAAGCATACTCACTGTCGTGAATACTCGATAAACCTATTTGCTTTTAAACTTGACAAGTACGTCCCCTTCAACACCTCCACCAGTAGAGCAGCTTCGTCTGAAGTGATGGAGTTTCTACAATTGTGTCTCTGGCGTCTTTTTGAAACCCTATCAAATGCAATGTGAATACTAATTTTGCACCTCAATGTGTGAAAAAGAAAGACGGAATTAGTGGTGGGAGCAAACGAGCTTTGCTCGAAATGGAGAGAGATACCTAAGGTAGGCTTTTGGGCATAGCTGTTATAAAGAAAGTCGACATTGAGTTATGCCTCACTTTTCCTCTTGCTCCGGTTCCTCCAGTTTTCTTTCAATATTCCGGGCACATGCATCGGTTTGAAAAATTCTTACTAGCAGTTTTTTCTTTCTGTATCAACTTGATGCCACCTTTCCTCAAACATTCGAAAAAGTAGCTGAGTCCATCCTGCAAAAAGTATACAGCATTTTTTCAGAATTCATCTCATATTCAATCGATTCAAGGACAGAGTCGCAATGAAGTTGACGTCCCATTAGCCACAAAATCGTCCGCTTCAACCTCGTTCAAATAATTTTGTGGATTGTTTCAAAAATGTTCGGTCAAAGATTCGCTTTGATACATTTTGTAGCCACTCACTGGGCGAATGATGAAATGGCTCCAATTGTACGTAGAAAGTATTCGTAACGCAACAGACCACCAGTGTTTTCGGATCTTAATTTCCGTGAACCGCCGTGTAATCAAAGAGAGAGTAACTACGAATACCAGCATGAAGAGATGAATACAAGAATCTTGTTTCACATATCAAAATTGGCACCGGATTCAAAAGTTGTTGTGAAAGCTTCGGGCATTGACATCCTCATTATTTTACTGGGTAATTTACCTAAAGCTACTGAAATGTCAATTTGGTTTTACTTCTCCAAAAACACGGTGCAACTGTGCATAAATTGTTCGGAATCAGCGTCCATCCTCGGCTCTGCGTTGTAATCAACTCTTCCAGCATTTCATGTTTTACTGTTTGTGATTAGCAAGCGGTTTTTTTTTTTAAATCGAGGAAAAGTGAAACAATTTGAAATTTTATAAGATAATATTTCCACTCCAGAGATAATGAAGGACAATGAAAAAATCATGAAGAAAGTAAAAGGTTTCGATTCAAATACAAATACCCCATGTTGGAGGTATTTGAATCAAAAAAATTAACAGTGTACGTAAATTCCAAGTGGATGAATGCGACAGATGCATGTGGCGTGAAGTTTTCTGCGAAACTATGTGGTTGGTTCAATCAAAATGGAGTTTTTAAACCACGCTGATTTGCTGGGCAGTCAACAGTTCTCGATGTTGAAGATGGCTTGTGAATTTCATATAGTAGAAATTCGGATGATAATGTAAATAATGATAACTCTGACGGATTACTTTCGTCTAGTGATGACTCTGACCCTGACTAAGTGACTGCAGCTCAATTGCGACAACAATTTGCTACAAATATATTGCAAAGGTTAGGTTTTTAAGTTCTAAACATCTATCGTGGTCCACATTGGGATATAATTTAACGCAAGTCATTCAAACAATTTATTTTATTAATATTTATTATTCATGAAAGGTATAAAGTTTAGGCAAGGTCGAGGAGATCATTTCTTTATCTACTAGTTTTTTTATGTTATTTTCCATTCTAAAATATCCGCAAGACACCAATCCAACTAAACCGATTTATTGTTGGGTAATGACGCTACACAAAATTGCAGTAGTTTTCGGTAATAAATAGAGCAAAACTTTGCATTTGTAACTTTATGTAACTTATGAAACTTACATTTAGTATACCCACAAACACATACATACATATAAATAAACTCAAATTCGAGCACATGCAGACAAGTGTTAGTAAAATTGCCATTGAAGACATCCGTTTAAATTAACACCAGAAAATATTACATACTAGCATTTACTATATGAGTGTGTGGAACATCAATCTCAATATATATGTAGAAAGGAGTTCGTACTATACAAATTAGTTTATGGATGTGTGCGAGTTGCATTGTCTTATGCTTGCATATCGCTTGACCAAATTGACTCTAGCAAGCTCTGATATAAATAACTAAATCCCATGGACATAGTACATATGGGGCATTCTGCGCCAAATCGGGCATCTTTTGAATTTTGCATCCCTGATTTTTTTCATAATTTCTTATGTTATGGTATCTCTCAGCTGATACTATCCTACTGACCTATCTGATTTTTTATAAAACAATTTGAGAACAATAGATTGAAAAAAATGTAAACTCGTATTTTTAAACAATTTTGTTTTTTTTTTAATAAAATGTTAATTTCCAAAAGTAAACCCCTATCACTCATTCCGCCCTAGGGCAAGGGTAGAAGAACCAATCAGGAATTGGATTTTGTACCTTCTTTTAAATTGTGAAATACAAGCTGAGCTACATATTGGGATCAAAAGTGAACAAGCCACTTTGTAGGGGCACACCACAGAGAGAAGTGCTTTCACTTATTTTTTGGTCCATCACCATAAATGACATCGTGTAGTGCGATTCACTAACTTTAAACGATCCGACAATCGCAATTTTTGTCGACAATGTTTGTCGTTTGCAGTAACGATTGTGCGATTCACTAACTTATTGTTAACGACACTTAACAGCTGCCTCGTTGTATTTAGTCAAAGTGATAAAGACTTGGCATCTTGGTCAAACTAAATTCCAAATTGGGCGAACATTTTTATACTTATATTGCAATGTTCTATTGTAGCAGAATTTCGGGCTATGGTCTCAGTGATTTGGTAGAGTAGTCATCAACTTGACTCTAAGGAACATCCGGAATCAACTTTAAATATGCCATGGTTTTCGTTTTCTGAATTCGCTCCATTATAAATCCATTACACACATTAATGGAATGGTAAATATGGTGGGCCTCCTTATGATTCTTTGGCGCCAAAATTGATACACAATTACAATCGACGGTCCCTATAGTGCCTTCCACAAAAAGTTATAGCGCTGAAGCAAACATTTCTTTAGCAGCTTGACGCTCCACTTGGATCATAAGAAACCTGCAAAGCGGAAAAATTAGGTATTCAGCCAAATCTGGAGTTAACCGATACAGCTTCTGAAATTCTGTTTCATTCAAGTGAGAGCAATTATCCACACCCCAGAGTAAGCATCAATCCCCATTTTGAGCGCTTAGTTCTTCGTCCTGCCTTCCTATACTGGCGCTAAAACCACTTAAGCGATTTTGGTAGAGCTTCTCCTACAATTTGTGGTGTGCGTCTTGATGTTGTAACACAAATTAAAAGACCTACAGTTTTACGCTGACTTCGAACGGTGAACGTTTTTTGTGGGAAGTTTTTTCATGGCAGAAATACTCGAAGAAGAAGAAACTTTTTCTTTAATTTTTGGTGTTACTTGGCCCGACCGGGATTTGAGCACGGGACCCACCGAAGCGTGCAATCGCTACACACTATTTTAGTTTCAATTTTTCTTTTATCGATTGAGTTGAGAGCATCAAATTTGTTATCGTTTAGTTTTCGATAATCGACTAGCTACCGCCAACAGCTGATTCGGCGATTGCGAAAATCGTTAAAAAATGGCTGCTAAGTAGCAGCATCATTAGATTTTTCGTTAATATGAGTTAACCATGCGAAAATCGTTAAAATAAGTAAGTGAACTTAATACAAGTGGGGTTAAGATTGTGGCGTATGCCGACGATGTGGCGATCCTGATTACGGGGCTCTTCTCTACTGTGATGAGCGAAATCATTTAAATTACGTTGGCAGAATTAAGTAGGTGCACAAGGTTGTGGGTTTAAAATACATCTAGAAAAGGCGGAGCTGTTGCTAATCATGAGGAAATATAAACCGCCTACCTCCAGACCGCCGTGCCTAAAAGGTCAACAATCAGGTTTATCTTCCAGTACCAAATAGTTGGGGCTGACTATCGAATGTAAGTTAAACTAGAAGATGTGCATTGAGGAGCGAGTGCAAAAAGACTGTGTTGCTTTCTACGCTTGCAAATCGATGTTTGGCAAGATGTGGGGTCTCAAGCCGAAGATAGTACTTCGGATGTACCCGGTGCTGAGCTATGGCTCTGTTGTCGGGTGGAAAGCTCTCCGAAAGAGCTACATGTGTGTTGGTGCTACGGTAGGTTGTTGCACAACAACGGCATTCCCTCTTAAACCTGTATCCGAATCACTCATCTATTTTATGCAGATCTTCACAGACAGCACTTAGGCTGGTAATAGGTAATCTGGTTGCTGGAAGGATACAGACATAGTAAACACCCGGATGAATTTCAGGTCTCGCAAACTGGAGTTTGAGCACAGAATTAAGGCTGTGTTTCCAAAACGAAATGCATGGAAGAGGGATGAGTTCCTCGCCGATAGCGACAGAAAAATATTCACCGACAGTTCTAAGATGGACTCTTGAGTCGGAGCCGGCATCCACTCCGAATCCTTGGAACTATCCATGTCAATCGAACTGCACACTCATACTGCAGTGTGTTCCAGTCGGTAGTTTTCGTGATTTGGCAGGCCTGTAAAGCGTTTGAAGACAGCAACGTATAGTGTAAGATAACCATTTTTTCCGACAGCCAGGTAGCAAAAAATGTGCTAGCGGTACCAAATATTGGCACAAACTGACTGCCTCTTTAACTGATCTAGAAATTTCTGTCATCTGGGTTCCCAGGCATAAAAAATCGACGGTAACGAGATAGCCAAAGAATTAGCACGGGGCGGCTCTCAGAGGATGAAGAAACAACCAGTATCGAGATGAGTATACACAGCTTGCCACAGCGAAGATTGAAACAAGGCGCAACGAAAATGGAAAGCTAACACTACTAGCAGGATATCAAGAACTACCTGGGCGGGCTTCAAAGAGAAGAGGAGTCTCTGTAGGTCTAGGGCCGTTGCACATAAACTTATATTATTTAGCCCGCATTTGTCTAATATCTTTAGAAAGTCTTTTTCTTGACAATCTAAGAATGATATCCAAGGTCGAGACCTACATTATAGTAGAACTCGTTAATAACTCTGGCTAGTTGTAATGCATATCGTTCCATTAGTCAGTAGATTTTTTTCCGAGTTTATGGCATCAAAACGACAGTATTTTTGCATTTTGGGCGACATGGGTCGCAGCCATTTAACCTTCCTGCATACCCACATATCTCTCGTCCCGCTACTTTTGAGCCTAGTCTGATAATGGCGAACAACAATGGGATATTTTTTTTCGAATTGTTGAAATTCCATGCTTTAGTTATATATTTATTTGAAAATATCGTATCTTCTTTCAAACAACATTTGTAAAATTATTTAATATTTACATATATAAACTGAAATTGCCGAGTCGTGGAAATTCGATCATTTTATTCTTTTATTTCTTTTTTTTGGCCAACGACAATTGTACTCTAAATTTTTACCCGAATCCCCGACCCTTTCAATGCCTCCTTGTTTTAAGAACAATCAGCAAATGAGCATGGTTAAAGTCGAGTCTATAGGAACGGGAAAACTCAATTTCCAATGTTTTGCCTGGCTATTTAACTCTAATGAGATAACACTTTCTTTTTTACGCTCTCGGACTCTAATCAGCTTATTGTATCTGTCTTTCGTGAGACATTTTGGTTTTGCATATATCTTTTATGGGCACTTTTGTAGATGACTATTATGCCACTATCAGAAACAGCGTATACTATTCCTTCTGAAAGACGGATTATTATGAAATCCGTACCAATTCTTACGAGTAAAAGTCGTCATTGGTCGACAGTATAAATCGATGTCTGAACCTCTGGAATGTGTCAACATATTTTTTATGGAAGAAATAATTACAGAAGTGGTTCGCTGTTCAAATGCCGAAATTATTACAAATCGTGACGGTAACTGCGGTTTTAAAACATAATCACCCTACAATTGAAGAATTGTTTAATGTATAATACTGTGAATAAGTCGAGATAGGTTTGAATATCTCGTTAGACATCTAAGAATGAGTGACCAAACAAAACAATTAGAAATATATGGAATAATTTTTTCTTAAACAGTGTCAATCTAGCTACGTTCCTGACTCGCACGCAACAATTGACGAACAGCTATTGGGATGTCGTGGTCGGTGGGCCTTTGAAATGTTTACTCCTAATAAACCAAAAAAATATAGAATCAAAATACGATACCATATGCGACAGTACTACGAAATACATATTAAATACGATGCCATATCTTGGATAATCAACAAAATCCTGCGAACTCCCTTTAGGTGAGTACTATATAAAAGTAAAGGGTGTTTTTTTTAAACTGATAGAACTTTAAATTGAAATAAAAGACATAAAAAATGAAGTATGATGACAAATTTTTTTTATATGCAAGATATTTTCATGACATTTAATATTTAAAAACGATTTCGGACATATGCCCGCCACGACTAGCTTTGGTGAATCGGATGCGATCAGTCCAATTTTCAACCACTGAAAAATTTTCGTGTTGTCCAACTTGTTGAGCACGGCGGCGAATAGATAAATTCGGATCTTCTCCAACACTATCACTTTCAGCACCAATATTTTCTTCTGCACGCACAGTTTTTTGTTTTGTTGTTGGTTTTTCATCGAGTAGAGTAAATGTTGTTCAAAATTTATCAACAGTTCGACGAATAAGCTGCTCTGATTCTCGATTATGTAGACCATAAAATTCACGAAGTGCTCTATAAGTTTGGCGAACAGAACACTGATTTTTAAAGTAAATTTCCACAATTTGTAAACGTTGTTGCGGCGTCATTCTTTCCATGATGATTTGTCAATGCTTACTAAACAGAAATGTCAATACGAAATGTCATTTACCAGATGTCAAGTGACGGCTATCCCTATCGAAAGTTCTATGAGTCTAAAAAAACACCCGTTACTTTCCCGACCTATACATAGTATACTTGTATGCAGAAATATTAGATGTGAGATTGGACTGTTTACTCTCGTCGGCACCAACAAAGATCCAACATATGAGAAATACCCCAAGAAATGAAATACTCACGTGCACCTGTTGGAACTTCGAGCTTCAGCAATGATCCCGAAGGCAGTGGAAATCAAGTAATTCGTAAAAAAAAAAAAGAAAGTGAGTTCTGTACCTCAAAAATTAGGTGAAGGTCAAAAAAGCAATTAGTCATGTGTTTGTTCTCTTTACACAGCTGAGGTTTGTGTAAAAACTAAAAAAAAATTTAAAATAAATATTGTCCGTTCAGATGAAAGTATACACCATGTCAAGTTTTGAAGATTTAATTTTTGTTGTAATCCTTTAATATTGGGAAGCGAAAGAGTGAAGAACAGCAATTTTTGTTTTTCTGTTTTTTTTTTTTAGCGGAAGAAAAGTTTATGTCAGTGAAGGGCAAACCAATACATAGTTACAAATGCTAGTGTGTTTTTCGAGAGAGCGACGCGTCGATGTTATTATTTACACTGTGAAGAAATGCATGAATTTTTTTTGTTTGCTTTGACGAGAGTGAAATAGAAAATATTATTCGGTCCTAATGCACTGTCATATTTTTTTCGAATTCCATAATATTTTCTATATTTATTTCGAAATCATAACTTTTTATCCTAATTAAATCTTGAATGTGTTGATCATTCAGAGTATTGCTCAATTTAGTTTGAATAATTTTCATCGTTGAAAAACTAACTTCACAATCATATGAGAAACCAAACATGGCATATAATTTGAAAATTTCTGTTTAAATTTTTGGATACTTTCCTTTTTTAACATGCTTCCAAAAACTTGTACCAATTTCCAAGGGCAGGCTTATATCGTTTCTGAGTATGGTTAGCTCCTCATGTAATTGTGAAGGTTGTTCATTAATTTCACATATTAATGGATAATTATGTAACTCTATTTGACTTTTAATAATATTGAAATCCTGAAATCTTTTTTGTAATTATTTAATGAATTTTCAACAATTTCACTGAAATATTGTAGTTTTTTGGTATTTTCATGTTCTCTAAATATTTCTTTTGTTTTTTCTAAGTTTGATATATTATTATTTTTTAACTGCTCTATCAAAATTTGCAATTTACGGTCAAAATGTTTGATGATAGGCACGAGCTCAGAGATGTGTTTATTTTTGCCTTGTAATGAGAGGTAAAGTTGATTTAATATACAAGTTAAATCGCATAAAAATGCCAACTCCAAAAGAAAATCTGTGTTTGATAAATTGGAAACTATTTCAGATGATTCGGGAAATGAATTTTGTTCAAAAAAAATTTTAATCTTAAGTCAAAGACTCTTTCAAGGCTCCTAGAGAGTATAGGAGTACATCAGAAAAATCAGACTCAAGCTGAGCGAGAAGCTCTTCGAATTTTCTATGTCGTAGGGCATGGCATCCCCCCTTTATTTTATTGATGATTTTGACGGCTATTTCCATTGTATGTGACATATTCAACTCTTTTGAAAACAGCGATTGCTGGTGAATAATACAATGAAATGATGGAATTTGTATGTTATTTTTTATCAACCATCCTATCAAACCTTGATTTCTTCCTGTCATTACTCTGCTCTATCTGTGCAAATAGCAGAGCATTTATTTTTACCGAATATGGAAAACACATATTTGTCTATTATTTTATAAAGGATTTCGCCTGTTACATGTCCATGCATTGAGACAACGAATAATATTTCCTCATTGGTATCCAAAAGATCATTTACTGATTTTACGCAAATGGTAAGCTGACTTAAATTATTAATATCGTCAAGGCATAAAGAAAAAAATTTGCAGTTAAATTATCTATTTTTAGTACAGGAATATAAATATTTACTAATGATTTCAGTTCGTCGTGCTATGGTTCGCCTGGATTTAAAAAATATACCATCGTCGAATGGTCGGCATTTTTTTTGCCAAGGCCAACGCAACAGCAAAAGAGGCTTTTTTAAATTTTGAGTTTTCTTGATCATTATCATCATTTGTAATATCATTATCATCATTAGTAATATCATTATCAGCATTAGTACTGGTATTATCATCATTATTAAAAATATATTTCAAAAAATATTTTGCTTTCAACTCATTCAATTTTAGTTTTCTTTCATAAGCTGAAAGTAATTCAAAATTATTGTGATGGCCAACGTACATAGTGCCTACGTAAAAAGTATTTTACAGAACGACAAGTAATATGATCGCATATTAAACATTGAACTTCATCATTCATAGTTTGAACGACGAAAAATTCGTACTCCCAAATTGCTTCAAACATTTTGTCCTTGTGTATTTATCTTAAGTTGCGAAATACAGACCAGCTTGCTTGACTGTTGTAGTGCAACTGGTATGATTTATTTTAAGAATGTGGTCTCAAGCTACTGCCCGAAGTCATTTGAATGGTAGTGTCGTGCATTGATCGTATGCTTAACGAAGAAGCTTATTGTGTACGTGTTACAGCATTGACGTCGGCAGCGAATGCTGTTCAATCACGCGTGATAGCAAAATTTTAAGAATGCTTTCCACTGGTTTACGTATATTGGAACGATTTTCGGTCATCCTTTGCCAACTTTGGGTTCATGAAATACTTCATTTCAATTTAGCTCGAAGGATGTAATGGCATTATTGATTCCATATCCGATTGGTAATGGTTGATAATCAAAATTTTTTATAAAACAAAGTTCAAAACGTATGCGATGAATGAAATGCCTTTTTAAGAATATTAAACGATGCTGACAAGGAAGGAATTTAAGGAAATGAATGAAAAATTAACCCGTATATGCCTAGCGCTCCATTTTTAAAACACCTAGTAATTTCGTGTTATTTTAGTATATGACAACACTCACAAATGCTTTGTTTTCAAAATAATGTTAGCTTTAGCTGACTAACAATTGGAAGCCGTCTGTAATTTAGTGCCAAACACCATGTCGGGAAACAATAAGGAAGTTTTTAGAATTAACTGCTTCAGAATACAGTTATTTTATATTCGGTCAATGATTTGTCAATATTAAACTTGGAAAATATAAAATAAAATATTTATATTTACGTTGTAGTTTTGTCCCATTTTCGGAGCACTAAGCGCGTCAGTACACATGACTTTACAACATTTCTAAGTAACACATTTGTTTAATTTATGGGAAAACTTAACATATACCTTTAGTTGAACCTTTATTGTGCTATACATAACGTTTAACGTTAATATGGTATGGGGACTGCTCAACTAAAATCCCTGTTTCAGATTTACTGTGGTCGATATAATTGACATATTGATGCAGATATTTTGGACGCAGCAATCTATACCTGGCCGAAGTTAAGTGATGATGATAATGAAGAAGAAGATGCTATTGAGGATAACTTGAATAGTCTGCCAGGTAATTAGCTGCATGCTGAAGGGCAGTTGCAGCTCTTTAGAAAATCCCGTGAGTGATTGAAAAGAGAATATGTTGGACAGAAAGATGAAGCAAATATTGAAGACAGCGAGGACGAGGTTCCGCTTTCACAATTGAAAAATGCTTTCCAGGCAGGAAAAAATTAAAAAAATATTCCTCTTCCAAGAAGGGAATGGATGAATAAGGACCTTCCCGGATATGTAAGGCAGGAATGGAGCAGAACTGATTTTTTTAATACACCTATGCCACCTGTGCTATGGTTCGATATATTTTACGATGACGAAGTAATTAATTTGTTAGTATATTACTCAAAAAAATTTGCTGTTTACAACGGAAACAAACAATTTGAAGTAACGAAAGAAAATCGCCTCGAACTTGCGATCTTGCTTCTTATTGAGCGGGTATTGCGCTTAGCGCTTACGCAAGGCAGCGAATGCTCTGGGACACTAATTAAATACCTAAAGCAGGCTTTGAGCAAATCTAGAGATATATGCATGTTAACGATAATACTTCGCTAGGTTCACAAGACAAATTTACAAAGATTCGACCATTATGGGATAAGCTGAACGAAAAGTGGATGAGATATCCCCCGAATTTTATAGAGGTCAATATTGATGAATCTATGATACCTGACTATGGCCACCACAGTACCAAAAAATACAGACATACATGGCAAACCATGAGCTTTGGTAATAAGGTATGGTCCATGGCAACTCGTTTGGGACATCTGATTCAAGCCGAACCGTATCATGGTTCCGCCACAGGTAATACCAACCCGGACGTAGAAGTTGGTGGATCTGTTATAATGAATCTGATTTGCAAACTGCCAGATAAAGTCAAAGTCCACGTTTACATGGGGCACCATTCGAGCAAATGCTGTCGTAAAAGCACCCTTCGAGACACTTCAAACCATGAAATCAAAATCTAGGGGTAACTTTCATTAAATAACTGATATGAAAATAGGGTATAACGCTAGTTTGATACAATAACAACAACGTTGTAACTGTGGCCTCCTCTTGCGAAGGAGTAGCTCCCATGGGGTCAGCACAGCAATGGTCACGTAGTCAAAGAAAAAACAAAAGATGAGCAGTTAGAACCGATCCTCTAGATCAAAATGTAGGATATTATAGAAACAGTATCAGCCGCGAGAGGAGGTACTTGCATTTATTGATGTGCCCTTTGAGCGCTACTCAAATAAAATGTGCAGAATGTCAAATTGATTGTGTACCTCTAAATACGATTCACTTAATTAATCTTTGTTAATAAAAGCGTTTTCGAAATAATGATAACATAAAGTTTTACTGCTTGCTGACATGCTTAGCGCCCCATTTTCGGTGCGGTCCTTTTTCAAAAACCTAAAACCAATATGGAAAATGCTCGTTAAGCTCATGATATTTCTTGCGCTTTAGTATACTCATATTGATTAAATGAATAAAAAATATAATTTTTAACAGTTGGGATTTTAAAAATTCGAAAAAATAGATCCCACAGTTATCCTATTATCGGACTGAGCTCAAAAAATGCGCAATAAAGGATAAAAATATTTCATGATCATCGATCAGAAATACACGAATTTCAAAAAAACCTTGTCTAAATCGGATGATTTTTCGCAAATTTGTGGGCGTTCAAAAAAGTAACGTTTTTTTTTTAAACTTGATATCTCGTAAAAAGCTGAAAAAAGGAAAAATTTAAACAAATCATGGTGGCCTCTCCCAACTGATACTACAACATTAAAAAATATGGTCTTCGGGTTGACGTGGAATGCCCCATGTCCATGTATTTATACCGTAGAAAGCGGAGCGAGTGCAGTCGCTACCAATGAAACACTTGTAACGGTACAATAGTCGCACCACATATGACGAAAAACCTCAAACTTTTCAAATACAAAATTAGTGCAACATTAACTAAATCGACCTCCATTTGGAAGATTGCCAGAAGGGGCAAAGTTTGCCATTGTCACTTTAATGGCACACACACATACACACACACGGATTTACAGGTGAAGATAACAGATTAGGTGAACAAATTTGTGAGCTTTGTATGAATTTGGGGCGACACAATGAAAGACATTTAGCTTACTACTAAAATAAAGCAAAGTGAAGAGCAAGCAAAGTGCATGTGACGGTAAATTCAAAGTTCGCTCCTGACCGTTAAGTTTCTTAACTCTGCTACGCTCTGACAACGTTATTTCCAGCACCCGGAGCATGCCATCCAACTTCATTAGCCATAGTTTTAACTACTTGCATTATGTAGCATAGCTACGGAGCAGAAAGTTCATGCTACACCCCCTTTCCTGCTACCCTTCCGTTCACATTGTGTGCATGAATGACTCAAAAGTTCTTTTGTTGATTTATTAAATAAGTTTCGCACATGATGGGAAAGTAGACAAAATGCAAAAAAAAGTTAGAAAACGGAATTCGATTAAAAGTCTTTTATTTTCTTTTTTAGGGGCAGATGTTGTGTACTTTATTTTTGTTGCCAATTTGTTCGATATTTTTGTTGTAAATATAATATTAAAAAATATCCAAAGTCATTTACACCACATAGAGTGAAATGTGTAATAGGTTAACAATTATTCATATAATTAAGGATCCGGGTACAGGTATTTTCGAAATAGAAAGAACAATTTGTTTGCAGTAGAAATTCTTTAGCAGCATGAGAGTGATTTTTACATCGAGTAACGAAAGTCGTGTTGATGTCTATATTATCACTACGGCTGCTAATTACTACTACTAAGTTTTACTACTATTTTTTATTCATTTCTAATACTAAATGATACTGCTAATTTTACAAATGTTACTAGTAATTACTACTACTATTTTTACTAATTTCTACTACTATTTTTACAAGCGCTACTATTTATTACTAATACTTTTTTTTTACTAATTTTGACTAGTATTTCTACCTAGGCTATTATTACTTTTACTAATTTTACTAGTTAATACAACTAATATTTCGACTATCAATTTTTTTACCAACGCTACTACTAATTTTTTTATTCTTACTAATGCTGCTGCTAATTACTGCTACTATTCTTACTAATTTGTGCTCCATTGCGGAAGTAGCCACCTTTTCGCGGTGCAAGGGCTTAGTCGAATCACTAATCAAACCTTATCAACGGATAGAAGTGCGATTGTAAGTACTACACCTTTTTCAATTTTAGTTTAGAACATAGCAATTCACATTCAGCAAGTTACAATTCAAGTTCAGAATATCCATTTCAAAATCAGAATTTTCGTTTCAAGCTCAGAAAATTAAAATTCAAGTACAAAATTTCCAATTAAAGTTCATAAAGTAATAATTCAAATTCAGAAATTTAATTTTATATTGAGGAAGCTCCAGGTAAAATTCGGAAAGTTACAATTCAAATTCAGAATTTCCATTCCAAATTCAGAATTTTCACTTTAAATTCAGAATATTCCAATTCAAATTCAGAAAGCCTCAATTCAAATTCAGAAAGTTACAATTCAAATTCAGAATTTCCATTTCAAATTTGGAAAGTTGCAATATGTTTTTGCACGAGTGCTTTTTTAATCACATCTGATACTGAGTTGAAAGCTTAGGTAATTTTTTAAAATTCTTTGGTTTACACATCACACTAAGTATGTAGTTAACAAATATTTAATAAAAAAGTGGTACTTCGTTGAAAAAGTGTCCTTTGAATTCATTTTGGGTCTCTGAAGATGAAAATGAATTTCATTTATTTCTCCAAAGCAGCGTTTTCTCGATATAGGCAATAACCTTGCTTATCTGTGTAAACCAGCGACTTCACATAACCCCACAAAAAATAGTCCAGCCCAAGACCCGATATTATGCGCTCACCAAAAGTTTCCTTCAATGAATTTATACTTTCGTTGGCTATATGGCATGTCGCGCCGTCTTGTTGAAACCAAAGTGCCAATGATTCCCTCTGCCCATAGAGCACACCAAACAGTGACTTTTTCAAAACTGCGTTGTAACTGTGGCTCAACAATGGCTTGTGGATTATCAACACTCCAAATGCCACAATCTTGTTTATTAACGTACCCATTCCACCAAAAGTGAGCTTTATCGCTGAACCAAACTTCTTGTGAAAATCGAGATCGGTGGCCATCTCGGTTTGGGCCCATTCACCGAACGTGCTAGGCGCTTGATGGTCGTTCGGCTGCAATTCTTGCAAATAGCAAACAAAACTATAATTCAAGTAACAGCGTTCAAAAGGACCAACTCCGAAAAAAGTCTTGCCTGATTGGAAACCGCACGTCTAAAAAGGACCCTTTATTTAAATTTAAAAATATTGAAATTTTTTGGGTAAGTTATAAGTTTTCCAAAGTGCCGCAATTTATATCATTGTATATTTAGAGCTCGAAATGTTGGTAGCACAAGAATTAACAGTTGGCGGAAAAAATATATTTTTTAATAAGTTCTATTAAGCACAAAATATCAGAAAGCCAGAAATTTAGTCATCATTCGTGCACCTGGCGCCAAATATTTTCATATATGCATCCTAGCATAAGGAATGTTGGAAACCAATTATGAGATGAGTAAAACCGCTTCATGTTAGTAGTAATATATTTTAAAACTAGTGGGCTTGATCATAAGATATTTGCATATTATGTTTATTATGCCACTGTAGTAATAATCAAATCAAATAAATCATCAAATAATTAAATCAATTGAATTCAAGAAACCGCTTTCCTAATTTCCCACTTGCTTAAATACTTAGCTACATGTCATTGGCATCTACACTGACACTGAAAATACATCCGCAAATCCGCATATTCTAAAATTGATAAATTCAAATATGTGCAAATTGCAATTTGCGGGATATGAATGAGTCGAAATGTGACATTGCTACTATTTTTGCATTCGTTTTTTTTTTATTTGTATTTATATGTATGTATGTTTAGTAGTTATTGTTCTTTTATTAATAACTATGAGTATCGGTAGTGTTTTATTGACGTATGACGTTTGTTTATTTGATATGCCGTTTGTCATGCCTTAATTAACTTCACGCTGCGCTGCATCCCAAGAGCCTGATTATTAATTAAAATCCTCTGCGTGCTTAATTTTCACGTTCTGCACACGCAATTTGCTTACTTGAGCCCGTCATAGAACGCGCTGGAATTTGCTTTTTGCCTGGCAGCACGCCTGGTTGAATTCCACCGCAGAGCCTTGTAGGGAAAATTTGCTTACTCAAAATTGTTGTGGTAGTGTTTTTAGTGACTTTTATTTTTCTAAAAAGTAACCTTGAACTTTCATTGGTGTTTTGTGATAAGAGCAATTTAAAAAAAAAAGGTTCTGAAATATTAACCCTTAAATGCCCAACTTCGCCAATTCTTGTTTACAAAAAAAGAAAAAAATATATGTTTTGTAAAATTATGAGCTTAATAGGGTTTCTTCTTTGAGTTTAAAGAAATATTAATTTTTTATAAGTTATTTGTAAAAAAAAGCGTTGTATGTATCTTAGAAAATACCCTGGGCATTCTGTAAAGTTTTCGGTTCACTACCCAAAAGTGTGATAATTTAATAAATATTTTAGGAAAACCATAAAAATACATGTTTGATGGTAAAATTGTATATAAAGTTACAAGTTATACTTAGAAATAAAAAATTGGCATAAAATAAATGTTTACTATGTAGAAATGGAGGTAATTGTTAGATCAATTTTTTTCGGTAACGATTCATAAACTTATCTTATATTTTGTACAAAGCATTTTTGTTTCTTTTGAGCAGTTTGAATACTTACATTTACCTTTTGGTCTCATAGTAGTCCCGTGGCGTTCATGTTCCATCGGATATACTTAGATGGCGCTTGGCAGTGGTCGGTTTTCTGCGTTTTCCCCCTAAACAAGACTTGGACACCCACGCTTAGCTGCATCAACTGACTTGACACTAATGAGCCTCATTTCGGCAATCTGTATTGATTATCTTATGTAATAGCCAGGCATAAGTACTACCTGCCAAATCTAAAAAGTGTTAAAATACTCTATTCGTCCATTGACGACCCAGGCAAATCTACACCTCCCAATTGATGGTTGTATTCTTTAAATATTTGTAAACAGGAAATCCTTTTTATAGTTTTATCGTATCGCTTTATAAATAATGATACAGCTGTTCGATTTTGACCATAAGCCAATATGGCTTTCGTGCCAACTTAATTTGACACAAGACTCAACATTTTGTTATCCTTCCACAACAAGGTTGTCACTTCAAAGCCATAAATTTAACCTACAAATTCCAGCCTTCAACTGTGCCCGTATTTGAACACCGTTTTTTTCTATCAGCACGTTTGTAGTTTTTTATACGATAGCGTCGGATAGTATAACGAAAGACGTCGCGTAGTAAATTTTAAACTTGTAAGCAAAACCTCATATAACACATTTTTTGCGCTTGTTTGGAAAATATTGCTTTATATAATTTTTAATTTTTGTTGAACACATTTGTTCATCTTTCACGGTTTGTATCATCAAAATGAAGATTTTGTTTTGTTGTTCAAATACAGATACTGCCGGATGTTTTCGAACAATTTCGATTCATAATTTTGTATATAACTGGTACATAACGATCTCCTTTTTCAGAAGATTGAAGTAGGACATATGAAATAATATACCAAAGAATTTACGCAAATCATATACATATATCGAAATGAAACTCCTCATTCAATTCAAAATAAATTATTGTTTGTTCAACTGTTTGTAGCTCCAAAGATTGTGAAAATAGATATGACCAAGGGAGTTTTTAATTCTCTTAAATCATCAGTAGTGCGATTCACTAACTTATTTTAACGATATTCGCATAGTTAACTCATCTTAACGAAAATTTTAACGATGCTGCTATTCATTTTTTAACGATTTTCGTATTCGCCGAATCAGCTGTTGTCGTTAGCTAGTCAATTGCCGAAAACTAAACGATAACAAATTTGATGTTGTTAACTCAATCGAGAAAAGAAAATTTGTGATTTCAACTTAAATAAAAGATAAATTTAAAATTTGGTGATTTGTTTTCTTGAAATTAAAAAAGGAACATTAAATAAGGTCCTTTGAATACTTGGCTATGATTTATCACGAGGTGACGAAGAAGTAAGCGCTTCAACAGGGGATCGAAGTTTGCTTCGGGATGTGGATAAACCATTTTATTTGAATGCAACATGACCCAAGCTGCTAAAGAAATGCTTGCTTTAGCGTCGTTACCCTTTGTGGATTGGGGCCGTCGATTGAACTCATATATCAATTTTGCCACCAAAGAATCATGAGGAGGCTTATGCCAACCACTATGTCTACCATTCAATTAATGTGCAAATGGTAAAGTATAAAAACAGAACTATAGTTTAGTTATAATAATGAAGAGGCATGGTGAAACAATGAATCATAGATTGCATCCGTTTTCCGATTAATGCTGGCTTGCGGATGACAGACTGGCTCATGGATATTCCCCATTGCTCATTCCGGGTCGTTGATAGTAACCAGTTACGCAGAATCTTAAAGTCGCTAGAGCCTATCAATATAAAAGATAAATGATTCTAATTAAAAAAATGTAAATATAAAATGTAAATCCTAAATACGCTGGAGCACAACGCGAATTTGAAAACGAAAACCATTGCATATTTGCAGGTGATTCCGAATATTCCTTGAAGTCGAGTTAATAACTACTATTCTACGAAATCACTGAGAGGATAGTCCGAAATTCTGCTACAATGGATCATTGCAATACATAAGTATAATTATAAATATTTGTCGTTTGAAATAAACTAGAACTTTTTTTCACTTTAATGAAATATACTAAAAATGCTCAAATTTATATTTGTTTTTTCTCTATTCCTCTTTATGCTTTTCGCTTATTTTGACATTTAGTATGACATAGGTGCCACTCTTTATCAGTTTGACTAAATACAACGAGACAGCTGTTAAGTGTCATTAAGAATAAGTTAGTGAATCGCACAATCGTTAGTGCAAACGACAAATATTGCGATTGTCGGATGGTTTAAAGTTAGTGAATCGCACTACAGGTATACTTTTATCCCCCTTGAACTGCATTTCCATACGAGTATCAGTAAACTGAAGGTTTCTCTCCTAATTTCAAATTCGGACGATTTATGGTTAACAGTTATATTTTTAAACGCTAACGAACAAGAATTTGAAGATTTTTGTAAATCAGAATCAGCGTGTGTTGTAGATCAATTTAAGCAGCACAATTTATATCGATTACTTGTAAATTATAATCTGAAGCGCCCTCCTTCGGTAGAAGAGTCAAATCTTCAAGATCACCCACCAAATCACAACCAATGTCATTGGAGTCACACACTAAAGCAGAAACTTCATTATGAGATATTTTTAATCCATCAACTATAATATAATCAACCATATTGTAGCCGCTTATTTTCTAAGTTTGCATGAAAATAAACATTACTGCAGTGGTGCAGCGGTGAAGCCCGAAATCGCTTCAAGCCTTTTAGTATCGTTAAGAAAAATATTTTGCCACAAGTATTTATTTTTTTAGGCCTCAAAAGTGGTCTAGAGTCAAGATTTTTCACTACAAAATCCCCAATTCAGTATATCGTGCAAAAATCTAAATTTGTGACATAAAAATAATAAAACATGAACATTTCTATTTGTATATTTGTATATGATACTAGAGAGCCTTATCTTTTCAATGCTACAGCCTTCGTAAGTTTTGGACAATTAGTATTAAATTAAGGGCTTTTTTATGGTTGCACCTTTAAAGATGCCGTACATATTTAAGAGTTAAGATTTTTGATTCATTTGCGTAAAGTAAGTTCTGCTCAATAATGAAACTGATTTTTTCTCAATAATCATGCCACATTTGATAAATTACTAAATAGCTTAGCTAACTTTATTCCTGCCGGGCGTGGTTATCAATACACACACATACTTCTTAAAGTCATGTTGATTGTTTTGTCACTATTACCGCTGCTAAGACAGCGAGACCTATATAGTATAGAAAAATAACTTATTTCAAACTTATTCACTTTTAACCTGGAATAAAAACTTATTGCATTAGTTTATAGATATTCTGATTTTTAGTTTTTTAATTTGCTTGTTAACTAACCTCCAGTTTAGGTTAGGCATAAGAGCCCTTTGTGGAACCGCTGGCTGAAAGCCAATTATTACCTCTCGTGGAAGCTGAATCATCGAGTGAGTTATATTGCATTGAAAGTCAAATTATTTAAAATGTTGTATATGACACATTGAATTGGGCGTTGAATGCCGACGTTTGAAGCATGAAATAAAAAAAAATAACGTACTAAAAGGTGGATAAGTAAAATCGCCTGTGAGTGCCTGTGTTAAAATATATTGCAACGGCTTGTAAATGTTGTTGAGATTCAACATACCAAATTTCAGCTTTCGCAAGTCTTCACATTAAATTTGCGAAGCATTATAATGACTCCTGTTTATACGGCATTCACAAATTCACGAAATCAGCATAGCAGCCTGCTAGAAACTTTCAGCTGTCAATCAGCTGTTCAACGAATTCATGAATTGCTCGAAATTCATTGTCAACTTTCGTGAGTAAGTCCAACTCATGAATTGGTGTGTATGCGCTGATTTTTTAGAGAGCACGTTCAAGATCAGATCAATTCTTTGGTCCCTTTTACGACTATTATTGACGCGAAGGACGTTATAGTCAAGTATGAACTTTTTTTTACGATGATTGACGGCAAAGTTGGCAACTCTGTGACAGACACAAAGTCATCAATGCGTTGCTACATATGCCAACATACATCATCAAAATTTAATGACATCGAGCTGATGAAGACGGCAGCTGTAAACACAACTCGACTCGAACTCGGATTATCAACGTTACATGCCTGGATACGATTTTTTGAGTGCTTCCTACACATCGGCTACAAAATTGGCATTTATAAGTGGGAAACACGCAAAGAAGAGGAAAAAAAAGTTATTGTTGAGCGAAAACGAAATATTCAAGCCGCATTAAAAAAACACTTGCATCTAATTGTCGATCAACCGAAACAGGGATTTGGCAGCAGCAACGATGGCAACTCTGCGAGACGTTTCTTCGAAAACACGACATTATCAGCACACATTTTGGGTGTAGACGAAAATATTATGAAACGATGCTACATAATATTACAAGTGCTATCAAGCGGGTATGCCGTGAATGTCACAGCGTTCCAACAGGATTGTATTGAAACCGCTGAAATGTACGTTAATCTATACCCTTGGTACAGTATGCCAACGACAGTCCACAAAGTTTTTATTCATGGTCCATTGATAATCCAGTGGTCCCCACTTCCGATTGGACAAATGTCGGAAGATGCGCAAGAAGCCCGTAATAAAGACATAAAAAAATATCGCGAATGTTATGCCCGAAAAAACTCGAGAACAGCGACCATGGGAGACATTTTCAATCGACTCCTCTTAACTTCCGATCCGTACATGTCGAGCATCGGTAAGAGGTATCCGAAGAAAGGGAAAAATTTGTTCCCAGAAGCTTTGCAGCTTTTACTCGGTACCGATAGCTCACGCGAAAAATTCGGATTGCAGGAGACGAGTGAATACTGGACTGACGAATCCGAATCTAATAATTCTTCAGATGACGACGATTAATTCTATCTTTATACCTAAAATCAATTATCTATCAATGTTTTCACTGTATAAAAATAAAAAAAAACAATTCTGAATGCATTGTAAATAATTTCTTCCTCCTACCGGTTAATTTTATGAATTCTTACTCAAAATTTCGAATACAGAATTATCAAAATAAGAAAGAATCAGTTTCTCATAGTGAACTGTTTGTGAGTTGAGTCGATTAATACATCAGGTCGGCCATTTTGTTTTTTTAAAAAATTTTATTGCATATTTAAAATCAACGAGCTCAAAACCATACATGTAGCGGTTTTCCCTGAAATCGGAAGCTTTTTAGTCACAAAAATGGTCACTTCCGGTCCGCCATTTTGTTTTTCAAAAATTTTATTTCAGATTTAAAATCAGTGAGCTCAAAACCATACATGTAGCGTTTTTCCCCGCAATCGGATGCTCTTTAGTCACAAAAGTAGTCACTTCCGGTCCGCCATTTTGTTTTTCCAAAAAATTTATTCCAGATTTGAAATCAGCGAGTTCAAAAACAGAAGAATCACTTGCCACAATTCAAGTACCCACATTTCCCTATTTTTGCCCACTTTCCCAAAATCCAGCCCACTGTGCGTCGTGGCCAGGGCCGGACAGTGGCATTAGTGTTCATTGGTCTTAACTTTCTCGTCGTCGCCGCATCTTAGGGAAAAAAACGCTGGCTGGATGACCCAGTTTCTTTTCAGTTTTTAACCCGCCTATTAGTCGAAAAGGGGCGCAGTCAAGGCGGATGACAGCTTTGGATCTCCTTATGTCAACCTTTGTCCAAACTTGTCTGGTAGTCTGACAGGTGGCCTCCATGGCAGGAGCCGTGTAAGTTCACTTTTTAGGCTCTGCAAGAGATTAGGGCTATGCCCATGTACCTTTCCAGAATGATAGAAAATATGATTGCGCCTTTCAGGCTGAGAGCAACTGATAGTGACGTAATAATAGCTAGAGAAGGAGAGAGCAAAAAAAAAATTTTCAAAAAGAAGAGGAAGAAGCGCACGAGAAGTGGACAAACAGCGGAATGATGGAAAAGTTTTCCTAGCATTGTTTGTGTAAAATACTTTTATTTCGTCAGCGAATGTGTGGATGCTGTCTAATCGACAAAAAAAGAACTAGCGGTCCACGGACATCTATTTGTACTTCACCCTTTTCAGTTTTACTTCAGAAACTTGGAATTCATATGCAAGATTTCCATTTCAGATTTAGAAAATTGCAATTGCAGAATTTGTTCTTTAAATGCTGAAAATTGCGGTTCTAGTTCACAATTTCCATTTCAAATTCATAAACTTTCAATACCAATGCAGAGTTTCATTCGCAGAAAGTCACATTATAAATTCAGAATTTCCAATTCAAGTTCAGAAGTTCCATTTCAAAAACAAAATTTTCACTTAAAATTCAGGAAATTACAATTCAAATTCAGAATATTGCAATTCAAATTCAGAATTTCCAATTACAGTTCAGAAAGTTACAATTCAATTTCAGAAATTAAATTTCAAATTCAGAAAGTTGCAATTTTAATTCAGAATTTCTATTTTGAATTCAGAAAACCCCAAATTAAATTCAGAAAGTGACAATTCATGTTCAGAATTTCTATTTCAAATTCAGAATTTTCACTTCATATTCAAAAAAAATCGAACTAAAATTCAGAATTTCCATTTCAAATTCAGAAAATTGTAATTCAAATTTAGAAATTTTAATTTCAAATTCAGAAATTTACAATGTAAGTTCAGAAAATTTCAAAATTATTTACATATTTACTTGTTTTCTTGCAATAAATATTTGTATTTTATACGTGTTGAATATTTGTGTTAATTAGTAACTATCACTATTCGAATAATTTCGGTTAGTCCATAACTTCAAATAAGTTTTTTAGTCTATTTTTGAACAAAATCGATTACTTTTGAATGATGTGTAATAAACAAGCCAATTTGTAAGACGAGTTTTTTTATGACCCACCTTCTGGGTAGAATTGTATCAAAGCCCAAGTTATCCTTGACTTCCTCATTGCTTTCTGAGCCCAGGCACCCGTACCTTTCTCCTATTGACCCACAACCAGCTAAACTTTGCAAAGTGGAAGTGCAAAATAATCAAAAAAGACATATGCGGCGACGATTGTTACAATGAAAGCATAAACACATAAAAAAAAAACGGTGGTTATATGTTGCTTTTGTAAAACACAACCGATATTTGAAATTTGGTTTAAAAATAAATAAAATACATACGATTCACTGTTTTTAATTTTTTGTTTTCCTATAATGGATATGACATCCAATATGGATAGAAATCTACCCACAAGGTCGGAAAACACATACCGTTTTTAAGATCAATGAACGGACAATGACATCACCATTTTTACAATGCGGTTCTAATGGATATTAAGGAGGCCGATTTTTCAAATCCTATAATTAAAAAAAAAAAACGAAAAGTCACAGAAATTATTCAGTAACACCAGGATCGACAAACTGAGAAATAAAAGCTCCCGTTTGAACTTTAGAATATTTTCCTAAAACGATATAAGTGATTTTGTTAACATACCACAGTTATGATAGTATTGGATCTTACGCTACATTTACAAGTTTGTTGCAAAATCGTGAGAAGAAAATTAATTTTCAAATAATTGGAAACAGGCGTGCCATTTCACTCAGGTGGTGGAAAAACGATAAGATTGTATGCAAATTGATGTACATACGTACGTACAGAATATGTGGTGGAACGATAAACCAATATAAGCATATAAGTTTACTATTTACCAAACAAATACACAACAAAATTTCTGCGAGAAGATCAAATGTAGAGTGCTATGTGATCAATAATATTTTACTAGTAAAATGTAAATGTTTTATTTCATATTATTTCTTTTGGGGCTTTTCTTTAATCGCGACTGCAGCAAAAAGGTTCCTTTGCATGAATTTCTTTTACAATATAAAACGTTGAGACCAAACAACTTCACCAATCGCCTCTGTTGTTTAGGAAGTAGCATCAGTTATTCACACCAAGTGTACACAGGCCCTTCTGCACTTGGTCCGCTAGTGCAGACTCAGAGCATTTTCATGTTATGACCATTACCATTACTGAGCTACTGAGTACGAGAATAATGAAGGGTAGCACCTGTTGGGAAAATTTATTCTCCGTTTAATCTCCAAGCTGAGATTATGGATGATGTTATGGATCTAACTCAAATATTTGTGGGGAGTAACTTTATTCTGATAATGCTCGTGATAGCTAACGCAAATAAAACAATTGTATATGGAGTAATGGGGAAACAAACGAAAGGTAAAGTTAGTGCTTACAACACGAAATGAAACCTTTCGTTTAATAATCAAAATATCAAAAAAATTTTGAAGCTTTTGACAGAAAATTACCAGTGTGTGTTTGAATATTTGGTTCAGGAATGATTCGTTATTATTTTTGTGCATCGTGATTTGTTTTGGTTTCGATCATGATGAATATTTTTAAATAAACGGTTTGGTTTGTACTCCCCTGCTATTGAAACGTTTTGTGTTAATAATGATAGAGGAAGCAAGTTGCTCTTAGTTTACACAAACAATGCTAATCAAACTTTCGATCGCTCTGTCAATCTGTAGCTTTTATTATGTCACTATCAGTTGCTGTCAGGGCGGAAGACGCAATCTTGTTTTCAATCATTCTTGGTTTCGTGTATTGTTCGTGCTCGGGAACATTATGACAAACTTTTCGTACTTGTTGTTCGTTTTGTGTGGAGATTCCACTCTCCAAGCATGCACTCACTCGCCAGACCAAACTACGCTTAAACCCGACATCAGCATTTCGTAGTACAATTGTGCCAACTCACTGCACACGTAGTATATGTTACGCTCTTTCGATGCTGTACTTTGGGAACACACCCAGCCGGAAAAAGTTATTGAATGAGAAGCGAGGAGGTAATCAATAGCGTATACTGCATATTGATTCTGGAATGCGTTATGGCTAATATGAGAAAATAAAACTCGTACAGTGCTCTTATGCGTCTAAAGGATGAATTGTAATTAATACATTTTAGGAATTTAATTAATTCTCTGAGCACACATTTTATAATAAACTTTGTGACATTTTTACATAGTTAAATGAAGAAGTAGTAATTGTAAAATAAATATTCACTGTTTAAACAATTTGTTTTATTAAAGTGCATGTTTAAGTAAAATAATATAGTTTATTGTGATGTTCATTTATTTGGTTATTTATTATTAGTTTTAATTTAAATTTCAACTGATCAACTGAGTGGAGTTGGGCACACGTCCGATAGTATCTATTCGTTTAAAAAATTTCGTATTCATTTATTTTTTTATTATTTTGTTACCGAAATGTATCTGCCCGTTAAGGATGTTTTTCACTGGTTTTTCCCTTTTTCCACCTACATTTAAGGGCTTTTGTTTACATATCAATTTTAAAATTAAAAGTAATTCGCACTTCAAGTTATTGAACTCAACTAAAAGAACCGTGTAAAGCAAACATTATTTTTTTAACCAAAATAATTAATTATATACCTAATTAGTTTTAAATGTTTACTGGATGAAGTAAGAAACGTTTCTCTGTGCTGTCATAGCGCTCTCATCAACGCAGCCAGAGTTTTATTTTTTCCAACCAGCGATGATTGATTAATTTTTCGAAATTGGGTCAAATGCCAAAAAACAATGTACCAAGTCAAACCAAAGTTAACTAATTATTTTGTTTACATATTCATTTAAACATATTTTTAATATATCTGTAAATTATAAATAAACATTCTAAGAAATATGACTTAAAAATGAAAATAAAAACTAGAAGTTTATTCTTCCAGAGGAAAAGTTAATTCAACTAAAAATTTCTGTGAGATACTCCCTGTGGAAATTCGAAGTTCGATTCAGCCGGTGTTCCAATTAGTTGATGTACTCATATGAAATTTACATATTTACATTCAATTCAAAACATATGAATTCGATTCGATTTCGTTACATTTTTTCTCGATTTTCAGCAAATGTCCGTATGAATAAAAAAAGGCACAACTATGGCAACTTTATCATAATTGATGCCAAAGAACATAGAAATATAACTGTAATATTGTATTTCCAGTTGATCAACACGGCTACCCCGTTCTCTTTTTAATCAAAGAGAATGAGAAAAGCAAACATGACGTGTTGTCCCTTTCTATAGAGGAGAAATGCCACGGCTGTTTTCATTCTCAAAGCCGGAAAGGCCTCACACACTAATCCAAAGGATTTTAGGCCTATCAGTCTATCATCATTTGCTCTTAAGACACTTGAAAGGAGTTTTAGTAGCTACCTGTCCAAAACCATCGACAGTCGATTACTGTCTAATGACCAACATGCCTATCGCAAAGGCAAATCTACTGAGACTGTACTCCATAGCTTGGTCGGCTATATTGAGAAGTCTCTCGGCGTCAAAGAGTTCTGTCTCGTGGCATTCCTGGACATTGAAGGTGCCCTTAACAACGTGTTTGCAGAATCTATAACTGGCGCCGTCAGGGATCTAGGGAATGAACGCTCACTGGTTGAGTTTATCGGCCAACTACTCCGTGGCAGAGGAGTAAGGGCTAAACTGGGTGCGAGCGAATTGTCGCGGCACGTGTCGAGGGGGACGCTACAAGGAGGTGTCCTATACCCACTTCTATGGAAACTCGCCGTAAATACGATACTGTGAAATACAGCTTGCGCAGAAGTTGTCGCGTACGCTGATGACGTTGCGATCGCACTCAGGGGGAAGTTTCTGCAGACATTATGCGAGCTGATACAACGTGTGCTTCGGGAGGTATCCAAGTGGTCCACCCACCGCGGGCTCACGGTCAGCTCAAATAAGATGTAACTTGTACTCTTCACGAGAAGGTATAAAGTGCCTTCGGTAACTCCAACGGTACTAAACGGTAGCCGGCTAAGTCTTTCTACAAGTGTCAAATTTCTAGGCGTTATTTTAGATAAGAAGTTGAACTGAAAAGAGAACTTAGTTTAACGTTATGGAAAGGCTTCCGTAGCCCTCTACACATGTAAGAGAGCCATAGGCAGGAAATGGGGTCTTAATCCCAGGATCTGTCGGTGGATTTTTACAGCGGTCGTCGGACCAATTCCCTTGTAGGGGAGATCATATGGTGGCCTGCATTAGAAAAAGAGGTTAACCTCAGGCTACTCACCAAGGTGCAAAGATCTAGTATGATCTGCATAAGTGGGGCGCTCAGACCCGCTCCAAATGAGACCTTGAACGCCATTTTGAACGACATCCCAGTGGCATCCTGAAAGGTAAGGGGACTCTTGTATTTTGAACAAGTTCTGCTCTATGCCGAACAGCACGGATCGGTGTGCTTTGACGTCGGTATCTGAAAGTAATTTATTACACGATATTCCAAGGAGGGAGGAGCGGAAATTTGAGTTTCATACTCGCCTGATAGCATTGCCATCTATACAGATGGCTCGGAGCTCGATAATAAGGTAGGAGGAATCGTTTTCTCACGAAACCCTCTCCTGCAAATTTCCTTTAGGTTACCCGATCACTGCAGCGTCTCCCAGGCTGAAGTCGCAACTATCATGTAGGCGGTAGGAGAAGCTTGTGACCCGGATTATAGGAAGATATATTTTCATTTTTAGTGACAGCAAAGCGGCAGTCAGAGCTTTGAACTCTTTCACGTTTAACTCGAACATCGCGCTGGACTGTCGCTTATCTCTACAGGAGATGGCCAAGCAGAACAGACTGTACCTCATTTGGGTCCCTGGTAAGCGGGGCATAGAGGGAAACTACATTGCAGACGAACTTGCAAGACAAGGGACGACCAAGCAGATTCTTCAGGATTCTTGCAAACTGCTTCTCAGAGATTGTACATATAAACAAGCTGACAATAGAGAGAGGCAAAATACGACCTTTGGAGGGAAAACATTTCTAACATCTCTAACAGAGCACTGTCTGATAGGGAAACACGCTGAAAGGTTGGGATGCCCTTCCGAAGATGCTGTAGGAGCTGCAAGAATGACGAGGAGGAGGAAACAATCTTGCATTTACTGTTTAAGTGCCCTGCACTGTGTAAAAGTAGAATGCGATATCTATATAATATAAGAAAATAACGATTTTTCAAAGTGGTAGATGTTATAGCTGCTATTTCGGAGGTCACCACATCTCCTCATCAGGCTTTTTTCTTTTTAGACTTTACCCGGGTTTGAATCATGGTACACGGAGTTGCCAGGTGAGCACGCAATCACGCAGCCACGCTAACTGTGTGAAATTAAGTACTATTATTATTTTTAAAAATTTCTACTAGTATTTTAATACTAACAGTTTTATCTAACTTTTTGGTAAATTCCACTACTATTGTCACTAATTCTGATACTAGTTTCTACTACTACTTTTTAATAATTCCAACTACTATTTTTACGGATGATATTACTACTACTATTTTCACTAATATATGCTACTATTTTTACTAACATTCCTTTTAGTTGTTACTACCATTTTACCAATTCCTACTAACATTTTAAACTAATGCTTCTACTAATTACCACTGTGTTTTACAGATTTCTACTATTTTTAATAATGCTACTACTATTTAGTGCTACTATTTTGTATTAATTTCTACTACCTTGTTTGACTAAGTTCTGCAATTATTTTTACTAATTACTAATACTATTTTTCCTTATACAACTATTACTATTTTTACAAATTTCTACTGCGGTTTTAATACTAGTAGTTTTATCCAACTTTTTGATAATCTGCACTACTATTTTAATTAGTGCTGTTAGTAATTCGTACTGCTACTATTTTCACTAATTTCTACTACTATTTTTACTAATGCTACTACTAAAAACTAATAATCGCATAACTTCTGGCTCGCGCATTAAGGTGCAGGCGTTTTTTTTTTGTTTTAACGCACTAACTTTCGAGACCAGTGTAGGTTAGTTTAGTTCGCTTTTTCGGAGGTTTTGTGGGAATATCTGCAATGGATAGAATTTTTTATTTTATAATTACAAGGCGGCTGAAGGCCTCGTAGCCGGTGCTGCGTTTATGTATTTATATAATAAAACTCTTTTTGTTATATGAATTATTATAAATAAATAAAATAAATATTTTATCTTGAAAAATAAAAATATATTAAACTTTTCATGTTCAGGGTCCCAGACTTGGTTCAATAAATGTTTAATAAAAACTTATTCGCCATAATTTCTGTATTGATTTTATTGACTGAAAATATGGAGGTTTTTGCTTTTTAAACTGAATTAATGATCACTTTATGGGACGTTCTCCATATATTTCGTCCATATTTTAATTTGATGCTTACCACAGAGGGGAGTTTTTTACATATAGAGCAATAAGTTTATGTCACCGGTTTCTTGGATTGATCCGTTGTTGTTGTTGTTGTTGTTGTTGTTGTTGTTGTTGCTGTTGTTGTTTGTGTTGTTGTTGTTGTTGTTGTTGTTGTAGCGGTTATCACACCCCATAAAAAGCGAGAGGGTTGGACTAGAGAGGGAGGGGGGTAAGATGAGTGTGTTTGAGAGGGCATGTGAATAGGTGATTGGTATCGTGCGGAGAATCTCCACATGCCGGACATGTATTGGGTATATCGGGGTTGATTCTGGATAGGTAGAAGTGGATCCCACTACAGTAACCAGATCGTAATTGCGCCAGAGTGACGCGGGACTCACGGGGCAGCAGGGACTCCTCATCTGCTACAGGTGGTGGTTGGGCTCCGATAACTGCATTTGCCTGGCGAGAGTCAATGGTGGTAAGAGATGCCTTCTGATGTGTCTGGTGGTAGCTCCACTGCAAGCAGATGCCTATTTGGGTGCCCCGAACAGTGACACCCAGCAAGGCACTGCTTGCTTAGCATGAGGTTGTGCTCCTTAGCGCGGAGCACATTGACCTCTTGCAGGAGATGCTCCTCAGGCGACATGAGCAGGCATCCTGTTAGCGCCAGGTTTCTGCTTGTAAAGAAATGGGCAAGGTCGGAGAGATATCAGTTTACCTTCGAACACAGGTCGTCAACTACAAGGACTGTTGTTTCGGCGATCTAACCCTGTTTAGATCGGCCTACCCCATAATCCGTTTTTTGTAATAGCGATCTCTTGTTTATACAACAATAAAATAAAGAAAGCACTGCCGAGCGCACACAGCACTAGGGCATAACGTGTATTAGGAATGCAGGTTAAAGGAGATAGCAATATTTTGGTTGAGGATACAGTCGGCGTTGAGGCATTATTCCCCTGTAATTAACTCTTCCGTTGAATGTAAAAAAATTTCCTATATATTAATTTTATGGTCAGTTTATTTTTTCTCCAATGAAATTTAGACTCCTATAAAATGTGCGGAGCCGGGAAAGGAGTTCGAAAAAATAAAAAGACAGTTGAATTGCTATTATGTGTATAAATTTGACTTACTTTGAAGTTTTTATGAGATCACGTCCACATGTAAAATTTGAAAGGGTCATTCATATAAATAACCAAAGGTAACTGAAAAAAGGAGAATTTTCGAGGTGTAAAAGAGCTGAAAAAACGCTACCAGGACACAGTCAATTACTACCAATTGGGCATGCGGGTTTCTGCCAGTTTATGCTATTCAATATTAGGACTGAAAAGTAGTTGGTTTATGACCTGACTTACATCAATTCACTTGCGGCATTGAGCAAAAATGAAACCAAATTGCTGCTTTAACTCAATTGGAATAAAATCTTGAAAATTAAATATCTTTTATTGCTTTTCAATTTATTTACGACATAATAAATAAGTTCTGCTATTGCTGAGCTGCAATTTTGAAACACGCGCGCACTTATGTATGTAGATGTGTTTATACACTTTAGGCATGAACGAGTATAAAGTAGAAGGCTGCAAATGAGGCGTACCAGTCGTTAAAAATGAAGTCGCTCACCTTAAAATTTCCAACGTACAAAATACGCCTATCAATTGGAAATCTTCAACATTAAAAATTAAGTAACCACCTTTTGTAATGCAAAGGCGAACATAGTAATCGACTCACTCACGAGCAGTCATGTTAACGTAAATGCTTGCCATGCGTTGTTAATTTTCAACTCTGCGTCGCACAGCAACAACCATCCAAATGAAGGCCAACTTACTTCATGCCGCCGAAAGCATAAATCGGCTTGCCATATGAAATCGAAGAAAAATATTTCACATTTGTATGCAGACATTTCACAAATATATACATACATACATATGTACATAGATATGTACATGCGTCAATTTGTAGGAGCATTTCTTTTCAATTGGAAATAATGTATGTAATAAGACGGTAGTCGTGACGTTTTCGCAAGTTGCGTATACGCCGTGTACGTGCCAGGTGTTTAGGTTTGAAATGCGTCCAAATCGAAATGTCGACTGCGCGCACCTTTTCATTTACTTATGCAGGAGTAATATTACAAGAATTTACGCATTTCCATCGTCTGCTCATTTCCCTAATGCAAGAATCAATCTTCGATGGGCTATAGGGAAGGGTAAATTAAAACTGGCTGTCATCGTGAAATGCACTTAGTTAAATTGGAAAATTCATCGTTCATGCTGGACTGCCCAAGAGAAAAATTTTGTAATAATCATGTATTCCAAGGGCATATTAAATTGGTAGGCTTACGTTAAATGCACACACTGAGATAAATAAATTACGCTTAACATATAATCAATGACTATTTATGACTGCTACAAACTCAATTTTTTTATTTAAACTACTATTAAGCTGTTAGTGAATTTTCGCGAAATAAAATAACCGAATTGCTTATACGAGTATGTTCAGCGAAATATCAGCATTATAAAAAACACTTCAAATTGCATTACGGGAAGGATACAAAATAAGACGCGGGCTATGTTATTTAGTAATCACATTTAACCTTAGACACCTAGCGTTCGCCCGACCACTATAAATCATTACCATTAGTCGCTACGATGAAAATGTTTTTATTAATACAACTTTACGTTATCTTTATCGAACATATCGACGATTGATACTCCTTTGCTAACATAAATTTGATTACAATTCATTTTGATTTTATAGCCATTTAGGAATGGCTTTTAGATAAAGAGAGCAAGAACAAAAACCATTTTTTTTCATTGTCGTACTTAGAACCGTTTCATCTCCTTTCTAACCGTATTTTTGTTTTGTCAACTGTCTGCTAAGTTTATACCGCAGACAAATTTAGCATACCACCAATTCTTCGGTTAACATTTATCGCTTTGGCGAATCCATCTGTTTTGTTTGTAAACACAAAACAACTGATTGATTTATTTACATTTTTTCCTTTGAGGTATTTGATTATAATGCCCTCTTCGGAGTTCATTTTTTACCAACATATATTTTGTTGTCTACATGCACTTGCATGTTTTTATTTTATTTGAAAAGATACGCAACACTAGAAAACTTCCTGGATTTTTATTAGTTTTAAACAACTGATTTTGACGTTTTCTTTTATTCTCTTCTCCAGCACAGCCAACTACTCACTAGAGTTAAATAAATATTTAACACAATACTAAGAAAATTAAACCCGATTTTTCCCATCGACAAATTTATCTGACGGTTGCGTAACGTTCATATTAACACGAGGATGGAGAAAACGGCCCTTGACCTATAATACTGTAAGTCCTTTTAAAAAATGTAATCAACAAATTTTTTTTTAATCGCATTTATGCAAACATCAACTTTATATATTGTAGTGCTACATTTGTCGTGCTCTTTTTTTAAAGGAATATAAGTATATTTAACGCAAGCTTTTCTATTTTTACTATTTGGTGACTCTGCTAGTAGAATATCAATGCTAAATGATGGCTGAACTTGACCTTAGTATGAGTTTCCAGTCGGATTTTCATTCATAGTTCTACCAGATTCGAATGCATGTACTTTTATCAGAAAATTTCTGCGACTCACTGGCATGTTCCTCGTCTAACAATAAACGTGTTAGACATTCATCGGGAGGCATTCGTTTTAAAAATTGCAAGAAAGAAACAAATATATTGCAAGAATTCTGACACAAACTCTAACCACGCGTCGAAACGAGCACTATCGTGATATTTAAAAAATATTGTACTTACTTTTGTCTTCCGAAAGAGCTGCTGACCATCAGACCATCAGAGAGGCTGTGAATTTTCTGTCGCGATCTCGTCGATTCGACGAAGGTTAAGTTTCTGTTGTTAACCAAATTTAGAAGCTTTAAACTTTTATCTCCATTTCCATTGTTAACGAAAAAATAATTTTCTGTTATAAAATAAGAGTTGTCGCCAAAACTTCAGGATACAAATTAAAAACTACTTGCATGAATATTTTGCGCGCAAAAGAAATGAAACTTCGTTAACAAAATCCAGAAAGGAATAAATCGTGGTTTGTATGGAGGCAAACGCTAAACATCGTCTGTAAAAAAATAACCAAAACCCAACCAGGATTTTTAGCCACTTGAAGCTTACACTTTGTTGCAATAAAATTAAATGAGCTAAAAAATTGTACACTTAAAATGTTTTAAAAAATTCGTATTAAAATTTTTGAAGATATTATGTATGAATATTTTTTGACACTTTTTAAAACGCAGAATAAATTCAAGTAACCAGTTAAATGTAAAATAATTCAATTATACTTAAATTCATTAACAGAGATTACAGCAGTTGCAAGATTGGGTAGGGGTTTGAACGCGAATGGATTATAAAATAAAAATTGTTTTGAAAATGCACACGTACTAGAGGCTAATAAAGAAACTTTAATTGCACAGAAACTTTCACATTTGTAATATTATTAGAATTTCTTTGTGTTAACTTAGTGGTGGCCAATACTCTGAGTTTTGACATATACAACAATAACAACTTCTAGTCTATGATAATTTTACGCTAGACATTCCTCAATTGGAAATCGGAAGAAAATTTTATTTAAAATTTCCGATTATGGTTACTACGCTGTCGCAAATAGAATTACTTTAAAAGAAATTTAGAAAGTATTTTTTTTATCATCTGCAAGTAGTTGAAATTATTTCCGTTTTCTGGCAAGTAACTAACTTTATTAACATGGTGATGTCCTAGGAGCAAGACAATTATCTCACTCTACATTTGGTTTCAATTACTTTTAACTGAATTATATTGGACACTTTCAGCTTCAATAAAGTACTTTTATTTTAAACTATTTGAAGTTCCGGTTTTTCAAACATTTTTTTTTTAATTACATAGTCTAATTACCAACTTCTTTCAAGCCTATCTGTTTCCAATTGTTTAAAAATATGTATGGCCTACTTTATAGTAACAGTAATGTTTTTTTATTTTTTCGCTTAAACAAAAATTAGTTTTGATTCTCGAAGATATTTGAGTGCCGATTTCTTGTTCAATTCCATTGCTTTACAAAGAAAATATTTAAGTGGAGGAAAGGTTAGTATGAACCTTCTGAACTCAGCTACACATTTTTTAAATTTTTGGTAAGGGTAGAGATTTGAGGTAACGGTAATTTTGTGTTTATTTTTTGCGTATCTCATTCGAAAGCCAATCAAAATGCGCTGAAATTGATAATGAGACTTTTTTTAATCTTGGTTAATGTCCTAAAAAAAACTAAAATCAAAATCTTAAAAAATAGCAAAAATTCTTATAAAAACTACTTTTAACATCAAACATCAAACCAGCTACAACTCTGCATGTTTGAAACCAAATATATATATAGCTAGATTTACCTAAACAAACTAATAATTAATAAAATTAATTACATTTTTATAAAGATATAAATATGATTTATTGAAAATATATTGAATCATAGAAAAATTATATATAAAAATTTCAACGTATTATAAAAAAATATATATATACACAAATTAGATCAACATAATCAATTTCACTCTTTGTTTACCGCAAAAAAAAACAAGCATCGCGTTCATCGGACCCTAACGTAATGCGTAGACATTTGTTGCTGTATTTAAAATTTTACAATACTGAAACAGAGTATTTTCCACATACATACCATCTATAAATAACATTCTGTTTTCGTTTTTCGATAATTTCGTACTCCGCAATTGTCGGCTTTCTTTTGTGGAGTAGTACTTGTTTACGGTATTCCACAATTTTCGTCGCGGTGGGTCCACTGTTTTCCAAATTATGTAATAAAATTTATTCCGTTCCATTATTTGCATTAGGAATTAAGATAACCCCACACAAAGTAAGCATTCAAAACATTATACCAATATATTAAAAATATTCAACTTTTCACGCTGTATTTCCTTGTCATTTGTTCCATTATGACAAATCCTGTTTTAGTTTTATTGTGGTCTAAAAATACTTCTGGTTTCTTCTTGGGTACATTATTGATATTCTTGTTATTATATAGCGTACTAAGTAATGATAGAATTTTTCTTCTTTTTGGGGAGTACGAAGATATCATTTTATTGTTTAGAAATTCAAATAAGTTGGAAAATATTTTCCGTTTCCTAAGATTTGTAAACAAAGTCGGCCAGTTCGGTTCATTTTTTCTTATTTTTTCTATAATACTCAGTTTTTTCAATACCAAGTGAACATGGAATAAAAAGGTTTACACATGTTATTTGTAGTACAGAGTTATCTATCTCATTTAATAATATTTTTAACTCCTTTTAACTTTAATTTTTTCTCTAACTTCGTGAACATTTACAGCATAAATTTCTAACATCCAAGCAAATGATGTGGTGTTGTCTAAAATTTACCAAAACTTGATGGTATATGTTTTTGGTTTTGGTAGGATGTATTATCGAATTGGCGGCTTCTTCTAAAAAGTAATAATATTTCATCCACTCTGACACTTCAACCTGGTATGAATCCAACCCGTTTTAGATAAGAAACGCAGTACATAGACTAACAACTTCTCGGGATGCTAAAAAGAGAGCAAGAGAGTGTATTGGAAAAAGGTATTGGTCATAACTTTTCCAAGGCCGTGTTTCTACAAGCAAATACTTACATCTTGATAATTATTTCATTGCAAATAAAAATTAATCATTTCATTTTGTACATAATTTTTCCAATGATAACTAGTTTCTGTTTAGACCGCATTCTGCAAAAGCTCAGATTAAGATGTCAATAATGTATGAGCACATAAAAATATCTTAGATATTGTTCGAATCTCTATGCAAAGCCAACTTTGTTTAAAATATGGATTTATCCCTAACAAGCTCAACCGAAATCTACAAATTGAGGAGGAAATTCAATTTTTCTATGAAGTAGTGTATTGGGTCCAACGAACGGTGTTGGTTGTTCCCGCTAGAAAATTTTCTATAGCAATGTGAATTATTTAACATTGTTTATGAGTTTCGTAATTCAAAAGCATAGGAATAAAATCTCGCTCGGACCTATTGGGGTCGGCTGGTAGACAGAGGGTTAACATCCATTTGTTTCAAAGCAGTTGACTTCCTACTACTTTTTAAATTGGTAATTTTTTTAGACCCTCTGCTTTTGTCCGACAGGGTCCTTCACAGACGCACACATCTCTAAAGCACCGAATTCGTACGGAAGTCATCCTGTCTCCGCGTATAACAAAACTATACTGACTTTCAACTAGCTCCATTCATTATCCCCTAAATAACCAGAAAATCCAATAATTGGACAAATATCATAATAGTTTCGGCTGTTCCTTGGGTAAAATTACCAGCAAAATATAATAATTTCTATCTTTCACACAAGCTCCTCATTCTTGCACCTTTCGGAGAGTTGCACGCTGAAAACAAAATATGTATATACAAATTATATTAATTTTTCTCATATCAACTGGAAAGCCACTTTTATCTTGTGGGATCTGCATTTTCAGATAGCAAATTCTTGTTATTTCCTGTGGTTATGAGCTAACCGCAAAATTTGCCAAGCGCACAATGTGAAGCCATTTACTGTTGGTGCACTGAAGCGTTGTGTGGTGAAAATTAGTATCAATACGTAAATAATCAGCTTTTCATGGACTTTGGAGTTCAATTTTTATTTAAGGTTTCATTATATTTGTCATAGATGCGAGTGTAAGACATTTGATATCGAAAAATTTTGGTTTCAAGCCGAATATGAGTAATGACAATAAAAATATTGACGCCGTCGTTTTTATGCCTGAAAGAGTTTGCCATCGTTAAATGCCGATAGAAAAATATTTCAATTGTACAACCCAAAGTGTTTTACTTCAATTTGTACCCTATGCTATTCAATACGTCGTGCAGTAGTTGTTGGTATTTACTTATTTGCTGATTACATTTGTATTGTGTGTGTAATAACCGAAAAAATCTAAATCGTCAAACTGTGAGACAAGAATGGAGGTTAAGGCGCGTAATTGCAAAGCGCAAATTAACTACAAACAAATGTCTGCAATTCAGCTATTATGGCGTATATGCGCCGAGCAATAGAGTTCAGTGTATTAATAAAGGAAATAGAAACTATTATTACTTTTGCCTGGCTCTGTACTTTTGACTTGTTTCTGTTGCAGCCGACAAGTGAAATGGGTGACAACAAAAAACCAATAGAGCCTCGTTCCAACTGTATGGGCTATTATACAGTACATCACAGGGTTAACAAGATCAGAAGAATATATTTGGCATATTTTAATTATTTATAGATTTATGAAATCCTGATTTAATTTCAATTTCTCGTATCTGGGTTTTCGAAGTTATTTGTTATAAAACAGATAGTGCCACTTTTATTTTCCAAACAATTTTTGACCAACGTATTCCTCTCTCCAACACAACCCTCTACCAAATTTTAGTAAATTATTATTTTTAACTAATGGAGGGTTTATCAATACCAATCTTGGCTCATGGGTAATATGTACTCCAAGTTTTGTTGAGATATATCAGGGCTTGCTCGCTTTAGCGGGTTCACAGACAAAGTTTAATCGATTTTTCTATTTATCTATTTCGGTTGCTTTAAGAGCTTCTCGTGTATAGTTGTTTTACGCTGAAACAAACTTCCGTTATGTGACCAAATAAAAAAGGCCCTCCCCACTAGCGCGCTCGGGTATAACACATAGCTCCATTTCGGGTGGTCTTCTCGTCATATTGCCGCTAATGTTGTTGTGATGTCTGCTAAGACAGCTCTCATATTATTTATGGCTCAGCATGGATATTAGATATCGTCGTACCGACCTAGTCAATAACATTTCCTCTCTCCAAACCTGGGATAGCTCACGCCTATCGGTGCTCCCCACTGATGCCTGCCACAGGGAGCAACTATGGGCTTGCCATGCCACTAAGAGCTGTGACACAAGGGACGCTGCTTGACCGCACCTCTGTGGACTGAAAATTTAAATTAAAGAAACTAAAATATTCCATATTTTATGTAACGAGTCTATTTGACTCAATATTCATGCATGTCCGATAGTTTTGCGCCTATACTTTGAATGGGTACCATATTGAGGCTTTCGCTCCGAAATCGTCTTCCTACTTATAATAGAAATGCCGAAGAACCTGACAGTATTTGAAATTTTCAGTTAGTAAGCCAAATATAAAAATTATAATCGTAAGTATCTTCACTGAGTACAGTAAATAAACCAATTGAAATGTAAGGTCGAACAATTCGTAAGTCACACTTAATTTATTCTCAGACCCATCGTCGCCACTCACATTACAGAAGTTCATTCAATACAGAAGTTCATTCAATATCCGTAGGCGGTAGCCCGAAAACAATTTCATAATAAGAAACAATTCAATCAACTGACGAAACTCCAGCTGTTGCAAGGCACTGAAAATCATTTTAGGAGAAACAGTTGACGTCTATTAGCGCATCCGTCAATGCTAAAATTTTTGAAATGGAAAAGTTAATCAATTGGAAAAGTGCAAACGTAATGGGGCAAGATTTCGAAATAGGTTTAGAAAATCATACGAATGTACACATACTATATGGAGGAGTATATATATATGTATATATACATATATATGTAAACATTAAGAGGGCAATTTACTTACTTTTTGCATGCATGAATTTGTTTACAATAATACAGGAGATGTGCATTTTTTAAACGTCCTAAATATAGTAAAATTCAAATGCCTTTCAAATTTGATTGAAATAAGATACAAAATATTATAAGAATATTTCGTTTTCCGCTAGCAAAAAAGTGGAGCACTAGGATCGCATTTTCTAAAAATTAAAATATAAATTGATACGAAAATAGACACCCGTGCACCTAAAAGCGCGAGCGTGAAGTAGAAATTAGTAAAAATGGAAGCAGCAATTAGTAGTAGCATTAATCAAAATGCTAGAATAAAAAAATTTTAAATAGTTCTGATAATTTGTAGAAGAATCGTTTAAAATAGTAGTATAAATCAGTAAAAAATAGTAGCAGTAATTAGTAGTAGCATTAGTTAAAAAATAAGAGTAGCAAAAATAGCAGTAGTGGTTAGTATAAGGATTGTAAAAATAGTAGTGCAAATTAGTAAAAAATGGTAGCAGTAATTAGAAGCAGCATTAGTAAAAGTGGTATTATTAATAAGTCGTAAAAATTATTAAAAATATAAGTAGAATTTATTAAAAATAGTATTAGTAATTAATAGTAGCATTAGAAAATTAAAAATAGCTTTAATAAAAATAGTTGCAGAAGTTGGCAAAAATAGTAATAGTTATTAATGTAGCATAAGTAAAAATAGTAGAAGAAATTCGTAAAAAAGCTGTAGTAACTAAGAGCACCATAAGTTAAATTTGTAGAGGAAATAAATAATAGTAGTAGTAATTAGTAGCAGCATTAGTAAAAATAGTAGCAGTAAGTAGTTGTGGGATTAGTAGAAATAGTAGTTTAGTTTGGTTAAAATAGTGGTAGTAATCAATACTAGCATTAATAAAAAAGGTAGTGGAAATTAGAAAAATAGTAATAGCGGCATTAGTAAAAATAGTATAGTAATAAATAGTAGCACTAGCAAAAAGAGTAGTAAAAATAGTAGTATTATATATTAGTAGCATAAGTAAAATATTTTGAAAAAATGAGTAAAAATACCAGTAGTACTTAGTAGTAGCATTCAAAAAAATAGTAGTAGGAATTATTTAACAAAAGAGGTGTAATTGCTAGTACCCAAGTAAAAGTAGTAGTAGAAATCAGAAAAAAACAGTAGAAATTAGTAGCATAATTAGTAAAAATAGTAGTAAGAGTTAGTCAAAATCGTGGTAATAATTAGTGGAACCATTAGTAAAAATAATATCAGATATTGGTAAAAATAGTACTAGTAATTCGTAGAAGTATGGGTGTAAATAGTAGTAGGAATTAGTAAAAATAGAAGTAGTAATTACTAGAATTTATAAAATTAGTAAAAGTAGGAGTATTAATTAGTACTTGCATTTGTAACAATAGAAATAGAGTGTAGTCAAATAAGTAGTAGTAATTAATAAAGGGTGTTTTTTTTTAGATTGATAGAACTTTAAATTGAAATAAAAGACATAAAAAATGAAGAATGATGCCAATTTTTTTTTTTATTTGAAAGATATTTTCATGACATTTAATATTTAAAAACGATTTCTGGCATATGTCCGCCACGACTAGTTTTGGTGAATCGGATGCGTTCAGTCCAATTTTGAACCAATGGACAAAGTCCAACTGGTAGAGTACGGCGGCGAATAGACAAATTCGGATCTTCTCCAACATTATCACATACGGCACACTTTTTAAAGTAAATTTCCACAATTTATAAACGTGTGGCGGCATTATTCTTTCCATGATGATTTGTCAATGCTTACTGAACAGAAATATTAAATTGAAATGTCATTTACCAGATGCCAAGTGACGGCTATCCCTATCGAAAGTTCTATCAGTCTAAAAAAAAGTAATACCTTTGGAAGTCATTAGGAGTAGTAACCAGTAGTAATTTAATAAATTTAGTTAGTAGTACAATTAGAATATGCCGATATGGCTTAAATTATTAGTAGGTATATTAAGAAGAATGCTATTTAGGATAGCAAGACAGTCTGAATTCCCAGTTATGACTTTAAGAATAAATGAACAAGGGATATATTTTCATATATTGTCAAGTGCTTCTAAACTTAATAGTAAAAAAGGGAGTTATGGAAAGGCGCAAGGGCTGAGTGAAATTTAAAGATCGGAGTGCAAATCTCATAAAAATTTTTTGGATTTGCTCTAACATTTTATATATAAACAATTTCTTATGTGTACATATGTGAACTCCAAAAATCTGAACTGTTTCGATGCACAAATTCTAACATGGAATAGGAATTTAGCACTATAAAATTTATATGGCTTGCGAACGAGAGTTTTTAGTCAAAATATACCCATAAATCTTTAACAATGGCAACCAACTTCAACTGAGAACGCGCAATAATTTAAATAGTACTGCCAGTATTCGGCTTCTTAGAGAATTGCAATGAGAAACTTTATCTATATTAAGAAGTAGACGCTTTTTCACACACCACGCATGAACCCTGGCGAGATCGGACTGAGTTGCAAAAGAATCCCCCATTCTTGGTACGACAGAGTGAAATTTCAAGTCATTCGCGAACAGCAGAAGTTTTGAGTGAAGGAAGCAAGAGTTAATATCAACAATAAATATGAAAAATATTAGCGGCCCAATGATACTTCTTTGTGGACCACCTTAACTGGCACGAAAAGAACGAGAGGTCGTGTTGTTTAAGACTTGGTTCGTGCTAGAAAATTTGAGTGGAAACCAAAAAAGCTTAGTTTATTGAGCAGAATTCTGTGAGAAACTCTGTCGAACACCTTAGCAAAGTCAGTCTACACTATATTAGTTTGATACCCAGCCATAAAACTTGCAAAACTTCGGTAAAAATTGAAAGATTAGAATTGTTGGATTCCGCTTTGATGAGGACCATGCTGATTCGGTGATATGAAGTTTCGAACGGAAAATGTCATTTTGGGAAGCATTTAGAAATAAGTCTATAGTTCTTAAAGTCGCTTTTACTTCCACTTAAAAAAAAGTAATATTTGCATTTTTCCAATCACTAATAAATACTCCCGAAGAAAGTGATAAATTTAAAATTAACATTAAGGCTCTAATTTTTTACAAGAGCGGGTGATAAGCCATCGCTATCTGTTTGTGTAGATGAATTCATGGCAGCAATAACCTTTTGCACGTCCATCTCGGATAAGGACTTGAAGCCAAAAGATAAAGAGGAATCAGATGGGTTTGAAGTCTTTAGCTCCAACCCATCATACAATAACATAAATATTTGCCACTAAAAAAATCGGGAATCAGATTAGTAGCTTATTCCACTGAATCTGCATGCCTGTGTTTATAGAACATTGAAGTTGGTATAAGTACAGTTTTACATTTAAATTATTTAGATTTGATAAATGACCAAAAAGCTTTCGACTTAGTTTTAATATTGTCTTCGAAGTTTTTGCTATATTTTTTTTCATCCGTTTTTCTAAAATCAGAATAAGAGCGCGTATGCCCATGATACAAAATTGTAAGGTATTTTCACTTTGAATTTTGATGCTTATTGACGTTTATAGTTTTCGTAAATTGCTCAAATCGCACTGCCACCTCATTGCTTTGGGAGTTTTAATATCGTTTTTTTTTCAAGAATTTTCGCTCACATTATAAATATACTTACTTAACCATATTAACGTAGTTGAATTAATAATAATTTTCTGAAATAATTTTGCACATTAAATAAGTAAAGTTTATAACCAGAAATCCAGATTAATAATTATTTGATCGTTAAGTTTTAAAAAGGTCATCCTAACCTTTATAAGAATTATACAAGTCTTTTGGTAATATTTATGTGTCAGACAATTTTTTAAGTTCTCGATGTTTATTATAACTATTGAAACTGATGTATAATATAAATGGATTTTTATAACAACTATGAGTGATACAAATTTTTTAAACCAACAAAATCTTTTATTTTGAGGCCTATATTACAAAAGTATTTCCATAATAATTTTATCATCGAAATAAATTTGTGTACGTCTTTTAAATACTTTTATTTTGACAATTATGTTATAAAAGTATTTGGATAATAATTATGACTAAGACAACTTTTTATTATTAATTTTGAATGATGGAACTATTTCAGGACCGAAAATACTACCAAACTAGTTCAGAAGTGATTCCGAACTGACATACAAAGTCTAGCTTTTTAAGGCATAACAAATTTGTTTCTTAATCATAATTATTATAAGATTACTTTTATTTCATAAATCTCAAAATAAAACTCTTTGAAGACTTACAAAAGTTTATCTCGCTGATAATTTTTATGAAAAGACTTTTATAATACAATACCCAATATAAAAGTCTTTGAATAATAACACAAGTTTACAAATTCAGGTCAACTTTTGGATCTGAGCAGATAAGAACAGTTCTTAACCCTAGAACACATACCCGGCCTTTACTACGAGAACGTATACCCGGGTACAGGTGTACTCCAACTGATATTTTGCTTATTATTTAATGATTTGCAAAGAACCTGTTATTGTTTTTTTCGTGGAATTCATTAAGTTAGATATTATCGAACATTTTAAGGTATAATTTGTATATACAGTGAAATTCCCCAAGACGGACAGTCCTTATAACCGGACAGCTCCAATAACCGGACAAATTTTGTGTACACAGGTTTTTCAATCATTTTTTCATACAAATATCATTCTAATAAACGGACGCTCTAATAACCGGACGCGGACACTGTATTTCAAGCCATTTCCATGAAAAAATTTCTCATAAACGGACAAAATTCAAAAACATCGCAAGCAAGCTTTGTTGTTCATTATAAAAATGAAATAGGGGATTCCCCTTTTAACATGTATGCACACATTCAAGCCGTGCGTGTCAAGTAAAAGGTGGTTTTCTATTCAGTTTGTCAAGTAAGTTGCATGGTGTATTTATTACCTGCTACGAAAAAAGAGCGCATGCAAAGTTGTGACTAGGGTGTTGAAGTGATATTCCCGAAAATTAAGCAAAACTTTGTTCAATTACCATTTTGTGCTTGTGAGTTGCGGTTGTGTAGAAAAATAAAAGGACACAATAAAAATATAAACAATATAAAATAAATAATTATACAAAAAAACCTAAAAAATATGGATAATGTAAGAAAATTTGGCGGTGTTCCTGCGAAGGTGTATCATAGGTAAGTTTATACACTACAGTGCGATAATTTGAAACGAAAATTTGTTGTTTGTGTTTATTTATTCACCAACAGGCTCAGTGATACTCAAAAAGAAGAATATATACAAACATTATTTGACGCTGTGTGTGACGATGATTCACAAGTTTTCGAAGTGAACGAAGGAGAAGAGCAAGAAGATGACGTGGTTGGTGCAGAGTTCTCTGCTGATGAAAATGTAGATGAAAATGCAGAAGTTGATGAATCATGGTCAGAGGACAACAACGAAGATGATAGCGATGATAACGATGATGAAGAAGCAACTTTGCCGATAAATTTGAATGTAACTCAATATGTTGCCCGTGATGGCACTATATGGGACTCCAAGCCGCGTCAAGTGCGCCAAACAAGACGGCATAATGTGTTGCGCCAAAAAAGTGGTCCCATAAATACGACCAAAACGATGTCAATTATAAACACATTCAAATGCTTCATGAGCGATGAAATGGTGGATATAATTTGTCGCCAGACCAATAGAAAAGCTGAAGCTTTATTCGCTCAAGATAACCAACAACACCCAGACAGACCAGCGAAAATTTGGAAGCCTGTTACCATGACCGAAATTTATGCCCTCATTGGAATATTGATAAAGACTGGGGCCAACCGAAGTAGTGGCGAAAGTGTTGCTGATTTGTGGGCTATAGACAGCAATCCACTATACCGAGCTGCTATGGGAGTCAACAGATTTACATCTTTATTACGGTGCCTCAGATTTGACAATTTCAACACCAGAACTAGTCGCATGGAATCAGACAAAGCTGCACCAATTTCAGAGTTGTGGGAAATGATGAACTATAATCTGGATCACCATTACAAACCGAGCGAAAACTTAACTGTGGATGAGCAATTGTTCCCATACCGCGGCCGTACACGCTTTACACAGTATATTCCATCTAAGCCAGCCAAATATGGTATAAAGGTCTGGTGGATATGCGACGCCAAAAATGCATATCCACTTCAAGGTCAAATATATACTGGCCAAGCTGCGACGGGACGTGAAACACGGCAAGGAGAACGCGTGGTAAAAGATTTAGTTGGAAAATTCCATGGTAGCGGTCGCAACATAACAATGGACAATTTTTTTACTACCCTGGACTTGGCTCAAAACTTGCTTTCCAAAAATTTGACAGTTGTCGGCACAGTAAGGAAAAACAAAACATTTATCCCGAATGAGATGAAGGCGCATAAAGATCGGGCAGTAAGCTCAACGTTGTTTGGCTTCATGCCAAATGCCGCAATATGTTCGTATGTGCCTAAAAAGAACAAGGCGGTTGTATTGCTATCGACGATGCATGACGATGGTGCCATAACAGAAACTGGTAAGCCAGAAATTATATATTTTTATAATCAAACCAAAGGAGGCGTTGACGTGATGGATCAACTGCTCGGAGAATACACTTGTCAACGGCAGACGAGGCGTTGGCCGTTGTCACTTTTCTTCAACATGATTGATTTGACGGCACTGGCAGCATATATAATATATTTCGAAAACAACGGCAGCATTCCGTACACTAACATGAGGCGAAAGCGATTCCTGCGCCAGCTATCGACGGAGCTCTGCATGCCAATGATTGAACAGCGATCAGTGAACCCGCAAATCATGCGGAATATTGGCACACAACTCGCTGTTCGCAGCTATGTCCAAACTCCATTTCTCGAGCGCAAAGACCCAGAGCCGTCAACATCTGCTGCTGCTGCTGCACGAAAAAAGAAGGAGCAAGTTGGCACTTGCTTCATTTGTTACATTAGCGATGAAAAACGACGGCGAAAAACTAGAAATGCATGCAATTTCTGTAAACGACCTATTTGCATAGAACATTCAACAAACAAATTTATATGCAATTTGTGTAAAAAAGACGAAAAAAATTTATAATTTCCTTTTTCCATTTACTTTTAATATATATTTCATTTAGAAATAAAATAAACAAATAAAAAAATTAAAACATCGTTTTTTTAATGCATAAACAACATCATTTCGATATAAAAATAGTTGAGGTACAGGTGTACCCGGGTATACGTTCTCGGGGGTGTCGACTTTGGAAGCTCATAGCTCCTCAACCAATCATCATATGATGATCAACTATACACCAAACGACGTATAAATACGTAGTTTTTCTAGATCCGAAGTTTCATTTGGATATATTCACTGGTTTCACAGTTACATCGGTTTAAAGTCAAAAAAGGTACAGGTGTACCCGGGTATATGTTCTAGGGTTAACTATATTTGATATGCTGAATTCGAATATGCATTTAGTTTTTAAGATTGATTCTAGTTTCCGAGTTCTCGCATGATAGCACCATTGTGCTGTTACAAGCACAGTTTACAAGCACAGTTTGCAAGCACAGTAATTAAATACCGATTGAGGAAAATTCTCCCAATCTTACAGGCACAGCTTGATAAGTCATTTCAACTGTAGCAGTAAAATAAAATAAGTGATTAGAGCAAATAAAAATGCAGAGACAGTGTTGCAAAGTTGATTCAAAGTGTCTTTGTTACGTTTATGGTAGTTATATGATTAAAAAAAGTGGCAAAATAATAATAAATGCGCTCAAAGATACGTATCTGCACTACTTTGGTTTCAGAGTAGCAGACACTCATAAGTCATGGATACCGAAATTTATTTGTAACGCATGCAAAACAAAGCTGTATAAGTGGTCATTGAGAGAACGTGAGTACTTTTCCTTTTTAATGCCAGCGCTCTGGAGAGAACCTAAAAACCATGTAGATGATTGCTACTTTTGTTTGATGAAAATTAAGGGCATAAATGCAAAAAAATTAGCAAAATATGAATATCCTGATGTATCATCAGTATCCAAGCCAGTTCCACGTACTGCTAATGATTCATTGCCAGTTTGTCCAAGTATAAGTGGAAACGTCCTGGAAACTTTAGCTCCATCACCCCCGAGTGATTCGTGATTTGAATTTGTCCAAACAAAAAGCAGAGTTGCTAGCATCACGGTTGCAGCAATGGAAAGATCTAGACTCTCGAACACAAGTTACTGTATACAGATACAGAAATCAGACACTTCGACCGTTCTTCAAAAAAGAAGACAACATAAGTTTCTGTAACGATATTAATGGTTTATTTAATGAAATGAATACACCGTACGATCGAAACGAATGGCGTTTATTCATTGATGGTTCCAAATACAGCCTAAAAGCTACTCTTCTCCACAATGGAAATAAAAAACCATCTATTCCCATTGCTCATGCAGTACAAACGAAGGAATGCTACGAAACAATGCGGAAGATCCTGTGCTTCATCAAATACAATGATCATAAATGGAAAATATATGGCGATCTAAAGGTTTAAACATTGATTCCAATTAAATCGAAAACACTTATTTTTTATATTATTTCAACAGGTAATTGGTATCTTAACTGGGATGCAATCTGGATTCACCAAATTTTGTTGCTTTTTATGCTTGTGGGATAGCCGCGCAACTGAACATCATTATGTGAGAAAAGAATGGCAAAGTCGTACTCAATATGAGCCTGGACAGCAAAACGTCTCCGCTGAACCACTTGTAAATCCACAAGACATTTTCCTGCCACCTCTTCACATTAAACTAGGCCTTATAAAGAACTTCGTCAAAGCATTAAACCGTGAAGGACCGGCTTTTCAGTATTTAGTTAAGTTGTTTCCTAAATTGTCATATGCAAAAATCAAAGAAGGAATATTTGTCGGACCTGATATTAGAAAATTAATGGCTGATAAAAAATTTACAAATCTTTATCGCCCGATGAAGCAGCCGCATGGGCATCTTTTCAAAATATCGTTCACCACTTTCTTGGTAATCACAAATCCCCTAATTTTAAGGAAATTATTGGCGATATGTTGCAAAATTATCGAAAGATTGGAGGTAGAATGTCTCTAAAGATCCATTTTCTGCATTCCCATCTCGATTTTTTCCCCGAAAACTTGGGTGATACGAGCGACGAACAAAGAGAGCGGCTACACCAAGATCTAGCCAACATTGAAAGAAGATACCAAGGATTTTGGGATGAAGGCATGATGAGCGACTACTGTTGGACTCTAATACGTGAAACAGATACTAAACAATACAAAAGGCAAAGTTCCACCAATCTTCATTTCTGATATGTTACTTTTAAGTTAATAAAATGAATATTATTTGACAAAAATCATAAAAAATTAAATTGTTGATTATTTAAAAAACTAGAATCAATCTTAAAAAATGAACTGAAGATTCGGATTCAGTGTCATCAATTGTCATAGAAACCACTTTTGGTTGCCCAGATCCAAAACCGTGTATACTTGTGTAATTATAGAATTTTACTTCAAAAATTTGTACCTTACTATAATATTTATTGATTAACTTTTACTCTTTCTCTTATAACACAGTACGAAAAAATTATATTTTTATTATAATGAAAATAGGCTTAAAATAAAGAAATACGTGTAACGGCGTTTTGCTGTAGCACGTCTGAATTTTAAGAAAAGCTTTTGGTAAAGCTTCAAAGGACCGTGGAGGATCACTTCTAATGTAATACTAAAGGGAGGTTAAATTTTAAGGGCCGATGTTGAATGTGAACCACACCTAAACGTCAATTTTTTTTCTGACTTGACACCGTTGGACTACTTTCTTTGGGGTTATTTGAAAGAAAAGGTGTACGTCGATAAGCCAGCAACAATTCAAGAGCTAAAGGATGAGATAATTCGGCACATTAACGGCATAGAACCTCAATTATGCCTCAGCGACATCGAAAATTTGGACCATCGGATGGAGGTGTGCCGCCGAGGTCGCGGCGGACATTTGGCCGATCTTTTGTTCCATACATAATTGAACCACACCATATTATCATAACAAAAAGAAATTACAATAATTTCCAAAATAATTTGTGTTTTATTTCAAATCAACATCGGCCCTTAAAATTTAACCACCCTTTATTATAAAAAGTTTTATAAAAAACCGAATGGGTGAACCAGTTTAAATGCTTGATCCAGTTTTGAAATGGTAATTAAATTTGGTTATTTTTATTATAAAAACAATATTTTTTTCTCCGGTAGATGAAGCTTTAATTTTCATGTGAATTTAAAAATAACAAAAACGATATTCATTAAAAATTCAAAAAAAATATATAAAAATACGAAATTGAATATGAAATCTTAACTATTATTTTGTGTTAAAAATGTTGGTCCTTTAGTTATTCGAGTTTAAGCTTCAGGATTTCTATCGCGGCATAAATTCCAACAATATTCAGCAAGCATGTGAGTCATGTCTTTTGCTTTGAAACGATTTTCTATTGTAACAATATCTTTATGGAAAGGTTATCCATGCTCATCACTTAAATCACCCAAGTTTGAAGGAAAAAAGTCTAAATATAATACAATGATGTACTTTGTATCCTAATTCCCTTGTTGTTGGCACAAATTCAGAAGATGTGGTTGGTACAGATGGTTCAGAAAGCATATCAACATTACTTTCTATTTCAAATGTTTCTTCAGAAGAAGCCGTTGGATTTTCTTCAGAACTTATTTTAACAAAAATTATTGAATGAACATCAGCATATTCAATTTTTTCCACCTATAATGCATTTAAGACCAACTGTTTTGGGACGTGGTAGCCAAATAAATGTTTGAACGTATTTTAAATGATGTTTTGAATTATGACCTTTCCATTCTACCAAACCACGATAACAATAATCACAAACAACTTCTGGAACATACCATAAATTTGGAACGTATGCAACAACAAAATAACCTTCATCAGTAACAACACTACGAGTTATGTTACGCAAATTTTTAGTAGGTGCATATAAGCCACAAACAAAACAAAAATTATTTCAATTTGGACAATTCATTTTATTTTATTTTATTGTCAATTTATTTTGTTTATTTATATTTATATTTAAAAACGCTTTATTTACTACTGTTTCCCACCAAATAATAACGTATTATGTCAAAGCAAAAAAAAAAAAAAATGCAGCATTAGCTGTCATTTATGTATAAAGTATGGTTCACTGTGTGAGTGTGTGTGCGTGTTCCTAGGCTCTAGGGCGCCCTCGGGCAATGAAGGGCGGTGGCGCTCTTGGCGCGGAAGCATTTGAATTTGAGTTAAATTAAACAGTATGGTTCATATAAAAATGTTATTAAAATTACGTTAAGTAAATTTTAGTTTGAAATGAAATGAATGAGATATTAATAAATTAGAAGTATTACATTAGAAGTGAACCTCCACGGTCCTTTGAAACTTAAAAATCGATTTTCTCAAAATTCTGACGTGCTATAGCAAAACACCGATACATGTATTTCTTTATTTTAAGCCTATTTTCACATTCTGTTAACATTTCTTATGTGTACCAACCACTATCCTACTGTGTAATAGATATATATTGGTATATCTATTTATATACATATATGTATATGTGTATATATTTAACACTCTCTCTACTTCGGCTGGTATGGCTTTCGCTCCAATTCATAAGGTTGAAAAACGGAAAAGTGACCGGAATAAACAATGGACAATTTTGGTCATGCATCTTCAGTTACTTTGCTCGCGGCAATCCACTTTTCTCAAACCGCCGGGAGTCTGTAGTTTTCGAATATAGATATAAACTACATACCAACAGACATATACAAACTTGGTATGCAGAATTTAATATTGGAAAATGGGCGTGGTAGCTTAAAAGCAAAAAAAAATTTAAAATTGTTCATATTGAAATAAGTAAAATTAATTTAAATTTTCAATAAGTCATAATAGTTAGTATAGTTAAAGTTTTCGAAATGAAATCCATTATATTAATTGCGCTGGGTTTTTAAAATTCGGTTTTTTTAAATTAATTTGTTAATTTTTTTTCACTTCTTTTAAACAATGTTGTAACTCCATCTCAAAAGGCTATACTAAGAGCACAGTTTACGTAAAATGGGAGCGATGATGGCTAAGACCTAGAAGTGAAACTACCTTTAAATAAATACTTTAATTATTTGGTTGCGCTTTGGTAAAATTTTTGGATAACTAAAGTAGAGGCAAGTGGCTGCTATCATGACCGCGTACTTTATTACGCAATTTTGTTAGCTCTACGATTTTCGGAATGGAATATTCTCATTCCCCCAATCCATGTTTGATGGCATTCGAGGCTTGAAACACTTCGCATATTGCTTATTGCGACAGCCGCTGACAATAAGATTACTTGAAAATTAATAGGCGAAACAGTGTGCCTGTTGACCATATTTGCTCAAATACTTGTTTAACATATGTGAAATGTATATATTAAATAGCCATATCCATGAACACTACAATGCTTCATTGTGTGGGAACTACAACCGGATATGATCGTTTGTGCTCTACGCCTGAAGCAAAACAATAAACCGATTTATTACACAGGGGAACACAAAAAAAAAGGTTCTGTTTCTGAAAGGCGTAAGCTTTTCGGTGTGCTAAAAACGAATCTGAGGTCTAAATTTACTCATCGCCCTTAGTGTTTGCCCCAGCACCTCCCGCCACCCCCGTAAATTGTCAAATATCTAGATTACATAAAAACAACGGAAAAACTAATATTGTGTCCTACGTTTTTTGGTATGCTCCCTTACCTTTCAATTTTGCTTCAGCAATCCCAAAACCTTCCCAAAACTCAAATTTTGATATTTTGTTAAAGTTCAATTAAGGCTTTTGGAGTATAAAAACGAATTTGGGTTCTAAATTTACCGATCATCTTTATGCTTTGCTAATATAATATTTACTTTACTTTTTGTATTAATGTTATATTAATCAAAGAACCGCCCTTGTAGAAAAAAGTGAAGTAATTACTGTGGCACATAGATAGATCTTTTATTTTAAATTATTTTATTTCAGTCTTTTTGCTTTTGTAACTAGGACACCTCCACGTGGGGAAGGCGGATAACTCAAATTTCCAGCGAATTTGCCAGATTAAAAAATGCCTTCATGGCAAAAATAGGTAAAAACAGGTCTACGATCCAAGGGAAGGAAATCTCAGTATGGCCAGCAGATCAGGGTGGGGGAAGTGGGCCCGCAGGCGTCGTTTTCATTCCACCGTAGCTCTTCTTTGGTAGGTAACTTGTCCTCAGTAGAGTTAAGGGCTGGTGGTAATTTTGAAATTTTAAAATATCGTAAAATAGTCTTTGAAGCCAATGAAGTACTTTTTTTTTTAAATGCCTTAATGTTTTGATACTTGACGCAAATGAATAGTGGATGCCTAAAATCATCTGTTCTGCTTGTGTGACTATGATGAGTCGGTATGAAAAAAAATTTAAAAATGGTGCAAGTTCTTAAGTTTACAGATCCTACAATTTGGCGAAGACCTAAGTCAATGTCAGATTGTTTCTGTTGCAAAACAGATGTGACGGGTTTAATGCTAAAAATAAACCTCATTCATATCATGTTTATACCAATCGAAACGCGAAGTATTTTTTTTTGCACTTTGATTTTTTTATAGACTACATACATATACATTGATATCTCGCTGCCTCAGTATGCATGTTTGTTTTATTTTTCTCATATAAGCGTCATATGGTGACTTCGTGGTGCGATATCGATGCAACCTTCGTTACGCGATATTACTCCAATGCCAATAGACAAATTTTACAAAAAATATAGGATAAACAAAAGTAATTTATACTGAATAAAGTAGTATTAATAAACAATGAGAATGGTATAGTGTGAATGGCAAAATTATTTCGCTTTATCCTTTCAGCACATTTGAGTGCCGCTTTTATTTCCAAATGGCTGTAGCGTCTAAGTCGACACATTGTTGATGCGAAAGCTTTTCAGATTTTAATCATGTATGTATGTCGTTGTGTGAGTGGCACATAACATAAATTTGAATTTTAATGCACTAAGATACGAGTATAACAATATAATGTAAATAAATCCATGTAGATAGTTCTGATTCACTTTTATTCAAGTTTTTCTTGTTTATGGCCGTCAGTGGAAGCCAGAAGTTCATACATTCAAAAAGCAAACAAAAAAAAACTCGTGCATATGAACATATGAGAGTATGTACGTATGTGTGTATGTGCATGAAAGTGTAACAAAATTCATGCGTTTCTCTCTTAGCTCAGTTAACTTCTGTGCTTTACTGCTTGTGTTTTTGGCAAATTCTGGTTGCGTAGCTGATATGCTAAAAACAGTTTGCCACATGGTGGCATGCCACGTGGCTCAGTTGAACTTTTACTTTCTTCCATATTTCTTATGATGCCAAACACTTCTGTTTTATTGCTATGTATGCCATATGTTTTGCTGCTGCAGCATTTGAAAGCATCTTCCATATAGTATTTTTTTGATTTATTTTATGGGTTTTTTTTTTGTCATGGCTTTGGTATGCTTGTTTTTCGTCCTGGGGAGTTTGGAAAGTTTTGATTTAAAAGTTTAATATGCCTGTTTATATGCCAAGTCATATGCAACTTTGTGGAATATTAATTTTTTTTCTTCTAACTGCTGTTGCTATTTTCATAGCCGTGTGGCTTAATTGGCTGTCATATAAATAAAGTTGTTAAAAACATTAGCTAGGGATCTACTTAATGCAAAACGCCGGCAAATTTTTTTGTTAAATGATGCTCGTTTGAAAATAAATTTACCTCGTTGAAAAGTATTTTTTAGACCAGTCTTGAACTACTGAATATGAAAATGAGTTTAGTTTATTTTTCTAAAGCAGCATTTTCGAGATATGTATAAGCAAAACGCTTGCTTTCGAGGTCCCTTTGTTATTGTCACAAAACTCAAAAATAGCAAATTAAACTAAATATCTATGAACTCCGCTCTTATGCTACATTATACTTCATTACACTGATATGTCTTTCGTGTTAATCGGAATACTATTTTTTTTTATTTAAGGTCCTTTAAGTGCAATAAATAAATATATTTCCCAGGTTTTTCGAAAAACTCTTATATTTATTAACCCATTTTAGTTTATAAACTTTGTAAAAGAAATAATAAAAAGTGTTTCATTAGGACACAACGTTTGTACGGACTTTGGCCCGCTAACTGTAAAATTCCCACCCAAATTTCCACATCACGTCTTGGTTTCGACATACAGGGTGCAGAAAGGCTTTCACGAATTTACTCCAAAGTAGTTGACTGTTTTATGAATCAGAATTCTAAAAACTGATCTGAATTAAACATACAATTATACAAACTTTGATATACAAAGCGTTCACATTCGTTTAGACCTTTGACCTGTTGGAGAAATTTTTATGGCAAAAAATTAAAAACAAAATTGAGTATTTTAGCGAGTTACTTCAAACTATAACTTTTGAACAAAAAAAAAAACAAACTAGAAAACAATGATAGATTTCTGTTGAAGTCTGTGCAAATTACAACAAAAAAAAAATGGTTCTACAAAAATCAAGAGGCGAATTCGCCGTCATTGGCCGGACAGCTGCTGTTTACTCTCATCAATGATTTCTCGAAAAGCGTACGATTCACAACTTAGTTCGGCACTTTTTGCTTTGATCTCAAGTAAACAGCTGCTGGTTATACAAAAATTGTTCTACATAACAGCATTCAAATGATATTTTTAGATTTTTCTTCGTAAAAGTACCATTAACATTTTGTAGCCTTTTTTGGTTCAGAAGTTATTGGCAAAAGCTACTCGAAAATGTATGAACAGTTTTCGACTTTTTAGCTATTTTTTGGCATTAAAGTGACTCTAACTGTTAGAAAATCGATAAGAATTTAAACAAAATTCGCATAACTTTTTGCTTAACTCAGACTACTTTTTAGAATTGCGCGATTTGTAAAACACTGTTTGGAAAACATTAAGCAAAAGTCAACCTATGTTGGAAAAAACTTATGAAAAACTTCAGCACTCTGTATCTTACAATCTACACGATACGGAAAAAGTTTTCAGAATCAGCGGACCTAGGTCCATATAAAAGGTGATATCACATTGCATTGTGAAATCGAAAGTTTTTGACAGATTTTCAACTTAAAAATTAATGTAGGAACATTTTTTATTTGTAATAACTTATATTTTCTGTCCAATTTAGATGTTTTTGTGCTCCACATATTTGCAATGAAATAATCGTCCAACAAACAAAATGAAATTCTCCTCCATAAAACATCGACTAAAAAATAATAAATAAAAATTTAATATTTTCGAAGGAGCTCATAAAAGTCCTTTATTTTGTTTTTGTTTTTGCCTATCACAGCGTTTTTACTGCAAGGCAAGTTCAGTGGAATCTGCCTTGTATAGCCTTTTCAAGTCGATAGGGGAATATTTCATGTGTAGGAGCTTTTCGCTGGGCAAAATCGACGATATCGATGGGACTATTAATAATATATTACCTGAGAGTATCATCAATTTCTCTTCATCGTCATTGGCCCGCTAGTTTTCCCTTTTACAAGCTGGATAAAAAAGCGAAGCGATGTGAATGGGTCTGAAGTTGAACGAGGGGAAAACCAAGTACCACCTATCATTAATTTAACTCCGCATTCGCAACTTGGCTGAAACATCACTGGTGTAAATTACAATATCGAAAAAATGGAGTGCTTTTTTATCTTGGTTAGTTCCACTTCGATAATAATGTCAATGACAGAAATCAACGGAAAATCTCGCTTGCCAATCAGTGCTACTGTGGGCTGATTAGGCAACTACGTAGTTGTTATTGTGTGACGCAGAAGCATCGATGCTATCAATCAACATTAGATGAGGTTGCTGTAGGAGTGTCCGAGATAAATATTTCCTAAAAGATTTTAAAAGGTCATGTTGTACCTGTGGAAGAAACTGATCCAGCTTTGAAATACGGTACCCGCTTGCCCATCAAGAAGAAAGAGTGTGGCCTAATACAGGGGTGTTCAACGGTGGGCATCAAAAACTCCAGTCTAGCTATAAACCCTACAAAAACCGAGCTCGTTCTTTTGACAAAAAAAGTACAAAATTTCCACATAACTCTCGGTAACTTTCATTTCGATCAAATAATTGTTAGTAGGATAATATGAGCACCTCACTAAAATGCCCCTGGTTGCGATTGGATTAATAGAAGGTAGCAACAATTTTTTGTAATATCTTAAGAAATCTTTGGCATAAAACTTAGTGTTTTAATATTCGAAAAACACTTTCGCTTTTACAAACTGTAAAAAGAAATTATGGCGAGATGCAGCTAAATCCTTTTGGTGTTTGATTGAGCTGCTAAATTGCTTGCCCCACTGTGTAATCTACTAATTGTGTTGATCTGTTATGTACTAACTTTTCTTTATACCTCCTTGATGTACATGTCAAATATTGGGTATGAAATGTAGAGCTTTAAAGTTTTGGAGTTTTTGAATTTCACTTAAATTAGCCAAAAGCAACGTGCTCCATTTTTCTGCTTTTGCCATGCCAAGCCACTTCAAATGAAGAAAAAAATTTGCATAGTTTATTGCAAGAAATACTCTACGAACAGCTGAGATATCAATTCAAACAATTCTAACATTTTCTTATCTTAATTTATGCTCAACACATGCAACTACTCACACACACTAACACGCTCGTCTACATAGCCATAGCATGGTCAGCTTTTCATTTCGACATACATATTTTTACTTTTCCAAATACAAAAGTCTTTTAACCCCTTCTGGTAGGATAACTTAAATAAGCTGCTAAAAGTTCGCTATATAATCGTACAATAGCTCTTTTCAACTCAACGAACGACTTGGAACTTCACGCTATTCAACAATGCACCCTTTATATTTCGTCGCCCCCGACAAGTGGCAATGTGGTAGAAAAATTCCATTGTTTGTTGCATGAGTCAACACAGTGGCAACGACAGCAGACAGTAAGTAAAAACAAAAAAAAAGCATGAAAAATCAAACAACAAATAACTACAAAAGAGTGGCAGATGGAGTAACCAAAAAACAAGTTGGAGGGAGATGGCGATTTTCATATGAAAAGCGCAACATATTCGGCAAGTGAACGTGCATATGTTGATTCTTTTTTTTTTGGATTTGTTGTTTTTGTTGTTGTTGTTCTCGCACAAAACACAACTCCCTCTATAAATTGCAAAACTGTCAAACAACGCGAAACACTAACGGCGCGGCAATGGAATTGAAACTGCATACACAACAAAGAAAGAAAGGAAGTATGTATATACGACTGAAATGCGGGGATGGATATGTAGAATATAAAAACGAGTGTTGTAGTTCGAAGGAGGTTCAAGGAAATACAGAAGAGAAAAGTGGTTGACACGTGAGGAAAAGTAGAATTGTAACATTTATTACATTCTTGCCCGCAATCTTTTTGAACACTACATAGTAATTCTCTTAAGTAGTTCGCATACAGAAACTGTAAAAGCTGATCAAAATTGGAAATATTCTGAGCAAGAATGAAATAATACCAGATTGCGTCATCGCGGGCGACAGCGTACACGTCACAACGAGCTAGTTTGCTTTTAAAAGCGGGAGTTCATCTTCTCCTAAATAAATTTTGGTCATAGTGGTGTTAGTGGAAAAAGCGGGAAAACTTTCCCTTAATGATTTATTTTTATTGCAGCTGATGCCGTACAAAGCACTTCATATTTATTATTATACCTGGTGCCTTTCTTCATCTAACTGTGAATTTTAATAGCATAAAGCGACCGAAATAGATGTAGATATCTTTGCATCAACATTTTCAGAATAAAAAGCGAAATCGATTAATCGATGACTGTTTGCCCATCTGCCCATCCGTTCGTTTGTCCGTGCCATGGATAACTCGAGGCAATATTGCGATGTCTCAACGAAACTTGGTACACACATTGGCACCGAACCAAAATAGGTTCGTATTGAAAATGGATATTAACCACACCCACATAACTGTGTTTTGTGATAGCGATTTGTCAGTAAATATTAAAGATAATTTGGTAAAATTTTATACACAGCATTGAAGAAAGATATACTGTGATTTTTTTTCGAAAATGGGCGTGGCATTATCCACTTTAGAGAAAATAAGTATACCTCCGAAACAAGCTTACCGCTATCTTCCAAATTTGGTGCACACGTTCGACTTTGGTACTCCTAGTACTAGTTTTACTAACTTCTGCTACTATTTTTACTAATTTCTCCTACTATTTTTACTAATGCTACTGCTAATTACTACTACAATTTTTGCTATTTTCTACTACAATTTTTAGTAATGCTACTACAAATTACTGAACTATTTTTATTAATTTCTACTAAAATTCTTACTATAGCTGCTACTAATAACTACTGCTTTTTCCTAATTTCTGCTACTATTTTTGCTAATTTCTACAAAAACTTTTAGTAATTTCTACTACTATTTTTTACTAATAGTACTACTAATTCCTACTGCTATTTCTGCTAAATATTTTACTAATGTTACTAATAATAACAACTGCCTTTTTCCACTAATTCCTACTACTATTTTTACTAATGCTACTACTACATAATAACTCAACTATTTTTCTTAATTTCTACTACTAGTTCTATTAATGCTACTACTAATTACTTCTACTATTTTTACTATTTTCTACTAAAATTTTATTTAATGCTACTACTAATAACTACTGCCTTATTTTACTAATTTCTACTACGATTTTTACAAATTCTACTACAAATAACTCAACTATTTTTCTTAATTTCTACTACGGTTTTTACTAATGCTGCCACTAATTGCTATTACTATTTTTACTACCACTACTTATTCCTACTACTATCTTTACTAATTCCTACTAAAATTTTTACTAATGCTACAACTAATAACTACTGCCCTTTTTAAACTAACTTTCACTACTATTTTTTAAATTTCTACTGCTATTTTCACTTATGCTCTCACTAATTCCTACCATTTTGACCAAAGTCGACTACTATTTTTACTAATGCCACTATTAATCACTGCGACTATTTTTACATATTTCTGCTATTATTCATACAATACTAATTACTACTACTATTTTAAGCTAAACTACTAATTTCTACTACTATTTTTTGCAAATGCTATTTCTAAGTTGTACTATTATTTTTGCCAGTGTTAATACTATTTTTAATAATTTCTACTACTATATTTACCAGCTACTACTAATTTCCACTACTATTTTTACCAATTTCCTCTGCTAAAGGGCCCGTTTTAATGTAACCTAGTTGCAAAAAAACACCAGGTAGGATAAGAAATAGCATGTAAAATAACAACACTAACTCGGAAAAATATGCGAGTTGAGCCAACTCGGTTATATGATATCCGACCTGAGATGAAGTGTTGTGAAGCAGAAAACCCGCTCTATTGTGAATGGGCTCTGGAAAAATAATTGGGAAATTTCAATCAACTGTCAAATCTTGTTTGTTTTATGGATACATGTGATGGGATAATTGAGTATTTGAGATGCTACCTCGCCCGGAAAGCGGAGTTGGAGCACCCAAAAAGAAAGAGGTTGGTCTACGCGAACGTGTTGGATGGCATGGTGTCAATGGCGATCACGGTAGGTTCAAGAAATATATGTTTGAACAAATTATATTTATTTACATAATCCTCTTTCAGGACTTAGAAAGGACGCCGCTGTGTTTGGAGTCGAAGATGCGCAGTCTTCTCCAGACCTATAAGGCAGCACGGGGCAACAACAGCAGAACTGGCGCCTGTCCATGCCTTGCCCCCTATATGGAGCAAATGGACGAAATATTTGGAAGAAGTCCCATTATTTCAAACGACCACACGGTTGATGTGGGTTGCAGACCGTTTGAAACACTTTCGGCAAATGTGCTGTCTGGAAAAAATAGCTAACAGAAATTACTCTGTCTAGCAATAGCTTTTTAAAACGTAACACTGAGTTTCAGTGAAAACCTTGTAGTGAATTTTTGCGCTCGTTTTTATAAAACACGCGGAAGAGCATCAACTTAACAATTTTTCAAAAGACATCGGTAACATTTTGCTGTACAATGTGCAAATGTGCAAGGGTTTTATAAAAGCGAGCACGAAGAATTTACATCAAAAACATTGCAAAAACTTCACTAAAATGTTTTCACTGAAACTGGATTTTGTTTTAATCTGCTTTTGGTTTTTATTTTACTTGTAATTAGAATAAGAAATGATCTGAATTGAATTTTATATGTGATACTCCTTGTGAATTCATTCTAGTTTTATAGATTTTAAGTTGGATGAAATGCAATGAATTCTTGTAAATATTTTTATTAGTGGATTTAAAGATATAAATATATATGTACATATATGCAGTGAAATTTTTAAATAATATTTTGTTGTCTTAAATAATTAAAAAGGGTTTGCCTTCTGTCAAGGGCCGCGTCTAGGTTTCATTCTTCAAAACCTTCATCAAGTGCAAACGTATTTTCATCGCTCACATTGTTGATATCGCACAAATTTGCTAGTTGCCTAAATGCCACTGTATTGCTTACATACCAAATGTACATATACAAGGTGGCGCAAAAGTAAACTTCCGATGTTCTTTGGCTGTAATTTAAAAAAAAAAATGAAAAACTTTGATTCTTCTTGTGGATTATTTTTATTTGGTCTTTTAATTTTTTTACATCAAGTCGAGAATATGATGTCATGTAAATGGCCGCCGCCACAGTTGATTGTCATTTGAGCCCTTTTCTCTCTTCGAGGCGAGCGGCTAAACGTCGCAGTGTTTCACCAGTAGGCGTTGGACGGCCAGGAAATCTGCGACGAAATTCACGTTGTGCCAAAGTCACCGACCGATTATTGGTCAAATAAATAGTCAGCAATATTCCGCGTTCTGGAGCAGTGTAGCGTAACATTGTTTATTAACGTGTATTTCGCATGTGTTTACTACACAAATGTCAAAACAGAACTGACATTTTGGGGCCAATCGCAAAACTTATAGCATTTTCTGATACGAGGATTACTTTAGCGCCACCTTGAACACGGATTTTTTTGGTAATATACGCGTCCTATGACCACCAGATGTGGCAGGTACGTAGTTAAGACTCCGAATGCTTCACTGAAAATAAAATGGCATTAAGTTTATGCATTTCTTTTACAAACATTTTGTTATTACTTGTTAGATATTCCACCGTTTGGCGTCTTAGCCTCATGTGCATTTAGAAAACTGCCTCACTCATTGCATCGAGTGTACCTTCAAAATTGGAGCACTTCTCATGGGCCTCGTTTTCACTCTCCGAGCCTTCAGAAGAGTTGGAGCTGGCATATATCGCTTCCAATACTTCTAGTACTTCTTGCATCTCTCTACTACGACGTGATTTGCAATGCTCACCCGTGTACAAAGGCATAATCTACAAACGTAAAAGGTTATTTAATGCATTTATTTAATGTTTTTAAATAAATTTAATAACTTACCACAGAATGCTCAGAATTGCTCATTTTGTTTTGCTTCTTTAAAATTTCACTAAACAAATCATATGTTTAATGAGAGATTTTGGCTGTGTTGTGAAGTAACTAAAATGCAACTAGGTTACATGAAAACGGGCCCTAAGTACTACCACAATTACTACTTCTACTACTATCATAACTATTACTACTACTACTAATGACTACTCCACGACTACTCCCATATTTAAATCTCGTTGTACAGTCGGCACAGAAGTTTTATTTCACTTGAACGCACTAATCTTTTTTTTCATAATTTTGTGCAAGTTTCTCCAAATATAGATTCCGACTTCTTTTTTAACTGTCTCCGATTCAATAAACCCGAAAGCAGGGCTAATATAAGGATAAAGTGATAACAGGCTCTTATATCAACAATCAATGCAAGACAAATTATAAGGCGGTCACGTATTGTGCTATAAATTAAAGTAATATACGCATTAGAAGGAAAAAAGATTGTTGTTTAGTTTTAAATTTTATTCATGGTTAGCATTTACTTGGGTGGAAATAAGGTTGCACAACAGAACCAAATAAAACATTGGAAAATTTTAATCGAAGCCCAAGCGAAGGTCCCCATGAACTAAAATAACAAATAATTCTAGTGTATGTACAATTTCTGTTATTATTATTATTTATAGCAGTTAGAAAAGTTTGTATATTTGAAAATTAAAAGAAGGGATAGCTGTGGCAGCAGATGCCGTAAGGTATGCTAATATTTTATAATGAAAAAAAGGAGAACATATTTTATATTTCTCATTTTAAATTAGAGTTAATTCTTAACGGAATTTACATATTATGTGTGTTTAGGTGTTTATGTTATACAATTAAAATAATTGTTTTGATCTTATATATGTGCCTATATGTATGTATGTATGAGTATGTGTGGTGGTAAAGGTCAGATAACTTTAGGAATAGGATAATTTTGTTCATGTTTTCTAGGTTATGGCAAGAAAAGGAGTTGAGTGGGGTTGATACTACGAAAGATATGTATTCCGAGTGTTGTCATGGAACAGCAGGAGTCGAGGATGTGTTCTATGGACGATTCAATATGAATTTGGCATGCTGGGCAGTACGAAGCAGAATTGCTGTCTATGTGGCATAGTTTAGTAATGCTTTGAGTGTCTCAGTTGAAGTCTTACTATTTAAATTTAGTCTACACTTGTAAAATAATTTTTTAAATACATTTTAGGTAAATGAGTAAACTTCAATGTGTTGTTCTTTGTAAACTTGCGGTAGTGGAATTTTCATATATTTTACGTTGAAGTTGTGAGTACTTATGAGAGGTGAATTTGCTCAGTTTTACATTTATTATTTGAATTGCCTCTAATATAGCAATAGTTTTGGCCAATAGAACTGAGAAGTAAAGTGAAAGCATTCCTGTTTTCTGTAGTTATGGAAATATTGGGGGAGTTTGTTTGATTGCTGCGGGATATCGGTGTAAATGAATTTGCAGTTTTCATCGTTGGCTTTGATTTTTAGGAGCTCTTGGTATATTGATTTATTTGTGTCATGTTTGCTTTTAGACTTTAGAGATATGTTCAAAAGTTAGCCGTTTATTATTTTGGTCGGGATAAAGTAGGAGATTAAATTGTGTCAGTTTAGATATTATTTTATTAACGACTTTTCTTATACTTTTCTTTCGTAGCTCTTTTTTCTTCTTTTGTAGCTATTTTAAGAGAGGTGTAACGTGGGACTTTAGAAGTGGTCCGAAAGGGTTGGCTGTGAGGTTAATTGTCTATGTTTGGGAGTCTGGCTACCTGAGGCAAATACGCGAAATAATTGGAAGAAGCAGTGCATTTTTCAGTTGGATAAGCAAATGAATGAATGTTGTTTGAAGGATAGTATATAATTAAAGGATAGTGTAGGAATGGAGGCCCTTAAAAAGAAAGAGGTTGAGTTGTAGAAAATGTTATTGTTAACTCAAGAAAAAACCATCGAAATAGTGATCGACATATATGGATGTATATAAAGATATTTGTTTAACTATTTCATTTTTTACCTTTATTTAATTTTAAGAAAAGAAATGAATTTACGTGCTACCTGAAATATATCCAACTGTTAACTTTAAGAAAAGAAGATCTATTAGTCTTAAGACCACAAAATGAATGTGAGCACATATTTAATAACTTATTTTAAATATTAAGTTAAAAAATTACAAATTCGTTTACATTTTTAAATTACATTGATAATGTTTTCATAATTCGTAATCTAATTTCTTATGTTATGTTTGTTTTTTATTTAATTGGCAGCTTAAGCGATTTTGGCCGAACTTCTTCTGCAATTTGTGGTGTGCGTCTTTTTGTTGTCACTCAAATTGAGGACCTACAGTTTTACGCCGAATCCGAACGTCGAATGTTTTTGTGAGAAGTTTTTTATGGCAGAAATTCCCTCGGAGGTTTGCCATTGCCTGTTGAGAGGCGATCGTTATTAGAAAAAATGTTTGATCTTGCTTCCCCGGGCAAAATTTGAACCGGGCACCCACCGAATGAAGCGCGCGCACGCAACACACTCGGCTACGGCGGCCGCCTCTTTTATTTGCTTCTTCATATTATTCGGCTATAATATCAGGTGCTGTATCATCCTCAACACTAAAGTGAATACACGTGTTGTGCAATGCACATGCCAATTTATTATTATAACTACTTTTCCTAGGGAATAATGTAGCTAGCAAACACTTAGCAAGCATCGAAATCTATTTTTTTAAATTTACTTTTTTTTTGTTTTGCTTTGAAATTTGTTCTTATTTTGTCGTTTTGCTATGGAATTTGCTGAAAACACATTCACAACTTCCTGCTACTGAAGAATGGAAGTATTTTTATGTGCGCAACATCGAACCCAGAGAATTTTGTTTTCTTGAAAAAAAATTTTTTTTTCACTTATTTTATCATCCCCCTTCATTGATAACTTTATCCAGCATGGGCACAACCGGTACTCCAAAATATCTAACATTTTCTTGAGTATTTTAGAGAACGTGAACTGGGCCCCACATCAGAATCCTCGCCAACACCATACTGCTAACCTCTTTCTGAGAAGAAGCGCGAAATTGCCACTAATCGACATAAAAGAGTCACTGGCGAAAATTTTACGATTGCCGCAAGCTCTTCCTCTAGAACGCTTAAAACGTTTCTGAATGCGTCTTTGTTAAAGAGAAATATTACACTGAAATGAATACATGCAATTGTTGTGCAATTGTTGGGCGAAGCCTGTTCTTCCTTCTGGGAGAGACAAATGAGCAGCGACCAAAGACCCCATTATAATTATCTTTCAATTAAATTGTAATTAATTAAACGAACTTTCTCATAAACGGCTAATGAATGCTGGTTTTCAATTTCACTCTTTTCCTGCAATAATACCGTGTGCGCGCTTCATTCGGCGGGTCCAGGGTTCAAATCCTGCCTAGAGCAAGTAACATAAAAAATTATATAAAATTTTTTTTCTAATAGCGGTCCCCCCTCGGCGGGTAAAGGCCAACCTCCGAGAGTAGTTCTGCCATGAAAAAACTTCTCACAAAAAAATTTGAAGTTCGGAGTCGGCGTATAACTGTAAGTCCCTTAATTTGTGTTACAACATCTAGACGCGCACCGCAAATTGTAGGAGAAGTTTGATCAAAATCGTTTAGCGCCAATTAAGTAAGTAAGTAAGAGCTTCAAGTTCGTAACTAAGAAAATTCGGGTTCTAGCGTAGGCGTGTGATACTTTGAAAACTTTCAAAGTTAAGCTATTGTAGCTTCGTTGCCACCGATGCATATCCATATATTTTGCAAGAAGTTTTGATTTTGAGAAGTCGAAATATAGCACTCCATATATTTTGCAAGAAGTTTTGATTTTGAGAAGTCGAAATATAGCACTTACATACGTAAATAAATTCCAGCATTCATTTTAAATTTTCAGGTTATGAAATAAAAAAGTAAATACACAGCTTTAACGTGTGGTTTGCAACGGACCAAAATTACACCGTTCATATTACATTGGCTCTATGAGGAGCATTTTCATTGCCATTACCAATTTGCTTGCTCTTTGCAAGGCACAATTTCCATACGCACATAGTTAGTCACATACCGATACACAAAGTTAATTCCTTTTCATTTCCTACTGTCATTCACATATCACAGCAATAACAACAGAAAAAAACAACAAAAAAATAGAAGGAAAATCATTCGCCACTCAAACACCGCATTTCACAGCTATTTATTGAAGTAACTTTCAAACATCTGTACCACTGTGTGTGTTTGTGTGTTCAGCAACATTTTCCTTTTTTTATTTTTTTTTGTCATTTATTTATTTATTTTTTGTAGGTATGCTTAGAAGTGATTGTTGATAGCGCAATGGCATCTCAAGGACATACTTTATATATTCCGATTTCACTGATACGCTTCTTTTGCATTATTGAACCACTTTTCAAGCCATCGCTGCTGCTGACTTTGCTGCTTAGTGTTGTGTTTTTTTTTGCTGTTTCTGTTTCTGCATACAGTTATAGAGCCCTGAGTAAATGTATATGTATGTACATTCACATATATTTTATAGTATATAAGTATTTACATTTTTCTAACTAAACTCAAACAACAGCAAACTATACAAATGCTAGCTCAATGCTTTTATCAACGACTGCTCTGTTTCTGCACAGCTTTAGTGTAGACAAAGACGAAGTGCGGCGGCAGAGTCGATGGACAATTGGAACGCAAAAAGTAACTGAAAAGAATTGGAAAAAATCCAACCCAATCACTTTTATTGTACTCATGCAATATTTATAAGTTTTACATCTCCACACTTATTCGCCGTTCAAGCGTCCTTTATCTGATTCAAGCTGGCTCATCGTTATCAGTTAAGCGTTGAATGCCGCAAAATACAACACTGATGCTGTTTTCGTATATAGCAGGGAATAGAGCAACAAACACGCACTACCACACAATAGTGGCGACAAAACTCACTGGTCGCTACGCAATTGCTCCATCCCTTGCTCGCTTGTTTAACTGCTGTTGCGCGCCCTGTATTGTCATCGCGGCAATTCGAACAACTGCCCAGTAGCAAATGGTATAGGCTTTCCAATGAAGTGGGAATTTGCAGCTCCAGTATACGAGAGCTTCCAGCACCGATGACATTTTGTACAGGGCTTGTGTTTGAAAACCCATTCATACCACTTCACTTACATCTTCCAATGAAGAATTCATAAGGGCAAGTTGTCACTTCATTATCTTTTGTAAGCGAAGTGGTATTGTGTACAACTTGATGCTTCATTGAACATTGCAATCGAAATGGAAATTGGTGCAAATTACTGCTTCGTTGTACATAACAAGTGAAGTGGTAATGTGCTCAACTTGCTACTTCATTGCCATTTGCATGCGAAATAGTAAGCCAACCCGCTCCCCAAATTAAACATTGAAATTTTCAAAAATATACAGAAAAATTAAGAAATATATTTGGTTGAAAAAAACGATAAAAATTTTTTTTATAAAAACTTAAACATAATCAATTCATATTTAAAATAAAAATAAATTTCTGTGAAAATCTTGAAGTTTGCTGGAAACTGCTCCAATTTTCAACAATTTCCACATCATCGGAATTTTCATTTAATATTTCACAATCATTTAAAGTTTTTTTGTCAACAATTGTGTCTAAAGTATTTCTATTTAAAATATTTTGCAACTCTTCTTTAATCAACCGCTTTTGGTATCGATTGGAATACATTTTAATAATGCAGTTTATAAATATTATATTGAGTTATGAATACCTATCTATTATTATTTAATTTACAATTTAGATTTTTTTTTTTAAACACCCCCTTTGTCCTTTACGAGTCTACGTACAAAAGAAAACTAAACAAGGAAACAAATTTTCAAATGCTGGTCACACAATATGCACAAATTTGTTGAAATTAGATGTAGACATTCTGGGAAGGAATGTAAACATGCAAAAAAACCGTAATTTTACAATAACAAATCAGTAGCGCGTGCTGTCTACGATAGCCGAAAACGGTACCCGCGAGCACGAGTTTGTGTTATTGCTACTACTCAACAACAATTATTGGCGCCGGTGGTTAGCGCCGCCAGTCGCTGCTGTCGCGAGCATCGGTTATGAATTCTCTGAATTACAACTTCATATTACTAAACTCATCGGTTCACAAATTTGCTACTGGGTGCTTACATTCACACACACACACACGTACACACCCGCTCACAGCCAAACATATATGTACATACAGTTACTGACAATATAATATAATCAAGCATTCCCTCCACATATATTTGCCGAAAAAACTTATTAAAAACATTTCTTAAACAAATCAAAAAATTTATTTTGTTTTGTTTAATAATTTATCATAAAAGTAACTCAAACGCGCATGAATAGTTATTTCATTAAAGAAAACAATCTTTTAAAGTAGACAGTCGTGAAACTCAATTGGCAAAAAAATTGAATAAGAGAACTAAATCTCGAATATAGTAATAGGCACGTTTCCTTGCACCAGAGGTGCAAAAGAACGCTCCAACTTGGATAAAATTTCCAAAAGCAACCCTGTTAGTCTCTTCCATGAATGTTGCGATTTGTTTAGGGCTATTTAAAAACGGAAAATAGTTATGCCGGTTATTTTTAGGTTCATGCAGTTATATATTTAAAAATACTAGGCAAATAAAAACGAATTGGGTCTTAAATCTAAATTTCCCATTTACATAGTTTCTTCGGGTTCATTCACAATAGCGCAGTTTTTCACTTTCCAACACTGCACCTCAGATCGGATATCATTTTACCGAATTGGCTCAATTCGCATATTTTTCCGAGTTAGTGTTGTTGCTTTACATGCAATAAGTTAACCCACCTAATGGTATTTTGCAACTAGGTTACAAAGAAACGGGCCCAATATAACGCCATTAAAAAGTGTGACAGTTTTGAAACTTTGTAGCAAAGCCTTTATTTGCAAGTACGGGGTGGGCCAAAAGAAACCAAGGGGTGTAAGAGTTTAATAACTTTTTCATTTATTAATTTTTTTTATTTTTTCTTTCAGATTATATAATATACAAAAGGGAAATTTTTTTACACTAAGTATGAAAAATGATGTCTCTGAAATGACCACCGTTTTCAGCTTCGCACTGATGGGCTCTTTTTAGAGCATTTTCCATAACATCTTTCAAAACTTGTGGCTGTAGCGTTCAAGGATTGTCTCCGGCTTGTTCACATCCACTCGCTCCTTCAAATAACCCCAAAGAAAATAGTCGGGTGCTGTCAAATCTGGCGATCGCGCTGGCCAAATAATTTCCGAATTTCTGGAAATTATTCGCCCTCCAAAAATTTGGCTTAAAAGTGCCATTGTGTCTCGGGCAGTATGGGCACTGGCTCCGTCCTGCTGAAACCACATACCAGGTCTGTTTTCAAGAGCAGGACGTAAAAAATTTTCTATCATAAACCGATACCGCTCTCCATTTACGGTTACAGCACTTCCATCTTCATTCTCGAAGAAGTAAGGTCCAATGACATTTTCAGATGTGATCCCACACCATACTGTACACCTGATGGGGTGCAATTGGCGTTGATGAATGGCTCTTGGATTTTGAGAACCGCAGAGCCTACAGTTCTGCTTATTAACAAAGCCATTCAAATGAAAATGAGCTTCATCACTCATAACCAAATTTTTAATAAAGTAGATTTCATTTCTGGCTCACTCTTGAAATTTAACTGCAAAATTTAGACGTTGCCGATGATCTGCGGGTTTTAATAAAATAAATAAAATTAAAAAAAAAATAATAAACGAAAAAGTTATTAAACTCTTACACCCCTTGGTTTCTTTTGGCCCACCCTGTACTTCAGTGCATCTTTTCGGCATAGATTTTACGAAGGTCTCACAGAACGACTTTGGTATGGAATACAAAGCTTTCTGGATACATTGCCAAAGTTCTACGTTATTCTTTGATTTAGGTGACCCAAGCTTTTCCTTTACAATCTTGCACAAGTTCTCTATCGGGTTAAGATCCAGAGATTGCGAAGGCCACGTCATCATATCGATTCCACGAGTCTGTAAACACATTTTTACAAAACCCGAAGTATGTTTCGGGTTATTATCTTATTGAAACTGCCGAATCAAAGGCATGTTTCATTCGGCATTGAGTAGCATAACGTTTTCTAATATTCTTAGGTATCGGTACCTCTCCATGTTTTCCCGAACTCAAAATAGCGGCCCGACTACATACCATGAAAAACATCCCCATATCATTATATTTCCTCCTCCATGCTTGAATGTTTTTGTTGTGTACCTGGGATTCTATCTGCATTTTTCAGTCGCCGGACCCAGACTTTAACATCATTGCCCCCACCATGTTTACTTTAGATTCGTCGGACAATAAAATATTTCGCCACTTTTTTTGAATTTTCTGGACCGGACCAAGTTATGAGAGTTCGCGCGATAGTTTCGTGACAATCTGCCGAAGAGGTTCCCTTCAGCAGAATGACGTGCTTGAAGATATTTCCACGTTTATATTCTTCTGGACGCAGAAGATTTAAAAGGGTAGCGCGCTTTGATAGTCTCTCAACGAAAAATTATCGTACTCTGGCGTCGTTTTTTGCGGTCGACCTCTCAGTTCGCATTCTTTTTGAGGCGAAAGAGCAGTGAACACAAATTTTTGTGATCTGTTAATAATTTTTGCGATTGATATTTGCGTAAATAATTTTGTATGTGTTCAGGTTCCTCGGTTGTGCAGTGCTTTCCGCGACATATTTCTTCTAAATTAAAGCAAATTTCGCTAAATACGACAATTTATAACTCAATGTACACTTACAAAACAATTTACACACCAAAAATCACTTTTATTGCTTTTTTCCTTCTTTGAATCTATTATATTGTCATTATAGTAAAATGCCACCGTTGCGCGTTTTAAACGCAAAAGTAACAGCAAGACGAAAACGGATTTCCATCATGGGCCCGTTTTAAACGACAAATAGTGTAATAGATTCGATTACAGACAAAAGTTATCGGATATAGAATAGCAAAGAGGAAGAACCGCTGATTGTTTCGCACCAATCGACTTGATTCTATTTAATTGTCCGTAACTGCATATCCTCATATATTCACGAACTTTCGTCGTGTGCTTACCAGTTACATAAGTGCGATTTTTGTTTTGATATGTTACGTATACGCCATGCTCATCCATGTCGAGGCTGCTCCACACTGCGCCGCTGTCGGATACATTTTCGCCATTCGCTTCTATTGAGCTCCCTTTATTTTTGCTATTAGGTCATTTTGTTGTCTTTGTTGCTGTTGAGCTCCTTTCGAATGTCCTTTATTTAACTGCCATTGACGTGGCTGTGGTGTCCATCGCTGTTGCGCTTCTAAATTGGCAGCGGAAAACTATTTTTCAACAGGTATTTTCCGCTTCATGCACATCAGCACATCACCAGATCAGCATTAACAAACATCTACAGTAAATACCCGTACATTTGCGTTGTGACCATGAAGTTATTATATACCTGGATACATACTTTGTACCATTTTGAAGGAGACCTTGCTTCCTGTCGTTGCGGCGAGTGTTTTTTGTTTGTTTTTTGTAGCCTCTGTATCAGTTAGCTATGTATATACGTACGTATAGAGAATGCCATGGATTTGTGAAAGGTATAAATCCATCGTTTGTTTTCAGTTGACTCGATAGCCATTAAAGAAGAACACAAACTGCTTTGCACAATATAGGTATGTAATTATGGTATATGTGGGTATAGATATGTATGTGTGTGTGTGTGTTTCGTACTTGTTGATATTTATGTCCTTTCAATGCGGAAGATCTTCCGAGAAAGAAACATATTTAGATATATCACAGCGATATAAACACATTTACTTGGTCAACGTAATTTATAGCAGTCATATGGCTCAATAAACTCCATTAGCTTTCAAATATATACAACTTAAAATGTAGATTTTACATTTAAGAAATATTATGTAAAAATTTAAAAACTGATGTCGAATTTTTTTTATATTCGGACACTTCTGGTGAAGTGAAGCTGCGAGGCGCGCTTTGAAACATTTGCATTTAAAAAAAAATGCTTTTGATTTTTCAGTAAAAAAAATGTCTTACATTAGTACCAAGAAGAGTTTCCAATTTGTGTTGATTTTCGCGACAGACGAAGTTACCCTACTAGATGGCGGGGTATATCTTAGTTACGACGCTCAATTTCCTCACAGCGGTACATATGTTTAGAGGTTGGAGACTAGCAATTAGCAATTTTAATTCCACAAAACTCGGGCAACCCAAAGCCAACCGGCGGCGGGGTTCGACTGTCTCTCTGGAGCCAGGGTCGTCACAGCTGGGATAGAATCTGTTGTAGGGTAATCCAATTTCTTCGACATGCACTCCTATGGGTTAGTGTTCTGTGCAAACTGTCGTGCGTTTGTAGGTATTTTCTTTGCTCATACCTAAAAGAGCTCTGGTTTTTGGCGGATCATAGGATACCCTGAACTGCCGGGTAATCCTATACGATCCAACTACGCTTAGCTTTTGAGTAGTCAAATTCGGCAATTATACTTTATAAGTTTCTAAGCGAGACACCAGTATTTTCCGCGTGAGATACGCTCAATGCAGAGCCAGTTTATCCGCTGTTTCATTACCGTAAATGTCCCTATGCTCCGGGACACATAGTAGGGTAATTTCAAACATGTCAGAAATCGAGTCATTCTACACTCATCCACTAGTCGCGATCTGACCGAGGTAGAAGACAGTGCCTGAATAGCCGCTTGGCTGTCCGAGAAGATATCTACCATTGCATTTTTCTTTATACATCCTCTTTTATTGAAAACGTGCACCGTAGGCCTAAGTAGCTAGTGTGCGCCTATAATTTTAATTGTTACATTTTATATTGCTCTAATAAATAATAATAATAATAATAATAACTGAAAACGTTTTGGCCTATTCCCCAAAAAAAATCCCCACTGCGACCCCGCATTCCATTTTTGTGCCATCCGTAAATACAGTTAAACCCTCTAATGATTGACCCCACGTCTGAGTGTATGAGTTTTGGTTTTAACACCCATCAATTCAGTCCCCAATTTAGTTTGGAATTCAGGATAACACCAAGATATTTCATTTTGTTTTACAGACCCAGTTCCGACCCTCGAAACTATGATTTAGGGAAATGAGGCAATTTTGCTTTCCTTGTGAAATGCATCAGAAAAATTTTCTCGCGGTTCACTCCAAGAGAGCAACTTACCATGACTACGCTTAGCATAAAACATCGTCTTGATTCTCACCAGTATTTAAATCAAGACCATGAGCCTTAGCGGTGATGGCACATCTACCTGCGGGGTGCCTGCTCTGTGATCCGAATTCGTAGGTGAATTAACCTCTATCTATCTTTCCAGAAATCGCAGAACCTTTCGATTATGATACCTGGTATGAAGACAATAAAAGATCGTGCCCGTAACCTTCGTTACCCTATTTGATCGCCGTTAATTTAAGAAACCTTGAATATTTTTGGATAAATAAAAATTGAATATTATGGGGGTCTACTCGAACGGATCCAACTTGGATCCAAATTTTGAGCCTAAATTCCAGTCTGTCAAACCGACGAACAGCTGCCGTGTTTAGGCTATTTAAAAATTCCGCGCCCAGGATTTTCTGTCCCCTCCAAAAAGTGTGGGCCAATCACATATCAGATCTTTAATAGTTTCGGACTCTTCATCGTCATAGCAGCTTCTGCAGAAATCCTTGTAGGGATTCTATTCTTTGGGAATGGGAATATGCGTTGTAAGCTCTCCCATACCTAGGGATTATTTTCTCCTACTTAGAGAGTGTAGTCCTTGTGATCTCCTTATGCCCCATTTAGACTACGTAAGTTTGGATGTGTTGCAAGTATCGCTGCGTTTAAGCAGCATTCTCGCTATGTTGAGCCAGAACTCCCTAATCTGAGCTTGCAAGAAGCGAGCGGCTTGCGCAACCTGTGCCAAGCCGGTAAAAGCGGTACGGAAATATCCCGAAGTATGCGATTTCGTCTACCTTATTTTTACCTGATAGTACTAGATGAAAATAGAACTGCCCTGTCATTACGTTAAGTGATCTACAGTTTGCTACTGTCTCCGAATTTTGTTCGAAAGAGCCTAGGGCTTTTAGAACAGCAAATTCTAAGATTTATACTCCTTCTTTTATTCTTCCAAGACATTGCAGTGGTCCGGAAGGCGAAATGACGTTTTCGTCCCTAGTTGTTCAGAGTAAACGCCCCAGCCAACTCTGCTATCCAGCTTAGATCTATCTGTATAGAATCGTATGGAGTCGCTAGATTCGGAAGCTCCATCGGTCCATGGCTCCCTGCTTGGTTTCGTACGCGATATTCTTTGGTGAAAGTTAGCCTTTGGACACAGTAGTCCTTTATGTTTGACAGTTGGCAGTCAATATCGTTCGCAGTGCCACATTAATACATATAAGAGTCGTTTCGCGCACTTTTTAGAGTGTGGGGATTACTGCGTAGAGGATTATAGTTCTGACCAGACCTGTTAAATCTGGATTAAAATTAAAAATCAGTGATATTAAACTGCTCTATTAATTTAATTGATTAATTATGATAATCGAACATTTTTAGAATAATTAATCGATTAGGATTAAAGTTTGTGTTCGATTAATAAGGATTCATTTCGTTTTCAAATTTAATCCTAGGATTAATCAAATTAATCAAAATTTCAATTTGATTAAAATTTTTGATTAATTGCGATTAACGAGGATCAATAACAAATTTTAATTATTTCAATATTAATTAAAATTAAAAAAATTTACAATTTTGAGTTTTTTTTATAAATTCATCCAAAAAAAAATTATATATTGATAAATGATAAAACATATTGGCCACTTGTTTTCATTGCTTTTGTTCTTATTTACAAGAGCGAAAAATAAAAACACTTGTTGTTGGTTAATGCATTCATTCATTATTGCTTACACGTGGTATTAAGTTTGTGCAAATAAGTCAGTTTTGTTAATTGTAGATGCCCTCATAGTGTTAATTGTAATAAAGTTAAAGTAGAATTGAAACTTTAAAGTGTAACATATATCTAAAAGTGAAAATTATAATTTATATTTATATATTGACGTCTAAGATTTGGAAAAATTGGTAAATCTCAATCATTTTTGTGCCCGCATTGCAGTGTTGTTTTTGTATTACTTATAGAACTTGTGTTTTTTTTAGTTAATATGGCTGGAGAAAAAGATTTATTTGAGGAAAGCGAAATTGACTTCTCTGCTGATGACGATATAGCCGATCTCACATTCACCGACCCAAAAGCCTCAAAAATAAAAGGGAGTTTACTTTGCGAGGTTGCAATTAAGGAGCGGCGTTTGGATTCCAACTGGTCTTCAAAAATAATTTTTAAGGCTGATTTCTATACAGATTTCGTGAAAGTATGTTTATGTCAGCGTTGCCAAAAAACAACAAACACTTAGAGTTAGTCATTGTGTTTGTTGTTGAAGTATTTGTGTTCAATTTTATGTTCGTCGATCCTGCTATTATGTGTATGGTTGTTAGCTACCGTGTAGTAAAGTTATTGTTTTGTCGTTGGTTCTCCCATAGTGATATGTGTGTTCATTCGCATGCTATTTTGAAAATACATACATATGAAATAATTTGAAAAGCAATGATTTGAAACACAGTTCGAGCTTTTTCGATTTTGATGATGATGGTAGAATCTAGTACATGTTTTGGAATATTTTTTTGTATATATAATTACATAATTTTTTAGATGGCGAGAGAGCAAGGGAAACCAATAATATAGAAACAGACCAAATTGATGTAAAACGTGTGGTTTCCGATCAATTTTACGCGTACATCAGTGAGATCTTTGACGGACCAGATGTTTGGGAGAGATGTCCCTTGTTAAAGCAAGCATCAATATTTTTCAATACACCTCTAACCTCTTCAGCACCGGTAGAAAGACTGTTCTCCTTTGCTGGAATAGTAAATACTCCACGGCGTGGATCTTTGAAAGGCAATTTCTTTGAAAAGTTGGTCTTACCCAAAGCCAATGTAAAATTTAAAAATTGATTGTTTTTATTATTGTTTTTATTTATTAAGTTTATGTATATTAAATGTTGAAATATTTAAAATTTGTTATTAATCCTAATTTTGGTCCATCACCCTCTTGCACCTCTTCTTGGCAGCTGTAATTTTCCGCATTCTTTCATGAGCATTTTCTTTTCAATTCACTCTTTTGTCTAAGACTATTTCAAGATACCACGGCGATTCACTAACTTTGAGTATCACTACAGCTGTATAGCTGTATAGTTTTCGTAAACATAAATGTATTATAAGCATTATAAGGAATATTAACGCAGAATAAAACATCCTTACTTCAAATGTTGGAAAATGGATGTGTCATCGTCAGTTTTATAGGAAAGTTTTATGGACATAAGTTTTTTCTAATTTAGACATTTTTTTAATGCTGCAGCATGGATATAAATTATTCAGTCTTATCCTCAAACTGTTATTCTCGGTATTGGATTACATTGCGGCAACTTTTGCCATTAGCATTCGGGGAATCCGATCTTAAAGCCTGGATGTCCTACCATATTTTATGGTTCATTCCTAATTTATAAGCTTTTGACGATGAAACTAAGTTATTCCACCTTCTAAAATCTGTCAATAAATTAAGATGAAATTAGATGTTTTATCGTAAATCAATACCCAAATCACGAAAAAATCATTGCCGGTTCAACAATGTCTCGATAATAATCGAAAAATGGCTACTCCCTTAACCAAACTGAACGATGCATTTAGAAATATTTTAATATTCCAATCAACTATTCCTTGCCTCTAGAAGATTTATTTCATGATCGCAAATTTAAAAAAGATTAAAAAATACGTTATCACAATAAAATTTCAATAGATTAGAAATTCACGTAATCTTCCATATTTTTTTCCTTTTATCGAACAACTAAGCCACAGGGTTGCTACAGAGCTGTCAAGATAAATTGGAATTGACAAGTGGGGACGCAGTTTGTTCATACGAAATCGTTTGGACGAAAATTAATATTGTAAGTTACGTTGTAGTGTGGCTTTTATCGATTTTAATGTTCGAAATAAATTTGTATCGGTTTTAGATGCCGTTAATTCCGACATTGTCGGTTTTGTTATCGCAAATGAAATGACCAGGTAACCGGTAAAGTTTTAGTTTAATTATTCTTTTTTTTTAAATATATTATTTTGTATACTTGGGAATTGTACAAAAAAAAATTACTGAGAACTTTACTAAAAGAGACCACTTGAGGAAAAAAGTAAGCGTTCAATTTATACCATACCAATCGATATTGTATTCAAATCTCTAATTTCAAAAATGGTTTATGATATTTATTGGAGGCTATCATTTGTATACAAGAAAATCTTAAACTAGGCTTGCAAGCAAAGAGAGCACATAAAAAGAAATACTAAATGCTTCTTCATGCTACAGAAAATGTGCAAATCAGATAAATTTCAAATGCAATAAAATTCAAATTGTAGCTGTAAAAAATAGCACCTACTTCGAATATCTGTTTTGTTTAAATTCGAAAAACCAAAATCCGATAAAATTTCGCGTTACCACCGGATACGGAATCTGTCACTGGCCCGATTGATTTGATATGTTTTAATTCATTTAGTTTTAGCAATTTTTAAATACTATTTGGAATTTATGTTCCACTTAAGTCATTTTTAACGTGGTGCGAAGTGTAAATTGAAATGTATAGCTCGCGAAAACTCTTCTACTAATTATGATATTGTATTCCACAAGAAATGTTTTCAGTACAGTTGCTAAGCAAAATTTCGAAAACTGGGTGTTGAATCTGCAATGTAAACGTTCACCTATAAAAAAATAAAATTATTAAAGTATTCAAAATGCCTAGGCGCGAGTTTTTTGTTAGGAAGCAGTGAACACGTGGTGGTCAGTATGATTTATAATGAAATAGTGAATTTTGTCGGAATTAAAAAATAATAATTTCAAAGAATATTTCGGGTTAAATAAAATTTCAAATGAAAGTTTTCTTCAAAACTCCATTCAATTATCTTTAAGAATATGTGGTCAGAAGTTTGTTTATCATATGTCGTTTCCGAGATATTCGAGCTTTAAGTGCATTAAATTGAAAATTCAAGGTTGTGTATTAAAAGTCTATGTTTACATAAGGTGAATGATTTAGTTATCAATTACATGATTTGAACAGATTCTTACTAATCTATCTTACAACTAACTAAAGTAATCGCAACTGAATATATCACCATATTTTTATAGATCAAAGACACTCCTTTCTGGTCGTATTTATGTGTACTTTTTATAGCCTTGATATAGCCATGTTTCACATTAATAATTTTTCTGTATATTTTTTATTATATACTTAACAATTTTCATACATTGGTTACGATTCAATAGGAACATTTAAGTGCATTAACATTTTTAAATATCATTTTGACCGTAGTCATCAATATAAAAGTAGTGGACGTTTAGAGAATAATGATCAGTATTTCTAGATATTTTCCTCACTATTATTATTTTATACATCATTCTCATATATTATTATATATATCATATATATCTATTTTCGATATTTTCCTTATTTCTGATACTAATCCCGAGTTTAGTTAGTAATCGGATTTTCGGAGCAAGACTTGTCTTTGGAAAAAACTCTACTTTTCATTTGTTTATTCGTCGATGGTGGGAACTTGCGGTGTTGCCGCGTTTTTTTATAGCCAATGCTTCTTTCAACCGATTCTTGTTTCTCTTTTCATGCGCATCATGATCATCTCAAGTGCAAAAGTCAAAATCTATGGCATTCAAAGTCAAAATCTGTAGCCCATTCAAACAAAGCTCGAGGATTGTTTATATGATTGCCAGCAACACGCTGCATACTTGCTTTGTACGCTAGTCGTTTCACGCTGCCTCCGACCCCATCGCACGCCCCTTTAACATGCGGCGTTGCAAAAAAGTTCCATTCGGCTTCAATTCCAAAATTTATTCTTGTACTGCGATCCTGCGCCATCCGAATTTTTCGACGGTTTTCAAGCATAAATCGGCCGATACTGCTGCAATTTCACGATCGATATTCGTACGAAGCTCATCAATCGTCGCTGGCTTGTTGGCATAGACCATACACTTGACGTAGCCCCACAGAAAAAAAGTCTAACGGCGTCAAATCGCACGGCCGAGGCGGCCAATTGACTGGGCCATTTCGTGAGATAACACGTTCACCAAACTTGGTTTTCAATAAATCGATTGTGACATTCGCTGTGTGGCTTGTGGCGCCAAGTCCATATCACCCAATTCGGGCCAAAAATATTCGGTTATCATTGAGCGGTAGCGATTCCCATTCACAGTAACTTGCCGGTCTTGATCATCACGGAAGAAGTACGGCCCAATGACGCCGCCGGCCCATAAACCGCACCAAACCATAATTTTTTCGGGATGCAATGTTGACTCATGGAGTACGTGTGGATTGCTGCCTGTCCAATAACGCATATTTTGCTTACTGACGAAGCCATCCAGCCAGAAATGACGACGACCATAAATTGGACGTAACGCTCTTAAAGTTGATTGTCTTGATGGACTCCAAATTTCGATAGTAAATTTTAATAATTTCGACTCGTTGTTGGATCGTATATCTTTCCGTGATGAAATGGCAAACCTTACTGAAGAGAAATGTCAAAAGAGCGGGAAAAAATATGGCGTTGTTTGCTGTCACTATCGGTATACTTTTGTAGCGTCCCTTTTGAAAACCCCTGTAGAAGTCACGTCTCCGGCTTTCGAAAACTGAACAAGCGTTGGAATTGACAAACGAAAGTATGCTGCTATCGGGTGCAACATGAAGTGTGTGAACTGTAGGAACGAGTTGAATCGTTAAGGGAGATGTTTTACTGAAAGCACAAAACCGTTTTTTAACAGGACTTCTCATTTTGAATGGGATACTAAAAGTTACATATCATCTGGCATGTAAAGACTAAGTTTTACGAAATCGATGTACGCACATTTGCTGATTGGATGTTCGCACTTTGGTCTTCGAAATTCGAAGAGAAATAGTCATGGAACCACCTCATCTATAACGAGTGATAGTTCGGTGCATTTTAAGTCAGTAAGCGAAATTTCGTAAATTGTATATATCGAACAAACACCATGCCCATCTCTTTTGTATCGGTAATTTATAAAAACTAAAATAACTATTAAAGAGAGTTCGCTTACATTTTTTAGCACGGAATCATGCATTTTTGAGAATTGGGGTGGAATTCAGCGAAAAAACCACGCGGACCTCCAATGTTATTAAAAATCAAAAAGTTCGGTATTTCTGTATTTTATTAAATCATGCAGAAAATTCGCTAAAATTGTTGCGAAGAATGTAAGAATGTAAGTTGCGAGAGGAATGTGGCGAAATCATAATTTTGGAAAAGGGCATGATATGCTGAAATTATAATAAAGGTTTATTCAAAGGTAATGAAGACCAAATCGCATTTTGCTCTGCCAAATAGTTACTGCCAATTGTTTCGCTAAATATGAGCGGAATTTTGAAAATTGAAAAGTTTCATTGTGCGTGTTTTCAAATCGAAAAATTTTGATACTAAATATCTACAATAAAGCATAAACGTTCGTGAATTAGAAATATGTATTTCGCAAGCTTCAATCACGTTTTGTTTAAAATGTATTTAACCTGACACACTGCAAAAACGCCACATTTTTCCATCATCGAGAAATAGAAAATTAAACAACCTTTTCCAGAAAACGAAACAAAATTTTCGAGTTAAAAAAAAACTCAGCATCTTTAGTATACATGTTGTATATTTATTTTTGGTAAAATTCAGCTTTTCAGAAAACAATTTTAATTCACCCACATAAATTTCAATGTATGCTACATATATCTCTATTTCAGTTATTTCATAACGCTTTGATGATTTTCTTTTTTTTTTTTGTAAAGCCTAAAAGGAAAATGTACACACTTGAATTAAAAATTAGCTTGTACTTGAATCTATGAAGAATGTTTTCAATCACAACAGCTGCTTCATAAAAAAACAAAAAAAAAAACATCTACTATCTGTGTATGTGTGACATCTACTCATAGCCTGTATATTATGGTTCAACTTTAGATACAATATCTGTCTCATATTTGCGCTTTACTAAAATATGCCATCAATAACATCCAACCACTCCACCACGCAAACCCATCCCCTACTCCAACTCACTCCTCTGCTTCCGAGGATGGTTTAACACATCATATTTTGTTATAGATTACGAGGAAAGATGGTGTTAAGTGTGATAAATAAGTTCGTGGAGAAAAATGTGCGTTGGAAGGAAGAAAAACAAAACATATTACAAAAATTCAAGTGTATATCTGTGTGAGTATAACATATGCTAACTTAATGGGAGGGAGTCTAGAGTAAGTACCGTTATTAAAGTTGTTCTAAAAAAGTATTTTTGAAGTAAAACTTCTAAGGCAGCGAAGCGCAAATGGCGAGTAAAATTTTTAAAGCTGATTTCCTTACATAGCTGAGACGAAAGATCAAATGTAGAGGAAGAGAGAATAAAAAAAAGTTTCGAGCAAATTCATTAACCACTTCCTTTAACTACTTCCGAGATATTTGCGTGTACAGTATTATGAATTTTCACATCGAGCAAAGCGTTGCTACACTCATTTCGATAGGCAGCGTATCAGTAGGAATATTGCCATATCAGAATGAACCGCTGTCCCTTCTATTCGCTTGCTTCTCAGCTTTTGTTTTTTTGCTATTTTCCTATTTGAATACAAGAATAAAATATTTTAACTTATTTCACTAAGGGAACAACAAATTTAACACTCCCTGATTCATATTATAATCTTATTTGATCCAATCAAGTTTTTAGTTAACGTTCTTTGGGCAGAGCTACAGCGGTGGATGTACATAAAATGAAGAAAAACTGTTAGCTTTTGTCTCTGTTTGTTTTTAATCGTTTTGTACACCATGGCCGCTAAAAATTATAAAAAGCTTTACCTAAACTATATGGACATATCCATACCAAAATGTTCAGGATGAAAAAGGAAATCGATTAAGTTATGTATGTCCTTTCGTCCAGGTTGGTATTGAAAATGGGCGATATCTGATAATAACCACGGCTATAGAAACACGATATTTCAATAACTCTAAACTTTAGGTAATATACTAGAGAATGGAATACGGGTGAAATTTCCCACTTTGGAGCAAATACTTATAGCTCAGAAATTATTTCACCAAAATCTACCAAATTGGAAACATATTATTGTTTCTTACTTAATGAGTATAGTTTTGAATAAAGAATTTGGGAAAAACCTCGCTACCTCTCGTGTTACAAACTTTGGTATTTTATTAAATCATTTCATCAAATAAAAATGTTAGAAAATGTGCGAGGTAAGGTAAAAGAATAATAACTTTTAATTGCTTAAGTTTTTAAAATGAAGTGTGGTGTTTTATTAACTATTTTTGAACACAACAAGCACTGCCTGTTTGAAATAAACGGTTATTTAAATTTCGGTTGCACCCGAACTTAGACTCTTCGTTACATGTTCAAAATTAATAACACTAGTTTACAGTACATTTGTTGCCGAAGAAATTTTAGCTGTTGCTGACTACATATAATATGCTATTTTCAAAAATATAATTAGAATATTTTTATCAGCTCTAGTTTCTGAGTTTCAGCTATGTAGGTATTAGGCAGAAAAAAACATGTATTTAATAAGAAACACTTTATTTAAAGAAACAATTAAGCATTGAGTTCTAAAAAACTTCGTTTTAAAGCTTTTCTCCGATGTGTCGACTTTGGAAAATGACGTATTAGAGACCAACAATAGTCAGACATCATATTTGTACCCCAGAAACCCTGATAGCGCTCTTCCATGACGCGTAAGTCTTGATGCATACGCTCTCCCTGCTCTTCGCTCATATCTCCTAAATTTTTCGGAAACCTGTCCAGGTGACTATGGAGAAAGTGGACTTTTATACTCATATTTCTTAATTGTAGCAGAAGGTCTTCTACAAGTTCAACATAATTTTCAGATTTCCGATTTCCGAGAAAATTCTGCATCACAGATACGAAAGCTGTCCAAGCCTTTAGTTCTGACTCAGTCATAGAATTTCTAAATTGAGTATCATTCGTAAGTTGTCTAATTTGAGGGCCATCAAAGATACCGGATTTAATCTTTTCCATAGTGAGCTGAGGAAATTTTTGGCAAATGTAAGAAAAGCAGTTCCCATTTTTATCTAGTGATTTTACAAACTGTTTCATGATGCCCAGTTTTATGTGTAATGGTGGAAGGATAATTTTGTCACGAGATACCAATGAATTGTGGACTATATTGTGCTTTCCAGGCTCCATATTTGCTCTCAAGGGCCAGTTTTTTCTTACCCAATGTTCTTGTTTAGCTCTACTGTCCCAAAGACATATAAAACAGGGAAACTTGGTGTAACCACTTTGTTGACCGAGAAGAATGTTGACCATTTTTAAATCGACACAAATTAGCCACTTATGGTCATTGTATTTTATTTTGTTCAAGACTAGCGACAATATTCCTCCTTTAACTTTGTACTGTGGGCAATAGGTACCCCAGCATATTTATTTCCATTATGTAATAGAATACATTTTAGGCTACGTTTTGAGCTGTCAATGAATAAACGCCAGTCATTTGGTTCGTATTGCTTCAAGCCCATTTTTATCAACAATTTTTTGATATCTGAACAAAAGGTAATGCCATCTTCTTCGGAAAAATAACACCGTAATTCTGTATCTCTTTCACGATAAAAACTTATTTTAGTATCCGAAGATAGCAAATTTTTTTCTTTTAGTCTTGATGCTAACAATTCTGAAGCTTGTTTAGAAAGATTTAAATCTCTTACAAGATCATCTAACTCATTTTGGGAAAAGCATTTTGGCTCATTAGACATAGCTTCAAAATCAGGATCATTTTGTGATGAGCTTGGTCCTTCAATGTCTTGCTCTAATGGTTCAGATATATTTTTAAGCTTTGAAGAGTGAGGTGAACGCTGCACTGGACGTTGAGCACAACTAGTACTTGGGTATTGCCATTTAGCTCGATTTTTAGTGTTTAAACCGTTTATGTTCACACTACAAAAATAACAGTCCATGAGATGATTTTGTGGTTCTCGCCAAATAGTCGGTGTTCCAAATTTAAAGGCACTTCTTTTACCACTTTTCCATAATCTTAAATATTCCACACACGATTTACAAACACAATTGGGAGCCCAAGACTTCTCATTTTTATCCAAGAGCATCCCAAAAAAACTCAAAATAGGTATTTTTCACCAACTCTGATATAACTTTTCTACTATTGTTAAACACATATTCTCCACATATATAGCAAAAATGATCTGGATTGTTTAAACAACGTCTCCTTGAACTACTCATGACGCAAAAACTAGAGAAATTAATTTTAACACAGTAAAATATGCCTGTTATCGATTAATATATATGATATAAATTAATATAAATGATGAAATCAAAAACAAAGTAACTCGAGCTGCTCAAAAAATTTTGAGGGTAGATTTGACAAAAACAAGTGATGAGTGAACAATATCAACCACAGGATTCGCGGCAACAGACAAAAAGTTTAATATTGTAAACCAGTGTAATCGATTGGGGGATATAAAATTGTTGGTGGGCAAATGAGTTAAATTTCAACCGTTTTTATCTGATAAATGTTTAAAATTATGCGAAAAATTAGGTTTACGCTGAAAAGATTTATGTATACAGTTCAGAATCTTCGGATATATAGTAAGTAATAACATTCTAAAGTTTCCGTTATTTAATTTTTCTCTGCGGTTTATTATTTCAATTTATTACTTTATAATATTCACTACATTACTATTTAATAGGTCATTATCTATTAGTCAACGCTGAACCTGCGGCAGTTTTGCAGCCAGAAATTCCCTCGTCATCACATCTACTTAAGTCTGCAATCGCTTCGCAATCAAAAACTTGAATTCGAAATCGGCCTAAAGCTGCGGTATTTTCAAAACACATCCGCCCAAATCTGCAGCATTTTCACAAATACAAATTTCTCAGCCATCTATGATTGGAACGAACTTAACGAATCCGTACAATATATGACTATTCCTGTACAAACCAATAACTGTAAGCCTCAGTTCTAAATCTCTTAGAGAATGTTCCCAAAAATGCGATATGCAATAGCAATCGTACTCAGAATGAACTTATAATTATTTGCCAGGACGTGATAGTAAAAGTGCTCATCGATACGATCAACAATTTTAAAGTTTCCACGATCTTAGCAGATGAGTTGGCAGATATTTGGGGAGTCGAACAAATTTCAATTTATATCTGGAGAATTGGTTTAGAAATTGCATACATTCGATCTGCCAAATTTTTTTTTAAGTTTTGCTCCGACTACGCAGTTTACTGCCAAAGGATTGTCAGATGCCATTCTAGTTGTTTTGGGATTTTCGGGGATAGAGTAAATACCGGCCAATGTTACGATGTTGCAAGTTCAATGAATATAAAAATTTCACGGAGCACAAGCTCACATTCAGTAAAAATACAAACGTGTTGCTTGCAAAATTGTTCCGAACAGAAACTCTCTTAGCACAATTCAAAGTGTGTACCACTTTTTTAATTATACTAAACATTTGCACGCACTGCAAACTTTCAAAATTTTTCAAGGACTAAATTTAAACAATTCCGTGCAACGAGTTAGGTGAAACGTCACGAATAAGTAAAAATTTGTCTCCACTTACAACCTGCAGTTAGAAGCGCCTTGGAAAACATCTCGAATACCTGGATAGATCTGAAAACAACTACTAAGTTGTAAGTTCTCGTTTCGATACATTCGCTGGCTTTTTTATTGATTCCAGCTCTGCAAACTCAAAATCAAGATCTCAATGAAGCTATAAAATCAGCAGATGCAGCAAATAAAGAATTAATAATCAAGAGAGAGAATGCAAAAAAAATATTTCAGCAAGAGTTTCCAAAATGTAATTTTGAAGAATACAAAATGGAGGTGAAGAAATCCAGAATAACTTCTCGTCAGAATCATCAGCGTAATGAGGATCTCCATCAAAAACTCCAACTCTGGATGAAGAAAGCTGTAAGCAATTATTTGAAATATACTCGGCGATTTTGAATGACGATTGTGCTGAAGCCGTCGCAGTTAATTTTTGGCGAAGACGAATTTTGTACGATAATATCCACAATTTTATTAAAGCACTTGAAGTCTGCAATTAAAAAGTTTTCCCTAATGTTCATGAAATCTGTGTTATAATGGCTTATCTAACAGTAACGACATCGATGAAAGTAAGCCCTTTTTCAACACTGCGTCAACTGAAAAATTATCTACGGTCTACCCTGAGTGAAAGTTGACTAAATGGATTGGCTGCACTTAACATTCATCGACACGTTACTTACTTCAACTTGTATTCTTATTTATGAATTAAGTAAATTTTTCTTCTCATCAGCAGAATAATGATTGGATTACAAAGAAGTTCCATAACGTTTTGTTTCTTTTTTGACCAACTTCACCACACCACAAGCCAATGGATCTAATCAGTTCTAATATAAATCGGCAAATGTCAAATTTGTTCTGCTATGGTGAAATAGGACAAAATTGTCTGTTAGAGGAACGATGGGAGTGATGCAACTTCTTTGGTTTCTACTTTATTTGGCCAGGTTCCAGAATCAGAAAAGAAGCAGCTTAGGAGCCTACAAAGTATTCAATTACAAAATGATGGAGGAAATAGTTTCTACACCAAAGTTTTAGCCTCATCGGATAACCTGGTCCAAGGAGCGTATTTCGTTATAAAAATTGGCTTAATTGGCTCTATAACCGCTTAGGAGATTTTGGCCGAACTTCTACTACAATTTGTGCCGTGCGTCTTGATGTTGTAACATAAATAGAGAGGTTAACACTTTAATGCCGACTCCGAACGGCGAATGTTTTTTGTGAGAAGCTTTTTTCATGGCAGAAATACACTTGGAGTTTTGCCATTGCTTGCCGAGGGGCGACCGCTATTAGAAAAAACTTTTTCTATAATTTTTGGATGTTACTTGCTCCGAGCTGGATTCAAACCTGGGACTCACCGAATGAACCGCGCACACGCTACGCACTCGGCTACGGCGGCCGCCTGTTACTTGCTCCGAGAACGCTGGTAACATCAGATATAAGATTGCTCGTGGAGTGTTCGAGAGAAAGATTCTCCGAAATATTTTTGGGCCCTTACGTCTTTACCGCGAAGATCTCTCTACTTTGGAAAGACCAGGTGGAGGAGGACTTGGCTTCACTTGGGGTATCTAGCCGGCGCCCGTTGGCAAAGTAGAGGAACAAGTGGGGCGTTATGTGGAAATCGGTTAAAATAACCTTGGGATTAGTAGGAGGATTTGTATTACTTTATAAAAATATATAATTTCGCCGATGGTGGACGAGTTTTCCTAGTATATAACTTATCACCCACCAATGAGTCATACAAAAAGAAACTTCTTTGCAAACATACATATTTTTTTAATTTAAAGAATGAGTAATAAAGGGTCTTGCAATAGGGATGCTACAAAAGTAGACAGCAAACGACGCCATATTTTCCCCGCTCTTTTGACATTTCTCTTCAGTAAGGTTTGCCATTTCAGCATGGAAAGATATACGATCCAATAACGAGTCGAAATTATTAAAATTTACTACCAAAATTTGGAGTCAATGGCCTCAACTTTAAGAGCGCTATGTCCAATTTATGGTCCCCGTCATTTCTGGCTGAATGGCTTCGTCAGTAAGCAAATATGCGTTATTGGACAGGCAGCAATCCACACGTACTCCATGGGTCAACATTGCATCCCGAAAAAATTACGGTTTGGTGCGGTTTATGGGCCGGCGGCATCATTGGGCCGTACTTCTTCCGTGATGATCAAGACCGGCAAGTTACTGTGAATGGGAATCGCTACCGCTCAATGATAACCGAATATTTTTGGCCTGAATTGGGTGATATGGACTTGGCGCCACAAGCCACACAGCGAATGTCACAATCGATTTATTGAAAACCAAGTTTGGTGGACGTGTTATCTCACGAAATAACTCAGTCAATTGGCCGCCTCGGTCGTGCGATTTGACGCCGTTAGACTTTTTTTCTGTGCGGCTACGTCAAGTCTATTGTCTATGCCAACAAGCCAGCGATGAACGAATATCGAACGTGAAATTGCAGCAGTATCGGCCGATTTATGCTTGAAACCCGTCGAAAATTGGGTTCAGCGTCTGGACTTCTGCAAGCGTGCCCATGGTGCCCGTGGTGCCCATGCAAAATAAATCGACTTCCATACATAATGGCATCGAATGTACCATCACAGGAATAAAGAATTTAATTCATATACCAAACCGTTTTTGTTTTATATAAAAAAATGTTTGTAGCGTTCCTATTGCTTGGCCCGATATATATATATATATATATAAATATAGTTTCGAACGTAGAAGCACGATTGAAACATGACTATATGATTTCACACATTTATAGCTGAAAGGTTGTAGGTGTATTTGCATACAAATTTTTCTTGTATCACTTTTGCATTCAAATTCAATACAACACATTTCATCAATATTTCATATTTCAAGCTCCACAATAACTGCACTCACTGTCATTCTATCATTTTATTAACAGCTTACCTTTCAGATGCAACCCAGCTTCATTTTGCGGCTTTACAGTTACTCATTCGCCCGAGCGCATCAACAATTCTCGGACCTGTTTCCTTTGCACAAAACAAATTCAATTTTCCTGAACGGATTTGCAAATGAAATCTTTTACATTTCATCGTCTATGCCGTAGTGAAAACGGGGGGGAAAGAGCGAAACGGAGAGATACAAAGTGAGTTTAAGAGAAAGTGCGGGAAATGTTGCAATAGCAATGTAAATGAATACCAGACTGTGAAGTAAATAATAGAAAAAGGCAATTTCATCATAGCACAATAACACTAGCCATTCATGGAGTGACACTAAACTAGATTGAATCGCCTAACCTGCAAATCACTGAACCAGTTAACTACGTCATGCAATTGGTCGGTCCGATGCTTCTTTTAACAGACATTCACATCGTTTTCACTGATTTCATTTTGCGCTTTCACTTTGTTTGCCATTGAATGTTCTTTTCACTTACTAAGTTTATTTACTAAATTTTTTTCAATTTTCAATTTTCAAGGCAGCTTTGTAACGAATGATATTCACATTTGCGATTTAATGTCCCTTTGAATTCAGGTGCTCTAATACATTTTCTGTTTGCAGCCTTAAGCTGGCAACCATTGGATATTCGAAAGTGGGTCTTTAATCCACTTCCTGTTATTCCTAGTTAGGGATTAAGGTATGTTTTGTAATTTTACCACAGAAGAAAAGTGTGAACATTAGAATACTTTCAATGAAAGTAGAAACAATTTTCGTCCGAATGTTCGTTGTAATAAGAGGACACAGTGACATATTTCTATTGATAAATGAATATTGATCTGCATTTGTTTTAATACGAATAAATCTCTCTCCTTTTTTAATTGAAAGATTATGAACTGGTGGCGATTCGCCAAAGTAGTCAAACCCAAGCTCGGCGGGCAGTGTTCAGGTATTCAAACACCTCCAGTGGATCTAAGCAACCAGTGTAATAATATCGAAAGGAAACAGACTGATTGACCAATCAGCTTAAGTAGAAGCCAATACCGACCTTGGTGGAGTGATAAAATAGTCGAACTTCGGAAAGAATCTAGGAAACTTCTCAACTTCACCTTTAGCACGGGTAATCGGCAGCCATAAGAGAATAGCTTAAGTATCTATAAGAAAGTTATTTCAAAGGGAAATCAAGTGCTGTATGCATTTCTGATATTCAATACAATGAACCAAAGAATTGGCCATGAATGGATAAATTCTTTCGAATAATGATTTCAATTTATCGTACATAAATACAGAATATGGGACACTATCCAACAGTACAAGCGTACTCCCTCGAACTCTTCTCCATTGACATTTCCCTCGCTGCGATGCAGATCAAGGCACGGCAATATTGCTACGCAGGAGCAGATTGTTCTGGCCATTAACTCTTCTTCACTGTGCAAATCTTCGGGCCCAGAAGAGATCAATTCAGCAACACTACAGGAAAATCAAATGGTAATGATTCCATAGTTGTAGAGCATTTTGTAAGTATCTGTAATGCTTTATCATGTTCCCGAGTTTTAGAGAAATGTGAAAGTCGTCTTAATTTCCAAGGCCAGCAAGATAAGACATGAGCTGCCTAAGAACTTGCGACCCATTAACTTTTCGTCATTTATCCTGAAATGTAAATTTCAAATTCAAGGAGTATGCAAAGTTATATAATTTTTTGAATAATACAATAACTATATGCAGAATTTTGAAGTCAGTATTAAATCGAATCCAAACGCCTTCTGGAGTTTCACTAAATCATGGATATCGACCCTATTATACCTTCAGTTTAATTTTTAAATGATAAAACTTCAAATTCGGCCAATGAAGTAGCCGATTTTTTCCCACATTTTTTTTAAATCCAATTTCACCTTTCCATCGGACAGGACTTTAAATTTCTGTGTCATTTAGAATCTTCTGTTGATACCAGGTTATTCACTTTATATTCCGTCAATGGTATTGCCAAAATTAAAAACTCTTCGCAAACGAACGCTAATGGTCTTCCTGTGGCTCTATTTAAATATTGTGATTCGCTTTCCTATCCTCTGAAGTTATTTTTTTTTTAAATCTCTATCTTCCGGAAATTTTATTGATAATTAGAAAATGTCTTTAAAAGTGGAAACAAATGCGATGTGTGTATATCCAAGCTTTCGACTACGTCTAAACTGTTTGAACGTTTAAAAGGTTAAAAGTTTGATTTGCCTTAACCACCAAGGCTTCATTCCGGATAGATCTACCACTTTAAATTTGGTTGTCTTCTCAGAATGCTGTGTTCCAAATTTCTTTAGCGCCTTCGATCGACTTTCGCATGCTATCCTAGTTAAGAAATTAGCGTACCTAGGGTTTTACTCCGTATTCTCTAGGTTAAAGTACTATCTTTCCAGCAGATGGTGAATGGTTGCCGTGGACAATTCAAAGTCTCATTCCTTTATCGCTTTGCCTGGTATCTTCCAAGGTAGTATTTTTAGTTAATATTAGAAGTAGTTTCTCGTACGATCATTTTTTACTCTATACTGATATATTCTATTAGGTCACTTACTAAGCGACAACTCTCGACCCTCGTAGGGACTGAGTTTCAAATACCCAGGCTCGTACTTCTTTAGGACCCCAGAGGAGCTCTCTGGGGTGGGGATTGGTAGTTTGCGTGACTTCATTCGGGGTACGCAACGTTTCTAAGGTAAATCTTTCCTGATTTTTCCGATTCACGTTACCGTTCATAAAACAGGTGGTATCACAATGGACTCCCTTTGTCTAAGTGAGTTGCTACTGCGGGAACTACCACAGTAACCTAACCTAACCTATATTCTACTATAACAAATTCATTTGATTTTGTGGCGCTTCAAAGCTGATCTTGATAAAATTCTCTTATGATGTGCTAGTAATCGCTTGTCTTTGAATATAGCGGGATGCTTTAATATTACTTTTGCCAAGTATTTTCCTCGGTACATGTATCTTACTTTATCTCTAATTGTCCTTTGAATTCAGTTAATGCCACTTTGGACCTGGATGTTTTCTTCGATGCAAAGTTCACTTTTACTAACCACATTAACTAGATCATTTCTAAATCCTATGCTATGTTAGCATTTGCCAGATGCAATAGCACAGTATTTTCAAGTCTCTACCCACCCAAACTCCTTTATATGTCATTTGTTCATTCAAAATCAGAATGTGAATCTATCATTTGGAGACCTTATCATGCCTGTCATATTGTTCGAATTGAACGAACCCAAAATTTTCATTGGATTGCTCTTAGCTCCCTCCGTTTTTATGACCCAGTCCGCTCATACCACTGGAGATGCCTTCAATATTAATTTAAAATTTCTGGAATCTAGAAGATCTTTTTTGTCCTTATCTTTTGTGTATGATATTATTCGAGGAGTTGTAGATTGTCCCTCACTTCTTGGACGGATTTATTTCAGCACTCCAGCTAGAAACACTCTTTCATATCCCTTCTTGATTATGTTTATAAGTAATAGAAATGAAAAATAATGTGGTATCCCCGTAAACAAGATATCCCTCATTTTGTAGGTGTTGAATATGATATCCCTATTGATATCCCTCTAAATCACTATGCAGTTATATCTTTCTTATTCATTATATCTACATTAGTTTTTGTTGACTAATTTATACCTAAATAAATAAATAAATCAATAACCCTCAAAGTCGTGAGGTGAATAGCAAATAACGTCTGCTTAAACTCGATAAACTAGTCTCTTATCAGTTTCGGTGTTGGATATATCATAGTACTCGTATAGTGGTTTTCGGCAGTTTTTCGAACATATCTTTTAAATGTCAAGTTTGGTAATAGCGCGCCCCAAGGCCACCGTAAGAGTGAGTGTTTTCTCCCCTCTGCTATGGCAACAGGAATGTATTTAAAGTTTTTGCATAAGCGGACGAAGTCGTAGTTTTTCGGGTTACGCACTTATGAGAATATCCTTAATCGGAAAAAAGGCCTAAGGAGTTGAATTCATGCTCTGGAACCTAGGGTATCAATATCAACTCTGAGATACCGCATTTTTTCCATACAACGCTAGACAGAAAATTACTAACTTCAACTGACCTTCTTTAAAAAGCGTGAAATACTTGGGAGTAATATTAACTCCTAACTTAACCTGCATACTGAATATGGAACACCGTATGATAAGAGATAAGGCATGTATCTGGAACTTATGATCTGGATCTACATGGCGGTAGTCCGTCCAGTTATATCTTTATGTTCACTAGTCTGGTGTAAAGGAGGCATTCAACGTGAATTGTCATATGCAGCCAATAGATTTTTACGTTAAAGAATCTGTTTCCCAGAGTGCCCTATAGCTAAGGAAACTGGGACTCGAGAAAAAATTTAGTTTTGGCCATGGGCGCCAAAACACCTCGGCACTTTGTTCTCCTCAAGAAGGTAGTGCGAGGATATTTTATTCATAGAGCGCTTCGAAGTATCTGTCTCGAAGGTATCTATCCAGCAGACCTTCAAATGGAGACGTCTATGTATCTACCAGATTCTACACGGGTTTTCGGATAGAGAATATTGCCAATCTGAGAGGCTTGGCGTCAGAAGGAGCTGGATCTAGCATCACTAATGGTGCGGTTTAGGGAGTACAGTGTGAACTTACAATGTCGGTACAGCGTCATTTTGAAATTAGAACTAGACCATCGTAATATGCACAGTGACTAAAAGGTCGATTAGCTGGCTTGTAACTGTTCGCCCTTAATATATCTCAGAGACCGTAAAGGTTTTTTCGTTTCCCAGTTTCATGAGCGGACGATTTCCCAACACTGGGTTAACTTGCGAAATTGCAAGCGGAAGGGCATATCGTCGGTATACAAGCAAAATTGACCAACTACGAAAAATTGTATTTTGTGTTTTTGATGGCAAGTTTATTAGAATTTTTCGGTAAGAATTCTGGTAAAACTGGCTATGTGATATTGCGCTGGGATATATGCTAACTAAAATAAACTGTGAGTTGACTATCTACTTTTAGGCGGAAAAAATTCAGGAAGAACTGATCAACTTCAGATAGTCAATTTTAAAGGAATAAATTTCTTCACTGTTCTATTCATTTCAAGTCAGAATTTGGTTGTGGTTTCATGTCGTTAATTCTTTTCAAGTGCTACAAATATCAGTTTGGTGTTTTAATTGTGTTTTAAATATTCCTTAATCTTATAATAATGTTATCGAGAGGTAAGTTACTCGTGGAATTGGCTAAAAAGGCTCAAGAATCAAGATAGAGGTAAGTGTGATAGCCGGAAATAAAGATGACAGTTTCAAATGAACGATGATAAATTATTTAAATTTTTCCATCCCAATTAGATAAAAATATTTCCACTGAAGTAATTCCATCTACATCAAACTCCTTAAATGAAAGTAACATGATTTTAGATTTTTCTGACTCTAGTCAGACTACATACCTCCGCAACACAACTCTGATAGTAGCAGCTCAGGATCTAATGCGAAACAGTCCGTTACTTCCGAAACAGCAAGTTTGAAGCGATGGAAAGAAAAAAAGATAAGTACATGGAAACCAAATGTAAACGAAGAAAGAAGAAGCCGTGGTTTGCCTTATTCAACATCCGGCAGAAACAAATTGCCGAAAACTCCGAAAACCATTGATTGCAGTAAATGCAAATTTAAATGCAATTTGAATTTTACCGTAGGCGTGCAAAATAAAATATGCAGGGAGTATTGGAGTATGGCCTATAACCGCCAAAAAGATTTTTTAATAAATATGGTAGTGGAAAATGCTGTCAAACGTCGAAATACTAACGCTGAAGTAAAAAAGAAGCAATTCAGCAGGACCTATTTTTTGTCAATTCGTGTGAGAAAGTTCAGGTGTGAAAAAACTTCTTTTTAAAAACTCTTTGCATTAGCCATGGGCCAGTTGACTCTGCAATGTCCGGGAGAAGTGAGCTTGGAACTTTTATCAATGCTGACCAACGTGGTAGTAGAACTCCCTCAAATAAAACACCCAAGAAAGTTCTCGATGAAGTAAAAGCCCATATTGAGAGCTTTCCAGTCACTGAATCGCACTATTGTAGAAAATCTTCAAAAAGAAAGTATTTAGAAGAAAGTATTGTAAAAATGCACAGCTTGTTTTTGGAAAAGTGTAAGGCGAAATCAATTACTCCTGTGTGTGAAATTACATACCGGCGGTATTTCTGTCAAAATTACAATATTTCGTTCTTCAAGCCGAAAAAGGGCAATTGCTTAACATGTACCACCTACAAAAAAAAAAATAAAGAAAAGTGTAAAGTGTTTTACAAATTCCATTGAGTGATGTTGCACCTACATATGTATGTATTATAGCAGAAAGCTATGTGCGTATAATTTAATAGTTTATGCAGCCTCTTTGCCAAACAAATCCCACTGCTTTACATGGACTGAAATTAATGGACAACATGGAAGCTCGGAAATCGGTTCTGCATTACTCAAATGGATTCAGTCAATACCAAGCACTGTTAAGAAGGTATCGCTATTTTCAGACACTTGTTCTGCTCAAAACAGACATCAATATATTGCAGCGTTATTTCTATTTACTGTTGGCAAAACGCATTTAGACGCTGTGCAACATAATTTCCTAGAATCTGGGCATTCACACATGGATGTAGACTCAATGCATAGTGCAATTGAATCTGCCAAAAAATATATTGAAGTAATTACTCTCCATGATTGGATCAACATTTTCAAAATGGCACGTTCAAAGAAGGGCAAAAAACAAATGTCACCTTATGAGGTAACGGAGCTCTTATACGGTGACATGAAAAATCTAAAAGATTTGGCTACAAATTTAATTAAAATCGCTGTGTGGATGAAAATGGGAATAAGGTTCAGTGGTTGAAACTGAAATGCATGCGGTATGAAAAAGTTCAGCCAGGTATAATTAAATTTAAACACAACTATGGGGAATAGTTTTAAACACCAAAAGTAACATGCTGCCGTCAATTAAGAGAATCCAAAATGCCAGATAATCTTGTCAATTTATACTCAAAAGAAATTCCGATTTCTGCTGCAAAGAAAAAGTACTTACTAAAGCTTTGTACTACGGGAGCTATTCCAGATATTTACCACTCTTGGTATAACGGTTTGTCATCCTATCAAAAAAAAAGATGACCACCAAGAAGCAGGGGAAAGTTCTGAAACAGAGTCCGAATTCGAAGATTAAAAATTTAATTAAATTTTCTTTCTTAAATATATTATTTTGTTTTGTAATTAAATGAAAATAATCATTATTTCAAATTATTTCGAAGGGTTTAATTATAAATTTTTGCTTGTATACCGACGATATGTCTGCTATTTTTGGGCGAATCATACTTTGGAGACATACAAGAGTTGGGCAACGTTAACTTGTTGCTGCTGTTGTGGTTGTAACAGCATAAAACAGTCCCCATAAAATTTTGGGGAATGCTGTTGAAGTGACAGTTCTTGGCCGGATATAAATCCGGGTCGTACCGGTATCGTAGAACCAACTGTCGTGGGAACGAGGGCAGAAGTTTTTAGAATGGATCTTATAAAGTGAGAGGGATTTATTTTATTTATTCTATTTAGGGATTTATTTTCTGTTCTCTTCTCTTTTGCAGTGGTATAAAAGTGTAAACAATCAATCGCGTAACGATAACGTATTGATTCCTATAGGAGCGAAGGAGGTGTTGAATCGCGTAACGAAGTCACCACATGGGGATTAAATGAAAAACAACAAACATACCGACTTAGGTAGCGACATATAAATATGTATGTATGTATGTACATAGATCTATGTATATATATATATATATGTGTATGTATGGACTATGAATGTCCATCAGTATATTAATACATATATAGCTTGGGACCATTTCGGCAATAGTTCCGGACCATTTGAGGACAAGTTCTGGACCCTTTCACCACAATTTTCGAACTAAATATTTCTTGACCATTTCAGGAACTTCCAGTAGTTACTGACTGGTTTACCACTACAAGTATAACTGGTACTCTCCTACTTTTATTACTACTACTAACGTCCACTACTACTAATTACTAAAACTACCAGTACCTTACTACCATTACTATAATTATCTACTAATTTCAACTACTATAACTATTTCTATTACTAATAGCAACTACTAATTACTAAATATTCTACTACACTTATAACTTATACTATTACTACTAATTATTAATACCATCACTACATCTACTCTGCCACAACTACTTGTTTTACTAATACTGCTACTAATTACTACCACTAATTATACTACTACTGTTTCTCATTTCTACCACTATTTGGGACAATGTTACTACTAATTACTACCATCATTTCTACTAACTTCTGCCACTATTTTTACTAATTTCTACTATTACTATTTCTAATTCTACTACTAATTACTACCTACTATTTTTACTGATTTCTACTAATGCTACTACTAATGACTATTAATATTTTTACTAAAGCTCCTCTTAATTGCCACTACAATTTTGAATAATGCTGCTACTAAATACTTATAGTATTTTTAGTAATGGAACTACTAATGGCTACTACTACTACTACTACTACCAAATACGACTACTTCCATATTTAGCTCTCTGCTTCTTGTTTCAAATGAAATAAAATGTGGTCCACTGTAGTGTTGCTTAAAAGTAATAACTGCATTATATTTAAAGACTGGTTTGAAAGGGAGCAATTTGTATGGGTTCGTTTTTCCTTAGAGCTTATTTTTATTACTTTGACTTTCTTCTATATTAAAAAATTTTTTGTCGACGAAAGTAGTCCAATTTGTGGTGAATTTTCTTTTCACAAGTACGTATGTATATGACTAGTGCTAATCGATCATAAAACTAAAGTCTATTAAAGCTAAAAGTATAAAACCGGATTATAATTGTTGACTTGCAAAAATTGATTAGCTGATGACAAAAATATTTAGGAAACTGGATAAAAACAATAATTAGCTATAATAACTCTAACGTAGTAATCAAGTTATTTGTGAAACGATTTTATTTTAAAAAGGCCTTTCTCAGTTTTTCCTGTTAATGCTCAAGTTCTCCGTATTTGCTCAAAACACTTGTGTTAGATAGTTAAATTTATATGTACGTATGTAAATATCTACTAGTAAATATAATATGTATATATCTTAAGGTACGTGACTTTGCATTGCCTAGGTGTGCCAACGTAATTCGTGCATGATTTGTTTCCCCTTAAGACTTCTGTCATAATCACAACCGAAAGTTTGACATTTCTCATTAAAATTTTAATGAAACATTGCATTAAGGGAGTTAAACGTTGGCTACCTAGAACTAACTACCCAGACCACAGTGACACATGTTGGAAGAGGTATTATTATAAATTAGCCTTAAATTTATTCAAATATTTATATGTGCGTAGAAAATAATGTACATATGTGTTATGAGTTTGTACGTATGTAGTTGTGTAAATTTAAGTAGTGACATGACAAAGGTTGGATTTGTTGCCGCTACTGCCATTCACCCGATAAAGCTCATAAATTTTAAAAGAGCTGTGCTGTCTTGCTGAACTTGACACATAAGACATGTATATTTAACGATATAAATTCTTGCGTGTTGTATGTCTGTATATATGTGATTACCCTGTTAGAAATATAGTTACATTAAAAGCAATTAAAAAAGTAATTTTTTACCAGCAACAAGTGGTTGAAATTCCATAATTTTTTTTGTAAGCAAGTAACTTCATTAGCATGGCGAAGACCTAGGAGCAAGACAATTATCTCACTCTGCATTTGATTTCAATTACTTTTAAATATGTTTGACAGACAGAGCATGAAACTTAGTATTGTTTGTGTTTATTTCCAATTATTTGAAATTCCGTTATAATTACCAGCTACTTTCCGCTTCCAATTATTTAAAAATATGTACATTCTACATTTATAAATAGTAACTATAAAATTTTTATTATTCATTTAACCAAAAATACATTTAATTTCAATAAAAACTAAAAATAATTACACCAATATTTCAAGCATCAATTCTCGAAAGTATCGCTAGTGCCGATTGCTTGTTTGATTTCACTGCTTTGCATGAAAAAAAAAAAATTTGAAAAAAATCAGTTATAGAGAAGTTTAGTCTGTAGCCTTGAGCTCAAAGAAACATTTTTAAAATTTTTTGTTTGGGCAAGGTTTTAAGATGACAGTAATTTTGTGCGTTTTTTGGGGCACATCTTCATTAACAATTTTTTATTACATAACTGTTAATTGCGACCTTTGCTTATCTTGGTTAAAACATGCTGAGTTATAGCTGGTCAAAATGAAACTTGTTTTTAATTTTGTTTTTCATGCTAAAAGAGGCAAGTAAAATATAAAAAAATGGCAAAAAATAAAACAAATATTTTTTTTAAATTAAAACCAAAATAAAAGTTTCATTTCGACCAGCTATAACTCTGCGCGTTTTTAACCAATTATATACATATAGCTAGTATTTATCTACAAAATAATAATTGATAAAACTACATTAATTTTTTTTTACATTGGTGAACTTTTCTGACTATCTGCTTTTTTCCGACAGGGTCTTTCTAATATGTATGCTTCTCTTTAAAACTTTGTGATTAAATATTTCAAGTTATTTTGCTCTTCCTAGTATTCAGATATCAAAGGAATGCTAACTCGGATGTAATAACAAAAGCTGAGACATTTATTTATTTATTTATTTATATTCAATGCCAAGCAACCATAAAGTTGTGTGCAGACATTTAAGTCAATTCATTTACAATATATAATTTTGTTCTAAAAAATTTAAATTCAACTGTAATTTATTAAAATTTAAATAATTCTTCAGCTTTGTACGAAGTAAACATTTTGAATCTGATCTGCCTTGTTCTAAAAATGTTGAAATATAATTAAACTAAATATGAAAATATGTTAAAAAATTCCACAATATATGTAACACCGGCCGACAAAATTCGAACAAATTTCACAACCAAAAACCAGAACATACTTTTCCGAACAAGAATCTGGCCTCAGAATTGCTTCATCATGTCAGGCTTTCGAAATATCTTAACTAAATGTATGAAAATCGTAGCTTTTGCCTACATTTGAGGTTATGTAGTGTAAGGGTTTTAACTTTTATTATAAAATTATAGCCAGCATCTTAAAGTAAAAGCCGTGCACTTTCATGTCCGTATAAACGTTATACACTTTTCAGTCGAAGTTTTACAGCTCTAATCTCTTACCACTATTGATTACGGCTCTCAGCCGAACCCAGAGTTCTGAAACGTGTACGGGATATCTTAAAGAAAAAAATTACTTTTGAGCACATTAAAGCGCATATGAAATTGCAATTTGCGTTACAACAACAAGACGCACACCACAAATTGTAGGAGAAGAAGAACAATATTCAAAATGACTTGAATCAATCAAACTGCAAATTTCATAGCTATTGAACTCATTGAGCCATCAAGTCAACGTCTTCCGGATGAAGGAACAGAAATGAAGCGTTGAAAAAAGCACGAACAGACTTCTAATTAGTGAAATTGAGTGTCAAATAAAAGACATTTTTTGAGGAAATTTAGAATTTAGCTTCATTATAAAAGAATTTAGCTGCCATTATGTTTAAATAATGATTTTGGGAATGTGACCTCCAACGCTGGTTCGAATAAATTCCAGCCGAGAGGTCCAATTTTCGACCACTTTTTGCAAAATCACGGTGTTAAATCGCATGATCTTGGACCCCAATATCCTCCAATTGAGGCGTTCCACAATTACTGTAACATTATGGCCAACTTGATTTTTGAAGAAATATGAACCAATCATTCCCTCTTTCCATAGCGAATACCAAACAGTGACTCTTTGAGGCTGTAATATCGTACCCATTCAACCAAAAGGGACCTTTATAGCTGAACAAAAATGTTGACCGGATATTGGACGCAGCGCGCGATGTTTCACGCGAACCGAACCATTATTTTCGTAAAAATTTGTACAATTTGGAAACGTCGTTCTGGAGGAAGTCTATTCATTATAAAATGGGAAACGAAACCGAGTATAAGTCAAATAACAGCTGTCGAAAAGACTAACTTCCGAAAAAGTATTGCCTCATTGAAAACCACTCGTCTAAATAAAACACCCGGTAACTTCAATACGCCATTGCCAACGTTAAATTAATAAATTTCATCATTTAACAGGCAAGTCGACTTTATTTTAAAGAAAAATAAATTTTAGTTCGATTCGGTGAATTAACCGTTTGAAATTCATTAAAAGTTTGTCTCTTCGGTTTAAGCAGAAATTAGTTTTCTGTGTGGTTTGCTATTGACCGTTAAATTTTTTTCTTTTTTTTAGTTTTTAAGCAATGGAGTGTAAAAATACCAGTAAATTTAACATAAGTAAACCGAGTGAAGAAGAATTACTGTAGTTGATGGAATCAGTCGAGTGAGGCGACTATGATGAAGATTTTAGTTGTAATTATGTGCTGAAAGACTCGAATTTCGAATTCGGAAACTCAATGAACTCAGCAAGTGCGTTGATTCAGTACCAAAAGCCTCGCGCCGATGAGTAGATCTGTAGCACGAAATTAAAACGACATCTTCTTGAATATATGGCTAACAAACCGCAAAAGTAAGAGAATCAATTATTTGTGTTATGTAGCTTAACCCTGCTGTTAGGTTAAGACCATTTGGTCCAATTTTTTTTTTGTTTTCTTTGTAACTTTGGAACGGTGATATATACTGTCTAAATTTTTCAGCTCAGGTGGTCTTATTATAAAACAATATTATGTGCGAAAATTTAATTCTCTGACTTAAAACTGGACTAAGATAAATTGAAAATTACGAATCTTAGGTTAAGGGACCATTTGGTCCATAGTATATTTTCTTTGATTTTCTTTACATTAATTTTCCAAAAATAAGTATTTATTAGTTTGTTCGATATTTTTTGGCACTACATGATGAGCAAAAAAATATTTTTCGGTTGGTTTTGCAAATAAACGCACTGCAAATGGAGCATTTTACATCAGACTTAGACTTGCAGCAACTACAAATTCCTCGCTTTCGAGCTCCTGAACTAGAAGCATTTTTAGAGCAGGCCACTGGTGCTGGGTTTTACCAGAGTTGAGTAAATAATAAAATAATAATATTTAGCAAGTATTGAACCAAACTAAATATAAAGACTAAGATTAAATTGTTATTTTGTATGAAAACTGCAGTATGGACCAAATGGTCCTCTAACCTAAGATTCGTAAGTTTTTTTTAACCTAACAGCAGGGTTAAGTGGATTTTCGATCTTGGAAGGAAGACCAACGTTTATCGCAGACAATTCTTGATTTCGTGAATCATATACTTTTCTTCGATAATTTTTAGTGTATTTGCATTGTAGAGGAATCTATATTTTAGACACGATGCGAGGCAATCAAAGTCCGAAATGTGGTCATTCCTTGAATCAATACGTTAAGAGTTAAAAGAGAGACTACTCAGTTGATTTTGTGGTAGTTCATACGGAGTTGTTTAATATTAACACGATGGAAATAAAATCGAGCGATTACCATCAACTTAAGTTGGAATTCAGCCTTTTAAAGAAACAAACGAAGGGAACCAACCTCGCAATGTTTTCAAATTCAAATAAGTTTATTCATTATTTTGCGAAAACATTATTTACATTATTTTATAGAGTTTTAGAGAAAAAACAGTTCCCTTTACAACTAAGATATGAGATATATAATATAATATAATATTTTGTGTATGAGATAAATTTTCAACATCCATTCCATTCAACATTCCATCAATTTCTAGCTGCTGATCTTTTTCTCACACAACCAATCGTTCTGCTGGTCGTCCACGCTCAGCGCAAACGAAAAGGAAACTTGGTGGGAGAAAAACAGCTGAGCCTTCAGTTGTGGATGTCTGTTTCGGTTTTCCAAAGGTGCTGGCAAAAAAAGTGCAATTTATGTTTGACTTTAAAGATGAATGCTTTTTCCGTAAAGGCAAGCTGAATGCTGTACTACCAAAAAACTGGGTTTTGGTTATGATCAAAAAAAATTTATTTGAAATCATTTTTTCTATTTTTTTTTTCAATTTTTAGCATAATGTATTGTTACGATTGATAGTGATTGCTGGTTATGCACACACATATTAATTCAGTGATCATTTACATTACTTTGAATTGCGAACGCGTCATGTATTTCACACAAATCTGGCGGCTGAGAGCACTGCCTTTGGAAGGCTCTGAAAAGAGAAGAATGAAAAAAGAGAGAAAGCAGCCATGGAATTGAGACGGTGAGAGACTGGGAATTTTATAGGGTTTGCGAGGCAGTGAGAATATGTTGGTGCACTCAGTCGAAATTACCCTACTACAGATTGACGAGATAGAGGAGTATAAGTCACATCCCAACCAATTGAGACTCCTCTGGCTATGCGAGTTACTGTTGGAAGGTCTAGTCAATATGTTTGTACCTGGGGGATCCCGATTTGCACCAAATTCGCATAGGATTGAACTAAACGAGAAGAAATTTAGTTCGTTAGGTTTAGCAATAAGAATATGTATTTTGTAAGTTATTCTTTTGAGCCATATGAGCTAATAACTTTTGTATAATTTTAATGTAAAATTTACAGTGTATAGAATAGGCGTAGGTGTAGTGATGGTTTTCTAGAAAACGGGCGGGACTAGTCCGCGCACATTAGCCCTTAACCTTAAATGTCTGGCGAGGCAGGGTACTAACCATGTTTATGATTTCATATAAAATGAACACATTAAAATAATAATAAAAATGTGTTAGAGTGGTGACGAGTTCTGCGATCGACTTTGGGCGGACCTGTCAGCAAATAACGTAGGTGGTTTGGGACACAGGATGTTCTGCAAGATGTGGTACGATACTTTTTTCTAATTGGTTCCGCTTCTGAACCGTGGACAAGCGTACCCAGAGTTCTACGAAAGATTCGTTACGGCTTATTGTTAATTTTTTATTGGGCTGATCCGGCAAGGCTAGCCGGAGGAGAACTTCAGACCTTTCTCAATTGAAACAATAAAAACAAAAAGGATAATACATTTTTTGATCTTTCTAGATCCCTCTTACGCTAAAAACAAATTATCAGTCAGCCTACTTCGCCCAGAATTTCAACTTTGCCCGTTAAAAAGTTAATGGAAGTTAAAAGCTTGCGATATATAAATTGAATTAAATTGGATTTAGAGAGATTAAGTTAATAATTAAAGGTACAAAAAATATAACTAAATAACATTGTTTAGATGCATATCTTAGCTTGATTCATTTTAGTTTTTAACTGAAACCTGACTCCCAATTGTTTTGGGTTTGCAATGTAATAGCTGAAATTTTTCAAAAGGTGGCACAAAAAGGATTACGAGTAAAAAAAACTTTCTACCCAATGTTTTTTTTTCATTATGTCTTAAAATTTTCTATGTTAAATCGAGTAGAGGAAATTCGGGTATTGTGGTATAGTCGCATATCCCCAGTTTCAGCAAGTCTGCGTTCTCTTTCAGTAGCACAAAACATGTGATCGCGCAAGATCGCACGGTAGGTAACTCCACAATGTAGGTACGTACAGCATTTGTCGTTTATCGAGGTTATATAGTGTTTCTAAGTGTTCGAGGTTATATAGTAGATAAGTGAGAAGTACTATTAAATAGTGTAAATATTAATCAGAACTGTACATTATGCCTAAATCAAATGCTCAGAGTGTGGCAATGATTGTTCTCTATATCACTCCGAACCAGAGAATTAACGATATAATAAAATTCATACATAGAGCATTATTGGCATGCACTCCCTCTGGCGCAGCAGAATTAGGAGAAGATTTGCACACTATGCCAATGATTTTAAGCGGTGATTTTAATGTCAATTTTGTCTTGGAAGAAGCTCAACCACTTGTACAATTTGTTGAAAGTAAATTTAATTTAAAAATGAATACTAATCCCAAAGACTCAACAACCAGACCAGGCACGACAATAGATGCAATTTTCTCAAGATATTTAAATAATTTACGATCACTAGTTTTCATTTCATATTTTTCATACCACAAACCAATTGTATCTTTTCTTGAACATGAAAGTATGAAAGTGAATGAATAGATTTTTTTTAAATGAAAGCGAAAACATCAACTATCTTTTTTCACTAACCTAACACTCTTAAAAATTCCAGAATAATGAATAGTGGCTTCTGTTATCGCGAAAATATTTCTATCTCATAAAACTTGCTGGCTAGAGTGAGTATTTTCATTTCAAGTGCCCATCGAGATCCTTGAAGTTTCACTTCTATCGCCTAGCTTTCTAGACTGACAATTTTTTTTTAGTGAAAGAAATCGACTTTATTTACAAAAAAAAAAAATCGATTTAAAAATAAAAAAAATGTTGAAATTGCAAAAGTAAGCTTTATTTTTCATTTATCACGTATCGGATAATAGAAAATGCGTGCTGCGTAGAATTTATATGTCCTTGTTTGTAATTTTTGAAAATCGGCCATTGTAGTACACATGAGGTCGTTGAAATACCACATTACCCTCCATACGTTAATTTTTAATTAATTGAACATTAATTTGATTTTAGATGCCAAAAAAAGGAGAAATCCGAAAGTGGGCCCAAAACAACAGGAAAAACGCGAAAATGACAATTCGAAGTAATGAGTTAGGTGCACTTTCTGCTTCTAAAAAAGACGAAGTGCCTCATAACACACTTCAAAGATTTGCTAGAAGCGAAAAATCCATTCAAAAAAATATTTTCCACAAAGTTGGATTGTAAATTAGGTTTTAGTGAAAGTTTCAGGAGAAACTTATCCAGTATCTGGAAGAAATGGAGTCAAGATTCTGGGGTCTCACACGGGCATTATAAAAGGAAAGTGCAGGTAAAGATAGGCTCTATTTTTTGCTGGTTTTTGTAAGCGCCATATGGGTGTAGTAAGTTTCCATTCAGCAAGTGCTACTTCCTTTGCTAGAGCAAACGGATTTACTTGAGAAAATGTTAGAGAGTTTTTGAACTTGTTGGAAAACGAGCTTTTAATATATAACTTTCCGGCTGCGCAAGTTATCGCAAAAAGGGGCAAGCAAAACAGGTTGGCGCAATGACATCTGCTGAGCATGGAGCTCTTGTCACAGTGATAACTCGTATGTGGGCTTTGTCCTCCCATATTTAATTTTTTCCAGAAAAATATTCAAATGAACAGATAATGAAAGGCGCACCACATGATTCGAAATACTCTTGCCAAATATCTGGTTCATGCACTTTCTTCATCATACAAAGCCTTCGCAAATTGAGTCTCTTCTGTTGATTTTGGATGGCCATTACAGCCACACATGCAACGTTTTCATGCGTCAATTTAAATCCTATTGTAGTGAAGAAATCAGACGATTTTGCCGCGAAATTGGTCGAAAAGTCACTCAATGTAAGATAACTGGTCTTTTCTCAAAAGCTTATCTCAAACTGCAGGCGGAACAAATAGCTATAACCGGCTTTAAGTGCATTGCAATATATGCCTATAATCCAAATATCGAGGCAAAGCAAACTGTTCCAGCTAAAAATCGGGATGATGAGGATGAAGATTTTGCTGATTTACCACCGTTGGATGCAACTTGCACTTTTTGTTGTAAAGCTTGGAAAAGCGATCCTAAATCAACAGAATGTAGTCAATGTTTGGAATGTGACATGGTTTGTGCGCATAGCGCTTATATTCCCCGAAAACCCCCTATTTTCATATGTCAATTTAGCGATGGCTAAATGCAACAATTAATTTTCCAAATTGTATTTTATTATAAATGGTTATAAATTCCTATTTATGTTTAGTTGCAATGTTCTGAAAATAAATAAATGCAATGTGATTTTGGTTAATTTTAAAGAATATTTACCTAAAAGTAAAATGTAAAACAATAAAAAATTCTGCGTTTTGTCATGAGGTCAGTATATCACAGTATTCATTATCCAAACCATCTATACCACATTACTTTCCAATTTTTGAAGAAGGTAATTTTGGCGTTACGTTAGATTTTTTCGAATAACTCTTTTATTTGTGAGTTGATGTATTTCATTGAAAAAAACTTTATAATTAATGTTTTGCTTCTCTCCACTGATAAGGTATAGTCGCAATAATGCTACGAGTAGTATATTTCTTGCAGATGTCAAAAAAAACCCTATACCACAATACCCCACATTCAAATTGCCACACACTGAATTGCCACCACCTCGACCTGCAAGAGAGTAAACAAATTTTCACATCGGGATGGAAAGCTTGGCACCAGGTCCATATATTTCTGCTCCTGCACCCGCATCCATCTACATATAATCCGTTAGTGTACCAATGTACATAAGTATCTAGAGTCAAGTTGTGCGAACTCGTTTGAAAAAAAAACGTCTCGATCAAGAGTTTTGCTCGAGGCAGATGTCCCCTGTCATGCAGCTAGAAATTTTGTATACTTCCAATCCTTGAATCTTTCAACAAATCAAACGCTAAATATCTTGCATGTATCCTAATCTATAAAACACAAACTAACAATTGAAAGGAAGAAGAAACTTCTACTCACATTAATACTGCCTTATCAATACATGCAGTAAATTTAAACTTTTGACTTAACGATATTCTCGTAAGATGCCAATTAACTGAAAAGTCATTGTCTTGAAAAATTTACTTTTACAAATGCAACCACAAATGAACAGCAACAAATAAGATACGTCCTACGCTTAATATTAAAATTTAGTGCAAGAGCTACGCGATTTGCAATATCACACTCATACACTATATATCTATATCCATACAGATATTGTATTATTTGTAAAGAATTCGTTTTCAGTTACAGCGTCGACATCACGCCAACAATTCGCAGCTCAACTCAATTCAATTATTGTATTTTGCTGTTTGCTGTTGTCTTCCACCGTTTGTTGCAGGACTACTGTCGAGCTCAGGGCTAATAATCGGTGTGACCAGATGGGTATTTTCGAGGCTAGATGCAGATTGGAGTTCAGCTATCTAAAAACTTTCATTTATATTCATTGCTTTCTACTTAATGTAACAAAATTGTGCTGCTTTCCAATGAGTTAAATCCCTTATCCTTTTTTTGCGTTGAAAGTACATTGAATATTAAAATATTTTCTCACACGGAAATAAAAAAGTGAAATTGTTTTCCAAGTCAAATAACATTGATGGAACTACTTATATTCGTCTAGTACTTCATTTATTTATAATAATACTAGCTTTTATGTAAGGGAAAGATACAATTTTACAGAACAAAAAATACCTTTGCAATCTGCACGGTGAAACGACGAAATTAAGATAAAAGATCTGGGGTCGAATTACGCGTTCAGTGAACGAGCTACTCGTAACGTAAATGTGAATAATTGGTATTATACGAGATGTGAACGTATCTTGCATATCGTAATTTGGTTTTATGAGTTCAGTGAACGTAACTCGTTAAGCGTAAACGTCAAAAATTTTCATAAGATTGCAGGACGTCATTCGTATTCCAAACATTGTTTCTGATATTATTTGTAAAAATTTAATTGGATACTTAACCCTTACAGGACCATAAGGAAACCAAAAGTAATTTTTGTTATATAACTGCTTTATTTAGTTAATACGGAGGCAAAACAGATGAAAAATAACAAAAAGTTAAAATACAGTACTTAGTTTTTTTTGGAATTCAATGGGAAATATGTTTCCCTATAGCCGTGAATGGTAATACAAAGTTAAACAGCAACTTCATTTTCTTTTGTGATTATTTATTCAGTAGTCGAAACAAAATTCTTAAAAATATAAAAGTTTGAGTTCATACATAAGTCATGTGTGATATTCGGCAAAGCAGTTTCTTTTGGTGGTAAAGCAGAGGTGTACGTTGCACATTACATATACATATATTATGTGTTCGGTTTTCAATTTTTTTTATTTTTGCTTTGCGGTCGACCTCATATCAGACCTTTCTCTGGTCCATCAAAAAAACGCCGCCCATATATTTATTGTACCGAATTACCATTTCTGGGCAGGTAACACTAATCCTTTCTGTCAATCCGGTCTTCCTCCTCTTTACGACACCTGTTTCGACCGGTGAAATAAAATTTGACAACATATGTACAGATTTTGTGTCCATCCATTTGATAAACGATATTCCCTGAAAGCTTTCAGAATAGATTTCTCCTCTCACCATATTTTTGTCTAATGGCAAAGTTTTTGGTATATTTTTCCTGTTTACTCTGACAGTACCACAAGCTTTTATGTTATTTTGTTTTAATTTGCATATATTGCAAGTCAGGAGAATTGAAAAAATTGTTAAAATATACTTCACAACCAAGACCATTTAGCTGCTGTGATAACTTCAAAATAGCGGATTCTCCCAACCCTACTTCGGTATTTGTTTTCCTGCCCGTATATTGGTCGAATTCGAAGAGATATCCTGTGGATGCCTCAGCCCTACACCACATTTTAAATCCCCATCTTATGGGTTTATTTTTTACGTATTGCTTCATCACGTTATGGCCTTTGAACTTAATCATATGCTCATCTATTGATTGTTGCTTTGAATTATTAATGACCTTTTGAAAGCAATCATTACAATGTTCGATTACAGGTCTAACTTTATACGCTCTATCACTAATCTCCGACTGAATATCATTGTTACTGAAATGCAAATTTTGGCGTATTTGTTCAAACCTTGTTCTTGGCATAACATTAGCTATAAAAGGAACCCGTGGTAGCTCATGACAAAGTTCAAACCTAAAAAAGCCTTCATTTCTGAACCATCAGTAGTGAATACCCTTTCCCCTTGCTCGGCATATCTGATACTATCTGGAACCAGTACTTTGTCAACTAACGTATCTAGCTGTGTAGTTTCCATAAAAACATCAAACGGAGTTAAATTTTCCTTTATACCAGGGAATACATTTATGCGACCAAACTCATAACCGCTTTCTTCAAAGGTACTGGGCACATACATATAAGTTCTTTTTTCATCGGAAAATGGGAACGTGGTAATCCGAAATCGTTATATTAGTTTCTTCTGAGCTACCTTCCTGCTGCTCTTCGTTAGCATTTGCAAATTCAACTATATCAACACTGTCGTCAATATCCTGAGCAATAAATTTTTGGTCTTCTTCATCTAATACCAACTCATCTTCTCCATAGCTAGTGTCAGCCATTAGCATTTCCATAATCTCATTTTTTTAAGGTGAAATTCTCTGACCCTTTTTGCAGACATTTCAGCTGTAATTAGTGCAAACGAATAAATAAACACCAATATATAATCGGTAAAATTAAATTCAAATATTCCACTTGTGGTCTACAGGGAAAAATGTTTCCCTAACAAAAAATTTACATTTTTAGATGCTCTTACACGAATAATAATATACATTTGACTAGATCTTAGTTCTATGCTTACCAATTAACCAAACAATAGAGAATAAATATAATTTCAAGTACAAGAAAACGATTATATTGCGACAAATTGTACGGAGCACACTCTTCGAAAATTCTTTGACTTTATTCACGTTTTTGACTGGCCATAATCGTAGTGATGACAGTGCGCTTAAAATATTAGCGGGGAGTACCCGTTCTTTATTGATGCTCATTCACAAAAAAAGAGTTGCCATAAAATAAAGTACCGAAATCCACCAATTTATTCTTGGGAAAAATGTTTCCCCTAGACGTGAAAGGATTAAAGCAAATATTATTGCAAATGTATACATGTATACAGATATATATACTCCCAAATATGTGTGAATGTGTAAAAGAAAAAAACTGAAGCTTTCTTTACAGACAAACGAAACTAAACACATCAAAGAACCCCAAGGAGAAAACGTGGAAGTAAAAATTGACGAAATAAATAAAAAATACATATTTTTCTAAAATAATCGTTTTTATATCCTAAGACAGTTCAAAAGACCTAATCAGCAGCAGAAAAGCATCATTGGCAAATTCATGAAGGAGATTCTCATTTGGCTAAAAATATGCTGCCAAATTGTGCCAAATAGCTTAGCATCCATGTTACTCGTATTTGAAATGTTTTATAATTTTTTGTGTACAAACATTGAAATGACATTTTCTATTACAATAATTGTAGAATCTAGTGTACCCTGTGATAAAAAACGATATGGCAGTAACGTGCATATATCGTAATTCCAATATTATCGCATATATTAACGTTACTAAAACACAAACGCACTCTTTGGTGTCTGGAAAATAACTCAACGTCTTAATTTATCTTTATTTGCATTAAACCTCTTTTAAGTAAAGTTTACATTTCATTTGATCTCTTAAAAATAGTATTCTTCTTCTTACTCTAATTTCTCTTATTAGTACGTAGATTAACTATTGTTGTAAATATATAAGTAAGTATGTATGTTTATATGTTTGTGTTATGTATGAATCAAGTATGTGCAAAGGGACATATGGGTTCTAATATTACACCTCCACCGCCGGAATAAGCAGTCCCTGCTTATTTAGAATTTCTGTATTTTTAATTAATATATAACTAAAAAAAAAGTATTTTTTCCTGATCTTTTTTTTTTTTTTTTTTTTTTTTATTTCTTCAATGTATTTCGTTTAACTTGGGATTTATATATTTTTTTGAACTTGTTATCGTTTGATACTAAGTAATTTCCATCTTGTTTATAATTAATAATTTTCTTGTATTTAGGTTTTGCTTTGCTAACCCTGTTGTTATTAACAATGCTGTTGGCAAAACTTTCTGTGTCAACTCTATTGGCTTTTTTATTCAATTCATTTATTCGTTTAATTTTCTTCTGATGCATTATTTGTGAAAGCTTAGATATTTCTTCTTGTGCAATTATATTATTCAAAAGATCAATTGGTCGAAAACCAGTAGTAGTGTGAATGGAGTTGTTGTATGATATTATTGCCTTATGGACATTTTCGTTAATATCATCTTTATTATTTGAATCCGCATTAAAGAGCCGAATATGCTCATTAAGGGTTCCATGTAGCCTTTCGATATCTGCATTGCCAGTTTTCAGATACGCTGTGGTAGTATGGAACTTTATTTCTTGTTCTTTTAAAAATTCTCTTATCACTGCAGTGTATTCTTTGCTTAAGTGCCTTAAGTATTGACACCCAGGTTCTATCTTCTAAGTAGTACGCAGTTGCATACTTCGTGAGCTTATCTATAGTCGTCAGGTACATGGTGCCTCGTTGTGGGTACCATATATCTACATGCACAATATCGTTGTGCTTTGTTGAGGTGGGCGTAATATTTAATTTATATTTTATAGGAGACCTATCGTGTTTTGCGAGCTTACATATTTCGCAACTGTTGATGTACTTTTGAATTTCTTTTTGGAATTTGGGGTAAAAATAATCTTTTCTTAATTCCTCATAAACTTCATTAATACCCCTGTGATTATTTTTAATATGCGTTTTTTCAATTAACTGCAACAGTGTTTCTCTATCAGTTATATCTTCTATAAATAAATTAGCTTTTAATACTTTTAGGTTTTTGTTTCTTGCAAAATATTTAATATACAAAGACTGAAATTCTTTGTATAGCTCAACATTTGGACAAAAAACTACAACGAGACCTTTTGAAGGAAGTTTATCTTTAAAGAAATTCAAAATACCGTCTGCATTTGCTACCTTTAAGTTGTGTCGGATTTTATTTTTAAACATTATTTTCGTTTTACAGGAGTTTTCGTTTGAAATTTGTATAAATACTTGATTTTTGAACATATTTATTGGATTTTCGGTAATTTTAATGTAGTCAGCATCGTCGCTTTCTGCGCTGTGAACTGTATCGGCGTCCTCATCGAAAAACTCGTGTAAATTTACTTCAATTTCACTATTTGATACTTCATAACTTAACCTACTTAGACCATCGGCTACTACGTTTTCCTTTCCCTTTATGTAATTTATATCGAAATCGAATTCGTTTAGCTTTATTTTCCATCGTTGGATTTTTGCATTAGGTTCCTTAATATTGTTTAACCAAACTAAAGGGCGGTGGTCTGTTTTTATTACAAACCTACGGCCAAAAAGGTAGGGACGAAAATACTTTGTAGCCCACACAATGGCTAATAATTCCTTCTCTATCGTACTATAGTTTTTTTCATGCCCATTTAATGTGCGGCTTGCAAAGGATACTGCTCTGTTTCCTTGCATAAGTGCAGCTCCTAACGCAAAATTGCTTGCATCGGTTACAAGCGTAAACGTTTTATCGAAATCGGGATGAATAAGTATAGGATCATTTTTAAGTAATTTTTTCAATTTTTCAAATGCTGTTTTATATTCTTTATCACTTGTATTAGTTTTCGCTCCTTGCTTTAAATATTTGATAAGATGATGCGCTATCTTTGAATAGTCCTTAATAAAGCGTCTATAAAAACCGGTTATGCCTAAAAATGATTTCACTTCCTTTTGAGTTTTTGGTAAAGTTATTTTATCTATAGCTTTCAGCTTTTCAGGGTTGGGTTTGATGCCTTCGGCAGCGACAACGTGGCCTAAGAACTCAGTTTCTTTGGCGAGAAACGTGCATTTGTCAACTTGCAATTTCAAATTGGCCTGCCTTAGACGTCTTAATATTTTCTCTATTGCTTCTAAGTGTTCTTCTATGCTTGTAGAGAAAATTAGAACGTCGTCTAAATAAACTAAACAAATTGAACCAATGTATTCTTTCAATACGTTGTTAATCAGTCTTTGAAAAGTTGCTGGCGCATTACGGAGCCCAAACGGCATGCGCAAAAACTCATAATGGCCAGTTGCTGTAGAAAACGCGGTTTTTTGAATGTCATCCGGATGAACCTCTATCTGATGAAATCCCTTTGCCAAATCAAGAGTAGAGAAATACTGACATTTGCCTAGTTTATCGAAAATATCATCAATATTTGGCATTGGGAATCTATCTTCAATGGTAATATCGTTGAGTTTGCGATAATCAATCACTATGCGCCAATTTTGTTTATTGGACGAATCTAATTTTTTTGGAACGATCCATATTGGGCTATTATAAGGGCTATTAGAGTGTCTTATTATATTTTGTTTTAGCATATTTTCTATCTGATTATTGACTTCTGCTTTATGCACCTCAGGATATCTATATAACTTGGAATAAACAGGCATGTCATGCTTCGTTGCAATCCTATGCTTTATTTCATTAGTAAAGGTTAGACTGTCGTCTTTATCGTAAAATATTTGTTTAAATTTTCTAATAATTTTGAACAATTTTTCTCTTTCATAGTCTTCTAGGTGACTCGTTCGAATGTGGGATAATATGTTAGCTCTTTCAATCTCGCAATTAAAAACAAAACCTTCTTTATAAGCTATATCATTATAAGCTTCTTCTTCTTTATTCAAAAATATAGTAACAACGGCATTACTAGTAATTAATTGTCGGTTAGGTAAATCGATGATGCAGCGCAGATCTTGTAAAATATTATTACCTATAAGGCCATCAAAGTTTTCATTGAAAGGATATTCCAAAAACTCACACAAATAATTACTTAAATTAAACTCTTTGAACATGGGAAATTTACAAAGTTTTGTTATTGATATTTTTGTACCTAGTGCTCTTGCTACTACGTTCACATTTTGCTTAAAATTGGGGTGGCAGATATTAGGGTTAATTATACTAAATTCAGCTCCAGTGTCAATTATAAATCTAAGTTTCTTCACGGGGTTATTAACTACTATGTAAGGAAGTTTTGCTCCTCTGCTACAGGAAAATTTACATTCGAATTTCCTATTTCCATAGGTTCGATTTGTTGGTTAACGTTGCCAAAAAGGTGGGCTTGTTGCCTAGTTTGATAAGATGTAGTTTCGGGGTTACAATGTGTAAAATTTCTATTTGTTGCTTGTCTAGTTTGATAGGAACTAGTATCCGGGTTAAAGTGAGAAAAGTTTCTATTAGTTGCTTGTGAAAAATTTGATCGTCTTGTCTGACCTGTTGAATTGGAATGTATGTTATGATAAAAATTAGGATTAGAAAACTGTTTATTTAGATATGGGGAGACTTCTTGAAGTTTTGGTACTGTATTATTGTTATTAGGCCTATTATTAGCATTATTGTAATTATCACTGAAATTTGTTCTCATGTTTGTATTCATATAGTCTCTTTTTGCTGGGCCAAACTGCGTGTAATGTTGATGTCTTGCATCTAATATTATCTTAAAGGCATCTTCCAATGTTTTGGGGTCTCTAGCAAATATCATAGTACGTGTTGGTTCAGGAAGATGGTCTCTGAACGTTTTAAGTGAAATCCTATTAACTTCGTCTGTTGTGTATACATTATCCCCATGGGTTAAGTTTCTATTGTGAATCCTATTGGCAAGCTTATTAATTTTGAAATAATAATTTTCGATAGTTCCTTGTAATCTACAAGTTTTTAGATCATCCATCAAATCGTTACAACTATATTTTTCGCCAAAGTTTTTAGTTAAAATATCTTTTAAAATCTGCCAAGTAGTTACATTTGCGTACCTATGAATTGCTTCTCTAGTTTTGCCAACACATTTGTTTTTAATGTAGCCAAAAAGAATATTTTTGTTATTAGTATCAAACTCCGAAATAGATGGAAGAATGTTTTCTACTTGGTTTATGTAATCAGGTAGCTGATTCGGATCACTACCGTCAAAACTTTCAATGTTTTTTATGCAGGTTAAAACCAAATTAAATCTGTTTATCTCTAGCGCATCCATATTGATTTAATATGGTATGAAAATATGTATATAAAAAAAAATTAATCGATACAAAATAAAAGAAAAGAAATAAACATGTAGCCTAATGTACTTATACTTATTTTTGTTGATGTTGTTGTGATTGCAATTGCTTTGATAGTTTTTGTTGTAATGTAAAAAAAAAATACGTAGCGAACTATACTTATAGCTATTGTTGTTGATGTTGTTGGGTTTGCATTTTACTATGTTAGTTGTTGTTATAATGCCGGCTGTTACTCTAAGTTACGAACGCGTAAGGTTTAAATGAGTATGATATGACCTGGTTGCTGTCCAAATGTGTGTCCTCTTCTTGCGCTGATGGTTTTTCTGGAGCGCCTTACTCAATTTATTTGTGCTGTGTTCATATAATATGTTGTTGTTGTTACGATTGTCTTTTTGGTTGATAAAGTACGAATATTTTGTTTTTACAGAATCTTTATTTCTCTTAACTAAGAGTCAAAATAAATTACTGCTAACGAACAACTGATGTCTCTCAAAAATGTTGATCATATTTGTCCTTGAAAAGGTTGCAAGTCTTTATATTTGTTTTTATTTTTTCTCTCAGTTCACCTTCATAGAGGTTATGCGTTGGGCTTTTGCCTTTAAGTCTTATTGGAACTTAGTTCACCTTCATAGAGGACATACATATAGATGTATGTACATGAATTTTTTCACAGAATTCGGTTTTTTATTTTCTTTTTCAATTGGGACCACTTTCATTTGCCCTTATTTTGCTATTGTACTTGCTTGCTTTTTACGAATAGTCAAAAAAGTTTATTCACTTTTTTTTTTTTTTTTTTTTTTTTTTTTTTTTTAAATTTTGTTTTATTAATTTCACTAATAAATTTTTAGAGTTTTACGTGTGGTAAATTTCACATTGGCTTTGCAAGAGTCCCGTAGGCTAGGGCTCACATTGAAATGTAGTTTTTGATTTAATTTCACAGTTTTCACTATTATTCTTATTTTCTTCAGCTTAAAATATAGCTAAGCTTATTTAGCAGTTCACTTTTAGAAATAACAAATATTTAATTCCTTTTAAATATTTCTTTAATATTTTTTTTTTTTTTTTTTTTTTTTATCCTCGTCGCCATTAACGTTACTAAAACACAAACGCACTCTTTGGTGTCTGTAAAATAACTCAACGTCTTAATTTATCTTTATTTGCATTAAACCTCTTTTAAGTAAAGTTTACATTTCATTTGATCTCTTAAAAATAGTATTCTTCTTCTTACTCTAATTTCTCTTATTAGTACGTAGATTAACTATTGTTGTAAATATATGTATAAGTAAGTATGTATGTTTATATGTTTGTGTTATGTATGAATCAAGTATGTGCAAAGGGACATATGGGTTCTAATATTACAATATACGATTACGACAAAAGTGTAGCAATATTTGAAAACCCGAATTGGCTCGAATGCTCAGGTTGCGCTTGGCAATAAAACACGGCAGATTTTGTTTTTTATTTCTGGAGAAAGTGCTCTCAATAGATATTGCATTGTTGTTGGAAACATAATTTACCAAAGGATTACTCGTGAACCAGTTATCCCAGTTCCAAAAATCGCTCAAATTAATCTTTTAACGACGTCCCCCGCCGCATGGCTTAACTGGTATGGTCCTTCTTCACCAGTGAATAAATTATTAACCCGTATTTGTCAGGTTTCGATTTCATATACTGTCTAAACGGACATTTTCCACGAAATGCCCACGTCATTTAGTATATAACAATGTTCTCACTAACATTGTAGGGAGATAATCTTTTTTCCGCGAACGTATTCAGCATTCTCGCTTGTCGCAGCTTGAATACATCATCAAACCATAGTCAATTTAAAAGAAATTTCATTATTTTCTGTGGCATGGTAGTTGGAACTGTAGCAATAACAGTGCCATCTGGTATCCTTAAAATTTCCATGGTACACTCGTAAAGTATCAGCAGCTTTTAATAATACGAACAGTGCCCGAATCTCGATATTTGGTAATCCCGCTTACTTCGTCCGCACTAATTTCTTCGCTATCAAGTAGCGTTCCCTCATTGCGTTTGCACATCTGATATGAGTAGTCTGAGATTTGTGATTCTTCATCGCTGATCCTCTTTATACTTTCATTATCTTCCTCTAATGGAATTTGAATAAATTTGCTCTCATTTATTTGTTTGTTAGCCATTGTTCAAAATAATAATCGTACTTACATTACGCAAGCAGTGAACACAGAAAGTCGCGGGTAAATTTTTCTAAATCAGGCGCGTGTAAAAACCTCCAGATAACTGAAGTGACAGTGGATATGATTGAAAGAGATCGATTTAAAATTAGCTTTTCTCAGGTTACTAGATTTGCAAAGTACCTCGACGTCGCGCGACTGCTTGAAGGCTAATGCATTTGTTTATCAAAATAAAGGGCTTATTTTCTACCATTAAATTTTCTCTTCCAAAAATTTACTGTCACTTGAAAAATAACCAATTGGCGAAAAATAAATTCAATTTATTTATTGAACCTGCAATTTTCATTTACAAGCTAGAATAGAAATGTTAACAAAAGCTGCTGCAAAATATCACAGAACACACTAAGAGTGGAGGCGAAAAGCTTCAAGCCCACAAATAACATAGCGTGTTTCCAAAGTGCTTTCGTTGTCGGTTCGAACATAGAATTAAATTTTCATTAACACGGTTATCAAATGGTTATCACCAGTATGTAATCTAAATGATCAATTCAAAACCTTTATATGCTGATTCTATCTCTTCTATTTCATCAGACGAAGACGGCATTATATAATTAATTTATGTGGAGTACTTTACCTACTTTATATATATATAACGTTTTTGCTTTCGTCTTTTTATTTGGTACTACAACCGTTTGGTTGTCTGGGTAGAGAATCAAAAACTTTTCTAGCCGCCTCCTTCTCTACTTGATTCTTCCATTGTGTTCGTTGGCGTCCTTGATTTCCTTGTCCACCCATGCGTGAAAACTCCTAATATGCCATGGAGTGCGGTCTTTTGTTCTCGTTCTCCGCTAGACCAACTTCTTTTGCCTCCTCGTTTTAGCAGTGGAATGCTGCATCGACAGCCCTGGTGTTCAAGCCAGCGATATCAATATTATCTTTATACGCCAGACGCGTCGTGCTTTTACTATATGTAGATAGTGCCTGAATAATTTGGAATGCCGCTTGTATGCCACTTTCCAAATTTAGATTTGAGAAGTCACACGAATGTAAGTCGCCAACTCTAAAACCTTGTTTGGTCTGGAACGGCTCGTAGAGGTCCTTTCTAATATGGACGAAGCTAAGAAGTGGATCCACGTCACTCGTCGCACCCTTCATAGCCGTACTAGCTTTGCGGAAATCCAAAAAGTTCTCTAAAAGGTTTATTTTATAGGATCTTTTTCAGGATGTCCCGCACTGCGAGTATCTGGTCAATGGTGAATTTGCCAAGTCTGAGTCTGCACTGATAATGATCAGTCAGTAAGTGTGTAGAAGACCTTAGTCTCTTGCACTGTATCATCGAAGGGCCTTTTATGCAATGCTAAGTAGCCTTAGCCCGAGATAATTGCCACAGACATCAGTATCTTAATTTCCGGCGGCGTTATTGCCTGCCAGTATCACAGTCTGCGCACCTACATCTTTCTTTCTGTCGTTCAGTTTTCTTCAAAAGCGTATTTCCTCCCTCCGCTTCTCCTGGTATCGTTCTCTTACTGCTAACGTCGATTTAGCTGCAGGGTAGTTTCCTATGCCTCTTCGACATAGCAGCTATTTCTGCGTGCGTGGTAGTTGCCAACCATCTCTTTCGAAGCTGCAGGGGCTGGGATTGGGAGACGGAACCCCATTGCTTATTCGTATTTAGATGATGAGGTGTGGCTTGATTAGGCAAAACTTAGAGTCGGGTAATTTTCGGCGTCGCTGTTTAGACGCGCTACTTGACGCATGTCCTTTGCTGCACAGAAGCGGCTGCGAACGCTAGCTGCGACAAGTTAGTGATCCGAACAGAATAAACGTCAAGTTCACTCGAAGCATATCTTGCGTCTATCACAACGTGATCTACGTGGTGTTTCTTTCTCTGATCAGGTGACACCCAAGTGGTTTTTCGGATGTTACGATGCTGGTATCTGGCACTGATCACTACTACCCTCTCTACGTTATAGGAGGTATTCTCACAAAGGCTGAATTTGACCAAATATTTCAAACCATTAAAATTGCCAAACGCAAATTCAACACTTAGACTTCCTTCAGGCGTTCATAGAATTCATCTTTGATCCCATCGTCCTTATTCTGCGTCGGGCGTTTGCACAAATTAAGCTAATATTACCACCATATACACCATGGCATCGGTAATAAATTTCGCGTGCTACTCATGTCTTATAGCTTTATATTTTTCGCGGATATTTAGCAGTTGAATAGAAGTACCTAGAGGGTCTGGGCATTTCAGGTGCAAATCCGAAAATAGTTATTCTCCTTCCGTTTACGGAGGAGTCGTCAAAGCTATCGGTGGTAATTATGCGAGACGAGTTTCAAGCCCGCAACCCACAACCTATTACTTTGGGAGTTTCAAACAATTGGTATTCCACACGGATTGCTCACATTGCTCAAAGTTCCTGAAGAGCGATGCTTAAGATTGAGTGGCTAGCTCAGCTGTAACTGCGTACCCAGTAAATTGACCATACCCCATTGCGTAAGTTTTGATCACGACAAATTTGACTTGCATTTTCTACCCATTTTTTCAGTCAATTTAGCTCCACTTTTTTTATACCATCTGGTCATATTGCTAACAACAAAAATACACAAATCAAACTAGCAGCTACTTCTACAGCTAAATAGAGCAAATAGTAAACAAAGTTGAAATTAAATTACTCAATGGTGTACAATGTCAGTTTACTGAACATACAACAAAATCAATGAAAATATAGCGACAGTGTAGACGCGATGGTGTTGATAGTCAAAACGACGCACAGTCGGGCAGAATGACCTAAAAGTTGGCATCAACTAAATGGCTTAAGCTAGGAAGTTGAAAATTGGTACACTGATTCCTCTTGCTAAAGTAAGTATGTGTACCAAATATTGCGCTTACAACCCAAGTTATTAGACTTTATCAGATTTACCTGAACCATTCATATAGTGATTGGTGGCGACTGGTTTATTTTTTCTTTTATTTTATTTCAATAATATAAATTAAACGATAAAAAGAATTTAAACAATACGAAACAATTGTTTGATCAAAATAAACAAATTATTTGAATGTAACTTAGGAAGTGTTTAGTTGCTATTGCTACTTCAATTTTATTTTGTTGACCGTCATCATCGTAAATTAGATCACATTTTTCATCGTTATTAGAAATAAGTGGACATATCAATATTTCCAATACTTCAGTTGGTAACTTTTGGTTATTAGTTCTTTTAAATTTTCTCTTTGAACTTATTACCGGATCAGACCTTAGCATAAATGAATTGAATATGTCAATATTAGTTTCCACACGGCAGCATTTTCTTGAATGGTGTTGGCGAAATCTTTTGAAATCCTTGCTGCAAGCCTCTTGTGCTTCTTCCGATAATTGGCCGATAGGTAGTTAAGAGTGAGAAACTATTTCAGGGCCATGTATTAAAAACTTATGCATTGTTGGAGGCATACGGTACCAAGGGTATTTATCCACAAAGTACCTAGCAGTGACATGGGAATACTTCATGCACTTTTTAACATTTATTTCATGTCCGCTGGCTAAAGTTATTAATAAATTGTACAATCTTTTAATCAACGTTAAATGCAATTTTGTAATTTCTGCCGAAACCTCTGCCTCCCTAAAGAATCGTTGCGCAGTGTTGAAGTCTAGAATTTCCAAACCCTGGCTTAGGAATATCAACAATCAGACCGCAGCGTTTTTTAAATTCGTTTTGTATTCGTTTTTTATTTTCAGCACCAATATTTTTTCCAAGTCATTTCGAACTTGCCATTTTTCTACTGGCAGTTTATAAGACAGATGCAAAAGACACTCAAAGAATCTTATCCATCCGTGCAACATTGATAGCCCAAAGCTTAAGTTATCTCTTTGTATTTCTCGTTTCACCATTTCGTCAATATTGTTAAAATCTTTTTATGTTGCACTACAAATGTAGCACTTTTGAGTGGATGTCGTCTGGGTTATCGCATTACAAACTTTCCCATCAACCATAGTAAAAATTAAAGCGTGCTCAACTTCAATAGATTTTCCATCACAAATCGTTTTAGATTGAAACTTCAGAGGATTCCTTAATAAATTCAACTTTCAAAGCCCCGCAATTGCGCGTCGAAGATGGAGCAGGATTTTGCCACACAACTTTTTCACCCAACACAATACGAATAGGCACAATACTAGTTATGAAAATAGCAGAATCAGAAGCTTCAATACCATGAAATACTTCCTTATATGAGCTATGGCCTGAGTTACCATCGAATCCCCACTTTGTGTACATACGCAATTTGTGTAAATTCGTTGCGGGAATGGAATCTATTACAGTCCTCTGTACAATAATCAGACGACATATTGTGTGGTCCAGTAAGGATTGTAAAGTTGTAGAGACAAGCGTATTAGTTGCCTTGATATGTTATTTGAAGGGATAACATTTCTTTTTTTCTTCTTGTATTACTTTATAGGAAATAAATTTCTCCCGAGCAGCCAATCTTATTATATTGTACTGATTCCTTGTCAACTTAGCATCTACCACCACAGCCAAAGCATCTTCACCTGACAAACAAGTACTTTCATAATGGCGTGATGAAGTTTTTGAACATATATGTATTTGCGCTATCATAATTCTGAGATAAGCCTTTCATCAAAAGTGTTGATGCCTTCACTTTACCCGATTCCCTTAATTTCATTTGAGAGGTATAACTCAGGATATCAACTGGCGTAGATTCCCTTAAGTCTTTTGTTTTCATTCATTTAGTACGCTCTGAGCTTTCTTCAAAACATCTCTCAGGCCAACCACCTTTACGGCTTGAATTTTTTATAAAACAAATTGAGCAATTCAGCCACGTTTTGTTAATTTCATTTAAAATATCTACTTTTTGGTGCGATTTATTCCAATTAAGTTTAAATTCAGACTTCAGGCGGTTCAATGTTTTATTCAATTCTTCTATAGGCACTTGCTGAAAATTTTTTTGTTTTTCCAATTCATTTTTTAAAAAAATAAATTTTTCATCAGCTGTCATTTTTTCACAAGAAAATATTCTTTCAATGAGTTCCCTACGATTGACAAAAACTGTTTTTGAACTAACACCTGAAATGAAAAGTCAAATCAACCGCTAAAAGATTACAAAATTAAGATAGTATGGCAACACTGTTTTCTATTTGACGTTTGACACAACTAAAATAATAAAGATTAATACAGTTCACATTTGTACTTGTAGTTGACGTTTGACAAACATACGAGTATGATCAAAACAAAGTAAAAAAACCCGTTATCTTCGAACTAAACTACATCAAAAGGTAGTACATAGGCACATATTACAGGATAATTGAAAAAATTCCGGCCGATCATGCCGGGCCCACTAACTTTTCCAAATTTAAAAACTTAAACTGTAGGAAAATAAACTTGTTAAGGTAGGTTTCCGAAAAAAATCGACCAAAATGTCAAAATCGCAATTACGCACAAAGTGAATATAAATTAATCTTTATAAATACCCGATGTTGACGGTTTCAAACTGTGAATAGAAAATGCACAAAAATTAAACTGCACTTATTGCGAAAAAAGCTCGGTGTTTGTAAGGCTGTGAAAAGAGAGGTGGTGAAAATGGAAAGCAATAAACGAAAAGTGCTACCGGCTATTTAAAAAAAAAATAGTTTTGTCATCTTTTCTGGTCTGCTGCCCCATTGTGCGACGTTTATAACTATATTTAACTCTACTGTTAGCTTCCGTATTGAGCAATAGCAGCAGTTATGTGCTAAATATAGAGCGCGAAACAAATTCATCTATTCAAACATAATCAACAGCAGACACATTTAGATGTTTGTATAAATGTACGTAGTATGTACATATCTTCTGTCGCCACAAATTGAGCACAGTTTCCAAAATGTTGCAGTCAAGTCTACTGAGCATCAATGAACGATGTTGATGACATATTTGTTTTTTTTTTTTGTTGCTTTTTCAAAAATGAACATAAATATTTATAACAATTTGATGGCAAGGAAAAAGAGCACAATTCTCTGAAAGGAGTAAAGTTGATTATACATTCATGTTATACGATATTTAAATATCATTAAAAAGACCCGTATTTTAGTATTAATTTTATAAAGTTACAGAAGCTGTTAAGTATTAAATATGAATTTAATTAGTTGTGCCAAATATGAAGATATGGCAACCTGCATATTGTAATAAGAGTATTTTAGAAACCAAAGCTTGTTGGCAACACTGAAATAAACTGATAGAGCAAAAATAGAGTTGAATGAAAGAAGCGGTCGAGTCTGGTTGTTTTGGATTCTGGAGGTTGGTATTTCACTAATGGTAGAGGGTTTCATTGCAGCTTCAGCGCGGAATGAACCTGGAGGGGTTTGTTCAGAAAATAAACAGAAGCTAATACACTGCAAAGATAAGGCTCTCGAGTATCATATAAAAATTAAAATGTTCCTATTTTACTATTTTTATGTCACAAATTTTTGTATGAATATCAAAGATTAAAATTTTTGCAACACTTATTGAAGTTCTTGTAGTGAAAAATCTCGACTCAGGAAAAAGTTTGAGACCTAAAAAAAAAACATATTTGCTTGAGCCAAAAAATATATATTTATTACTGATACTATATGGTTTGAAGCGATTTCGGGCTTCACGAGCTGCTCATATTTGTATGTAATGATTTTATCTTTAAATATTTCCATCGGGCATTGCGGCATAGTTTGAAATTAGCATGCGCTATGTCGAAAGTTCGATATTTTTTCGGTCGAATTTTATGTGCTAAGTCATTTGAAGATAGATCCTCAACTTGTAAGCGACAGACTGTAGTTTTTGTGCAGTAACGATTATTATAATGCAAATTTAGAACAAAAGGGGCTACAATATGGTTATTTATATTAAACGGGATCAACGGGAGTTGCTTAAAAGTTTGAAATTTATGGTGGAGCATCCGCGTTACAAGTTAAAGGAGAACCAGATCTACAGCCTTCTGCAAACATAGCTGTCAGACTTTTACGCGAAGTATATCGTATATTTTGATAACTACTACACAACCATGTCCTTGTTGGTATATTTGCAATGCAATGAATATTTTCTACTTGCAGTTACTATCCGACGCAATCGTATCAAAAACTGCAAACTTCCTGAAGAAAAAAACGATGTTAAAATATGAGCGTGGTACCAGTTGACGTGACATTGTCGTCATAGAATCTTTTTAAAAACTCAAAGAAGATACCTTAGTTAATGAATTGGCGAAGTTGTGCATTTAAAAGTTAAGAGGTAAATGATAGCAGTCAGTAAATATCAATATTTATTGAATGTTTTTTTTTTAAGTAATTTATTAAAAAAAAGTAGTTTAATCAGAAATCCACATAAAAGCAGAGAACAACTTTAAAGGAAAATCATGGAACCCACACTGTTTCCCAATATTTTTAGTGCGATTTCCACACAAATGGTGTACGTGATTGTGACAAATATAATTTACACATTTCTCACAGCGACCACTGGGCGTGTTGCTGTTTTCATAAAATTTGCAAATATCTCACATACATACTCCTTGTAAATTCGTTATATTCAATAAAGTTTCGAATAACTGGATGAACAAGATGCATTAAAAACAAATTGAGTAAAAAAAAAATCACTAACAGTAAGAAATTTATTTGATTGCGATTCTAGAGCACGAGAAGCATCTGGACGAGCAACAGGTGACGTGGCATGAAACAAATTGGATCGGGTGCTGCAGCACTGTAATTATTTTTGTGAAGCTCCATAGCAATTGCTTTTTCCTGCTCACTGTAGCTGTAGCACAATCCTCCATGCAGATTTGATTTATAATCTCTGACTGCATCTTGAAATACTCTCGCGTAGTTCCAGGAACGTCAAAGTAAATAATAAATATTTTGGTAATTAAAAAAAAAAGAAAAAAATAACATGAGTTTCAGTTGGTAAGAATTCAGATCGTATTCTGAAGTTAAAAATAAATATAAAAAGTAAGAGAGCTTTGGTGCAACCGAACTTGAAATACCCAGCGCAAGTTTTTATTTCAATAAATATTACTTTTTACAATAGAAACATGTGGCCTCTGAAACCAATATAAGACATATATAAATTTGGAAAATATGGTAGAGAAAACTTGAATTTTTCGCAACTATTCGGTGCTGATTAATCATATATGTCGAATGGATCTATTGTGTGTAACTATGTAATGCCATGGCCTATGTAATAAAAAAATCCTAAAGCCTAATCCCTTATGACTCCGCAAACAATCGATAAAAATACACAAAAGTTTGTACATAGATCCTATATATCAGTCTGGATATTACTTTTTGGGAAAAAGGCGGTCCGTCGACTCCCTTTTCAAAACGAAAATACTATTCACCATATCTTTCCACCATAGATATACTCACCATAGATATAGAATATGCAGATATTCCATATAGACTTAGTTTCTTTAAATCAAGGCTTAAAAAATACTTTAAACCCAAAAGCGCTTCTAAATATCTAAAAAAAAAAAACTATGTATTTATTGACGAATCAAAGCAAGCCGGGTATGCTGGCATTGCTTTCCAAAATTTTAATTTTTTTCATTATTTTTCTCCATGGTTTTTGTACGATTTTTACAATTTTAAAAATTTGGCATATTGAGTTGAAATGCAAATTGTGCACCAAATTTGGTGGAATTTTGTGCGATAGTTTTTGAGACATACCTATTTCCGTGGGATCACGCCTATTACCAACAGTTTTTTTATAATTTTAATTGAAAGTGGGCGGTGTTGCGCTCATTTCCAAAATTTTTTTGATTCGGTGTATTTGTTAGTGCTCACTTTCCATATCCTTCATATAAAATTTTAGCCAATTATCTTTAATGCTAACTGCTGCTAACTTAATATCGCGCTTTTTTTAGTTTTGAAAGTCTCTGTTCGATTTTAAAAATTTTCGAAATTTTGCTTACCGTTATACATATGTGTACCGAATTTGGTAGAGTTTAATAAAGTAGTTTCGGAGATATAACTTTTTCCTATAAAGTGGGCGACCGCCGTAGTCGAGTTTCTACCGTGTGCGCGCTTTATTCGGTACGTCCCGGTTTCGAATCCTCTCCAAGGCAAGTAACATCAAAAATAATGTAATAGCGGTAGCCCCGAGTGCAGGTAAAGATTATATGCCATTCGGAACTGTAGGCCCCTCCATTTGTGTTAGATGAATAAGACACACACACACCAAAAGTTGTAGGAGAAGTTCGGCTTAACATTAAGCTATGGTGTAAGCGCCAAATTATTATTAATATTATAAAGTGGGCACGGTCACGCCTAATATGTCTATCCCCAAACCAATATGATGTATCAAATTTGAGGAAATTATCTTTACTGATTACTAAAATATCGAATTCTTTTGATTATCACAAAACACCGTTATGGGCATTTGCAATACCTTGGGACCGTGAAAATGTGCATACCTAGTTTCATTGAATAGTTTAATATTTACTCGAGTTATCCGTTACACGGACGGACGGACGGAGAGACTGACATGGCTTAATTAAATTCGCTATTAATTCTAAGAATTTTGGTATTTTTCATGCTGTAACAAACAACCGTTATGTGAAAAAAGTTATAATACCCAGGACACCAGTGCGCTCAGGTATATTAATTTTGGGTTATACATAAATCGAACTGCTTCACACGTAATATCTGAGCGATCAGTTATATGCCAGCTACATCCGATTTTGGGGATCTTAATACAATTAATTACAAATATACATCTGCCCACCGTGCACATATCTCTTAAACTGATCGTCTAATTTGCATTTAAACCAGCAGACAGATGGATATGGCGAACCCAGTTAGCTATTCCTTTTGATAATTTTAGTATGTTGGTGCATGAGTATGTCTCTTCTTCTTCTTCTTCTCTTTCTTACATTCACACTTGCAAATATCGAACTAAATAACATTCCAACTGTAATCAAAACTGCCTTCTCCAGCATTTTGGCGGACTTAAACAATTGGTCAAAAATATCCGGTGCAAATTTGTCCGTCAATATTTTTTTAATTCCCCAATCCCCCATACTAATAGTTTAAAAATATTAGGTATTATATTTGACAAGAGATTTACTTTTAAAGAGCATTGCGAATATGATAAACTGAGCCTATTCTCTAGCCTTAATATTATCAAATACCTGCCATCAAGACATTGCCTAGTACATATAAGAATTCTTATCAATATAACTAAAGCGCTAATACTCTCTCTAAATTCGATTTCGGACTCACAATATATGGACGCTGCGCCAAAACACACATAAGACGCCTACAAGCACCATATCATGCTGCTGCTATTAGAAGCATCCGCGTATTTCCCACATCTCCAACAAAAGTCATTTTAGCTGAAGCGGGATTTCCAGCCATTTCGCAGAGAGTACTAAGCAACTCAATGATGCAAGTCCCAAAGACTTTCCATTGCAGAAACGAACTATTTTTTTCATATGTTGAACAGGAATGGGTCCAAAGAAACAAATCCCACTCAACATCAGCGATATCGCGTGTCTTAAACTTAGCCAAGATCCTCAACATCGCTTCTAAACCAGCGCTGTTAGCTAACCAGACGTACCCACCATGGTTGGCTCCAAGTTCTGTCTTCATCACCAACTTATTGAAACATCGAAAAGCCTCTACCAGTCCCAATAAATACAGAAAACTCTACTGTAAATCTATTGAACTTCTGAGGAGTAATTGGGAGTTTATTTTTACAGACGGATCGAAATCCGACACCAGCACTTCGTTTGCAGTGACAAACGAGCTTGGTGGCCCAATTGCCGTCGGAACTATACCGGAGTATTGCTCGATATTTGCAGCTGAAGCAGTTGCATTATTGGAAGCGGTACGGTTCGCTACCCTCAGTGGAAATAAATATGTTATATGTAGTGATAGTAAATCCATATTCGAATCCCTTATCTATTAATTTTACAAACAACACACCACTGCTTGCAAAAATTCAGGAAATGCTTTTAAAATATAAAGATTCTGTTAAAATCATGTGGATACCAGGACATGCCGGTATTCAGGGTAACGAGAAAGCTGATGAACGTGCCAAAGAAGCCAGCAAACAACCTCTGCACATAGTCGACCATTTCATTGGTAAAGATATTAAGAACCTCGTCAAAAAATATATTCAGGAAAAATTCACAAGTGATTGGCTTGGTTTTAATCACGGTTACAAAAACTACAATTCTACTGGAAAAACGCCTATGTATCCATCCGATGTATCATGTGTCAAACTATAAACCTTTATCCGGCTATAAATTGGGCACACTCTTACCACTCATGCACATCTTTTAAATGGTTCAGCATTACAAACCTGCTCCTTTTGTGGCTCCACTGACAACACTGTTGTTCACCTCTTAGATGTATGTATGTACGGGACTCAAACAAATAAGAACCTCTATATTTAACAACACCAAACCATCATACCGCCTCAAACACTACGATGCCGATAGCATTAATATCATTTATAAATTTATTAATTTGTGTAAGATTTATATTTAATCACAATTTATATTTTTTAAGCTTTTATTGTTTCTTATTAGCACAATCTTGCGTTGAATTAATTGTTAACCATATTTCAATCATGCGTGTCTGTGCGAAAGGCTATTAGCACCAGATATAAATACTTTGACCAATCTGTTTTCAGTTTTACAACAGTTATACCATATAACTAGTTCTATTTTAGCGGTAAGCCAAAGGCCCAGGTAGCTAGTGCTTGAATATATTTATATAAGTGTAATAATTATTAATTAGTTGTTATTCTTGCAAAATAAATAAATAAATAAATAAAAGAACATTTCAAGGCACACAAATATGTTCGCCAATTAGATGAAATGTAAGGTCACAGTATGTGTAAATAAAGCAAACAATTACATGATCAAATAATAAGGTTAATAATAGTTTTTTTTTACATACTAACTAAATAATACTGTCATAGCCTATATGATCGAGAAAACGTTTTGATATATTTTGTATCATACATATTTTATAACAAAAGGAAAAATAATACACATATGAATAAAACGTAATAAAGTTCACTTCATTTACAACACGCAATTCTTATACTCAATTTAGTGTCTTATTTAACGAATAATTTAAGTAAATATTTTGAAATTTTAATAAGCATATTTTATTATTAAAATTAACGTATCGTAGCCCTAAATGCGCCCTAAAACCGAAAGTGCCAACAATTTTCAGCACGAAGCCCAACTGCCTTGTTGTGGGGGGGGGGGGGGGGGGGGGGGGGGATTCAGTTTGGTAATGAAAGTTAAAGCAACCAAAAGGAAACAACCACATAAGTTTTTCTTCTGATTCTACTGTGGTATATAAAAAAAGATGTAAATATGAATGAATATCATCATCGTAGCTACGCTTGTGCAATCTTTGCGAATCACATTTTCACGCCTTCTCTCATTTCGACACCCACCGCCTTTTCACTTTTTCTTCACTGTCTAATAATGTGCTCTTATTTATGTATGTACATTCCGAAATTCCAAAGTCAGCAGGCACTCAAGCTGATATGCAAAAAGAAAGAGAAAAAAAAAACAAAAAAAAATAAAATAGCTGACAAAGCTTTGGGTTCCACTTCAACGACACTCTTAAGTGCCCATTGATGATGCGTTAATTCATTAATATCAACAACAACAACAACGACACACACAAAAAAAAGTAATGAAATGAAATTCGCAACACAAAGCCATCAATAACACGCGTATTCACACATCATTTGATACATGGATGCTTTTTTATTTAGATACCCAGTCGGGGGAAAAAACAGTTCAAATAAATCGCTTGGAGTCAGTGCAGATTCTGATTGTGAGTTTAATATATTTTTCCAAACTCTCACTTATTAATTATTAGCGCTATCGGTGAATCAAATTAATGCCATTGTACAACAGAGTAATTTTTTTTTTAGCCTCTATTTAGAAAAAACTTTCCTGACTGGTCTTCGTTTCTGGGTAAAACTTAAATCAGACATTTAGAATAACAATTTTAATAAGATATACATAAAAGTCGTTTGATAAGTATTATGAGTGAGACTAAATTTTTAAAAATATCGATAAGTATTATTTTGAGACTTTCATATAATATAAAAAATAATTTATTCATATTAATTTTGTGTGGGAATAATTTTTTAAATGAACAATATTTACTATTTTGAAACTTAAATTATAAAGGTCTTTCGAAATTCATCATTTTATTTACAGTTTTCAAGGACGTTTATTTTGAAACTTTATTATACAAGTTTTTGCATACTAATTATGAGTAGATAGCTGCTTTTAAATCTTGAAAGACGGAAATTTTTTCGAGTCAAGAAAGAACTTGAAGAAATTGAAAAAAGAATGAATGCACAGCCAGAGATAGAGCCTAGTCCTAAGATGATCCAAAGCTTGTCCCAAAATAGTACCGAACTAGTCCAGAAGTGATCGCCAGATGGTCCTAAAATGATTTCGAACCATGTAGTTTCGAACTTATCCCGAATGGTGTTTAGCCCTAGAACAGTAAGCATTTGTAAATTTTACGACTAAGAAATTGAAAATTTAAAGCTGTTACGATCCTGACGGATGAAGATGTTGAGTTCTGATTTTCACTGGTTCTAAGAGACCATGATACAGTCCTAATATAGCCCAGAGGAGGGATAGCCCATTAGAGGGAAGAAGCTGGGAAAATCAAGTGGAAGAAAATTAAGCCTTGTAAGCAAAAACGGTCATCGCTGGTGATCCACCCTTAACAGTCGTAAAAGAATACCGAAACGAAGAATTGTCCACATAATACAAGTTCCTAATGGACGCGCACGGGATGCATAAACGCCAATTAGTGCTTTCAAGTACCAAAATCTTCAAACTATTCTTCTGTGACAGCAACAGTTTCCAAAACAACTATAGAAGAATTACAGGCACTTTTGGGATTGTTAATTTTTGCAGCAACTCAAAAGATAATCATCTAGGCATCTTAAATACGGTTGACTCTAAATTATCTGGATCGATTTATAAAGGAACAATGAGTCTCAAGTGTTTTGAGTTTTTGTTCGACTGTTTACGGTTTGATGATAAAATAACCTTATCATAAATTGCAGCAATAACTATACGCCCGGCAGCTACATGGCTATTAACGAGAGGCTGCAGGCAGTTAGAGGGCGATGTCCGTTTAAAATTTTATTTCCTCAATATGCCCGCTAAGTATGGGATAAAAATAGTTATGACCTGCGATGTTGGTGCAAAATATATTTTGGATGTGAGCCCATATCTTGGTAAAAATACTAACTGTAATGGACTACCGATAGCTGAGGATTACATTAAAAATTTAACAAAAACTATTCATGGCACTTACAGAAACGATAATTGGTTCACATCAGTAAGACTGGAAGATGATTTTTTAAAGAAACTATTCGATTTAGCTTTGGCTGGAACATTAAGTCAAAATAAAAATAAAATACCAAGGGAAATGATCCTCATCAAAGATCGTGAAGTAGGTAGCTTTCTTTCCTGTTTTGATCAGTAAAAGACCCTGCTTTCAAATAAAGCGAAAGAGAATTAAAATTTGCTTCTTCTTTCAACAGTGCACGAAGGAGCTGCAGTTTGTGGAAAAAAACAACATTAATTCCTGTATTATTTGAGCAGCGATTTCAGCTGCCAACTTTGCAGCGCCCACTCAAAGTAATTATAGCAGATATTTTGAATGTTAACATCGAAAACCACCAGGAGGTCCCTAGTGGGGACTCCCTACCCTACTCCCTACTGTACAGACGCGCACAACTTGTTCGCTGTGCTCGTGCAAAAAAAACGCCGGATGACGACGATGTAAAAGAATTGAATTTAAATATATACTTTTGTTATGGAAAAAAAACATAGCCATAAAATTTATGAATGCTTACTCTTCTGGGATTAAAAAGTATCGTATTTGAAGACTTCAAAAATATTTTCTCACTACTAGTTATTAAGAGAAGGTTATTATAATATACGTCCCAAAATAAAAGTATTTGAAGACTTAAAAAAAACGCAACCTACTGCCAATTACCATGAGAAAACTTTTATAATATAAGTGTCAAAGTAAAAGCCTTCGAAGACGTAAAAAATTATTATCGATTGCTCGAGATATGAGTGTCTTACCATAAAAACTATTGCTTAACTTTCACTCTGTGCAATATTGGATCTATAACTTAATTCGTGCCGTTTGTTAAGAGATACATAGCGTAAATTGTATGTATTCCAAGATTCCAATATATTCCGAACATACGTTGGAAAGCTACTGTACAATGACAATGACGTCTTTTCAGTATATGCCATTCATTTGAAGCGTAAACAACAATAATTTTTTTTCACTCAAATATGTCGAACTTTGTGCCTGAAAAGGTGTTTTTGCATGGAGTTCTTCTTCATTACTTTAATATGCAGAAAACTGCTGCCGAAAGTCATCGCATTTTGGTGGAAGTTTATGGTGAATATGCTCTAGCTGAGCGAACGTGTCAAAAGTGGTTTGCACGATTTAAAAGTGGTGATTTTGGCTTGGAAGATGATGAACGTCCTGGGCAGCCAAAAAAGTTTGAAGATGAAGAGCTGGAAGCATTACTCGATGAAGATTGTTGCCAAACGCAGGAAGAGCTCGCAGAATTTTTGGGTGTCACTCAAGCAGCGATTTCAAAACGTTTAAAAGCAGCTGAATTTATTCAGAAGCAATGAAATTGGGTTCCACATGAACTCAAGCCGAGAGATGTCGAAAGGCGGTTTTGCTTGTCCGAAATGCTGCCGGAACGCCACAAAAGGAAGTCGTTTTTGCATCGGAACGAGGCAATAATTTTCTACCATGACAACGCTCGGCCCACGTTGCTATTCCGGTTAAGAACTATTTGGAAAACAGTGGATGGGAAGTTTTACCTCACCCGCCTTATAGCCCAGACCTTGCCCCTTCTGACTACCATATGTTCCGATCGATGCAGAACGCCCTCACTGGTATACGGTTCACACCAAAGCAGGATACCAAAAATTGGCTTCATTCATTCTTGGCTGCCAAGCCGGCGTAGTTCTTCTGGGATCGGATCCACAAATTGCCATAAAGTTGGGAAAAAGCCATATCTTCAGATGCGCAATACTTTGAATAATACTATTGTACATGTTTTTCTTAAATAAATGTTCAAATTTTGGAAAATCGCCGCTCGAATTAAGTTATATACCCAATATAATTATGTATCTGATGAAGAGTTTGGCAATCCCAACGAAACGAAGATTTTTAATTTTTTTCAAAGTTTTTTTTTTTTGATTCTTCTGGAACTTAACAGTTATGTCTCTATTTTAAATTAGAAGTTCAATTTCAATATTTCGTAATTCAAATTTGATAAAAATTCAGATCTTGCTTAAAAACGAATATATATCTATAGTACTATATTTTGAATTCGAAAAAAAAACTTACGAGTCGAGAAAGACACAGCTATTACACGAAGTTAGAGTCTCACAATTTGATAAGCTAGCTGTATCACAACATTTTGAAGACAACTACCACTTTCTGCCACCAATATTTGGAAACTTCGATAATACAAATCGAATGTCATACAATAACCCACGCGTGCATTATTACCGCATAGCACTTTCTTTACTGGGTTAATTTGTAGCTATTTATGTAGCGATGTACTTTCATATCTGTTAAACAAATATGTTGAATTGTGTCAAATAGGCACTTAGTTTAATTGATATGAACCACTCATTGATTTTCAATCAATTATGTTGCTAAGAGAAAAAATTAGTAGCGTGTGGATAAATAAGGATAAATAAGAGAAAATCATAAATAAAGTTAGAAATAATATTTCTTTATTCATCTAACAGCCTTTATCAATTATGTTGGATTGCGAAAAGAGTTTGTAATTAACCCCCGCTAGGTTAATGTAACAGACGGAGCTTACAGAACAGCTGCTTTGAAATTAGTTTACATTTATATTAGTATTTTTATTATTATTTATTTTTATAATGGGCATTTGTCTTTTTAGAAATAAAAAATTAAATAATGAGATTGCATAATTTCAAACCGAAAATTTCCCTTGTACTATAGATCATTTTATGTCATCAGTCTTCGATTTTGATTTCACGCCTGTGGTCCCCGCAGCTGGTATGGGATATGGCATGGTTTCTTTTCAGCATAATAAATTCTAATATATAATTTTATTTATAAGTGCGATATGGTTAGCAGGAGACGCTCCGTTTTAGCCTTGTTCTTTTGCAATCCATTCGCTTCGCTTGGAAAAGGCGGAACTAACGCTGCGGTTGTTGAGGCCAATGATGTCAATGTCATCGGCATAAGCTATCCGATGCCTCAGCTTATAAATTATGGCATCTGACAGATCGAGTTATCTTTTCCAACATAAGCTAAAGTGGGCGCCCCATTCTTATTTGGTATCGAACGGCTCGGATATGTACTTGAAAATTCTGGTAGAGCCAGTGATGTTAGGTTAAGTTAGGTTTGGTGGCAGTTCATAGTGAGACACGCTTAGACTCGTGGCCCATTGTAATACAACATTGGGGTAGCCGAATGCCCCCTGCTCCCCTAAAACCACTTCGTATTTTTTTTGGAACCTCGTCAGCACCCTAATTTCGATTGGTCGGCTGCAGTCATCATCTTGTCTCCCCAGGTTGAGGAGAGAATGCGTTCTTTGGTCACTCATAGATGACCAGAAAGCCACTGCAATTTGGAAAGTGGATTCAGCCTGCCACTTGTGGATTGCGATCCTAAAAAATTTAATAGTCGCCTGGCTGTCAGTGAAAGAAGAGATTTCATCACCGGCAACCATACCATACCCCTTTACCAGTGATACAATTTCCTAAATTGCCAGGTAGATAGAACGTTATGCCCCCGAAAATACCCCTCCACCAACTTTTCCATCGACCTTGGATACATCCGCGTAAACATGAACTGTTTTGGTTTTCCTAGCGGCGTCCAATTTCCACTCTTCCTTTTCGGGTCACTGAACTTCACGAATTTTTTCGCCAAGGAGTCCGTCGTCTCCGTTTTAGATATCATTTCCATGGGAAATGTCCTGATGTACGTGGTGGTGGTATCACACTCCGCCAACCTGCGTAGCGATAACTGCCCCTAGACGGATATTGTTAAAGGCAATTTCTATATCTAGGAAGACAGATAGAAAATTTTCTTTGCAATGCAAAGATTTTTCAATGTTTAGGATAAGGCGGAGAAGAACTGTATCCACTCTCTGACCCTTACTACTATCCCTCTTATGTAAGTCCATCCATTCCAATGATGTACCTCGTTCACGAAGATTTAGCATATCGGGAATATCTGGCTGAAGATAGACTTGCCAGGTTTAAAGGCACCGATAATGCACAATCAGTTCTTTGACGTTTGGTCCCAGTCTTTCGCGCAATCCGTTCTTTAGAACCTTGTAGGAAATTGTTTGAGACTGATCCGCGATAAATGCCGCATTGCAGGATTACCTTTGTTCTGTACTATTGTTCGCCACAATTCTTAAATAGATCAGTTTATATTTCATTCCGAATTCGTCGGTGTAGAGAGACACGGTGTTGACACCGCCATCGCTGAGTTGAGTTCCGAAATCTTCATCTTCTCCGACGACATTTTTTCACAATCAGCAAAGCTTATAAAAATGTCTCTTCTTGACAATTCAGGTGGGATTTGAGCACCTGTCAAACGATCACTTTGTTGGAAAATATTCAGTCACTTTTCCTTTCGGCCAGCCTCTCGACCTCTTTGCATTCGCATATTTATTTATTTCAATCAAATGGAATACAAATCCTTACTGACTAAAATAAAAGTGCTTAAAAACTAACTAAAGTAATTTGGCAGAACACAACAAACTGTTGCAAATGAAAGAGACAGATCATATTATGAAAGCTCTTTTAACTAAGAAAGGGTTCTAAAACAGGGCGAAAATTTCACGTAGTTGGATTTCGGTAATCTCATATAGAACAATGAGGTATGCCGCAAGTTATGGCATGGAACATTTAAAGATAGCTCCTATAAGATATTAAGCCAGTCGACAGTGCCTTCCAGTATTTTGGCCGCAAACGGGCAAACTGGAACGCAAGCCTACTATTTAAAGAATTTAATTTAATGAGTTTGCAACGAGATCATACGGATGCGTGGACTTCGAAAATTTTAGGGAGCGCTAACCTGATTTAATACAAATTTTTGGAATATTTTCTATCCAGTTTACAAATATGTGGGCTAATAGGGCCATCAAAACCAGATGCATATTCTAACCTAGATCTTACTAAGGCAGCATATAATGATGTGACTAATATGATTTCAAAACGATATTTTGAATCTAAATAAACTCGTAAATTTTTAACCTCTACGCCATATTAAAGGTCATAACAGCCAATATTATATTTATTTTGAACAGGAAGCAGCTTTCTGGTCAACGTGCCCAACATCATTTAAGAAAAGCACAAAATAAATCGGGCCTAAGGTGCTACCTTGAGGTAAATCCGAAGTGGCTACAAAAGGATACGAAAATATATTACCGATGACAACTGTCCAACGCGATTTAATTCATTTAAGGAAAGGTGCATGAAAACTTAATCCCGTCAACTTGAAGACCTTTCTGAGCTGCGGCGACATGATACATGTATGTACATATGTATGATACCAAAACCGTGTTGATAAAAGAAAATCCAACTTCTCACTGCGATACTAAGCCTCTCAGAAAGCAATCCCTGTTGTTTTGGCCTATAGTATTCGGCGTGCGTTTTCAATAAAAATCAAACGACTTGATTCACGAATTTTAGCTAGTAACGCCAGTGTAAAAATCTTTATTATCAATGTGTGTTCGTTAGTGAGTAAGTATGTGTTGAAATAAAGTCTATACAGAGCCGTGCACAAGGTTTGAATGAAATGACCATACGACATGTGTTTGCAATAAAATATCTTTCAAAACTTCACCGCTTCTTCTCATGCTGGCTATTTTCCATTAGTTGATTGTGAACGATGATCTGGGTTATGTTGGCTTTAAAGGTACCGGCTACAGACTAATTTAATTTAAAAAAAAAGTTAATTGGTTTCACGATAGTATTACAGTTTTAAGCTTTCGGTAGGGGTTTGAACCCCGTTGAATTTACCAAAACCTAATGTGTAGAATGGGGTTGAATAAAAAAAAATACACGGAATAAAAGTATTCGGAAATGGGCGTGGCACCGCCCACTTGAAAACAAACTACCGAAAATGTAGTACTTAGTACAAGCCAGTAAGCAAACTTTCGACAATTGTAAATCGGACTATAACTACGCTCACATCTCATATAATGGTAATATTTAAAAATCAAAAAATTAGTTATTGGATTAACATTCAAAGAAGTAGACGCAGATTTAAAAATGTCGTAGCGCGGCTTACTTTAGAGTGAATAAGTTTTCTGTAAAATTCTACCAAATTTCGTTTACACTTTGCATTCCCAGTCAAAATGCACAATTTCGAAAAATAAAAATCAAATGAAAACCACGCTCACCTCTAATATAACAGTCATCTAGAAAAAATCCAAATACCAAATCATAGCGCATTTTTTCACATTTCTCACGCATAATTTAATTAGGAAAAGAAACACGCGAAAATCAAAATGTTCCTTTTGTTTTTGTAAAAATCAATAAAGTTCGTTTAAGCTTTCATAGTAATATTATATCTATCTAGCGTATCTAGCATATCCAGCTTGCTTTGCTAGGCGAACAAAGACAGAATTTTTAAATATTGAACAGATAGCGTAAGCGATACAGTTGTTGACACTGCAAAATTTCGATATAGTTAATGACACTGTCTCTTAAGACAAGGTTTGTAATAAAAACACAAACAATAATCTCAAAAATTATGTCTTCTCTCGTTGTATTCATTCTCTCTGCCTTACATTGTGTACTCATAATTGATATATCATTTAGTTTAGCTCTACAGTTGGAGTAGTAAACATCGGCGCATCACAGCGTGCGATTTTTTGAAAAAAATAGTTGATTTTGGTAAGAAATGCGAATATGTAAGTAACTTATTTAACTATATATATTCAAAAATGAATTATAATGCTAATTTATTTTAAAAGAGAAAAGTATGAAATTACAAATAATGTGTTTTAATTGTCCTTTTTGTGAAGTGATAATTAAATAAATTGTGTGCCAATTTTTTGTTTCATTTCTTTAACAATTTGCATTATTGACACAGTAGTGTCAATGATTGTCTACTATTGGGATGCAAAAGTTGATAGTATGTCAATAGTTATACTTTTGAAAGAGTGTCAATAATTGTTTCCCTTCTTTAGTCGTTGAAATTATTGTTTAGCTGGATAATAAAATGTCTGAATCAACCAAAAAATACAGCGAAAAAGATCTTCCAAAAGCGATTGATGCGGTACGGACTAATTCTTTATCTAAAAAAGCCGCAGCGAATTTATATGGTATACCTCGAAGCACTCTCCTATTTCGATTAAGCGACAAATTTGTGAAGGTGAGGAAAGGGCCACAAACAGTCTTGTCAATTGTCGAAGAACTTATATTAGAAGATTGGATAATTAAATCTCAACGAAAGGGGTTTCCTAAGAGAAAAGAGGATGTGTTAAGTGCCGTGAAAGAGTTTCTGGATGCAGATGAGAGAGATCATCCATTTGGCCCAGAAAACACGCCAGGAAATAGGTGGTTCAAGGCGTTCTTGAAGCGACATCCTTCAATTGCATTAAGAACGCCAGGTCCGGTAACATCGGCGAGCGCAACTGTTGGTTTATCAGATATTAAATCATGGTTCGTCAAAATTGAAAGCTTTTTGAAAGAGGAGAATTCAAATTTTCTCAGTATTCTGGAGGATAGTACCAGAATATTTAATGGTGATGAAACCAACTTTTTATTGTGCCCTAAAACAAAAACTGTGCTGGCAGCAAAAGTTGCACGAAATATATATGAAATCGACCGAGGATTTGCAAAGTCAAACTTAACCGTAATGTTCTCATTTTCTGCATCCGTTGTTTTGGTTCCGCCTATGGTTATATATCCCTACAAAAGAATACCCGAGGAAATTCGCAAATCTATGCCTGATGGATGGGGTCTTGGTTTGAGCGACAATGGTTGGATGACGAAAGAAGTATTTTTATGAATATATTTCGAAGGTATTCTATCCACATCTCGTCCGCATTGGAACCAAGTTTCCCGTTATATTTTTCGTTGATGGTCATACTACCCATTTAACACTACCAGTTAGTAAACTTTGTGTCCGATTGGGCATCATATTGATCGCATTACATCTGAATGCTACACGCATATTACAGCCAGCGGATGTTGCAGCATTCAAACCATTAAAAAATGGTTGAAATAAAAAAGTTTCGGGGTGGCGTTGCCAAAACATTGGCGAGTCCCTAACAAGACAAAGGTTTGCTCCCCTGCTCAATGAAGTTGTCATTTCATCAATATCGCCTGAAATGATTAAAAATGGCTTCAGAGCGTGTGGGATTTTTCCTTCGAACGTTAATGGGATTGACTTCTCCAGGTGCCTCGGAAAATCTTCGAAAAAGCAAATGAGCAAAATTCCAGTTCAACAACAAGGTGCACAAATAATAAGACTATTACATATGCTACTTTTTCTGCTTTGGTTGAATCTATGAAACTTGAAGAATTTGAAGATATTTATAAGGGCAATGGCAATACCCTGTATCGTTTGTAGGAATGGAGAATTTTGAACAACATATTTCTGAAATTTAAGCCACACAATGAAATTTGTCAGGATTTAATGATGACTGAAGATGTTAATGAAATAAATATTGATATTGAAATTATAAGTAATGAGCTGATTCAAATGGACTTTATTCCAAACCAGATGTCTAGTGGGACAGAAAATCATATGGATGAGCATATAACGAATGTAATGTCGAGTAAGGAACCGATTGCAATGGAGTTAACTCCAAACGAAATGACTAGATCCATTGGAAATTACTTGAATTGGCCAGTGACACCAGAACGACAGGGTGTTCAACGTGCAACTCAAAAAAGACCGTTTGTTGTAACGGGCCCATTATGGATACAAGCCGAACAAAGCAAAAGAGAGGCAACAATAAAAGAAACCCAGATTAAAGAAGAAAAGAAAATTCAAAGAATAAAAAATAGGATGAAGAAGGAATCGAAAAAGAAAGGATTGCCAAAAAAAAATCGCAATTCGAAACACAAAAAAACCTCGCAGCATTTACAGCATTTTTGAGCTTACCATATTTATTATACCTTGACATAAAAGCAAGGGCGGATCCAGCAGGGGGAAATGCGGGACATAAAAAAAATAAAACAAAAACGGCTTGGAATATGAAATAAAAACTCTTTATTCCTGTGAAAGTACATACAATAACCAATAACCCACTTCCTGAAATCATCCGGACTTTATTTTAAAATTTAGAAAAGCTCCGCTCCAATATGTGATATTCTAAAAGTATAAAATCCCAATTATAATTAAACAAAAAATAAATAAATTAAAAAAAAAAAATGATAAATACCAATGTATGTAGTGTATACTTAACTTTAAGTCAATTGTCACAGCTTTCGCACATTCACTGTCAGTGTGAGCTAATATTGTCCTTTTATCCTAAGACATTATCCCATTTGAAGCTTTTTTTTCAAACGCGTGCCATCAAGTGTCGAAAATGTTTGGCTATACGAAGAGTGAAGACTGGCGCGCGATAAGCGATGAAATATTGACCGCCTTTTTCGTTTATCCGCTAGAGTGGAGTAGAAGTAGTATGTTTCAATTAATTGGATGCGCTTTTTCGCTTTTTCACTGCCATCCCTGTGGCGGTTTGGATGTGCTGCTTTGACGCTGCGTTTAACTATGTCATATGAAGATTTTCTGGCTCTTACTGTAAAAAAAAATAAACTCTTAAAGTACACGTGACATATTTGTGAAAATCGCTCGAGGACAAGCAACAATATTGCTACTTTTTAATCAACCATTGCACATACTCTTACATTTTATAAAAAGGATGCAAAAAATTTTGATTTTTAAATACCCCATTAATGTCTCGTATTTTCATATGGCGCTTGTAAGCTTAAATAACGGAATTATTTATATATAATAAGCGAAAAAGAGCTAAATTCTTAAATTTATCATAATAACACAATTGTTCTTAAAATAGTATTTGAAAGAAATATTACTGTATATTAGCAGAGCTTTATTGGTTGCAAAATTAGTTTAAAAAAAAAAAACAAGTAAAGAAGTGTTGTCACGAATATAAAATATATAATTTAAATAACAGCGTTAGCGTAAAATATTCAATTTTAAAATACAGTTTATATTTCTCATGTAAAATATAATATAATAAAATATTTAATAGGTGCGTTTCTTTGCACCCGCGTTGCAAAAGAACACTCCAACTCGGATAAAATTTCCCTTAGTTGCAAAAGCAACCCTGTTAACCTCTTTCATGTATGTTGCGATTTGTTTGGTGCTATTTAAGAATGGAAAATAGCTGTATTGGCAATTTTTAAGTTGACGTAGTTATATATTTAAAAATACTATGCAACTAAAAACGAATTAGGTCTTTATCTGAAATTCCTCATGTATTTGCTTGGGGCTCATTCACAATAGCGCTGTTTTTTCACTTCCCAACACTGCATCTCAGGTCGGATATCATTTTACCGAGTTGGCTCAACTCGTTTATTTTCCCGAGCTAGTGTTGTTGTTTTACATACATTTCGTTGTCCTACCTAGTGTTCTTTTGCAACTAGATTACAAAGAAACGGGCCCAATATAATATAATAAAATAAAATAAAGTATGACAAATAAATGTTATTTTTATAGAAAAACTAGGCAAATGTTGTTCTTTGTCTGTATTTATTTATTAGTTGTTCTCCGCAAGTGTAACCTGAAAACGCATTTCGGCAATCTTTTTTATAATACAGCTAGCTACCAACCTTCTTCTACACCAACTAACTGCATACAAATTCGTGCAGTAGAGGCTTATAAATTTTTCCAATAATACGAACTTTTAAATATGGACTTTGTAGTTTTTTATAACTGTGTTAATTAATTGCGCAAACTTTTTTTTATATTTTATTTGAACAGTAGTTTTTGGTTGTTAAGTACATCATAGATTTTGCAAATCCAATGTTGTAATAAACTTTGAACTCTGCTTAAAATATACTGCACTTTTTAAGGAGGTATCTCTCATCACATTTCAAAAAACATTTCCATCATATTTCTTTCCAACCTTGCAGCAACTTTATTTCAACTACTATTATGTAAAAAATGTGGATAATTCAAAATACTTAAGAATTACAAACAACAATTTATAAAGAAAAAATCTATTTGTTAAATTTGTGTAATAAAAAAAATTACTTGAATATAGTACTGAATATGGTGTAATGGAATAAGGTGATGCCAAATACATAACCTCAATTTTTCTGCATACCGAATGCGGCCATGCATTTGAAGGTAGTAGAGAAAGGGGGAAAACCTAGTAGTGGTTTTATAATTTTTTGGGCACTATTTCCAGTACTTTGAAAATTTATTCAGTTTCACGAAAAAAGTTGTTTTACATTTTGCTACATGAGGGAAGCTTTTGAGGCGTTAAGCATTTCTTGCATATAGTTTTGACCGCGATAAATTTCAGACCCGGAATTAATAACGAAATTAGGATTTGAAAAAAAAACAAGTATCGAAAAGTCTACGTTTTGATGCAAGCGAACTTTAAATACTCGGAGCATGTTTTTACTTTAAACAAACAGTACTTTTTGTGTGCAATAAATCCAGTCAACATTTTATATAACAAACACTTAGTATTGCGATTTGTGCCTTTCGTTTTGCATGGGGGTATTCTTTAATCCTTAATTGATGTGTAATCGAAAATTCGCAGCAAAGTATTACAATTTTGATTTCGTGTGTAGTTAATTATTCCAAAAATGTTTAAAGGTTTTTTATGGGGAATAAACGCGCAGCAATTACATAGGAGGCATAGTGGAGATGAAAACGCGCAGCAAATACGCAAGAAGTCGCAGCGGGGAAGAAAAAGAAGCGATTACGGTGACACCAAACAGTCGAAAACCTTTGAAAAAAATTAATGGTGAATCTCCGAATGAATTCAATTTTAAAAAAAGTACTAACGAGTACAGCAGCAGATTGGAATTGGATTAAGGAAGTGCTGGCGACAGGCAGTCAGTCAAGCTTGTGAAATGCACAAGCACACACAGCATCGAAAAATCTGAAGAATAATTTTATTTGTATTTTCAATACTTATGTTTATGATATACATAGATGAAATAATTGCGATTGTAGCAATTGGCTTTCCAAAAATTCCTTTGAATATTCAAAAATCTAGGAATTTTAATTTCAATTGTCATTGAATAACAATAAAAATAAAGCTGATCAGTGATGTTTTTATGCTTTTTTTGAGAATGTACCATTTTTAGCACTTTTTATTGAAAATCGTTGTAAAATAAAAATAAGTTCGTCAAAGAGACAAACAGAACTTCTAAGGGAGTTCGAGATGGCGATTAAAGTGAGATGAACGTGAACGTATTTCACATTGCTTTATTACACCATGCTTTCTTTGAAAATCTGTTAAAAGTAATATGCTGTCTCATTTTGCTTTCAATTTTGTCCAGAAATAAATAAAGTCGGCATTAGTTTAATACTGGCATGCGGAAATTTACGAAATTACAACAACCACCCATTAAATGACATCCCTGTTTTTCATCACACCATGGTACTGAAAGAATTTAAACTGATCCAATTTTTTGTTATACTATCTTGAAGTTTTACTTGCTATTGAGTATTTGTCAACCAATGCCATCCAAATAACAAATTAGAAACAAGTTTACCTCTTCTTTCTTTTTTTTCTATTTTCTCATTTTGATGGTCTTCAATGGAACAAAAATGAAACGCTATTGTGTCAAATTTTGTTTTTTTTTACTACAATAGTTCAAAAAATGCGTGAAAGAATGTAATCGGTTTAGTAGCTGGTCTACGTAAACTTTCGCGCCGTACAAATCTTTTTACTATACCACTAAGTCCATCACAAGCATTTCTCCCAAGTGAAGTCGCGAAAAAATGTCGTTCAGCTATTATATTAAAGTCATCAAAATGAGGCGCTACGTTAATAAAATTTTTTAATTTTTTTTTATGCAGGGCTGCATCGTCGGAAAACTAAAATTTCTTTTTTCAATTCAGACGAATTATATTTAATTTTTAGCCATTTAATTAGTATTTTCTCTGGAAGAGGTGAACAGCTTCTGTGGCATGGTCATTGTTTGGTCAGATACATGACACTGTGCAAAATCTGATGACCATGACCGTGAAATTGGTCATTCACCTTTAGTCACTCACCAAAATGCATATGCATGCACATACTTACCTACATATGGATCCACAGTAACTTGTACATTTTTACATTTAAACATACAGAGATGTCACCGTTTTCCTATGATTTAGAATTACATATTTATGTAGCCTATTGTTAATGCATTTTCTCATTTCGCTTAGCCTTTGCTATTGTATATAGACATCAACATATATACGCATACCTAAGATTAGCATACCTAAGCATGTACATACATACGTACGCTCGCATAAACATATAGACGAAAAGTTAAGTACATAGCTGGTAGAAGAATTCCTATGTAAAGCAATAGACCAAAAATGTATAAAAGGGGCATTAGTTAAGCATAAGAATTATTATTGGAACAAGGGTAATTAAGAGTGGAAGCAGGCGGATTTAAATAAACGTGTCATTTTTTATTCTTAAACTAAACTCATCGACTTTTTCTTTTGCTGGAACATAATGGCGACCGTGAGAGGACATATCACTAATTATTCTGATTGAATCAAAGAAATCTAAAAGAATAAAGTTAATTTTTCGTTTAAACTTAAAAACAAAGAAAAATTCACGTTGGTTAAATCCTGGTAAGATCTGGCTCTGCGTTTGTCGAGGCAGACAAAATTTGCGCGCATCATCTTGTCGAGCTGTGTGGGCGGTAATCACAACTATCCAAACTCTCGGAGCAACAGCTGGACTTCAAGAAACATCTTTTAAAGCGTGAATCATCTGCAAACGTGGATAGCACTTCTTGCCACATTCCATCTCAATTGCCGCTGCAATCAAATTTCATCACCTAAGTAAGTTACTGACAGTTGGTCAACTCATCGCAGTCTCAGCGCATGCACAAAGGACTCCAACAAAACATATTCGTTGCATTTCTGATCTGCTTTGCTACACTTCCAACAAAATCAGCACATTCTTCATTGAACAGGTATTCTTGGCCTTTTTATGCTGTCAAAATGCCTAAGCATAGGGAAGCTAACGTGCCTGATATATCTGATGAGGAGCAAACGCGTTTGTCCTCGCTGATAAAACAACGTTCTACCATTCTTCGTAACCTCCTAAGTATGAAGCAACGAATTAGCTGTGAAGAAATTGACACTGACACGCATATTCTCGAGTGCCGATTGCAGATTGTTGAGTCCCACTTTCAACACATATCCGACGTTCAGAACAACATCGAAAATCTTGCTCCGACAGACAACTCGAGAGCAGAGATTGAAGAAACGTACATTTCAACAAAATCAAAAATTCTTTCGTTGATCAACTCCAGAAACCGCGCTTCTGAGTTGAACTCTAGCGTTTTTAACACCACTGCATTTGGGAATTCCAGCTATCACAATCGATTACCTTCACTAAAGCTGCCTAACTTTGACGGAAAGTATGCAGAATACAAACGCTTTTTCCGCACTTTTTGTAACATGGTGCACGATGACCCAACAATACCAAAAGTTGATAAATTTAATTATCTTTTGAATTGCCTTTCAGGACAAGCCCTTAGCGTAATCGAACCCTTCCAGGTAACCGAGGAAAATTACCCGAAGGCTATACAGCGCCTCAAGGAACGATACGACAATAATGTACTGATTTTTCAAGATTACATCACATCGCTTTTCAACATTCCGGTGATGAAAAGGTCTGACGCAGCAAGTCTACGTAATATCATCGACACCGTTGCACCGCTGCGAGGTTCTTTGCTATCTTTGGGCTCTGAAAGCAACATAATGAATTCAATGCTAGTTCACATCGTCTCTACCAAAATCGATTCAGACTCAAAAGCAGCTTACAACCAAAAGCAAGAATTTGATAACTTACCATCATGGGATGATTGCTACAAATGGTTGAATCGCCACTGCCAGTATTTAGAAACCGTTTCAAAAGCGGAAAACCCAAAGGTAACACAACGTGATGGTAAGCTACCCGGTAAGAAAACTGCAAATTCCTTCGTTAACGCAATATCAAATTGCATACATTGCAATAGTGCAGAGCACAGCCTCAACCATTGTTCTTCATTTCTAGTGTTGCCTACCAAGATGCGTTTCGATTTCGTGAAGCGAGCAGGTGCTTGTATCAATTGCATGCGCACAGGACACACAGTGTCAAAATGTCCATCGAAATCTCGTTGCCGAGTATGCCACCAATCGCACCACTCTCACCTTCATTTCGCTTCCATTGCAACTACAACTTCATCATCTGCTCAAACGCGAGAACCAGAAAGGAAAACATCAGAAACACCTGTGCCGTCTAGCTCATCGAATCCATTGCATAATTTTTCAACCAATCCACCCGTTTCATTCATCGCACGCACGCAGAAAAGAGCAATACTACCAACAGCCCTAATTTACATACATGATAAATCTGGAGTAATGCAGCCAGTCCGCGCTCTATTGGATTCCTGCTCTGAGTTAAATTTCATCACTGAGGAGACAGCGAAGCGATTGCAGCTTAAACAATTTATCTCACATCAGGAAATCTCAGGTATTTCAGATATTCGTTCTAACTCAAAGTATGCAGTAAACGCAACAATCAAATCTCGTATTGGGAATTTCACTTATAAGTCGCAATTCGCTATAACTAAGCGTATTTCAACACATATACCTTGCGAGTTTATTGATACCTCTAAATGGAATATTCCTGAAGAAATTCAGCTTGCGGATCCATATTTCTATAAACCGCAACGAATAGATTTATTGCTCAATGCAGAACTATTTTTTGAGACCCTTCAAGATGGCACCATTTCGCTTGGTCAAGGTTTACCATGCCTGCATAACAGCAAATTGGGTTGGATTGTAGGTGGTAATTCTGACGCGCTTTCAAACTCACGTCCATCCATTTGTAATGTCACACTTAGCTCAAATCTATCCGATATCGACTCGACACTTCAAAGATTTTGCGGATAAAAATTCACTATTTTCTTTGTTTCGATATTACAAACACTACTATATTGTTTTGTAGGTGGCTATGATCCAAAACTATATTCGGATTGTACATGTTTGGCATGTATAGGTAATTTATATGAAACTTCGAATTCTTTTTGTAGTTTTACGATGTTCCAAGAAAGTGAAGCAAACGTTAACCAATAAATTTTACCTCTTAACGTTGAAGCCGTTTTAAATTTTTGCTTGACTATATTAATAATTTTTCACCCATCATCATTCAGCATATATTCTGGATCAAATTTACTTGCAGGGGAAACAGAGAACTCTCATATGAAGTCAAATTATCATTATCACCATTAACATTAATTTCTTTACTTATACAATCGGCTTTTGATGGTTTCTTCTTCTTTGATATTAAAAATTTGCACGATATGCAAATATAATTTCCAATATACGCAAATATTTTCTTACATAAAGTATCAAAAAAGGATTGCAGCATATCTTTTTAGATTTAGATAATCACAAAGTCGCAAGTCATAAATATTAATGCCAGAGTCAGAAATTTTCGGATAGCTCCTCAGGCTTTTTTTTCAGTGCGCAAACTTCAAACATTTTTTTTTTTCGTAAATGACAAAAAACACCTCCTTAAAAATTTCAGTAAATTTTAATAAGAGTTCAAATTTTATTAAAATCCATGCATTAATTCTGAACAAACAAAAACTAGTGTTAAAATAAAATCTAAAAAAAAATTTTTTTTTTTTAATTTTGCTTAAATTATTTTTTTGTAGGACTAATAGTTTTCGAGATACAAATTAAGAGAAACACTTTTTTTTCTTAAAACTTTTTTTTTCTAAAAATTTTTCTTTTAAAAAAAATGATGCATTAATTCTGAACAAACAAAAACTAGTGTTAAAATAAAATGTAAAAAAAAATTTTTTTTTTAAATTTTGCTTAAATTACTTTTTTGTTGGACTAATAGTTTTCTAGATACAAATTAAAAGAAACATTTTTTTTATAAAAAAAAAATTTTGTGCACTTAATTAGCACAGTTATTTAGCTACTCAAGTACTACAAAACTACAAAGTCTAAGTAAAACCTATGATCCACCATTTCCTTTTCACATGGAACTGCCCATACAAAAAGTTTGGCTGTCAAACACTAGATATATTTGGGTTAAGTTTGCCGATTACTTTTCATTTTGACTAGGAAAAAACAAAATTTTCAAACCGAAAAAATTTTGTCAGTATTGAAATCAGGAACACCAATTCATTTCCATTCCGAAAAATTTTATCGGCATCAAACTGCAGCAGAGGTATGAAAATTATTATGGCCGGGATGGAAGTGATTTCTGTTCAATTTCCATAATTTTCGAACTATACTATTTGAGTTTAAGTGCTCAGTTCATAACCCGAGTTTGTAAAATAGTTTAGCAGATTAGCCTTTGTTCTAAAGTAGACGATGTCTATAGAAATAAACTCACGTATTGCTTTCTTCAACCCAGTTCTGAACATCAAAATTGAGCAAATTGTCTTTTATAGTTAAGGAAGTGTCGCATTTTTTGGACTTGTACCTTTATATGGGTGTGGTTCTTACTTTGAGTTATCCGGTCGCCGTAGCAGAGTGTGTAGCGTGTGCGCGCATTGTTCGATGGGTTCTGCGTTCAAATCCTGGCCGAGGCAAGTAACATCAAAAATTGTTTAACAAAATTTCTCAGGTAGCGGTGTCCCGTAGGAAGACAATGGCAAAATAGGGTTTATCGTTTTGTAGTAATGCGAATACCCAGCCCAGCACTCGTTTTCAGATTCTCAATAACACTTAAACGCTAGATTTTTGATGTCGTTTTTGTTAATGGTGTTTATAAGTTTCAAAGGAGATTGGATTGGCAGTATGGCTTTCGAGTCAGCTCTAATATTTTCTTGTACACCGATGTGGCTAGGTTTTATTTTTCCAACATTGGCGATCAGAATGTATCTAATTTGGCATATAGTTAGATCAGCAAGATAGGGATTTAAGGTGGATTCGAGCGACGACAGGGAATTGGTACAGATTAAGTACTTGTGCCTACTTTCCTTCGCTATATGAGAAGCGTGTAGAATTGCTGTTGCTTCTACAGTGAATACAGAACGGAATGATAGTAGTACCGCAGACATTCTTATTATTCACAACGCTGCAAGCGACGATATTTTTGTACTTGGACCCATCTGTGTAGTGTTTCCTATTTGTGTATGTGTTGGATATATCTAGGAAATTTTTTATGTAAACGTCAGGTGGTGTGTATTCCATTTTATATTTGGCTTATTCTAAAATAATGCTGCTTTTATCAAGAGCTGAAGGAGGAGAGCGAAGGCGCGCACTTGGAGAGGTGGTGAAAAAAATTCCCATTTCCTTTGCCTTGTCAATTAGCGTTTGCAATGCCGGGGGTTTTCTTGTGTTTTGTTTTCTGTTTAGCCTGTTCTTTAGTGCAAATTCGATAGGGGAACCTTCTGCATTTTTTAATTTTGTAATCATACTTTTAGTAATAGCCTAATAGTAGCCTGTTTTTTGGAGTAGGCAGCCCCGCTTCGGCTAATATATTTGCTATTGGGGTAGTTTGAAAAGCCCCAATCGCCTGCCAAGGTGCCCACTTTCTCTTTGAAGTGTTACTGAATATTGGAAAGCCATAAACAATTTTTGATAGAATTTTTGATTTTACTATTTGGATAAGTGTGTTAAAGTTGCTTTCCAATTTTATATTGCTAAGGTTGACGACAGAGTACACGCTATAAGCGGAGCAAAGCAGTAAAGCTATATCGTGCTATAAATAGCATCAAGTATTTTCTTATGTGTTTGCTTGATGCATGTCAGAGTGTAAGCGAAGAGCAAAGCGTATTCATGCTATAAATGAAGCGTGAAGCTACAAAGTATGTTGTGAACTGCTTTATAGCATGAATTTGCTTGAATTTTTGATATTCTTCTTGTTTTTTTTTTTTTACTAGCATACACTCTGCCATGTGATAGCTTTGATTATAGCAAGAAATATTATCGCTTCAATCTTCGCTCCGCTTATAGCGTGTACTCTGCCGTCAACCTAAGGCACTTAATTACGTTTAATCTATATTGAAGTGATAAAGACAAATGTGCGATATGATCATTCTATGTATACTTATGTTTAAAGACTAAGCCTAGTTGTTGCTGTTGTTTTGTAGCGGTTACTCAGACCCTGCAAGATCCGTTCAACCATGGTCGTTATCATCAAACTCATCTAGGGGGAGGCCCAAGAAACGCATAAAGTTGTGCTTCCTAACTGGGAGCATTGAAGCCTCATGGTGTAGGTGTTCTACCGGAGACATCAGAAGCCATCCCGTTGCCGTCCGGAGTACTGCGTTCTGGGTAGCCTGTAATCTCATCCCTTTAGGTCCTGCTTGCCCTAGGGGACCAAATTGGAGCGGCGTAGTTTAAAACCGACCGGCCAATCGCCTTGTATGCTGTCAAGTGCTGCCGGCTAGCAACTTGAGGACTTTGTTGCGCCTCTGTACTTTACTGACGACTGCAGTTGTGTGCGCAGAGAAAGAGGCCAGGCTGTCAAATGTAACACCCAAAATTTTTGGGTGGTGTCGACAGGTGTACCGTCCGTACATGTGTATATTTAATTGTGTCCTGACCTCCTTCGTCCAGGTGGTAAATAAGGTCGGCGAGGACTTAGCAGGGGATAGAAACAAGTTCCGACCAGTGAAGAAACTAGCAAGCTCTGAGAGGTAACCATTCACTTTTGAGCACATGTCATCAATTGTATTGCCGGATGCCATAATCGTACAGTCTTCAGCATATGAGACTATTGAAACCCCCTCGGGTGGCTGAGAAAGCTTCGAGATATAATGATTAAACAAAACCGGGGAGAGAACCCTTGTTTAATTCTTCTCGGTTTAGATGTTGAGTCTCTAAAATGTGCCGACGCCTGTTGATCACTCAGGTAGTTCGCAGTCCACCGCTTCAGACCCTGTGGGAGAGTAGATGTTTCAACGTCCTCAAGTAGCATTTGACAGGTCCAACGCCACTAAGACGGTTCTCTCACAGGGACGGTTACGGTTGAGGCCACGAATCACCTGGGTGTTTATGACGTTTAGTGCTGTTGTTGTGCTGTGCACCTTATGGAAGCCGTGTTGATGCTTAGCCGGGCCCAAATGGTGAGTAAAATATGGAAGCAGCATAGCCTCAAGTGTCTTTACCACTGGTGAAAGAAGGGAAATCGGTCGATAAGATTATCTTTTTTCAGCCGGTTTGCCTGGTTTCATCAGCGGTCTGAAAAACTGGGAGGGTGGTCATCGACATGTTGAAAAGTCTCGTAAGGTATGCTACTCCCTTGGTGCCCAAATTTTTCAGCATCATCATGCTCAGTAAATCAGGACCAATGCCCTTGGAGGCTTTCGCCTTCCCGATGGCTTCCGCTACCCCGCCACAGGTGAAGGTAAGAGGCACGCTAGGTTTTGGCAATTTGCGTAGCCCTATGAACCTTTCCATTTAGTCCTATCCACCGAAGGATGCAGTATAGACTGTTGGCTGAAGTAGCTCGCGCATCTCTTCGGGTCCGACGAGGCGTGGTCACCGAATGAAATCTCCACTCGATAATCACGCTTCGCCGGGTTTGACAGGGACCTGACGGTGGTCCAAAGCTTGCCCACACCTGCCGCAAAGTTGCAGGACTTCAGGTGCTACTGCTACTCCCAAGACAGCCGGTTCTACGTACCGAAATGACCCGGGTTTTACCCGGAAAGAACTGTTGCTTCGGCGATCTAACCCTGTTTAGAACGGCTCATACTCCTAAGCCTAGTATTTTAAGCTATAACAGTTTTGTTTGTTAAATATGTGTAGTTGTTTGGATTTATTTGTGGAAATTTTAGCACCGCTAAATTGGCATCAGCTTAAGATAATGTTTTGTGGAGTGCAAATTTGATTTGCAAAGCTATTCAAAGCGTTTCGGACGGTACCGAAGACTTAACGATCATCGGCATACAATACATGTTTCAGATATTTTTGTTTGTTTTTGATGAGGCTTAAACGATCGAATCCTATATGGTAGAATTTTGCGGATAAAGGTGGTCCTTGGGGAATTCCGTTTTCTATTGGCCATTGTTCTGATACAACTTCATAATATTTAACACGAATTTTGCGATACTGAAGATAGTGCCGTATGTCATTCATGATATTTGGCTCAAATTTCCATGAAGTTAGTTGTCCAATAATGGTATGTAGATCAACTCGGTCGAAGGATTTTTTCATATCTAAAGACAGTATAGAGTAGTGGTTTTTAGAGAAGATTTTTGTTTATTAGTCTCTGTGCTATCTATCATTTTTTCCATAACTTTAGAAAGGCAAGATTAGGGATATTGCACGATAGCCCTCGCTAAGATTTTTTGGTTTATTGGGCTTTGGATGGAAAATAATTAGGCTTGTTTTCCATTGTTGCGGAATAACGTTTGTGGTAAACATCAAGATATATAATTGGCATAATTTATATTTGCCTATAGAGTTAAGATTTTTAAGAAGGGGGTGGGAGGTATTGTCTAATCCTAGAGTTTTGCCACTGAGCTTGGAGAGGCAGGCATCTAGCTCAAGATTAGAGAAAGTCAATGCTATTTGTTTTGCTTCTTGATTTAAATTGCAATTAATGTAAACTGAATTAGTGCAGCCATTTTTGTTTCCGGTTTCATTGTATTTATACAGATGTGCATCTATGTATGTATTTACTATGTGTATGTGTATTACGAAACGGTTGATGTCACGCTTGATTACAATTTGACACAATTCGAAGTACATTTGAGTTGCAGCTACTTTGCTTAACGCTTGTAAACAAAACTGCTACACTTTTCACTTTTTTCATTTTCTCATTCAAGTGCAAGTTGTTGGATTCACTTTGCATTCGCCCTGTCGCACTCCACATAACCAAATATAGTCACAAGCAATGTGCATTAGTCTAAACTAAGCTACTGACAAGAGCGCGGCAAATTGGATAAAGGATTTAGAAAAAAAAAAAACAAAAAAAAAAATGTTTTACCCTCAAATTGGATGTCGCGCCAATTCTCCGCGGTACTCCGTTTTTTATGATGCCTTCATCGGGAACATTTCGCCGCTTTCAATTTTCGCAATTCACTACGTTTTATGCGTTTGCTTACTCGCTCACTTTCCTTTTAATTCACCTTTTTGTTTTGATTGTGAACCCCTAGGAATTCTATTGGAATTGGTTTTCACGCGTGTCTAGATTAGTATCTTGCATTTCTAGTGCTTAACAGAATTACAGTCGTGTGTTTGTAAACAGGTAGATTAAAATTTTCTTTCATTCCATCCGTGAGTTTTTGTTGATAGTAATGGCACTTTTAACCCGCTGAGTGCTTTTCTACTTTACAGAGCAATTTAAATTGTGAAAATTTTGAATTGAATAGCAGGATAAATACAAGGCAACAAAACAATTCAAAATACATACAGAAACATGCAAACGGATGCAAATATGAATAGGGGTTAACATACACAGATACAAATACAAATCCGAGTACGAATTCGCCTAAGCTTAAAAGAGGTGGTGGCGTGGCGAAAAAGTCTTGGGGTAGTTCTCTAAAAACTGATCGATTTTTATAATTCGACCAGCAAAATGTCCATAATTGGATGAGCAACAACAATTGTATCAAAAACCACCCTATTAATAAAAAATCGTAGCTTTTACACATAAAGTTTTGGCTAACAGCCGCTTAACCAAAATACATTTTGAAGTACATACAGGTAAACATCCTAAAACGCGGTGAATAGGTTCCTGAAAAACTCCGCGTTGTAGGAGACTCTAACTCTATACAAAAATCAGAGTTTGGTTCCAAAGTAAAAAAATTTTCAATAAAATATTGGAATTTAAACAAAACAAAACAAACAAAATAAAATAAAATAAAATTTCAATTCTACGTAAAATATTCAAGTTGAAAGATTTAGGTAAAAAATTAAAGCCAAACTAGAACCATAACTTTCTACTCCTCCTCATCACTTAGTATGATTTGTTTCGAACGTTTTGTTCGTACATACTAGTTCAAAATCTGAGCTTGATCCACTATCAGATTCGGGCATCCTTTCGACGATTATTGGTTTGAAATAATCGTCCATTGAAGTTTGTTTGCTCTTATTTCGCAAATCTTTATAAATTTTTTGATAGGGAGCTAAATTGTTTTGAAGATTTCGTTTAAATATTTCTGCTCTGTCACTTAAAGTGTCGTTCTCTAAAATGTATTCTTCCAACTGCTTTGCCGTATTTAAAATTTTCTCGATATTTTTTAGTGAAAAGTTTTTATTTTCAACATCGGAAAGATCGTCAGAGCTATCTCCAACTGATTCTTCATTTGTCATTGCCACTAAATCTGCTTCGTTTATTTCGTCGTCCGCAATTAATTCTTGAATATCAGCCATTGTTATTTCATCAAATCCATCACCTTCTACTGCATGCGCCAATCTCACTATGTTCCTATATTCATCTTCCATTGGTGTAGAAACAGTGCCCTGAACGTCTATTTCCGGTATTAGTGCTTTCCAACAAGCTTTTAGTGTTGAAGGACGAATTTCTTTAAGTGACGCATCAACAATTTCAACAGAATTTAAAAATGTAAATTGTTTCCAGACTTCTTTAACCGTAATATTTGCTGACTCCATCTTCTCTAATATTATCTCAAAGGATTTCCGAATGTAGTAAGCTTTGAATGCTGCCATTATGCCCTGATCCAAAGGCTGTAATAGCGATGTGGTGTTGGGCGGTAAAAATTCGACTTGAACATTAGGATGACTTAAATCAGTCGAATGGGATGACGCATTATCTAAAAGTAGTAAAACTTTAAATCCTAAGTTATTTTTTTTTTTAAGATAATTTTCTACGTCAGGAACAAAGCAATGATAAAACCAATCATTAAATAAACTGGCAGTCATCCATGATTTTTTGTTGGCTCTCCAACACACTGGAAGGTTATTTTTGTTGCATTGTTTCATACATCTTGGATTTAATGATCGGTTAATAAACATTGGCTTGGTCATAAAATCACCAGACGCATTACTGCACAGTAATAATGTTATTCGATCTTTCGAAACTTTAAAGCCAGAAGCTCTTTTTTTCGTTTTTCGAACTCTGCTGGATATTTTTCTGCTGCATCTGCGTCGGCGGATGCACTTTCTCCCTGTATTTTTAAATTGTGAAGTGCATGTCTTTTTTTGAATTTTCCAAACCATCCATTACTAGCTACGAATTGATGATAGTCTTCATTGATTGACGATTGTCCTGTTTCCTTTAAATAATTAATTATTTTTAGTGCTTTATGCTTAATTACATCCCCATCTAAGGGCATTCGTTTTTTTGTCATGTCTTCTATCCACACCATAAGCGATTGCTCCATTTTCTCTATTTCCTGCGGCCTAGGACGAGCAGTTACTTTCGCGACTACAGAGGATCCAGATGCTACCGAACTTTTAATTTTTTCTTCGTTTTGTTTGATAGTTCTTATTGTTGACTCATTTAAGTTAAAATGTCTGGCAATATCACTTATCCTCTCTTGATTTTGAAGTCGATCCAAAATTTGTATTTTTAATTCAATGGATACAAATTTTCGTTTTAACGGCGTTTTTTTTTCATTCAGCATTTTTGTGGCTAAATTTAAAAATTTATTTGCATTTAAATAAAGTTACATATGTGCATATAAATAAGATTTAAAAGAAACTTACTTATTCACCTTAAAATAATTTTATCAAAACTCTTTTACGAAAGAAACAACAACTGTTTAACAAATTTTTTATAATTAAACTAGAATTAGACAGTTTACACAATTACGTTCTATGTATTTGTTTGTCACTTTATAAACACATGTTCCAGTGTAGGGTGGCAATGCTATAAAAAAGATAGGTATCAAAGTATGGACAAAATGCAAAGAATTTTATTTGGGCAAGAAAACCTTTTTCAAATTAAAATAGTAAATATTTGAAAAAATTTTCGTAAAAATCGCGTTGTAAGAGTAACGTTGTAAGAAAATGAACCGCGTTGTAGCGAAACCGCGTTATAGAAAACCGCGTTATAGGAGGTTTACCTGTATTTGCTTTCTAACGTGAAAAAAAAAATTTCACTTTTCAAAAAATGAAATTTCGAACTTAAATGCCTTTTTAGTTTGTTCGAAAAAAATTTTTTGAACATGAGTTAACAATTTTCTCTTCGCATTTTAATTTTCAACTAACTAGGAACATTTTGCAAGTTGAAGTATCAAATTTCGTCAGTTTCAGTTATGTGCATTAAAAAAAGAAATATTTAAGGGCGGGAAAGTACGAATATCTCAGCGAAATCAAAATTGCCGAAAAATGTCGAAAACATTATTTTTGTCATAAGAAAAAATACACAGGTTTTCAATAAGAACGCTACAAAAGTTTTTTTTAAATAAAACACAAACGGTTTCGGATATGAATTAAATTTTTTATTCCTGTGAAAGTACATTCGATGCCATTATGTGTGGAACTCGATTTCTTTTGCTTCCAGAAGTCCAGACGCTGACCCCAATTTTCGCCACTTTTCAAGCATAAATCGGTCGATACTGCTGCAATTTCTCGTACGAAGTTCATCAATCGTCGCTGCCTTGTTGGCATAGACCATAGGCCATAGGCTTGACGTAGCCCCACAGGAAATAGTCTAACGGCGTCAAATCGCACGACCGAGGCGGCCAATTGACTGGGTCATTTCGTGAGATAACACGTTCACCAAACTTGGTTTTCAATAAATCGATTCTGGATTCTGGATACAAATGTAATCAGGCCAAAAAATTAGTATGTGTTTTTTGTTTGTATGGAAAAATTAAAATTTTCGTACAGCATAGCAGTTCTAGAAATAAAATGTATCTTATCAACCGTTAACCATGGTAGCGGAGTAGTTTTGTTGAGGTTGTGATACCGTTCCCAACCGTTATGGTGACATGTGAAAAAGCGGAACGATACGGAGTATAGTTTTCACCACACTGATTCTCGTTCAGTGTAATAGCGTAAACAACTTACTATTTACCGCTTCAAACCACGCAATCTTGAATTCTATCATTCTTGGAGAAGGAGATCCGAGGAAAGCGCGCCAGCGAAAACCAAAAGGAGTATCTGATAAATTGGCTTGAAAAGAACTTGGGCATAGCTAACGACAAGTAAATATTTTTACTGTATGAATATATTAATATTCATATGTATATATGTATGAATAACCACTAGCAGAATCTTCAGGTCGAAAAAAACGGAAGGCGCGCTCTCAACCCGACGACTTTCTCCAAATTGAAGAAAAGAAATTAAAGGAGCAAAAATTGGCGAACGATCAGAAAAAGGAAGAAATAGCAGCCATAAATAATAAGCGGCAGATCGAAGCCATAAGAAAAAGTGTAGAGGTGATATGAGGCATCCTGCAAGTGCTGCAAAATAATTTACATCTAATGCAGGAGAAAAAATAAAAAAAACTTGAGTTATGTTCTATAAATTTTATGTTATATTTCAATTTTATTTAAAATTAATGAATTTTTTTTATATGTAATGATTTTTTTTTTTCTTCACAAAATTTTAAAAGAAATGTATAATAATTACGATGTATGAATAAATGATGAATGTATACTGAATGGTTCAACCAAAAGCATTTTGAACAATTTCTAATCGTGTCCATTTCGCAATAGCAAGGGTCTCGCGAGATGAAACGGACAATGAAGGGTTGTCGGGTTCTGCTGACTCAATCTCTACTTCTTCAAATGGCACTCTAGCACTAAGCAAGCGTTTATTATAAGGACCGCCTTTAAAGTGCTGTAAAAAAGAACTCTCTCCTTGGATAAACAACGAAATCTGCTTTTTAACAAGACAATACACCTTTCAAATCTATCTGTACAAACCTTCCAAGTTTCGGCAAACGTGTGCTCAGCGCCACACATATGAATCATGCGAAGTGCCTCCGAACTGAGCATTAGCACTAAGAATTTTGTAGTCCGCATCACAACTTATCATCACATTTTTCGAATGTCCCCCTTTCCGGCAGTAAAAGACATGCTCTACCTCCTTTTTTGGTTGTGTTCCATCTATTAATCCAATTATGCCAGGAAATTGATGCTTTTGCATAAATTTAATTTTTAATTCAGGAAAACTCTTATTTTGAAGGAAATTTAATATATTTATGAGAAATTTTATTTAAGGCTTTTACTACGGCTGACGGATGTTGTTTCTTCGTCATCTTGTGCTCCCAAAATTGCAAAAATATAAATTGACGTGATTGTTGTTTTGTGTGCATTCAGCTTTTCCACAAATATTTCAAAATAACAAAGTTGATAAATTTGCTTGGTACAAATGAGAATGGAACAAATTTTTTCACAACTTTTTCACAGTGAAAAGTAGTTATCATGAAACAAATAAGAATCGCAAAATATGATAAAGTGAAAAGTAGGTGCGAAAATTAAAATGAAAACTTAGTTTACATTTCACAGTTTCACAGAACGATAATTGACCTCCTGGAATTTGGGCATCAAATTTATTGCAAGAAATACGAAAAGATTCGATTACAGTATTTTCATGCATACGCGGAAACTTTTTCTAATACATGCTATTGTTTTTAATAAAAAAATAATACATTTATTTCGCTTGTTTTGTGAAGTGTAGAAAATGAAAGCAGTTTTTTTTTTAAATAATGCAACTATTAATGAACTATGCATCAGGTCTATTATGAAAAATATGGGTTCTAGTCTTTCGAAAAACAATAGTAGAAACAGTTTGTCCTTTTGCATTCTGGAACCCTTACACAAACAGCTCTTCTCTGAATATTCTTTTTATACTTCTAAATCAAAAACGGATGAAAGACAATAAGCTAATGAAAAGCTTTCTTCACATCTGCCGAGGTGGTTTGGGTGTGACTATTATTCCGCTAATCCAGGGATCGCTGTTTTAAGGGGGAGTTTTAATATTAAAAAAATATCTGAAATGAAAACAACATCATGATGAGACCTGCTCATTCGCTTATCGTTTAATTCGTCTTCAGAAAGACAGAAGAGAGTTTTTAAGATAAATGCCATAATACGCACTTGTCTTACAGTAGATTTTTATCATTGAAGCACAGTTGCTAGACTTTCTTTGATTATATCAATATAATAAGTGAGTGTAACGTCTGTGATGTGGCCAGAGCAAGGGAAGAACTCCACTATCCAAGAATAGTAAATTTTCGGAAAAGTGGAATATGAAAACGAAATTATGGGGTGCGACATATTTTAATTTGTGTGTCCTCATATTAAATATAAATCTATATATATATATATACTCTACTTAAAAATAATATAGCAAAGATTTTCTCATGGCGACGCTTAGCAACCACGTAGACGGAAGTTTTAAAGTGATGTTATTCTGATGAAATTTGGTATATACGTTTAAATTATACACAAAAAAACTAATATATCTAAAATATGTAAAAGTTTGGCCTACTTACACGTCAACTACATGGTATTAATTTCTCGAATTAATTGAGGGCAGCTATATATTTCCTTGATTTTTGAATATTCATATGTTCATATTTTATTTTCTTAAACGCCAATACTAATTTTTGAGCTCAAGGCCAGTATAAGGAAAGTATGGAAAAATACCGGTGGAGTCTTGAATGAATTCAGATGACGAGATGTGGTGATCTCCGAAATAGCAGCTATCATTTCTACCACTTTGAAAAATTGTGGTTTTCTCATATTATTCCAAATACAAACCTGGCCACAAGCTCTATAAATTTTACAGACGATTCATAAAAAATAAGGCCAAAAATAAATCAAAAATTGTTCTAGCAAACTTTGAACTTTTTTTTGGAAGAATTTTCGCATACTTGAATATCTTGATTAGATGTTACGGGGCTGCACTTCTTTGAGTTCAAGCTTGGCCAATACGCAAATAGTGTTATCAACAATTTCCGGTCCGTGTCTAACCCTTTCGACCCGGATGGTACATATGTGTACCACTTAAAGTTTAAACATCTCTAAAAATTTCAAATTCAATGTTGCTTGGTTGTATAATGTACAATATCGTCTTTAAGCATTCCTGAATACATTCCACAAAGTACCGTTAACTATTTCTGTCATTTGCGTTTACAACACTGTTCTTTGTGAGTTACGACGCGGCCAAAGTGAAGTGCGTAGTTGGTTTTTCAAAGATTTTACGAAGTTTTTGCAAGATATTCAGTGTGAAAATATTTAAATAGAGTGGTATTGCAACTGTGACGCCTGTTTACACTTGTGACTGGTAAGTATTTATAAATATACATCGGTTTTGTGCTTATTTTAGTGTATGGTACCCATATGTACCATTCGGCCGGTATGGTGGTACATATATGACCCAATAGTCCGCTAAGTAGTAAATAATGTGATTTCCCGTTTTGAAAAAAAAATGTTTGTTTTCGTAGAAAATGGATCCTGAAGATATTCAGAAAATTTTGGAAGATGAAATAATGAATAATAGCGACATAGAAGACTTTTCTGGAGGAAGCTCTAACGAATTCATACCAAGTGGTGCCTCTAGCTCCAGTGAAAACGAGGATTTAGCTGACGACATAGTGGATGAGGTAAATGAGGCCGCCGCGGAAGTTTTTGCCTGTAATGACAATGACAATAATGACTTAATTTCTATACCTGCCGTAAATGCCATTTGGAGTACTCCTGACGAAGAATTTGTTCCTAAACACAATATTTATAATCCTCGTAACTGCACAATACCGGACTGCATATCTCGCCATTCTACTATAATTAATGTTTTCCATAAACTATGGCCAAGATCCCTTTATATGTACATAGCCCAATGTACAAATAAAAGAATTAATATTTATGAAAGTGCACAACCTAAACTAAAAAAAAAAAAAATAACAGAAACCAATGCAGGTGAAATGAAAACAATTGTTGGATGCATGTTGGTAATGTGCTACAGTCGACTTCCATCTCTCAAAGATTACTGGTCGTGCAAGAAATCGCTTGGTAATCACTTTCATTACTTCAAAAATGTATTTTGCACAGCCAGATAAGCCACAGAATAGTACCAAAACTTACTATGTTCATGATTTGGTGGAATGTTTGAAGAAAACATTTCAGAAATGCCGACAGGATAGTGTGTACCAAATCATTGATGAATCAATGACGAAGTTCAAGGGACGCAGCACATTGAAACAATACATGCCTCTCAAGCCTGTCAAACGTGGTATAGAAATGTGGCTTCGATGCGACGCTGCTACCGGATATTCATGTGACTTCAACATATATCATGGCAAAGAACTACAAGAAGAAACTGGAACACTGGGAGAGCGAGTTGTGTCCAAATTAACTAGATCAATCGCCGAAAAAGATGTCGTATTGTGCTTCGATCGGTTTTTTACATCTGTAAATTTATTGAACACTATTTCCTTTCCAGCCGTTGGCACCGTTATGGCAAACAGGAAAAATGTGCCTAAATTTTCTGGCAACAAATTGAAAAGAGGTCAAATGGAGTTCAAGTGCACATCATCTGGTCTTCTATGCGCGAAATGGCAGGACACCAAAGAAGTCTTGGTACTAAGTAATTGTCACCAAGCAACAGTTACTAGCGTTACAAAAACATTGAAAACAGGCGAAAAAATTGAAGTCCCATGTCCAAGTCAAATACAATTTTATCGCGAGATCATGGGCGGCGTCGACTTGGCTGATCAAATGTCTGGCCTTTACGAATACGATCGGAAATCCGATAAGTGGAGGAAGAAAGTTTTTTATCGTTTAATAATGATGGCGGCTGTGAACGCATGGGTCATTTATAACGACCAAAATCGAAAAAAGATGCCATTAAAGTTATTTTTGGTTACTTTAGCTGAGGAACTAATCCAGGAAGGCTTACAAACAACAGCCGTTCGTCGGTCATTGAAACCAGGCCGTGCACCAGAACCTGCCAATCGGAAGGCAATGCATCTTCCTGTTGAAGGAACTACCCGACGTCGTTGTGCTAACTGTAGCACTCAAAAAATACAGACACGCACTAAGACAATTTGTAAAGAGTGCCAAGTGCCGCTTTGCAAAATGTGCTTTGCACCATATCATTCATAAATTTTATATAATATACATCTTCTACTTCTTCAACAATATAAAAAACTAATAACATGATCCACTGTTTGTTTTATTTATATTATTGTTCCTATTGCTTCTAATAAGTAAAGAATGTTTTACTGGACGGTTGGTACTTATTTGTACCACATAACATCCCGGATGGTACAATGGTTTACCACCACCCCCCAGGCCACCCGATTATTGTTTCCAAGATTTTCATTTAGCATTAACTTACAAATTACCTTAATAACTAACTCCAATCAAAAAGTTTGTTTCGGCATTGCTCGTAGAAAGCCGGGTCGAAAGGGCTAAAGTAAGTATTTATGCAAAGTGGGGGGCATGTTGTGGCCATGGATTTTTAGCTCTTCTTTTAAGTACTTGACTTTTCATCCATTGCCCGTCAACTGGAATTTTTCGATATATTATAAAGCTTTTGCTTAGTATAAAAACATCACACTTTTCCTTGTTTCTATAAAATTTAAATGCATCACATTGAAAATAAAAGAATATTTATTTAAAACACGAAAACAAAAAACATAAAACACAAAAACAATGCCAACAGCAACAATAACAGCGTTAGCCACAATGGCCATGGTCATGAAGCTCATTTTAGTAATAAATTGAGCACGTGGTAGAATTATTAGTTTATGCATAAATTTTCGTGTCACAAATTTTGGCAAAACCTTTGCATAACTATCTGAAATTGATGATTACAGGCTAGATTTATTAGTTTTTTAAATCACTAGACACAAACCCCGTTTAATTTGCAAAAGTTTCACCTTTTTTTGCTTGTTTTTTTCACCAAGTTTAATTCCAAGGATTCACTACAAAATCAACGTTGCATATCCGACATTGAGTTTCATGTACTTTAAGTTAGTGCATGCAATGTTTAAGGTAGTTAGATTTCTTTTCTTTTTTTATTTAGCCGTGATATTACCGCATTGGGCTCCTTTGTAGTGGAAGTGAGCAACTTTAGGGAATAGTTTCATCTATTATAATAAAACCACATGTGTGCTTGTTGATAAATAAACTTGGTCCAAGTGAACACAAAACACAGTCCGAATGAATATTTACAATGAAAAAGTAAAAACCAAAACGTTAACTTAAACAAACTCCTTTGCATCTCATGGGTTATCATACTAAATTTATAAGGTTGCTCTCAAAAGCGAGCTAAAGATTTCAAGCCCCCTTATAACATTTTTATCTAACCCTGCTTTCACCTTTAAAATAAGCGACAAATTCTTCCTTTCTTCCATAACGACGACACATTCGTTTTTTGGATAAGAATGCGACGATAATACACTTTTTTTAAATTCAGTTTATTATTTCCAATTTCTTCGGATTAACATACGTTAAATGTTCACATTGAAACAAAGTTGCTTGAAATATTACATTTTGACCAGGGACGGAAAATAACAGTTATTTCTGAAAACTGCCATTGAGAAATTCACTCTGAAAGAAATTCATCAAGAATCAAATTTGAAAATAAATTTTTTATGCAAAATTAAAAAAAAATGTTTTTGATGTTTTTTTTATAAATCAAAAATTACTCTTCTTTTTTATCTTTATCTTATAAATCAAAAATAACAGTTATTAAAGACTTCTATTTATAAAGACATAATTGTAATTCGTACCTATAAAAGTCATTTTAATTTTTTGCAGAAAACAAGGGGTTGAGGAACCAAACAAATATTTATTATTGATCAGCTTAACAATAATAATCCATCGAACTACACATACACACACGTATAGGTTTCTAATTTTAATATTTATTTATTTCCTATTTAATTTTATTATCAATTTTTTTGAAGATTGTCGGATGGCAAATTATATCTCAAGTCAGTCAAAATCAGCCTTAGTTCAAAAACCTCTCTTTCTACATTCACTTGAGTAGCAGGTATGCTGTTCACAACCTTAACAAGTTGGTATAGATAAGAGAGAGTATATCTTTTCTCTTCCCAATAATCCATTACATTTTTTTCTATACCAATTGACTGCGGATTACCTTATTAGCAACTTATTTTCTGCAAAAAACTTAATGATTTTTATAGGTATGATTTAAAAAATTAAAGAAGTTAGTTATTTTTGATTTAAAAAAAAAAAATTAAAAAAAATGTTATTTATGATTTTTAAAATAAAAATTAAAAAAAACTGTTATTTATGATTTTGAAAATAAAAATTTAAAAATAACTGTTATTTAGGATTTTGAAAATGAAAATCTAAAAAAATAATTGTTATTTAAGATTTATAAAATAAAGATAAAAAAGGAGAGCTATTTAAAGAGAAATTAAATAGAAGTGACAAAATAATAGTTAAAAACCAATTTTTATAATATAAATTGTAATTGTTAAGGTCCCTGATTTTGACCCATCCTAACCACGGCACAAATTTTGTATTGAATAGGAATGAGAATTTAAAACAAAAAGTAGTAATTAGTAGTGGGGGCTCATTAAAAAAAAGTAGTAGAAATTAGTAAAAGTTTTAGTAGTAATTAATAGTCGCGTTAGTAAAAATAGTAGCACCAACTCCTAAAAATTGCATGTGAATTGGTCTCAAGTTCCAAATATATCTGTGTTTAAGAAAAATAATTAATAACCCTAAATATCCAACTTGTGCCTCTAGAAACCGACCAACTAAAATGCAAAACTTCATTAAATGTATTTCTTTTAAAATTACCGCTAAGATTTTAGTAATATTTATTGATATTAGCGCAGCGGTTTACATTGCTCTGTGTTTGAAAATGACATCGTTTGACAACTCTATGTTCCGTTAGTGCAATCAGCTGCGCCAAACAAAAATTATAGTCAAATTGTTTATTTAAACAAGTAAAAACAGCGCTGTCTTCGGCTATGCCGAAGGCTTAATACCTTTCATGAATGGAAGAATAGTAAAAAACGTGTTATTGTATTACAATTTCGTATTACCTATAGTTAAAAGCGAATATTTCCTTCAAATCAATAAAAATAATTCTAGTAAAGGCATTGTTATAAATTATTTAATGCTTTTCCTTATGTAATTAAAAAGAACTATGTTTTAAGAAGGGAATGGTTTTTGAATATTTTTAATATCGTATCGACGCTTGATATTCAACATTTAAAAAATACAAATAATTAAGTATTAATATGTAAGACCTACATATGTATGTCGGTCTTTGAAAACAGTTATCAGATCCGTAAATAGTTCCCAAACGTTTAACGCTATGATTCATGTGATATTGCGCTGAGCTTATTACTTTTCGCAATAAATATTTGTCCTGAATTTATCTTGCCGATTTACACTGTGAACTCCGATCTTGATGAATACTAATATATAGCTAATAATGGTTGATGTTTGTGCAAAATTTCAAGCCTTTAGCTGTTTAAATGGAGGAGTTATGGTGCAAAATGCAATATCTGAACAATCGGTTGTATGGGAGCTATATGTTATATTTCTCCGATCTTCATGATTTTCAATACTGATACGTAGCTAATAATGGCTGATATTTCTGCAAAATTTCAAGCCTTTAGCTGTTTAAATGGAGGAGTTATGGTGCAAAATGCAATATCTGAACAATCGGTTGTATGGGAGCTATATGTTATATTTCTCCGATCTTCATGATTTTCAATACTGATACGTAGCTAATAATGGCTGATATTTCTGCAAAATTTCAAGCCTTTAGCTGCTTAAATGGAGGAGTTATGGCGCAAAATTCAATATCTGAATAATCGGTTGTATTATATGTTATAGTCACCCGATCTGGCCGATTCCGACAAATGTTTAATCATTTGTACAACGATACCTGCTCACCAAATTTCATCAAAATAGCTCTAAAATTGAGGGACTAGTTTGCGTTCAAACAGACGGACAGACGGACAGACGGACAGACAGACGGGCATGGCTAAATCGACTCAGCTCATCGTCCTGATCATTTAGGTTTACTTTTTGATGGGTCTATCTCTTCTCCTTCTGGCACTTACAAACATCGGACCAAACTTAATATACCATTTCATTCTCATGAAAGGTATAAAAAATATGAGTTGTATGGCAAGCTCTTGATAACCAAAGCAACAACATTATTCCCGTCCAGACGATATTGTGAGTTTCAAAATAAATTAGATTTCTCTTATAGTTTTAGTTTTATTATTAGTGGATTTATTGGTTCTTTGTAGAACCCCCAGACACCCGAAATTCAAACTAGAGCAAGTGTCAGTTAATTTCGAAGTGTTGATACTCGTGCCGTGTTTTTTTTTAGTGTGTTGAAATAAAATGGCGCGTAACATTCATGATTTTTGAACCGAAGAGCTTGCTGACTTTTTAAATTCAATTGCCAGGTCGGAAAGTGAAGATAGTGATTATGACTCAGATTTCGACCGTAAGGCTGCTTTACGTAATGAAAATACAAAAGAAAGCGAGCAAATAGGTGATACTCGTATGAATGGCGCGCAGCCGTTATCGGTATGGGCATTGTAAAAATTGAAACGGATCATGGGAAACTATTATAATTTCCACGAAAGCTTTTATTTGTTCCAAAGTAAATGTATTTGTTTTAAACGTTGAAGAAAATCCAGTTATTGTTGGTAATCATTCCCGATAGTGAGAATAAGCGCTGATCTTTGAACCCATATCGATTGATAAAGAGTATAGTGTTTACAAAAATTCTAATTGGGTATAAATTCATGGTAATCAGTTATTATATTTCGAGCTATATGTATCCAAATGTACAATCATATTGGGGTAACGATGGTTTGAAACCCATTATGTATTGCATGTGACGAAACAGTCACGACAAGATTCGCCAATTCTTGCGCTGCTATAATAACAATTCGACAACTTCTGACCCGGATCATTCGACATTATCCGATCATCAACGGCCGACATTATTCGAAAAGGCATGGAGCCGCAGATGTAATCTTGTAGCCAAAGCAGTAGGAATATATGGGCCGATACTCCAATATGATCCAGGATATAATCGATTGCATAAGATACTCCCCACCATCTCTGCATTGAATAGAAGTTTTCTAAAAGTGTCATAACGAGGAAAATTGTGTGCTGACGGGCAAATATGTACATATGTGCGATTGAAGTAAAACATTATCTGAAGCCAATATTTGCCAGACAAACCGTATTGTTACTTCTGTGCGATGATTCCGGATTTTGCTATGCATATGAAATTTATTCCTGTGACGACGACCACCGTAAGGAAAATTAGCCATTTTTGCGTCTGCGAATATTGTTGTCTGATTGGCTTACTCGGTTTCTCGATTCGTAAATCATACCATATATTTGGATCCCGTTGATTGTCTATTTGAGAACCCAAGGGATCTATTCGATTGGAATTGTTTGCTGCCCAAGACCTTCGCTATACAATTTACAGCAGAGTTTCGGCAATCGAGGTGACTACGAAGAATATGCTAGAACGTTTCATGAAATCGATGGTACTCGTACAGTAGGGGCATGGAATGGCAATAAGTTTATGAAATCGACAATGTCTTAAGTGAAAACATATCTTACTAGCGTTTGTCAAACTCCCGCCAATGCACCAAACGTTGAACGATATGATAAAAAAAATTAATCAGTGAAATCATTCAATGGGCAAATATTGTAATAATATGAATATAATAAATACATGGGCGGTATTGACCATATATACATATTCATCAATCGATCGTAGTCATATCCCTATTATTGCTTGACAAAATCTAAAACAGAAATTCGAGTGGACAAAGGTAGACCAAGTAATCTGGAAATTGAGCTTGCTGCGAAACGCCATCGCCCAATATCTATAAGTACTTCAATATTGCCGCGCAACATTCGCTTGAATAATATAGGGCATTTACCTGAATATATCAAGAAAGGAAAGCCTCGACGCAAGAAACCGAAATGTAATTCCCGTCCAAAGTTGCGATGCCAAAAATGACTTTTGACACTTTTCTATAAATGTATAGATTTTTCTAAATATAGCAATTTGTTTTTGATGAAAAATGATTCTTGTTTTCAATTCTGATGTCCGGGTTCCCAGTGGCTCCACTAGAAAAGAAAGAGGTTTTTCCTATTTAACTCCGGTAATTATGAGTTTTAAGATAAATTGTAAAAAAGACTTTGGGCAGAGTTCTGAGTGTTATCAGATTATTTTTTTTAAGATAAAAAAAAATAACCATTCTTTTTGCGGTTAATTTTCCCTTCACAGAGAAAAGTTAGTAGTACGATTGATGAATTTTCGCCATAACTTTTTTTTTATTATTCGATAGCCAATAAAATTTTGGAACGTTACTTAGAAGCGCAACTCAATACCAAAAATATAATAATATTTTACTTATAATTGAAAACGGCCGGAGCCGAGTGAAGGACGGAGGGTTAATAGTGTTTTTTTTTTCACTCAAACTATAGGAATATCAATCGAAATTCAAATCAAAAAGCAAGTCCTTTCTTTAAAATTTTGTATTCTGAACCTACCGTGCCACAAAACCACCATAAATAAAACTCAGTTAGTAACCGAGTTCCAATTGGCAACAAAATAAATCAACTTCAAAAAGCAGCTACATACATAGAATGAAAATGCGAACAGTTGATACTTGAAAATATACAAATGATAATCAAATAGCAAATAGAGATTTGGAGACGCGGAAAAGAAAGTAGTAATAAACATATACTAGCTATAAAAAAAAGTTAATTTAGTACGAGTATTTCGCGAAATACATACATAGGCGAAAAAAATACATTACCAGCTAACTAGAATTGAAAAATAGTGCTGAATGTAAGAAAATGAGAAATAACAGAAAAAGAACGAAGCAGTACACAGATTTTTTTGCAGTAAATGTAAGTTAATTATGTAGTTGTATTAAATGACAACAAAATATGCCTTTTTAAATCACAATGATTAAAAATTTTATTCATGTAATTTTGCGAAATTTAATTAGCAAATTTGGATTTTGTATTGGTATTTTATTGAAATTTGACCCCAATTGTTATAAATTTGATATTTGATGTGTTCGGCTTATTCAGCTTAGCAAATATTGAGCACTAATATTTGTTAGAAATAAGTAAAAAAAAAATTCTTAGTTCGGGGAAACTGAACTTTAAATACCGGCGCATAGTTTTATTTCAAATGAACTATACTTGTTGTATGCAATGAACGCAGCTGATATGATAATTATCAATTGCAATGTAGCTTTATTTATTTAACCCTTTGTCTGCCAACCGGGTTCACTGGACCCGAATGGGATTTTATTGTTTCGCCCTATCCATATGTCATGCTTTTGAATTGCGAAAATTCTTGATTTTGTTTATTTCCAAGTATTTTATTATTTTCTGACCACATAAACAATTTTAAATATTTCGTATTGCTATAGAAAATTTTATAGTGAGTCCGTTTAATCCAATATATTACTTTATAGAAAAAATTAATTACCTCCAAAATGTGATTTCTAACCAAAGTTTGTTTTATACAGAAATGTGTTAAATAACATTGCCAATTTTTATATGACAATACTCGCTTTGTCAAAACCAAAATTTCGCTGCATTTATGTAAAGCTAGTTGTCATATATGTAAAACTGAAATGGGCGATTTTATTGGCACTAAGATGATCATCAAGACATGAATGCTTGAATGTAGAAACACGGCCTCAAGACACAGCAAGCTATCGTTTGCTATCTGTTTCGCATCCCGAGATAATGATAGTCTATCTTCTGCGTTTCTAATTTATTTCAGAATACCGGGTTTGGAGATGATTATCAAATAGGGAAATACTGAAGGATGTCGCGTTTTTTGGAAATTAATGGAATCTAACTGAACACAATGAGTTCAGGGAGTTTATGTCCAATCTAAAACTTAATGGGGTCTACCAACAGTGGAGTAGAAAAGATGTACGAAAAATGTTCAATGACATTTGGAGCTCAACTAGATTTCAAATCAAAGTGAGAGTTATCCGTTTTAATAATGCAGTTGCAAAAAGGGAGTTAGATCCGTTGATAAACTGCAACCAAATCTCTAGAATGGGTATCTAAACGGCCGGTACATATCAAGCAGGAGTAAGACGGTGGACGAATAATTATTAGTTTTTAGATGCAGACACCCATTTCGACAATACATCCAATCAAAACCAGAAATATATGGCATCTAGTTTAAAGCAATTTGTGGCAGCACCATATCATATGCCTGGTCGTTGGGAAAGTTTAGCGTGTGAGATAGAAAACTGTGGACGAAATATATATCTAATAACATAACTTTTTTTTTCATTTACTTGCTTATTATTAACTATCGACAAAACTTAATATTATAGGAACAATTAAAAATAACTAACCGGAATTTCTGACTTAGTTTACAGTTCTTAAGATGTCCGAAATTCCCAACTTGGTTTATAAATCCGCGAAATATTTGCCACGACATTTGGATTTCTAAGCGGTTAAATGTAGTTTTCTAAAATCTGATCCAACTAAGTGTTATGAATGTGTACATTTTGTGGAGTTTTTCAAATAGAAATTGCGGTAAAAACTAAGCAATTATGTACCCGAGTAGCAAGTACTGTCAGGTTTTTTCCGGTATACGAAGAGTTTAATAAAAATAAAAATTAATTAATATGATTTTTTTGTACAACGCCATTGTTCCAAAGTGTGTATTTAAGGTATTAAGAGTTTAATAAAGTAGTTTCGGAGATATATCTTATTGGTCTTAAGGGGGCAATTCTACAAACATTTTCGTAGAATTTGGCATTTCATTATTTCTCTAAGTAGGTAACCTTTTTGTACAAACTTTTAACTAATTTGCTACATAATTTAATAAAATATCAAGTGTTTTGAGTTTTTAAAAATTACCGTTATGCGCACATCTCATGCTGGTGGTTTTCTCCCGATTTCTATAATTTTCGAAATTATGCTTATTAAATTTAAAAAGCAAAGTCTGTAGTAGCTAAAGAAGGTAAAATAGTTTCGGAAATAATAATGATTGCAGTAAATTTTGACGGTTCCACGCCCATTATCAAAACAAAAATTTACCGGCGCATTTCTTTCTCCTACCCACTTCTGTAGGTCACATCTGGACAAAGTTCCTTTTATAGTTAATAAAAATGCGATATCGTTTTAGTGCAAGGTTAGCGTGATTTTTTTCCGAAATTGATCAATAATTTTCGAAATCATTCAAATATAAGGCGTTTACCAAATTCGGTAGAATAAGTTGCTTCGGCTTTCTATCTGTTTGTTCTATTATCAGTTATTATTTCTATTTAATTTGATTAATTTAATTTAATTTAAAAAAGCAATTACTTACAAGCTTAATGTGAAATTTCAAGCACTAGTCTTAGGCTAGTTAGTCTCTGGAAGTCTTCTACATAGTTCAATAAACTTTTGAGCCGAACATATTTAAGGTCAAAAGTTTTTTTTTCCAAACTCAAGCTTTATATAATTTTTATTAAAAAATGTGCGTTGGCTTAATTTGCATCAATTTCAGTTCATAACATTAACTTACTTATATTTGTAGAAATAACAATGAAATACTTAATGCTCAAATCTAACTCATTTTATATTTCAATGTATAATATGTTGCAACAAAATCTTTGACGCTTCAAAAAATAACCTTGGCCGATCCAACCCCAGCTACGGCGACCTCCGAATTTCTTTTAAAAAATTTGGAAAATATTTGTATGTTGCTTTCATTTACATTACGAAGTAATTCTTGTAGGTTTGGGATGGACATGGTTTATAATGTGATTGACTGACAGGTTGTTGTTTGGTCTTTTTTAATTTGGTTTGGCCATTTTTTTAGATATATATTTCTTTGTTAACATCGTGTGACCAATGCAGAGTCTTGTTAAGGCGACGGCTTCTCTGCGGCATACAGTCGTTGGGTAGATAGACCAGTTTTTACTGAGATTAAATTGTTTGAATGGTTATAATAATTCCTATTTTGACTGCTGACGATTTCTATGATAACGTCGGTAGCTCTTTTGGTTCTAAAATGGCTGAGTGAGTAAAGTTTTTTGGAGACTTTTAAGATCTATTACAAAGGATGTCTCTGATTTTCTTGATGGTGGGTTCAGCGTTGTTAATGTTTACGAACCATCAGTGTCCTTGTATTTCCCCTTAAATTTTAAAAACTTTGTTTTGAAAATTACAGGATTGGTAGAATCTTTGTGCCAGTGATGTAGGACGATTATAAATAATTTTACCGATATATTTCAAGATGCCTAGCGCATTTATTTTGTTTAAAATCAAAATGAAACTCTTATTGTTTGCCAAATCCGAAAATGCAGACGATGGTGGAAGAATAGTTTTGCTGGCGTATCTTATTGGGACGATTTTTTTGCTAACTCCATAACTTTCGAATTATCAGGACACATGAGATTTGAAATTAACTTAATTTTGTAAACTGTGCACGCCTTTTTCAAGTGGTGAAAGTCCTCCTTTGGTTAAAATATCCGCTTTAAGGGGTTTTATGGCAAAATCTCATATATAAACATTTAGTTGGATGTAGTGAAGAACCGACGACGGCCAATTTCGACCGAAGCCGAACCGAAGCCAGAATGAACATTTTAAAGGTTTAAAAAGTGAATAACTAAGTAATTTTTAAAAACTCTACACTTCTTTTATTGATACTAAAAAAAGTAGATACATTAGTTTAAATTACATCTTTTTCAGTTCATCACATAAACATATATAAATTTTTTTCTTCTAAAAATATATTAATAAGAAACTTATATTTTTAAAGCCCGAAATTTAATAATTTTACATTGCAATGTAAAAACAATAGCCAGTTGGCATTTCCTCTTTGAAACCGATACATCGAATAATTGTCCACTAGATGTAATCGGAGCAGGAGCAGAACTACTATATTTCAAAACAATTTTTTTTAGACAAAAATATGGGCTTCAGAAAGTATTAAAAAATATCCCAGTTTCTTAACAGCTGGTGTTCCTTGAGAAAAAATATCCAATTCGGAATGAATAATATTCTTTCAGTATTATTACGGCAAATCATTTTGATATCACGTGAATTCGAAAGGCTTGCTTTCTTTTTTCTACAGAAAATCATATTAAAAGTAAAATTTGGTATACCTTTTATGGTAATAAAAAATTACAAATGTTCGGACAAAGTTCGGCTGTCTTTTGGCGAAGCCGAACTGAAACCGAGCCGAACGTTATTGGCCGAACATGGCCGAAACCGACGTCGAAGTTCGGTAGTTCTCTATTTGTGTGGAAGTTATGAGTTACCCGAAAAAAAAATTATATTTATCAATATTTTAAGATTTTAAGTTAAGCAATCAATAATTATAACAAATTTCTGATTTGAACAAAAGTAAAACCGGTTATTCGAGAGGGGGTTTTCGTTCTGAAATAACGATTTTATTGTCACTTGTAGTTTTTTGATAAACCAAATGATTATATTTTCAGAAATTTTAATTTTTTTGATGAAAAATTATCCGAATCATTTAATCAATAAATGGCAAAGTTTTACGCTAATATAACTAACTTAAAAAAAACGTCATTAAACTTTTCAAATTTCCTTTTAGAATTTCTATAAGCTTTTCCAGTACGCTGAATCAATTGTTGTTTTCCTGAGTTCCTGAGTCTTGCGTAAGTTCTTTATTACAAATAAAAAAATTTTGACTTTTATGCTTTATGGCATTAAAAACAACTATTATTTTATTAAAAGCTAACGAAAAAAAACTTATTAGTAGAAAAAAATCCCTAGCCCGATTTAAGCTGTGTATTACTTATTTATCGAGAGCTGCGAACTGATTTAAGAAATAGCGGTGCAGAAAAAGTTCTTTTTCATTCCTTGAGTTTATATTTATAGAATTTTTTTTTATTTTTCTAGAGAGCTAGATACTTAACATAACATGTGTGAGTCTTCGAACGTTTCTGTGCATATAGGGGCGATAGCCGCACAATCTAAAGGGTCTTGCAATAGGGACGCTACAAAAGTTGACCGATAGTGACAGCAAACGATGCCATATTTTTTCCCGCTCTTTTGACATTTCTCTTCAGCAAGGTTTGCCATTTCATCATGGAAAGAAAATGTGGCGGAAATTAACGCGTGTTTTTAAGAAGCCAAAAAAAGGTTAAGAGAATAAGATGAAAAAAGAATGTCAAAGTAATACAGAGTCGCATTTGGTGCTGCCACAGCGCTACGCCCAATTTATGGTCGTCGTCATTTCTGGCTGAATGGCTTCATCAATAAGCAAAATATGCGTTATTGGACAGGCAGCAAACCACACGTACTCTATGAGTCAACATTGCATCCCGAAAAAATTACGGTTTGTTGCGGTTTATGGGCCGGCGGCGTCATTGGGCCGTACTTTTTCCGTGATGATCAAGACCGGCACGTTACTGTGAATGGGAATCGCTACCGCTCAATGATAACCGAATATTTTTGGTCCGAATAGGATGATATGGACTTGGACCATATGTGGTTCCAACAGGATGGCGCCACAAGCCACACAGCGAATGTCACAATCGATTGATTGAAAACCAAGTTTGGTTAACGTGTTATCTCACGAAATGGCCCAGTCAATTGGCCGCCTCGGTTGTGCGATTTGATGTTGTTAGGCTATTCCCTGTGAGGCTACGTCAAGTTTATGGTCTATGCCAACAAGCCAGCGACGATTGATGAACTTCGTACGAATATCGAACGTGAAATTGCAGCAGTATCAGCCGATTTATGCTTGGGTTCAGAGTGTGGACTTCTGCAAGTGTGCCCGTGGTTCCCATGCAAAAGAAATCGAGTTCCGTACATAATAGCATCGAATGTACTTTCACAGGAATAAAGAATTTAATTCATATCCCAAACCGTTTTTGTTTTATTTAAAAAAAACTTTTGTAGCGTTCCTATTGCAAGACCCGATAGTAGAATGTGGCGTATGCTGAAGAGCGTAGTGTTGCAGAAGGAAGAAGTGTGGCTAAGAACTTCTGGTATGACAGTTATGCTCGAGTTCTATTTTCGTAGCAAAGTTTCTCGATGAAACTATTTTTGCTTATGGTCCATGGAGGAAATTTGGTATGAGGAATTTTCATGTGGGCGATGTCTAGGTGTGAACAAACGTATAATACATCAATAGATAATCCAATTTAGGAAAGGGAAATAATGTATAGCAAAACTCTTTGAAGTTGTTGAAAGAGACTTTGGATCCATTCCTGTGGCCACGGCTCGAAGGTTTAGAAGCAGAAAAGAAATCTGGTTTTTATTCTCAACTTGTCACTTCAGTCACCCGGAAAAATGTGTCAAACTATGCACTTTATTAAGTCTAAAATAAAATATGCTCAATGATCAATCTCCTCCTACGCCAGTAGGACACCGGCTGTCAAATTATAGCTGATGCGAATGCGAATGACCATTACCCTGTTGTTTGTGAGCAATATCTTCAGGAGCTAAGTGAATTCATTCACAATGCAATGGATATTGTGAGAATCTGTTCGAAAGCAAGCGGGCTGAACGCCAAACCTGCAAATGCTATGACGACGCTCCTTACAAATAACAACAAGATATCCATATTGCAGCTTTCATTACTGAATTGTGTGAGTCTAAGACTGACGGGCGAAAAAAACTAGCATTACCAACCATTCGGGTCCAACGGACCCTAATGCAATGCGTAGACTTTTTTTTTGTGATTAAATTTATATAAGTAGGTTGTATTTTAGACATACATATTTACTGAACAAATATTTTGCATACTGAAACAGAATATTTAAAATTTTAAAATAGGAATTTCTGCAAATAATAGTAGAATTTGCAAAATAAGTTGAAGAAATTAGTAAAAGTAGACGTAGTAGCGTTAGTAAAAATAGTAGTAATAATTAACAACAGTAATAGTAATTAGTAATTCATTTGTCTAAAATAGTGGTAGAAATTTGTAAAAATAGTAGCAGCATAAGTTAAAATAGTACTAGTAATTAGTAGAAGCATCAGTTGAAATGGAAGTAGAAATTAGTAAACTTAATAGTTGTAGCGTTTGAAAAAAAATGGTAGTAGAAGTAAGAAAAGTGGTGGTAGCTATTAATAGTAGTACTATTAAAAAAAAGTGGTAGAAGGAATTCGAAAAAATAGTAGTAGCGGTTAGTAGCAGCATAAGATAAGCATGAGCAGAGCTTATTAAAAATAGTAGTAGTAATTAGGGGAACCTTTAGTAAAAACAATAGTAGTAGTTGCAGAAGTACTGATCGTAGTGCTAGTAGGAGTAAGTAGTGATTGTGGTAGTGTTTAGTAGTAGTAATTAATGGTATTCGTAGTGATAGTATTAGTAATTAATAGTTGCGGTAGTTATTAGTAGTAGTAATAGAAGTTGTAGAAGAAGTGGCTGTACTAGTAATTCGTAGTAGTAGAAGTAGTAGTATAATGGTGAACTGGTCCGAACTACTCAACAACTGTTCCTGAACTCGAAGTTCGAATGCCAAACCACTCGAAATAGTATTGAAAATGGTCCTAATATGGCCCAAAATATCTGGTCCGAAAATAGTGTCAAAACGGTCCAGTAGTTCTCGAGTGGTCCTGAACTACTACCAAAGTGGTCTGAAGCTACATATGTACGTCCATATGTACTGATTCACACATACATATATAACACATATGTATGTATATATGTATATACATAGCTGCATATACATACATACATACATATTAGTAGTATGTTTGTTTTTTTTTCTCATGTCAGCGTCTTACCGTATACTTCGGGGCGCGCTCTTTGTTACGCGATATCGACTTGACTTTCGCTACGCGAGGTAAAAAATCGTTCACATGCCACTGAAGAGCTTATACTTCAAAAAATTTGCTTGACATTTATTACTAAAAATTAAAATATTTAAACTTCAAAGGAAATTTTCATTATAAATCACATTTCTTATAAAGGGTTGTACATATCAAGGGGAATTTATAGAAGGTGATGGCATAAAAGCAGCTGATTTGATTTTTTTTTATTCACCTACATGTATTTTGTTTTTGCTTTTGCGTATGAGCTTTCAAAAGCCGTAAAAGCAAAAACAAAATGTATTTAAATTTTGACAACTCTTACGCAGAAACAAAAACAAAATACATAGGAATTTTGTAGTTGTATTTACATATAACACCATCTTGTATGGATTCGCCTTGGTACATATATTCATAAATATGTATAAAAAATTATACATAGCTGCAATTATGAAGTATTTTTAAAGCTCAGTCTACGATTTAAGTAATTTATTTAGAGTTTGAATTCCAAATATGACAACCAGAAACCTCCTTCTTGCCGTCTGTCATAAATTTGCGACGAACCAAAAGCATTTGCTTTTTAGAATTGCATTTTAAGTTTATCTTTGAACATTGTTGGAAATCAAAACATGGTTATATTCTAAATGGTCCCATTCAATGTGCACCCCCTTCCCTTAGCAATACTATGCGACATTCATTCCTCTTTCATTCCATTATGATGCCGCTCTCTATGTCTGCATGCAAAGTAGCCTTAATCGACATTAGCTTTATTAGAAGCAAAAATATGTACATATGTATATGATTTTATATGTAGAGAGATAGAGTCCTTACTAACAAACACACACACACGCGCACACACACACATACGAATATCAGTGTGTCACGTGCAGCTCCTAAAGTCAAACGTGCACACTGGACTTTATGCAAAAATTGTCTCTGAAATGGCCAAATAGTTGAGTACCGCTGAGAATGGCAAACACACCCACACACACGCACACGAAAACCTTACACACACTCACGCACGCGCACACTTGCAGAGTAGTTAGCAATGACCAATGCATTAGCCATTCAGGCTGTTATGTGAGTAGAAGGAAGTCGAGTTGAAGGAAGACCTGCCTTCCATTTTAATATATTTGTTAATGGTATTTAACCAATGAGCCACAAACAAAAATTAACTACTACAAAAATAAAATAGAAGCATCATAGAGACGTGCATGTAGGCACCCTGCTGTGAAAAGCGAAACTAGTTAGCAAAGAAACTGGTTTATGAACTGATATTTATTGGAGCTGCATGGTGCGATTACATCTCAGCACCATCAGCCAATGAACGATAGAAATTTCAAAACCGAAATAAGAACGTCGCTGCCGTTTACGACGCTTTTGAAGCTGGCTCGAGTCACGACTGGTGGACTATGGTAACTAAGTTTATAATTAAAAGTTATTCGGTAAAACTTTAACATAAAAAAAAAATGCTGTACATATATAAAGCTTTTTCGGCATATTCTTTATAGCAACAATAATTTTATAAGCTCGAGCCCATTTATATAAATATTTGAAAGTTATTTGAAAAAGCAACAATTAAAGCGGAATCAGTTATATCTGCTACTCGTATTTCGGAGATAACAACAAATCCTCATCGGACTTCTTCATACTGGACTCCATGGAATTCAAGTCGTACCTAAAAATGTGTTTGAAAACAGAAAGATGAAAGAACAGCAACAGTTCACACGGCTTAGGCCCATCTCTAAATTGGCGTTTCAAGCGTCTACGAACTGTCAAAATTTCTCATGCTCATAACATTGTTGTTTCGAACCTTCTCATCACTTCGAGTCCACTCATAAGATGAAATCCTCTCATAATACTCACTATTTCGAAAGCATTAACTATTTCGAACAGTGAATTTAAATTGTATGGAAAGAAAATAATTCGATCATTAACGAAACTGCAGACGCAGTAAGCACATAAAATTTTAACACACGTCAAATCAAATTAAAAGATAAAGGTTTTAATTTTTTACTAAAAGTCGCCAACAGTATTGTTTTATAAATTTAATTTTATGAATGTGCTCTTTGCAAGGCGAATTCATATAGGGTGTAGTTACTATAGCAGCCGATTGGATTTTTTTTTTTTTTGGATTATCTACTTAACTCTAATATTTTGATTTGATAGACGTAGCGGTACACTTGTGATAGCCGACTGACGTCGAATTTAATATTTTTTCACTGACTGCCGCGGAGTAAACATCGCGAAGTTTCTTTATGTGTTGTTTTATGTTTTGGTTGAAGTGTATGGACGACATAACAGCATGTTATATAAATTCGCCTTGGTTCATTGTGTTTTGATTAAGACGAATTCATACCAGGTGATGTTGAGCGTTCAACAAAAAAAAAGAAAAGCAAATTGTACGCTCAATGGCAGTGAGAATCGGTGAGAATTACAACAAACACATACGTTTGATCTTCAGTCCAGAGCAAGCGAATTCACTTAACTGCTTCTCCAACACCACCTTATATGAATTCGCCTTGGTTTTGATTTACAAGATGAAAACTTTTGATTTTTATTTTTTACTCAATTATAAGCATTCATTCAATAAACAAAAAATATTTGTTATTTTTAAAATAATTTTTACATATCGTTGCTCAATAGTTATTTCTATATTTTCCAAATTTTGTTTGCAGAGTTTTGCCTTAAATTGAGATTTATTGTTCAGTGTTTCGAACAAATTCTCTGTGAGATTTTTTAGGGCCATTCTTACGCGGAGTACCGTCTACGCTGATTGGAGTTGCCGGTGTCGTATGAACAATAGCTGGCAGTTTTTTGAGCAACAGCAACCTCGAAGATTTATATCAATGAAATATTGAAAAATATAGAAATCAGTCAAAAAGCACCAACCATGCATGCAATGGCCTATTTATCTTTCATGAAGATGAAATGATATTATAACTTTGATCCAACATTTGTAAGTGTCTATAATAAAATGGAGAAGAGATAGGTCATATACCAATATGATCAGGACGGCAAACCGACTCCATATGTTTCAATATTTATCCCACTATCTGTTTGAACCCAAACTATTTTCTCAGTGTTAGAGATATCTGACAGAAATTTGGTAGGTAGATATATTTTCTTATTGTATTAATCATTTGTCTGAACTGACAAGGTCGGAACAGATATATTTGTCATGCAACTGACTAGTTAGATATTGAAATTTTGTGGGTAATCGTTCCAAGTTGAATGAAAAAAAAACACAAAGATTGGTGCTTTGTAATTGCATACCCTGATACTACTGATTGTATTGGTATGTAGTTTTATTTTGAAACTCCTTCATTTTTTTTTATTTTATATGAGAAAAATAACAAGCATTTTTAAAGTTTTAAGCTCAATCGCAGTATTTGATTAAAGTTTATTTGCACGCGTAAGGTGTTCGTTACTTTTTTTTAACTGAATTGACAAAAAGAGTTTTGCGTTTTTACGATCTTGTCACCTTATGCCAGAAGTTGGAAATGGTCGAATTGGATTGAAACCCACGCCTACCTCGCATGACGTTCATTGGTCTATTCGTTTATAAATACATTAATTTAATTAATTGATAGATAACACTGCGGAACAAAAATTTAAAAAAAAAGTCTGCGGTTATGATTTTGTTAATAGTTTTTATTAACATTACGAACTGCGTTTTTACGCGTTTGGAATGGCTCTAGTTTTTGAGATAAACGAAACTTAAGAAATTAATGAAAAAAAAATAATATGACCCAGTTCCAGTTGTATTAATTTAATTATTCCTCAATAAGTTTTGTTATATAAATTTGTAAAACAATTAGTTCGTTGGCTTAAATTTTTTATATCCCTTGCAGGGGAGCAAGGGCAGCCGGCTAAGTCGGGTGAGTTAATACAACTAAACATTAATTCGACGACTGCGCCTAAATACCTGAAAACTCTAACAGTCCCTGCCAGCCGCTGCACGTTATCGACCGCGTGACTTGTAAATGCTACTTGTAAATGGGCCAACAAAGTGGGTATACTAAATACCCCTGTTTTATATGTTTATGTGACAGTCGTGCAAGAAATGAACATTGGATTAGAAAGGACTAGCCGGTGAGAGAAAATATGGAGGTAGGAACAGCAAATGTCGTTCCAGACCAACTGATAAGCCGAGAAAAAATCATTCTTCCACCACTTCACAGCAAGCTTGGGCTAATGAAACAGTTGATCAAAGCCCTTGATAAGACAGGTGACTATTTCGAATATGTGTGCAAAAAAATTCCAGTCCTTAGTATGGAATGATTAAAAGCAGGAGTCTTCCGTGGTCCTCAAATTCGTATCCATCTAAAAGACACTGAATTCTTAAACCATGTGTCACAAATTGAATCTGAAGCCTGGCTAAGCTTTGTTAATGTAGTCAAAAATTTTTTGGGAAATCCTAAATCACCAGACTATACAAAACTAGTTGCTGATATGCTTCTCAATTTTCGCGAAGTAGGAGCTAAAATGAGCATTAAATTAAATTATTTACATAGTCATTTGGACAAATTCCCGGACAACATAGGCGATTACAGCGAGGAACAAGGTGAATGGTTCCACCAGGACATAAAAATAATGGAAGAAAGATACCAAGGTCGATAGGTCGACCACATGATGGCAGACTACTGCTGGAACTTAATACGGGATTTTCCTGAGCAACGACATCATAGGAGGTCCTACAGACAATTTTTTTGTAATTCTTTTTTAAATTAACTAATGAAAAGAATATATTTTTTTTTATTTTTTTATTATTTTTATATAACTGTATTTTGTATTATTTTGATAACTGTACCTTGAGACTGCGGTGTGAGAAAAACTCATCAATTTATCGGTGGTTCTCGGCTGACCAGCTTGAAATGCAGAAAATTTGCGGGATACTCGCGGGTGCGGATCTTGCTCTGGTAAGAAAAAGAGGCGCCCGTTAGCCATGAATGATTTCGAGATCCTCACAAAATTTTACATGCCAGTCAAGTGTAGCCGTGTAATGCCTGGAAAAAAAACATTGCATAAAATAGTTCAAAATTATATGATGTAGTGGCATGTTGCTAGGATGTAATGGATTAAATTTTAATAACATTTTGCACAAAACTCTTTTCCATCCTGATCTAAGCAAAACTGCATCATCTGAGTGGCCAGTTTGAAAATCTTCTACGGTTTGTAAAGCCCGGTTAGTAAATATTTACTACTTTTTGAAAAAAACAGATTTCACTTTATGTAGATTTTTTATTAATTTTTGAAGAGAACTTTACTCAAATTTGAAAAAATTACGTAATTCGAAGAGAAAATTCTAAGAAAATAACGAACATTTTTCTTACGTTTTTTTTTTTCAGTGTATGTATGTAGAAACTTAAGAACTATTTCAAAGCGAGCGCAACAGTTATGTAACAGCTGATTGTCACACTGGGTAACTGTTTGTTGCGTGCAGCCCCTCTGTTGTTGTGTCGCTGTATACCCAAGGGCTGGACTATTGGACTAATGTTGTGTGCAACGTGATAGTCCCGTTGTTGGAGTGCATCTTCTATACTTTGTTTTCATGTTAACTGGAATGTGTAATTCTCAAACCCCAAACCGCTAGTCTAATAAATTTAAAAGGGAATCTGGTGTTTTGTGTTGTTGTCCCTCAGCTAGTTTGTTTTCTTAGCGCATTATTATTATTATACGACTACATGTTGTGGTTCATAGTGGAGAAATTACCGTTGGTTGCGTTGTATCTGCGATTGTCTACATTGAAGTATTCGCTACAACAACAAAGGCGACTGTGAAAACACACACACATAATAAAGCGGCGATTGCAGAAAATAATAACACATATTATTCTACGTTTATATGTATGTATGTACGCTTTAAGTCGCTTTAACCCTCTCAGTGGAGTAAGTTTGGATAAGATGGAGTACCTTTTTTCTTTTTTGATCATAATTACCGTAATGCTTCCGACGGTTTCAAAATTTCATACACGTCATCTCTAAAATATTAGCTAGAAAAGTTTCCAACATGAAATTCATAAACTTATATAGTAAAGAATTTATTATGAAAAATCCGAAAATAGTCAAAAAGTGAACCTTAGTGAACCTTAGTGAGTTTAAATAAAAAATCTTTATAAATTCTTTGAGCGGAAATATAATAAAATATGTAATAGTTTTATTAAGCATATAATCTGAAATTAACAATATAACCTCATTGATTTAATATTGATTCCGAAAAGGCGTTTAAGGCTAATATAAAAAATAAAATTCATTTGAAAAATAATATATGTATATCTTTACATTACATAAAATACACAAAACAGTCATATTAAGCTTTATATGCAGGAGTAGAAAAAAAAAATGTAACTTCCCTTTGGGATGCAGATGTCGAGATCCCAGATTACTTCGTATTGCAAACATGAAGTCAATGTTTGTACCTCTAAGTATCGTCTACTCAGCATTTATTATAAAAATTGCACATAATGTTTTTAAAAAGAACTCCTCCTTTCACTGGCTTCGATTTTCGCCCTCTATTGCATTCGAGTCTCTATATTTTTGGTAGCGAAGAGATTTCTCATAGCGGAATATTTTTTGTAGCAATTTTCGAAGAAATGTCACATATGAGTAAATCGCAACTGTACATAAGTTTGGGAAACAATAAAATAATAAAGTGCGTACCAGCATTTGCAATATTATTTGATTGCAAGTTACTTAGCCTTGCTGATGGAAAACTAAAGGGTGGTTAAATTTTAAGGGCCGACGTTGAATGTGAACCACACCTAAACGTCAAGTTTTTTTCTGCATTTCATTTGATATTTCTCAATTTCAGACTAACTCAATTTGAACATGGAAAGATACACAATCGAGCAACGTGTTAAAGTTATTCAGGCTTATTATGAAAATGGGCGTTCAAATCGAATTGCATATCGTGCATATCATCCTCAGTGATGAGCTACATTTTCAACTCAGTGGATTCGTCAATAAGCAGAATTGCCGCATTTGGGCGAATGATAATCCAAGAGTGATTATCGAAAAACCAATGCACCCACAAAAATTGACTGTTTGGTGCGGTTTATGGGCTGGCGGCACCATCGGGCCGTATTTTTTCCAAAATGAGGCCGGTCAGGCAGTTACTGTGAATGGTGTGCGCTATCGTGAGATGATAACGAACTTTTTATGGCCCGAATTGGAACATATGGATGTGGACGATGTGTGGTTCCAACAGGATGCTGCCACTTGCCACACAACCAACGAAACAATGGCTCTTTTTCGCGACAAATTCAATAGCAGTGTTATCTCACGTGGTGGCGATGCCAATTGGCCACCAAAATCATGTGAGCTAAAGGATGAGATAATTCGGCACATTAGCGGCATAGAACCTCAATTATGCGTCAGCGTCATCGAAAATTTGGACCATCGGATGGAGGTGTGCCGCCGACGTCGCGGCGGTCATTTGGCCGATATTTTGTTCCATACATAATTGAACCACACCATATTATCATAATAAAAAGATAATTACAATAATTTTCAAAATAATTTGTGTTTTATTCACAATCAACATAGGCCCTTAAAATTTAACCACCCTTTACATGGCGATAATTTAGCGCATGTACTAGCCACGAACCCCGAGCGGGTGTTGATAATAAAACTTGACAATTTCGAATTATATTCTCCTTTTCGTTATCTTGGATTGATGCGGATGCTGTTTGCTTGTTTTCTATATCAGGTGCTATGAAGTCTGCCTCTGAAAAAGTATTTCTTTCCAACGGAAAAATTCCATTACTCTTAAGTCCACTAATAGCTTTTTGGCCGATAAATCATATAGAGTTACTTTGTGACCTTGTTCTCGAGTAAAAGATCTCACTTCGTCCTCATAGTATAGTACTATAGAATGAGGTGGCAATGTCAAAGTAATAACACCATTTTCACTAGCTCAAATTTTCTTTAGTCGGTTTAAATCATTCTTAGAAGTATTTGAAGCAATTTGCGATATCCGGACATATGGTACGATTATTTTTCTCCATGTGGATGGCAATACTTCTTTGGAAAAATAAAACTTGGAGCCATAAAGGATCCGCCATCACTCATACGCGTCATAATAGTTATAGGATACTCGCGTTCTGCGGAAGTCTTGGCGCCTATCTGCCTTTTTTTCGTTTCGTCAACATTTCAAATGCGCATTGCTGAAAAATTATATTTAGTGTACTTATCTCTCAGCAAACTTAAAACCGAAGACACATTTGGTCGTGCAAATCCTTTTGCATGCTCGAAAGAAGCGCCGTTGGTGTACGCAACCTCAGTATTTCACGATGTTGTTTACAAAATCTTTACAACCAGTCTTTGTCTGCACATTTGGCCAATATATTGAATTTATTTAGAATGCTGTTTTTCAATGCAATTTGGACCGCAACGGATCTCATATCCAGTATCTTCAGCCTTTAAAAGCGGGACTCCATCTCCAGAGAATATTTTACATGCTCGCTCTCGATTTCTTGGTTGAAAGCGGCTACTCAGCCTTATATTGGCTTCCAGTCATACGCTATTGTGTAGTGTGTGGGACTTTGAATGTTCTCAAGGCCAGTATAATGCCCATTTCATCGGGGGGTTTTTTTTTAGCTGCAAAGGCCTTCCGCATACTTTCCACATTCTATTGCTCGCGTTCAACTTTTTTCGGCATGATTGCTATAGGATTCAACTGCAAACTTAAAATATTTATTTACCTATTTAACTAATGGCAGTTAATATGGTACCCTTTACCAAATTGGCCTGCCACAAGTGTATCATATCAGCATTTTTTTTTTGCATTTTTTTTATTTATTTCTCTGACCACGTTGTTTAAAACTCACCATTTGTAAATAAATTATGGCAGATTATTTATCGACTTCTATAAGAATTTTATTTATGTATAACTTAATGTTCCGTAAAAATCCGTTTAGTTTATGAGATACACGGATGTACCATATAAGCGGTCTTTACCATTTACCTGAATTTACTCTCACAGCGTTCAATATGTTGTAAAATTTTTTTGTGTTTAGAGTTATTTTGCTGTTAAAAGTCTAGTTAGTTATATCATGGTGTGGAGCCAATTGACTGTATTTCTTCTTTCATTTTTAAAGTGCTCTAAAGTTAATAGCAATCAGTGTATTGGAATTGAGACTCTATAAAAATTGCAAGGGTTAATCATAGTTGTGAAATATTAAACAAATTTACCATCTTATGACCGCAATATTACATTGAGAATTGTCGCCTGTTAAAAAAAATATACTCAATTAAATAAATAAGTTAAATCACGCATTGCTTATAACGACAAAATAGTTCTAGATAAAATTTGGCACACACATGTATGTATAGCCCGTTAAATAGCTTAACATAAACTCTCTATAAAAATAGGGAGTTGCCACATGATTAAAAGGTTAAATTGAATTAAAGCAATCATCGGAATCAAATGTTGCAATATGGGTATCAAATGAAAAAGGCCTAATAGCGCTCCATTTCCAAACGTTTTAGAAGTAGGTTGTCACCTGTTTAAATGAAAATCAAGTTAACTTCAAGAAGTAAACGCCATTTTACAATATGAGGGCCAAGTTAAAAGATTGAAGAAAAAGTTAAATTCAAATATAAATACCACTGGAGAGGGTTACGTAAAAAAATAAATGACCCGTTTAAAAAAACTAATAAAAAATATAATAAAGCTTCATTTCCGAAATACATTTAAAAGAGGTTACCACCTGTTTATATACAAATCAAGTTAAATAAAAAAATAAACACATTTTACAATATGAGTGCAAAACTACAAATTTAAAAAATGCGCAATTTCAAAAATAATTTCGAAGGGGGTTGCCACCTGTTTAAAAAATTACTTAAAATTATAATAATATAAAATATTGAAATATGAGTACCAGATAAAATTAGTTATGTACTCGTATGCATGCAAAAAGATGCTGGACTGCACATCGGGTCCATCTTCTACACTTTCACATTGGATTTTCACCCGAATTGTGGGTCGATTCTGTTTTATGGGGTAGTGGTATGGTGGACGTCCACAAAGACGAAAACGTACACAAAAATATTAGAAACCGTATATAGACTCTCACTGATCAGCATAACAGGAGCATTAAGTACTACACCAACAGCGTCACTCTAGATTATACTGCATATACCAACGGCAACCTTACCAGCTCGAGTCCTAGCGTTCGCAACTGTCTCAAGACTCTATGCCTGGATGAAGTTTGCGTTAAGTACGTACGGTCACACTCGGATAGGGTCCTCTCTAACTGGACGTACCGACTACGTGGTCACGTGTCTGACCTTCGATAGATATCTTGGGGCAACAATAGAGGTTGATGAATGGCACATGGGTGTGCGGATGACACGAAGGACGGCACACATACACACGCATGGGTCTAAAATGAAAAAAAAAGAGTTATGGCTGCGATCTACTGCCCAGAAACAGAGATATGTAAATCTTACAGGCTGCCAAATCACTGCACTTATTTTCAAGCAGAATTCCTAGCTTTGAAGAAAGCGGCAAAACTGATATTAAATTATCAACCAGCTAGCAAGCGGATTAACATCTATGTCGACAGTCAGACAGCCATCACTGCTTTCGTACAGTACCTGTTCTAAAACCATAGTAAAGTCTAAAGAAGCTTTGGGCTGGTTCGCTGTGTCCAAAACTGTGTACCTTTATTGGATCCCGGGGCCAAACAGGGTGTCTATTTAGAAGACTCAGACAGTGAGGAAGTTCCGCTCTTTCTTAACAAGAGAGGACTCCAGACTCTTAGTGGAGCTGCTGACAGATCGTTCCTTCTTGGCGGTGCATGCCACTAAATCGGGTCTGGTAAGGGGAAAAAGATGTAGAAAATGCATGATGCAGGACAAAACGGTGGAACATATTATATGTGAATGTTCAGCATTCGACAGACGACGATTCAAGATACTGGGCGAAGCACGATCTGCAGGCGACTGCCGGCTACAAAGGGTCTAAAGCTTTCTTCAGTTCGCCAAGGGGACGGAGATGTTCTTTGACATCGCTAGCGGCTCATAAGTTAAGGGTTTTCAATGGTCGTGCGCCTTACTGATAATACAAATTACCTACTTGGACTATGTGAGGCCTCTGAAGCTTAACCTAACATAACCTAACTGTTGACAGCTTTGATTTTTACGTCTTAAAGTATTTATGAAAGCAGCTGTAATAAGCTTTTTACTTTCTTATTGGAGGGAAACAATTTTTGTAATTATTTTCATGGTATCAAAAATTCAGAACACCGATGTTTTGAATTTGTAAACAAAGAGCGCGATTGTAACTGTGGTTACCATTGTAAGGGCTCAGAATGGCCCGGAAAGGGTCGCTTCATCTGCGTAGGTAATTATTCGACTAGTTTTTCTCTCCAGCTTCTTTGACATCTCATTGATAACCGCAAGAGTAAGTGTGTGCATTATAAAACCACACTTACATATATTTAATTTATTTGTAACCAAAATTTTGCAGCAGATATAAGAAAACCCGGCATCCCAGTAGCTACTCGAATGTATGTGAGTCTACGCATTAAATGCCGATATGTAGTACAAAATTATATGACATATGTACGTAACTATGTAAACCCATAAACTAACTCGAACGAATTTTGTTTGTTTGTTTTACTGCGAACACATCGCCAAGTTTAGCGGTTACAACGGTTAAAGTATTTTGTGTACACTTTGTTGCGGTTAGATCAACTAAATAGTAGTTGGACGGTTGATTATACACCAGCTTTAATGTTTTTGATAGATAAGGGGTTATCTATTTAGTGCGGTTACTTGAATCGTTGAGTAGTTTAGTAAGCCACCGCAATTGTTGGAGAGAATGGCGATTGGAGCAGAAGCATGGTGGTGACTTTTGTAGCTGTTGTTGTTGTTGCAACCATTCAACACCGCCGATTAACATTGTTGTCGCTGTACATTCGGTTTTGTTGTTATTTTAAGTGTCGCTTTGGAAACGTTTGCCTGTAGTTAAACTTAGATCAGAAATTATTATGTTTCCTATTTACTATCTACAAATTGCATGATTATTTACTTTGTGGTTTTATTGATCGTTGGATTGACTGTTCTTTTTCAATTTTTATTATCTTCATCATTTTAGATTATTTTAGTATCAACTTTATGCTTGCTTTAATGTGAACATATAATTATCGAGTGACCTTGAAAATAAAATTTGCTTAAATCGCTTACGTAAACATTGGTTTATTGCTTTGAAATTCGCGCACAACTTAAATTAGTTAATTGTCACAGAATCGTCAAGAAGTCTCAGTACTATTTTCTATAAAGTCTAGTAAAATGGTATCCATTAGTTTTGCATTAAATTGAAGGCTTTATTTGGCATAGTGTGAATGATCCAATTTTTGTTCGAGAACTTGTTGCAATTTTGAAAGTAATTTCATAATGTCACCCTAATAGAAACCCTCCCTCCTTTTGGAAAAAAGTGGCATACTCGATTTTCACAAGCTTCCTCCGCCTTAAACAGGAACAGCTAAAAATCACTTGGTGCCATTTCCGAACTATTAGGTGGATGCATAAAAACCTCCCATTCGAGCTTCCGGAGCTTCTGGCGAGTCACTATCGTTTTGTGGGTTCTGGCGTTGTTCTGTTGCAACGATTCCTCTCCTATTGGCTAAAGCTGGCCGCTTCTGGGCGATAGCTTCTATCAGACGGTCAAATTGTTGAGAGTACAGGTCCAAGCTATGAGTTTGGCGGTAATGGAGCAGCTCATAGTAGATGATCCCCTGCCAATCTCACCAAACATATAGCGAAACCATCCTGACCGTCCATCCTGCCTTGGCCACCGTTTGCGTCGGCTCACCTAACTAAGTGACTAACTTTTCGTCACCAGTAACCATCATCTTCAGAAACGGATCGGTTTTGTTGGGATTCAGCAGCGAGTCGCAGACGGAAATTTGGTCCATTGGCAATTTGGGTTAACTTGTTTATGACCCATACATCGAGTTTCTTTTTGTATCCAGCTTTGTTTAAATGATTCTAAATGGTTTTTTTTTTGCACAATTGCAGCAGTGCTTACACGACTGTCGGACTCGACGATTTCCATTTATCGATAATTTCGACAAAGGGTGGTGCATCTTTGATATCGAAATTACCGGAACGGAATCGATGAACCAGAATTATAATAAATAAAAATATTATAATATATTAAATATAAAATATTGCGTTTTCTTTCTTTGCTGGTGTCCTTTTTATTCACAACACTGTCAGAGTAGTTGTTTAGTAAAAAATCTTGTCTTAAAACAATTAACTAAATCCATCTATTGGGAATATAATTGATTTATTTTTACTAGACTATTATCATTACATTTTGTCTATAACTTAAAGTTTATACAATTCTATAAAAAAGTAAAAAACTATTATATGGCCAATTTTTGTATACATAGTTCTTTATTATATTCTCTGCTAAATCTAATCCCGATCTCTTAAATTTAAATGTTACATTTATCACAAATTGAGACGCTGAGCTTCATATATTGAAACCGTTGAAATTAAATTATAATTTTAGTACTTGATTCTTACTTTTATGAAGCAGTAACAAATAAAAAAGCGTCTTCATTTACTTTTGTTTAATTTTGAAAAAAGTTCTGAAGTATGTGGCACAAAAAAGAAAAATTTCAGTGCATTAAGTAATTATGTAACTATGCATTACATTTCACACAAATTTTTGTAGTTGTAAATTGAATTTGTTACAAATTTGTTTTTGCATTTCAAATATTTTTTTTCGGAGTTTTCGTTTTGTGGTACCAGTATTTTTTTTAATTTTTTTATTTACTTTCTATCGTTGATGGGTTTCAATCTAAATAACTAACAAAACCAGTGGTATCAACTAAATTCATAAAAATAGCAAGAGGTAAAGCGAAATGTGTCTATGCACCCGTTTGGTTTTAGAGTAAAACTTATTGACCTCTGAAATTCGTTTCCTTGCTTTCACAGACGTCGACATAAAAATAGCGATTTTTTTTTTTGCTTTGGGAGATACGAAGAAGTGGTGAAATGTCTTTGAAACCCGAACATTTTTGAGTTAATCTCACATGACTTTTTCTGCGAAGATTCTACACCTTTTTCAGTTTTAGTTCAGAAAGTCTGAATTTGAATTGTAACTTTCTGAATTTTAATTGTAATTTTCTGAATTTGAAAAGAAAATTTTAAATTTGAAATAAAAATTCTGATCTTGAATTGTAACTTACTGAATTTGAAATGAAAATTTCTGAATTTAAATTGAAAATTACAAATTTGAATTGTAATTTTCTGAATTTGAAGTGAAAATTTTGAATTTGATATGGAAATTTTGAACTTGAATTGTAATTTTTTGATTTTGAAGTGAAAATTCTGAATTTGAAATGGAAATTCTGAATTTGAGTTGTAAGTTTCTGAATTTATAACGGAAATTCAGGATTTAAATTGTAACTTTCTGAGCTTTAATTGGAAATTCTGAACTTTAATTGCAGTTTTCTGAATTTGAAATGGAAATTCTGAATGTGAATTGCAAGTTTCTGAACTAATACTGAAAAAGATGTAGTGGAATACAGGATTTGCTTTTTCCTGGTAAACCTGTCACTGATACAACCTTACCCAACATAATTTTAGATAGTTGTTTGCTACAGAAATAATTTTTATTCTCACTTATACGGTTCGCAAATTACTTAAACAACTTTTCTACTAGGTTTGGTGCCAATTTGTAAATAAATTTGATATCGAATACTACGCGTTAACTTATTATTAAAACGTAGAAAAATAAAATTTATTTTTAACCTAGCGGAAGTTTGAAGTTAATTATTTCATTCCATAGAGCTTTTCGCAAATAACTCACAGCTTTGAATATTTGATTCCCTTTCGCCTGATATGACTAATTTTGAGTACACTACATATCCTTCCTCATTCGTATATCTTATTTTTTCACGCACGTTTTCGATTATAAAGAGTTTGAAGCAAAGCATTACGTTCGATAAAGTGGCACTTGTTTGAATTCAATCCATATTGCGCTCCGCTCTTCTAGTAATCTATCATCTACCTTTCCTTTGAGGATATTTACTGGCCTTATTTCAGTTGAAGGCGGCGGAATGGTTACCCAAATGTTGCCTCCTTTACCAATATAAATTTTGCGTCCTTGCCTTCTATATCTAAATTTTCATCTCAAACCTCATTTTCTTCTTCATATGCTTCAATTATCTGGCCCACTTCGGAATCATCACAATTTTAATCACTGACAGTTGTTCTAAAATTGCCAACAACTCAAAATCAGCCAACTGTTTCTTAGTCAATATTTGTCGTCAGTTCAAAAATGTAGTGCCAATCACGATACAAACCAAGGCGAATTCATATAAGGTGAAGTCATTAAAACAGCTGATTGCTTGTACTTACAATCTGCTAAAAAATTAAAGGCGTCAGTAAAATAATTTTGTTTACTCTAATTTCTTGTTATTTAGAAAGTTTGTGAAGTTTTTCAAAAAAATAAGAACTGTATAAAAGGGACACGTGAGAAGGTACCAATTGGCGAGGCTGAGCAACTGCTTCAATTCAATTTTATTGTATTTATTAATCTTAATTTGTCAAATTTTTATGAATTCGCCTTGATAAAAACACTATAGGTACATTAAACGGGTGGATGCAACAGATTTCGAAGTTAGCCATAACTTGTCAAACTTTGTTTATATTTTTTCGTTTCACAACAACCTGTGTGGGGTTTTGGTTGTTGAAATTTATTTTTTGAAAACAGGAATGCTTTGATGTGAATTTTGTGCAAAAGATTAGGAAAAAGAAAATGTATTCTGTGCAAGAAGAAGTTGTGGAAAAGACGTGGCGAAACTTTCTAAAGTTCCATCAAATCCAAGGAGGAGGCAATATTGAAAAAGCGCTTGTGGTGGGAAACTTTCAGCGAAGGATTGGGCTTGTTCCAAAATCCAAGTATAAATAAATATCCCTTTTAAAGGCTGCAAATTCAAATTTTATAACGCAGGTAAGAAACTACATATAGCTAAATAACTCAATCTTTCTATCCGACTCACTGCAGAACACACAAAATATAATTAACTGCCATTTTTGATTTGTTTAGGCATGACTTTTGTATACATTTTGAATTGTCAAACTCGCCACATTTGACACATCTATTTTGACAAGGGGCCTGGATTTCCCGCAATAACAAAGTAAATGCCAGGGTTGTATTTTATCTAATGCAGTTACTCGTTCAATGACATTGGGTTCGCCCAATTCATCTGCCATGACACCTTTAAGCTTTTCTAACGTTATAAGGTGTTTCCATTGAGAGCGAAGCAAATGCCAAACAAGAGTAAAATAAAGCAAAATTGAAAATATTCAAATTTGTTTTTTTTTTTTCAAACGAAAAATGTAATTGCAAGTGTAAGTACGTGAGTTTGAAAATTGTTTATATTGAGCCCGTTTCTGTGTAATCTAGTTGAAAAAAACACACTGGGTAGGATAACGTATTGCATGTAAAGCAACAACACGAACTTGGGAAAATATGCAAGTTGAGCCAACTCGGTTAAATGATATCCGACTTGAGATGCAGTGTTGGGAAGTGAAAAAACTGCGCTATTTTGAATGAAGCCTAAGAAAATACATGGGAAATTTAGATTTAAGACTTAGCTCGTTTTTATTTGCATATTATTTGTAAATACATATATTATTACTTAAATTTAAAAATTGCCGGCACAGCTACTTTTCGTTCTTAAAAAACATTAAACAACTCGCAACTTACACGAAAGAGGCTAATAGGGTTGCTTTTGCAACTGAAGGAAATTTTATCCGAGTTGCATCGTTCCTTTGCAACACGGTTAAATTAAAATGGGCCCATTGTTAGCAAACTTCAAAAATATTCCGAATGGCTCTCAGTATGTGTAACTTATAGATATTTGTTTCATGGTGCCAATTTTCAATTTCTATGTTTAATTTGCAATGAAAAATTATGAATGAAAATTAGAGCTTACATAAGAAATTTCAAAAAAACACAAAAACGAATCCAAAATTTTAATTGATTTTAAAAATTATCGACTTACTACTCGTATAGTAAATAAATTTAGCAGAGGACTTTAGGGCGCACTAGTTAAAATTCTTACCCGATTCGAAAATAATAAATTTAGTGTCATAATTATTTTAATCAATTGGACGAATACCTATGATTTCAAACTAAACTATTGCTTCATTTCAATTCATTCATTTGATTTCACAACTCGATTAGTACAATAAGATCAAAGATGTCCTTTGTAGTACAATAATATAAAATACAATAGTGAGCGCTGAAAATAAACAAATGAATAAAATAAAATGAATGGAGATTAAGTTACAAATTATATTAAAACAATACTGACATATAACCCTCATCCTGTACTTTGGGCAAATTTTGCCCAATTGCATGTTCAAAGTCAGTTATTTCGGGCTTTTTCTATAATATCAAAGCGAAACTTTTTGGCAATTATTTATTTACTGATATTTAGCTATATAGCGGAAATAAGAACTGTGCTTTACCCAGGAGAGACGGGGTGTCGCTCGACCATGGGACTTTCGACCATATGGCCGTAAGTCCCCAAAAAAGTTGACATTCGACCATATGGTCGAAAGTCATTGTATGCTCGTGACTTTCGACCATATGGTCGAATATCCACTTTATTAAATTGAGAATGTGGTCGAAAGTCACTGGCACACACTTTTTTTGGGACTTTCGGCCATATGTTAAGTATGCATTTTGTAAAAGGGCAAACTAATGTACCAAAATAACAATTGCTTAAATTTGTGTTTGCCCTGTTGCAAAATAATTGTTAAGTATGCATTTAATAAAATTCAACAATAAGAGCAGGGTTCAGTTCATAGTAAATGAAATAATATGAAATAATATTAAATTGAAAATATGGTCGAAAGTCACTGTGTGCCAGTATGCCATATGGCCGAATGTCCACTTTAGAAAATTGAAAATATGGTCGAAAGTCACTAGCATACAATGACTTTCGACCATATGGTCGAATGTCCACTTTTTTGGGGACTCTCGGCCATATGGTCGAAAGTCCCATGGTCGAGCGACACCCCGCCCCCAGGAGATCCTCTACAAGAAAAATACCAAATCTTGTATTTTGGGCATATTTTGCCGTGCTGTGCAAGCTATAGAGAGCTACGCATTTTTATTAGAAAGCAAAACCAACAACAAGCATTTTCTGCTGTTGTTGCTTTGCCTACGCGAAGTGTTGGACAGCACGGGCGTAGTACGATGTTATGCAAGTGCGATCATGATCAACTGTTATTAGTTTAGTGTAAGAGTAAGTTTATTTGAATGAATAGAAAGCGAATAACGACGACATACATACATATGTATGAATGACAGTAAGATTTTGTTCTCAGCGAGTGCTTAGTCGTTGTGTGTTACTGCTCTGTTGAGCAACCACTTTCAAGTCCGGCAGAACAAAGAGAAGAAAATTCCACCTTTATCTCAAAAGACAAAAAGTACGTTTGGAATGATAAACCCCATAAATCGGTGATGGGTAGGAATAAGGCGGAAAATTTGATTAATGCTATTTCAGGACCAACACGATACGCTGTTTCTCGCGTTACTGATATAAAGCCTTTATTCCATTTATTCATGACAAGAGAGATGCAGAACATAATCATAGAAATGAAAAATATTGAAGGTAAACATTTTGTATTTGTTTTCACATATAAATTTATGTTTGATAAAATATTATTTATTATAACAGGCAACAACGTTTTTGGAGAGGCTTGGAAAGAAGTGAATCACACCTCTTTGAATGCTTATTTCGGATAATTATTATTAGCTGGGGTTTATCGCTCCTGTGGTGAAGCATTGGAATGTTTATGGGACGATGTGAAAGGAAGATCTACATATATTTAAATCAACAATGTCATTGCGTAGATTCCAAAATATTAGCCGGGTTCTTCGATTCGATGACAAATCAGACAGGGGAGACCGACGTGCTCGCGACAAGCTTGATCCAATTCGAACTTCATGGGATAAATGGTCGCAAAATTTGGAAAAGATGTATAATCCACATGAATGTGAGACAGTAGATGAGCAGCTTGTGGCTTTTCGCGGAAAATGTCCATTTAAGCAGTTCATCCCTTCAAAACCGGCGAAATATGGGATCAAAATTAGGGCTTTGTGTGATTCCACCACCAACTTTGCCTGGGCTATGCAAGTATATACGGGAACAGACCGTAATTGCGCACCACAATGAAATCAAGGTATGCGCGTCGTACTCGACCTTACAGAGGGTCTAAAAGGCCACAATATAACTTGTGACAACTTGTTTACCACACGCGATTATGCTGCTGAGCTTTTGAACAATAAGCTAACAATTCACAGTGGGCGATTGGGCCTCGTTAGCGGCATTTAATTAATAACTTCTAAACGAAAAAAGATATCTTCAGACGGTTTTTTTCACCGCTCAGAAAAAAGTCATAGAATTTTTTAAGAAAAAAAAATTTTGTTTAAACTTATTTTTTTAATTTTTAAAATTTTTTTTAATTTTTTTTATTTTTTTTTTAATTTCAAAATTTTTTTTTACCTTCAATAAACAAATTTTATCAATCAAAATTATCTTCGGAATCTTCGGAATCAGAATCAGGCATATCTAGATACTTCATTAAAAGCAAGCTCTTAACATCATCGTCCATAATAATATTTTTTGCAGTCGAAATTGAAGACTCATTTGACAATGAAGATATCAAAGGGTCAGACGAAACTAATAAAGCATTTATGATATCTTCCATTGTATTTTTCCTGGAATTTTTTCTTGTATTGCTCTCGCGTATGTTTCGATAGTCCTTGTTCCTGGCTTCAAGAGCTTCTTCGGACATCATACCAATCGGAAGGGAAAAATGGTTTATTATATCTGCTCCATGAATTAAAATTCTGTGAACAGACGATGGTATGTAAAACCAGGAGTATGCTTTAACAAAAATTTCGGCAGTTTCCAATGCGTAAGATCCGAATGCGTCCGAATTTATGTCGTATCCACAAGCCAATGCTCGTAAGATTACGCTAAATCGATATATTAAATCATAGCTTACTCCTGTTATACGAGCAGCCTAATTTGGTTGTTGGAAAAACCTCCTGGCAGTGTTTCCGTTGTTCGTGCTGCCAGTACCAGCTATTGGTATATCCACAAACAAATGCATTTCTTCCCTTAGCTTCTGCTGAATACTTCTTTTATTTTGTTCAACGACATCCTTGTCAGCACCTCGAGCTTGCCACTTTTGTATTGGTATTCTATATGCAATGTGCAAAACACACTCGAAAAACCTAATCCATGCGTGGAGACTTGATAAGCCATATTCAAATAGGTTTGCATTAATAGGAAAGCTTTTCACCAAATTTAGATCGTTCATATTTTTGGGAGTCGCGCTACAGATTCCGCATGTTTGCGAAGCCGATTCCGATATGACACTGAACGTTTTGCCATCAAGCATGGTCATATGAAATTGGTGATCAATTCTTAAGGTACTCATAAATGTTGGAAAAATATTTAATATTTGGCTCTTAATGTTTTGAATTTCTCTGCGAGACAAGTCTGCCGATTCTTTCTCGCAAAGTAATTTAATGGGTCGACAATATCGGGTAGAAGAAGGCCGATTGTTTTTCCATAAAACTGTCGATCCTTTCTGCACTATCAATGGTACCATACAAATTGAAAATAAATATTGATCTATCATGTCTCCATCGAAGTCATTAAATTTTTGCCTGTAAGTAGAATGGCCGCTGCTGCCATCACAACCCCATTTGTAGGTAGCAGTTAATTGGGTGTTATTGTTATTTTCAATATGGTTTTGAAAACATTCTGGGTGTGCTTCAATAATCCTAGCAATCGTATGGTCTACTAAGCTTTGTAGTGGTACTTCAGCGAAATGATCAGTGACCGTGATGACACTAGGATAGCATTTTTTTTTCGCACAATGCAGTTTGTCGTAGCATGGATATATATCGGCGTTTTGCCCTTTAGCGGCTCTCTTTGACAAATTCCATGTGTTCTTGGTATGTCCAACATCTGCAAATAGCCCCAGTGCTTTTTCATCAGAAAGTTTTGTCGGTAGACGCTGAGGGGTACTCATAGTTTTCAAAATCTTACCGCTAAACTCTTCGTCGGCGTTTAGCATTGACACCACCTGTGAAGCACTACGTTTTCCACCTTTATACAAGCTGCAGCTTGCAGCTACCAACAATGCTTCTGATCGCACGTCTTCAGTAAGGCCTGACAATTTCTTAACTTGCGTTTTTTTGCAACACTCCGAAATATCTTTTTGTGGATGTCCAATAATTTCGGAAGATGATCGTTCAATCAATACTAACGGCGTATCTAGCCATTCCTGGTTTTTGTTTTCAAAAAAAACTTTATTTCTTCTACAGTTTTTCCACTTTTCTACAAGCTTACTAGTAAAATTTCGCAGCTTTTTGCTAATCTCGTACTGCTCCTCCTGAGTATATTTAAGGTTTTTGAGAACAGTACCAAATACAAAGTTTTCCATGGTGAGAAACTTCTTGGTTGGGATCGCTTCTTCATGCCATACTAAAAAAAGTACCCGTTTTGCTACCGACATTGTTCCTAAAAAGTGCCATGATTTAAAGGTTAGCAGGTAATAGCAGTTCATATTACACATTTTGGACGCACAATGACTCATACTTCCAGCTAAAAAAAGAGTTAGACCTAATCCGTGCGAATGTTGTAACTTCTACTCCACGAACGACAGGTGCACGCTATAGCGGGCTAGTTGTTAATACACTTAATTACCACTACGTTTTATGAACAACACATTTACAGACCGGTCACAAACACTGATTTTTTATGTAATACATACCTTGAAGTTAATAAAAAGCCACACTTTTAATAAAACAAGTAAAAATTGTAAATTTCCAAGGAGCTCGAAATCCATGCGCACAACAAAGAAAAAATATTGTAAAGCACTTGCTAAAACATATTTTGTGTTTGACAGCTCACAGCTGATGATCAGCTGATCGTATAGCTTATAAAAAACCGCCAAAAATCTAATCAAAGCATCTGTTATCGATTTGTGAAAAAAAATTAACGCTTTTTCAAATTTGAAAATTTGAATTAAATGCCGCTAGCGAGGCCCAATCGCCCACTGTGCAATTGTTGGAACGGTTCGTAAAAAAAAGACATTTTTACCTCCATGTATTTTAAATATGGAAAAGAAACCGGGTTTTCATTCCCAATTCTTATATGAATATACGAAATCAATTACACTTGTTTCTTAGGTACCAAAAAAGTATGGCTGCGTATATCTCATCAGCACACTTCATCGAGATGCAAAAATTCAGGACAGCTGTTTGAAAAAACCAGATACAATTGATTATTACAACAAAACAAAAGCGGGCGTAGATACACTAGACCAACTTGTCGGGACATACACCTGCAAGACATACATAATTAGACCAATAGTTGGCCAGCAGCTCTCTTTGCTAATATGCTAGACGTTTCTGCTTGCAATGCTTTTGTAATTTGGACGGCTGTAAATCCTGAATGGAACAAAAAAAACATTTCCGTCGCAGACTTTTCCTGAAACAATTGGGGTTCGATCTTTTGGAAAATGAAAAAATGGAAGGAACATCTCAGCCACATAGTTCTGTTGCAAGGAAACTTGCTCAGCCACAAAAAGAAAATACTGCGAAGAAAACGCGTTTTTGCGAAAATCGATCAAATAGCACTAAATACAATACGAAATGTAACAAATGTAACTCATTTGTTTGTGAAAGACATTCGCAAACAGTAATCACATGTAATACTTGCGCAGAAATGTAATAAAATTGCATTGGACAAAATTTTCCAAAAATTTTGGTTACTTTTTTTATTACAGGATGAGGGATAAATAATGATTTTAAAAAATAGAATTTGGAAGCAATGAAGCATAATGGAAATGTGAGTACAATAGTACAATCTTAAAGTTCCTTGCAGAGGAAAGAAAGTTATAATTAGGAACTATTAGGTCATTTACACGTGTTGATTTTGAAACTAACAATTTCTCATAGAGATAGCCCGGTGTCTTATCCATCATAAGCTGAAATAAGAAAGTGCAGGATCTGGGTTTCGAGTAGTCAGAAATCTCACAATTCAACAGACTCTTCCTCCAGGCAGAGATACGTACATACATATGTCATTAGTCCAAACAAATAGCGTGTTAATTGGTTAAAGGCTACCTGAATTTTATGCACACATTGATTATCTAACTTGTTATAGACTAATGCAGGGTAGCAAATTATCGACATTATTAGTTGGATTGCAAGTTTTCCTCGCACATTGATCGGCATAAATGAGGCAGACATTCATAAAATTCTTAAATTGTAATACACCTTGCTAACGACGGAGACAATACACGTTAAATCGGAATTAATAACAAAGCCAAGGTTTGTTGCTTTGGAAATGAATTTGATTGGTTTTTTCCCTATATACAAAGATGGAATAGTTGTGAGGTTAAAACGTTTCAGACTTATCACAATTAAGACAAAGACCATTTTGAGACGCCCAAGATTTAATCAATAGATACAAGGTTTTTATTAAAGCCTGAGCAAAAGTTGGCTGACTGGTCAAAAGGTCTAGACATATACAACTGATGATTATCCTCCTAATTGCTGATATACAGAAAACACATCATTCAACAACAAACTGGACGTAGGTTAGACATTTTCAAATCACCTTTCACACGCTGCGCCCTCCCTGTTATGTAGCTGTCCATCAATTGCACGGAAGATTAGCCAAAACCAAAATACTTTTCTAATTTAGAGCAAATATGTTTATGGTCAATAGTATCAAATGCCTTAGAAAAAAAAATATTTGATATGGAAAAAATTAGTATTTGAATCTCAAATTGAGGATGTGGGGCTCACTTCAGGAGGTTATGATGCGGTTTGATTCTGAAAATTTTATTATATAAGTATATGTCTATACCAGTGCTGTCCAGAATGAAAAATGTGAATGTATGAGTGACAACGAGAGAATGGGAGCAGCCCAGTAGGAAATTTAAACCAAAATAAAAGCATATTGGATTAGAGTAGAAATAAAAAACTCAAGTGTGTTATATGTTAAGCCTACACATTGTTAAATAAGGGCGGTATTTTACAGATTATGTATTTGGTAAAATTCTTGTACCAGCGATATTAATTATTTGATGCAAATTAATTTTTATAAGTGTGTGGACTGATGGGAAAACATTATGACTGGTAATATAAATGCTTTGTAGGTCAACTGAACAATTCAATTTTTTAGGCACATTGCGTCAATATGAATACTTTCGTGGCAGCTTCTTAATAAAAGTGCATTCGATAAATGACTTGATGTTAAACTGTGGCGCTGCTTGGAGCAAATGAACTTTAAGTCCGAAAAAATTTTCTCACAAAAATATGTTGTGGGAAAAAGTGAAAGGCACTGATAAGATATTCTTTTCGATATTGGATATGATGATTCTTCTAAATTTTTCCAGAATTCAATATAATCTCCGTGTGGTGGAACGTTTTCGCTTTGCAAGATGATTAACTCGGACTGAATTGCAAGTTCATACTTACTTATATCGCATTTGAAGGGGTTTTCAAAGATGTCAAGAAATGGTTGAAAAGAAACAAAATCCTGAAATCTGTCTTCAAAATTTATAAGCAATTGTTCGAGAAGTGCAATATGATCACTCGGCTTAACACCCTCATGTTTCGTAATAATAACCGAAGTTTTCGGAAAATGAGTATAATCGCCAGATTGAAGTTCCCTTAAAAGCAAAAATTGCTCTGTTTGGAATTGATGCACATTTTTCACAGCATCGTTTATTCCTGTTTCTTTTCCTTGAAGCTTTAAATTGAGTTTGTTCAAAAAAAAGGAGACATCAGCCAAAAATGCTAAATCCAAAATAAAATTGTCATCTTTTAAAGATCGAACTAGGGTGTCTTCATTACAATTGATTTCAAGAAATTGTAAAACTTCTTCCCTCAACTCAAATAACCTGTTGAGACAATCACCACGACTTAGCCAACGAATGTCTGTATGCAGTTTTAGGTCAATATGCCGAGCAGAAGTTGTTTTTAAATAATTTACAAACTTTCTGTGGGTGAGGGAATGGTGCCCTCCCCGTATTTCATTGATAATCTGTTCTGCACGTTTCATGACAGGATGACCGCTTATAGACTCTATATCAATCTCGCATACTTTATGCTATTACAAAAAGCCGTTAGGTGAACATTGTTAATATATTCAGGGAACGAGCACATTCAGATATACAAATATTAGGAATAAAATTGCCATTGAACCGAGGCTCGATACGGGTACTTTCCTTCCGATGTCTACCTGTTTCGTTTCATCCCTATTCTGCAAAAAAAAGCAAAAAACTTGTGATTAAAAATCTGGAACCCAATAACACATTTACATACATACATACATATGTACATACTTACACTCACACAAACGTAGATACCCATGCAAAATAACAACACTTGCACGATGAGCATGAGTAATGAATACCAGCAAAAATCTGAAGAGATTGATGATAAATTATGACATCATGATTTTGTCATTTTGATTTTGTTAGAAAAGCATACACAGACAACAGCTAAATATGGAGTAAAGAGAGTAAAGAGAGAGAGAGAGAGAGAGAAGAAAGGTGGTTGCAAAAAAAAAAAAAAGTAAAGTATATGCCGCACGCGGCGTCAGTGGCGACAACTAAGCCGATGAAATCACTGCATTTCATATGCAACAACAAAACGCATTAGACGAAAGTATTATCGATTAGGCTGCAACTGTACATAAATTTTGCATCTAAACGCTTATTGTCCCATTGGTAATTACGCTGGGCTTCGTTTTGCCTAGTCACTCGTGTACACTTTCCATTTGGAGCGTCATTATTAAACGTAAACTTTGCGGTGCCTATCTCGCCTATGTTGAAATTTCAAAAAGTAACTCCAATTTCAACTATATCGAATAGGCTCCGGCTCCAGGTAGAATCACAATTTCAGAGTAATTCTTTTGTGCTGTATTCTCAGATGAAAATCAGCTGAATTTAAGTGGATTTTTCTCTGAGTCTACGAAAATCACGCTTATCGCACTTATTAAGAACTGGGGGTGTATGAATTGATAATAATGTAAAGTTTTTCTAAAACGTAAAATTTTGTATACAAGGAAACAAATATTTAAAATTTAATGACACGATATACACTCAATTAAAAGGCATGCCGATGGGATCCCCTGCCACTCCGGTCATTGCTGTTATAATAATGGAAAAACTGTTGGACAATACAATTAGTAAATTAGAACGAAACCCGAGATTACTTACACAATATATTGATGACTTATTTGCTATAATAAATGAGAATGAGGTACAAAACACACTTGACGCACAATAGAACTAGAAGAAGGGGAAAAATTACCTTACCTGGCCCCAATTATAATAAAACTAGGAAACCAATTAAAGTTAAAGTGGTATAAGAAACCAACATCATCAGGACGAATCATCAGCTTTAAGTCTAAGCACCCAAAGACGATGATAATGAATACAGCAATGGGCTGTATATGACAAATGCTACAGATATCGGACGAAACGTACCACAAGGAGATAGAGATGGAAATATGATTGACCTTAAAAACCAATGATTTTCCTGAGCATATAATAAAAATTTTAATTAAAAAGTCTCAATCACCAAAACAGGAACATAGATCGGAAAATCCGAAAGCATTTAAGTCAGTAACCTATATACCTCATTTATCGGAACGTCTAACGAAATCGGACTGCTACAATAAAGATGTAATTAAAATAGCCCATAAACCTACAAAGACGTTAAAAAACATTTTCAACAAAACCAAAACAGTAATACCTCCAACGGAAAAAAGTCACGTCATTTATCAAATTCCTTGTAACGGTAAAATTAACGAGACATGTGTCAGCCTATACGTAGGGACAACAAAATCAAAATTAAAATCTAGACTAGCGCAACATAAATCGGACTTAAAACATTGCCATAATAGAGACTTCCAAAAAAAAGCACCCAAGGCCCACTGTGCAAGCAGCGGTCACTTGCCGAATTTCGACAAAGCAACCATTCTCCAACAACAAGAACACTAAAATAAACGTTTACCTTAGAAATGCTACACATAATAAACACACCGACAAACATAAGACTGAACTACAAAACGGACACTGACAATTGCGCTCACTTGTATAGACTAGGGTTGTAAATCATGGTGAGACCATCGATGTTGGAAGAATCGATGTTTTGAAAAATTACATCGATGGCAGTTGGATCTATCGAATTAAAACATCGATGTTTTTATCGATTTTTCTAATTTTTGTTTAACCAGTATGCTGATTCAAAAAGTTGAACTAACGAAAAAGAATACTGTTTTTTTATTATTAACATATTAACTCACAGAGGTGGCTTACAAAAATATATTAAAATGCAATTTAATCACATACTTGTTTCTTTTACATTTCACAAATACTGTAAGTACAGTTAAATAAAATTAGCTTCTTCAAGAAAGGTACGAACGTAAGCTTGCTAAGCTTTTTGTTAAGGTGCTGACATCCCTACAACTTTTTGAGATCAATTGGTGCTTTTTGTTGGGTTACTTCCAAAATTTTCTTTCAATGCCGCGTAAGAACAGCAGTTTGTTCAGTCTTTCAGGCTTAATCCTGTTTCTTTGGTAATTAAGAGTTGATGCTGCTTGCGAAAATAAGCGCTCTGAAGGAACTGACGTTCCAACCACCGGTACGAACTTTTTAGCAATTTCAAAAAGGTGTGGAAACGTATTTCGCATACCTTCCCACACTTTAAGAGGATTGCTGTCAAAGTCTGCCAAAGGCATTCTTAGATATGCAGCCATTTCTTCATCCAAGTCATCATTGGGCTTGTATTGCTGCGCAAGTGTGTGATGGTGTTCCCAAAACGAATCATTTTTAGGTTTCAAATTTTCTTCAACCTCTGTATTATTAACAGTAGGCTTTATAAGGCACTTGATTTTCGAAATGGCGTTTGCGCATGCTAGAGATTCTCTGAAGTGGATTTTTTTGAAGCGTTGGTCTAAAATGGCCGACATAGAGAGAATGGAGACCTTTAAAAAAATATTTATTACTGTTTATATTTTATGTTTATATGTATGATTGAAAAACAACAAACCTCTTCTATTGCGCCCATCCTTATTCCGATTTCAGAAAGAACAACATTTTTACTTTCCTGTGATTCAACATTACTCAATGAAAGAGCTTTCAATTTGGCAACTAAGATATTTACCATTGGTATTATCATACTTGCAGTACAGTACTTTTGACCACTTAAAACTTTTGTTGCTTCTTCGAGCGGTTTCAAAAGGAGCATAATATTTGATGCTGTCTCCAGTTCGCACCCATTTAGCAGATTCCCCTCTGTACGGACGTTACCAAGCACTTGATTGACAACATCTTTTTCCTCCATAAACCGCTCGACCATATAAAAGGTGCTGTTCCATCGTGTTAAAACATCTTGAATAAGCATCTTATCTGTATGTATTCGAAGTAAGTCACTGGCTACACAACTCTGTTTAAAAAATGTTACAATGGACTTTATTTTTCCAATAACGTTGTTGATTGGTGGAATTTGGAGAGTTGATCTAGCAATCAAATTTAGCGTGTGTGCAAAGCATGGTATGTATACATATGTACTTTTTTCCCATATGCTACTTCGACGGCTTTAACTATATTACTAGCATTATCTGTCACAACAGCTGTGACCAAATGCTTTGCAAAGTTAAAATCTTCACAGCATTTCAATATAGATTCACCCAAATATACTGCAGTATGTCTCTCGTTCAATTCCGAAACACCGATGTTTAAAGACACCAGCTCCGACTCCATTTGAAAGTGAGCAGTAAGCCCCAGGAAGCTTCGCATAGACATTTTATCGCTCCATACATCTCTAGTTAGTGTAATCATTCTTTCTTTCAAATTTGATTTCCAAATTTCCGATAAAACGTTATATTTGTCATCGACCCAGCCAGTGACCTTATAGCTTCATCAATTTTCTTGATTTTTTCCCCAAATGGCGCTCACTCAAGAACATGACTAAAACTACTTTCAATTGAAATTTGCCGAGTTGTCTTTGTTTGTCTATCACGACTTTCATTATTGTTTTCGTCTTCAGTTATTATTGTATCAGATTCAATTTCAAATTTTACAAATTTGTGCTTTGCTTTTATATGTCCTTGCATATTCGTTGTGTTTCCGCCGGTCTTCAGGATTTTGCCGCAAATTTTACATTTCACTGAGCCTGCGCCCAATTTATCAAAATGCCTCCAGCACAAGCTTCGTTCGTATATTGCTCTAAAAAATTAACATAAATTAGAATCTCTGGCAAAGTATATGCACCTATATGCATATGTACATTTGTATGTACACACATAGGCAAATGAAATGACGCTGGTGATGCTAGGCAATTTTACAATTACACTACTTTTAAACCAATTAAACTATTTCTTACTTATATGTGTAGGTACATTTATTAACTGCAATTAGCGAATAAATTAAATGAACTTACTTGGGCATGATTCCATGAAAATACTAATTTATCAAACGATCGCACACAATTTTAAAGCGCGCACAAAATAGAATAGTCAGAATAAGTGAAGAAACATTTCCGATGTTTTTGAAAACATCGATGTTTTGACTTAAAATCGAATTCACACAAACATCGACAGACATCGATGTTTAAAGCCACGACCATCGATGTTGCTCAATACATCGATGTTTTTTTACATCCCTAGTATAGACACTTGCTAGGAAAAAATAATTAGTACAAAGTACAAGTTCCACGTCGGGCAGTGCGCACGTGTAAAATCATGTATGTACGAATTGCAAAATTGTATGTATGCGAAATTGTTGTTACTTTTAATGTTGTATGTTATTACTAGTTGCCCTGAAGACAGTTACCGTAATGTAACCGAAATATATTCGAAGAAAAAATAAGTAAATCAGTTGTTTTTACTCATACCAACATCCCCTTGACCTCGAGGTGGCAAAACACAAAATTAAAACGCACATATTGAGTGTTGCTTTTCAACTGTCTGCATTTCAAGTATCATCAAATGTAATATAAAACAAGTAAAAACAGCGCTGTCTTCGGCTATGCCGAAGGCTTCATACCTTTCATGAATGGAAGAATAGTAAAAAACGTGTTATTGTATTACAATTTCATATTACCTACTATTTATTTTTTGCAGTGCTTAAAACAGTTATCAGATCCGTAAATAGTTCCCAAACGTTTAACGCTATGATTCATGTGATATTGCGCTGAGCTTATTACTTTTCGCAATAAATATTTGTCCTGAATTTATCTTGCCGATTTACACTGTGAACTCCGATCTTGATGAATACTAATATATAGCTAATAATGGTTGATGTTTGTGCAAAATTTCAAGCCTTTAGCTGTTTAAATGGAGGAGTTATGGCGCAAAATGCAATATCTGAACAATCGGTTGTATGGGAGCTATATGTTATATTTCTCCGATCTTCATGATTTTCAATACTGATACGTAGCTAATAATGGCTGATATTTCTGCAAAATTTCAAGCCTTTAGCTGCTTAAATGGAGGAGTTATGGCGCAAAATTCAATATCTGAACAATCGGTTGTATGGGAGCTATATGTTATATTTCTCCGATCTTCATGATTTTCAATACTGATACGTAGCTAATAAAGGCTGATATTTCTGCAAAATTTTAAGCCTTTAGCTGTTTAAATGGAGGAGTTATGGTGCAAAATGCAATATCTGAACAATCGGTTGTATGGGAGCTATATGTTATACTTCTCCGATCTTCATGATTTTCAATACTGATACGTAGCTAATAATGGCTGATATTTTTGCAAAATTTCAAGCCTTTAGCTGTTTAAATGGAGGAGTTATGGTGCAAAATGCAATATCTGAACAATCGGTTGTATGGGAGCTATATGTTATATTTCTCCGATCTTCATGATTTTCAATACTGATACGTAGCTAATAATGGCTGATATTTCTGCAAAATTTCAAGCCTTTAGCTGCTTAAATGGAGGAGTTATGGTGCAAAATGCAATATCTGAACAATCGGTTGTATGGGAGCTATATGTTATATTTCTCCGATCTTCATGATTTTCAATACTGATACGTAGCTAATAATGGCTGATATTTCTGCAAAATTTCAAGCCTTTAGCTGCTTAAATGGAGGAGTTATGGCGCAAAATTCAATATCTGAATAATCGGTTGTATTATATGTTATAGTCACCCGATCTGGCCGATTCCGACAAATGTTTAATCATTTGTACAACGACACCTGCTCACCAAATTTCATCAAAATAGCTCTAAAATTGAGGGACTAGTTTGCGTTCAAACAGACGGACAGACGGACAGACGGACAGACGGACAGACGGACAGACGGACAGACGGACAGACAGACGGACATGGCTAAATCGACTCAGCTCATCGTCCTGATCATTTAGGTATACTTTTTGATGGGTCTATCTCTTCTCCTTCTGGCACTTACAAACATCGGACCAAACTTAATATACCATTTCATTCTCATGAAAGGTATAAAAATACTAGGTAGCCGAGTGTGTTGGATGTGCGCGGTTCATTCGGTGGATTACGGGCTCAAATTCTGGCCTCGGAAAGTATCAAAAATTATAGAAAAAAAGAAAAAATAATACAGTATACCAGCAGAATTTTTTAGAAGGAGTGGCAAAACAGTTAGGCAGTAGTCTCTGCGATGAAGAGCTGTGAATCTTCCAGCAAGATTCTTTATAATATTTTAATATGTATTGTAGTGCCATTTTTATAACGTCCTCAACTTGTAAGAGAACTTATGGCAGGACTAAGTACATGTGTATGTAATAGAGTATGTCGAATTATCTATGGTCTATGAAAAAAAATTTCTTAGTTAATAATTCAGCGTTGAACGTAGGATTGAAATACAATGTGTGAAATGTTACATAAAACAATTCAAGTGTCGTACAATCAAGAAAATATTCTAGTCATTAGGCTTGATATGAATTTCTTCTCAAATTAATTTAAGACTTCTTATTTATACATTTTTATCGAATTTTGTCTAAAAATATGCCACTGTATGAAGAAATCTCGTTGTTTTTACTTTAAAAATCATTTAAAGTAATTTAAAAAGGATACTCTTTCATTTTCACTAAAGTTTTATAGAATTTATTAATAATGAACACTTATCACCTTTAAGAGATTTTGATTATAAATTATGCTGAAGTTATATATATATACTACAAATGATATATTGCGAATATTGTGCAACATAAAACAATTATAGCCTCAACAAATTTTAATGAGAAATTTTAAGGGGTGACATTGACTATAGGATTTATTTACTTTGTCAACAATCTACAATAATTGTTTTTACTTTAATATTATGAATATTGTTGTTTGGATTTTTGTATTTTGAAAAGGAAAATTTTTGATTTGCACATTTAATGGTATGTTAGTTTTCAATAAATGTAGTTATAATTGTTTTTCAAAATAAATATCTAATATTGTTTTTTTTCTTGTGCATTTGTATTAAAATTGCCAGTTATGCAATAAGCTATAAGGGCTAAAAAAAATATTGGGAAACAGACCATTCAGAAATATAAGACTCATGAAAATAAGAATTATATGTAAGTATACAAGTTATAAGAATACGAATTATAGAAGTTATAAGAAAATATATAAAATTGGTCTAATAGCATAAAAGTTAAGTGAAGCTTGTATAATTAAATAAAAATCAGTTTTAAATTAAAGTTACTGAATCAAATAAGGTTGCAATAATTTCTAATTTATAAGTTCATAGGTTTATTTAAATTAAGAGAAGGATTCTTATTAGAACCAAGATTCCCTTCATCTTAATTATATGGGTTATATACCAGATTTTATTTAAAATCTTTTAATTATACGCGTCAACTTCTTAAAAACATTGAAACGTTGGTATCTTTATTTTACAGATTATCTTCTAGATTTTATTTAAAAGAATAAGAAGGCCTTATTTCACTTTATAAAAAATTGTACGTCCAACAACTAAATATTATTATTACAACAAATATAAATTGGCATAGATTTGATGCAACAATTGATTGGAACCCAAACAGGTCATGGATTGTTGTATCTGGTGATGTTGCAGACAAAAAAAATCAAAGGACCTGGAAGAGTATAGCTTACCGTAGTTGTTTCAAAAAAATTATATTTGTTTCTTCTTTACAAATTTCATAACGCACTGACATATGTCACCGTTTGTAAATACTATAGCACATTTCCAAAAGGTTATGTGTCTAAGGTTTGAGGCCAACCAAGATTCCGGCTATTCGTTTATGAACGGAAATTTTTTTGGTTAAGCAGGTATGACATAGAGTTGTTTTCATCTTACTTAGCAGTTCCAAATCGATTATGTTTTCACATGCCTTTGACCACAGGAATATAAATGAGATGTTTACTCATAGTGCTAGAATTTTGTACACCAAACACCTTTTGGTCCTTTGGTTCTGTTACACGTAATTTTCCGACTGTCAGTCGAACTTGCATTAGTTTCGAAACAAAGACGCGTTGAGTTGAATGTGTAAATATATATGTACATAGATTTGAAAAGGTTTTCGAAACTGACTTTGATTTGTTATACATAGACGACGGCATGCCAGCGACGATAGGGTATGCTCTTTCTTATGGCGTTTTGCTTTTCTGCATTCATTTGGTGCGCAGCATGAGAGATTTATGCAAATTTTAATAAACAGCCATATCACAAACCGTGGGACGGATTTTATATGTATATATATATATGAACAAATAAACAATAGCGAAACTATTAGGAGTTTTCTTATTTATTGTTGGAACACCCATATCGAGAACATAAGCCAGTCGCTAATGAAAAGCCTTAACGTTATAAAATGTCTATCTTGCCATAAGCTAAACTGCAACACCAGTAATATTATTAATGTGATCAAAGCGCTTTTAGTTTCGAAAATAAGCTACGGAATATATCTCTATGGATTCTGCTTCAAATCCATTCTTAATAAACTGAAAACTCCATTTAATTCAGCAATTAGAGCCGCACTCGGCGCCTTCAGGTCAACACCCACCAATAATCTACTTTTTGAAGCCAATCTAAACACAATCGAAGATCTAAGATACCTCACAACAGCAAAACTCTTTAAAACACTTCTGAGATCCCACAACAGTCCGATAGAGAACGCTATCAGAGACCAGCAACGCACAATTAACCAAAAAAACCCAACGTCTTCCCTATACAGAATCATACAATGCTGCAAAATACTCGATATCCCCACCCTAACACTCGCCCCTAGATCAGACCCCTACCCACCATGGACACTTAATTCCTCCGTAATTAACACCTCGTTACATAGATATGCCAAAACTGATGCAAGCCCAAAGATATTTCAAACCCTCTTAAAAAAAAACTAAAGAAGAACACACAAACTATAATTTTATCAACACAGTCTCTTTCATCATAACCACTTTAAACGAGATTATTAAAATCTCAAATTTACCAGCATATACATCAGTGTTTTCAGCAGAAATCATCGCGATTCATGAAGCCATAAATCATGCTTCCAAAATAAAGTCCAACTTCGTCATCTGCACAGAATCGTTGTCCGCTCTAAAAGCTATAGGAAACATTGATAACAATGATTATTACCCCACACTAATCTAATCAGGAACACACTTATTAAGCACTACCCGCACATCAAGCTACTCTGGATCCCAGGACATGTTTCAATTGCTGGCAACGAGTTCGCCGACAAATCTGCAAAAGAAGCATCTAAATTCCCTCTAGAAACAGCCAACAATTATAACACAGTCGATATATCAATACACATTAATCACTTCTACAGCATAAAAAAGACTAGGATATGGGAAATCACTTCTGACTGGTACAAAGAAATTAATAATGACAAAATATCTGCCAACAACTTACACATCATTCACAACAACAACCTATCTAGACTCGATATCATAAAATTCGAACGCCTAAGGCTCGGACATACAAAAATAACTCACCAACATTTAATGCAGAGCCGCGAACATCCTATTTGCCCTTTTTGCAACCTATCTATACACATTAGCATAAATCACTTGATCTCGAACTGCCCTAAATTTCAATCATCCAGAACGCGGATATTTCAAAACGCCGATCCCCTAACCTTCATTTCCTCTCCCAACCCAGCCAACATTGAAAAGACAATAGAATTCCTAAAGTCAACCTATTTATACCAACATATTTAGTGCATAGCTATCACCAAAAACCATAACGTAGTTTAAAACCATACTTAGGATAAGCTTAAGGCCTGCGCTGCCAAAGCTAAACGCAACAGCATTAGTTTAGAATTTTAATTTTAAATTAATTTTGTATAAATAAATAAATAAATATTTATTGTTGATTTCCTGATATTGATGGTTTGGTGACTTCTATCTGAGTATATGTGTCTTTCATCGTTATTATAATAAAATAATGACAGGTAATATTGAAGTATTGTTGCAGAGCAGCGTAGAGTGATAGCTTCTGATTTTTATATCAGTGATATGAAAAATTAAACGCTACTGAAAATATTATTTGTCACCAATTTAGTCTTCGGGTTTTCCATCCAAACTATTTTAACCTATTACTTGTATGCAACGAAAACTGCATTTTAAAAGCCATTTTTGTTCGCATTTTCAGGTGTACAAAAGGAACATCTTCTTTAGCGGTACAAGAGTGATTTTTTTTCATCACGTAACGCTGGGCGCGTTGATATCGCGCCACGAAATCGCTTCGTGACGCTTACATATATGAGAAAAAAACAAATTTACATACATACATATGCAGCTTCCGACCATTTTGGCACTAGTTCAGGAACATTTATTTTTTATAATTTCTACTACTATTTTTCATAATGCTGCTACTAATTACTACTACTAGTTTTACTAATTACCAACAGTATTTTTGCTAATTTTCTTACTTATTTCTACAAATATTATAACACTTACCCATTTCTACTACTATAATTTTTGTTAATTTCGCTGGTAATTTCTACTCCTATTTTTACTAATTTCTGCTAATATTCTTGCTTATGCTACTACTAATGCCTACCACAATTTTTTCTAATGCTACTGCTAATAACTACTACCAATTTTACTTAACCTGCTACTATTTTTATTTTTTCTGATACTATCTTTCTATTTATGTTTATTAGGTTTATTATTCTACTAAGTACTACTTCTACTTTTAATTTTTTTTGCAGCTACTACTACTATTTTTAATAATTTCCACTACTATTTGTACTAATGTTACTACTAATTACTACTACTATTTTTACAAATTACCACTACTATTTCTGCTAATTTTCTTACTTACTGCCACAAATGTTGTACTATTTGCTCATTTCTACTACTATTTTTATTAATTCTGCTGCTAATATCTACTACTATTTTTGATAATGCTTTTACTTATTTTTAATAATTGCTGCTAATATTCTTGCTTATGCTACTAATAATGCCTACTACAATATTTTCTTATGCTACTGCTAATTACTACTACTAATTTTATTTAACCTGCTACTATTTTTATTTTTTCTGATACTATCTTTCTATTTATGTTTATTAGGTTTATTATTCTACTAAGTACTACTTCTACTTTTAATTTTTTTTGCAGCTACTACTACTATTTTTAATAATTTCCACTACTATTTGTACTAATGTTACTACTAATTACTACTACTATTTTTACAAATTACCACTACTATTTCTGCTAATTTTCTTACTTACTGCCACAAATGTTGTACTATTTGCTCATTTCTACTACTATTTTTATTAATTCTGCTGCTAATATCTACTACTATTTTTGATAATGCTTTTACTTATTTTTAATAATTGCTGCTAATATTCTTGCTTATGCTACTAATAATGCCTACTACAATATTTTCTTATGCTACTGCTAATTACTACTACTAATTTTATTTAACCTGCTACTATTTTTATTTTTTTCTGATACTATCTTTCTATTTATGTTTATTAGGTTTATTATTCTACTAAGTACTACTTCTACTTTTAATTTTTTTTGCAGCTACTACTACTATTTTTAATAATTTCCACTACTATTTGTACTAATGTTACTACTAATTACTACTACTATTTTTACAAATTACCACTACTATTTCTGCTAATTTTCTTACTTACTGCCACAAATGTTGTACTATTTGCTCATTTCTACTACTATTTTTATTAATTCTGCTGCTAATATCTACTACTATTTTTGATAATGCTTTTACTTATTTTTAATAATTGCTGCTAATATTCTTGCTTATGCTACTACTAATGCCTACCACAATTTTTTCTAATGCTACTGCTAATAACTACTACCAATTTTACTTAACCTGCTACTATTTTTATTTTTTCTGATACTATCTTTCTATTTATGTTTATTAGGTTTATTATTCTACTAAGTACTACTTCTACTTTTAATTTTTTTTGCAGCTTCTACTACTATTTTTAATAATTTCCACTACTATTTGTACTAATGTTACTACTAATTACTACTACTATTTTTACAAATTACCACTACTATTTCTGCTAATTTTCTTACTTACTGCCACAAATGTTGTACTATTTGCTCATTTCTACTACTATTTTTATTAATTCTGCTGCTAATATCTACTACTATTTTTGATAATGCTTTTACTTATTTTTAATAATTGCTGCTAATATTCTTGCTTATGCTACTAATAATGCCTACTACAATATTTTCTTATGCTACTGCTAATTACTACTACTAATTTTATTTAACCTGCTACTATTTTTATTTTTTCTGATACTGTTTTTCTATTTATGTTTATTTTGCTAGTGTTTCTACTAATGCTAATACTAAATACTATACTATACAATTTTTACTACTGCTACCTGTTACTACTATTAGACTTTTTTCCAATTTCTACTACTATTTTTATTAGTGCTACTACAAAGTACTAAATGGCAGTTCATAGCTCATTTCAACAGGTTACTCATACGCCACAGTAAACGACTCTTTTATACACCAAGCACCAGTTACCAATGCGACCTAAGCAGAGTGATATGAACCTAAACAAATAGCACAAAGCTAAAGAAAAACAAGTAACGGTGATCACGTGCACTTACTGTGAAAATTTAATAAAGATCGGTTCAGTACTATGGACGCTTTTAAAGGAATCACACTCATTTTTATTTTTAATAGTAACCGGTTCCATTGCATTCCACCAGTACCATTGATTAAAATAAAAACATGCACCGGCCATTTAAAATTCGGTTGTACCCAAACGTTGTCTCCTCGGTTGTTATGTTTACTTAGGTTTTTTATGGCAACTATTGGTGTTAAAGGTATTCGTATGCGGGGCGTATGAGTAACCTATTTATGATACTTATGCAATGGGTGTTTTTTTTTTGGATTAATAGAACTTTAAATTGAAAGAAAACACTAAAAAATGAAGAATGATGCCGAATTTTTTTTTTATTTGAAAGATATTTTCATGACATTTAATATTTAAAAACGATTTCTGACATATGTTCGCCACGACAAGCTTTGATGAGTCGGATGCGATCAGAAAAATTTTGAACCAATGGACAAAGTCCAACTTGTTCAGCTCGGCGGCGAATAGACAAATTCGGATCTTCTCCAACCCTATCACTTACAGCACCAATATTTTCTTCTTTACGGACAGTTCTTTGTCTTGTTGTTGGGTTTTCATCGATTAGAGTAAATGTGGATAATAATAAATAAAAAAATAAAATTCACGAAGTGCTCTATAAGTTTGGCGAACAGAACACTGATTTTTAAGATAAATTTCCACAATTTCTAAATGTTGTTGCGGCGTCTTTCTTTGCATGATGTTTTGTGAATGCTTACTGAACAGAAATGTCAAAACGAAATGTCATTTACCAGCTGTCAAGTGACAGCAATCCCTACCGAAAGTTCTATCAGTCTAAAAAAAAACACCCGATATATTGCAAAATTTCCCATATACCAACTAAAAAGAGCAGTTGATATGGTTACAATTTAGAATTCGTATTTTACTAAAATAATGCACGCTCATAATATTTATATTGCAATAAATTGACTTAAACTAAATAAATTACAATAAAAAATTGTATTAAATAAGAAATTGGCAGTTGAAGAAAACCCTTTTCAATTAGAGAATGATTAACACCACTAAATTCAGCGTACTAGAACTGAGTTTACCTGAAAGACGGCCGGGGTTTCCAGTTTTTTGACTAGCTCGATGTAATTACACCATCATTTTGAATTCTGTTTTGTCGTATTTATCATATTCCTTCATTATATAACGGTCATATGTATAGTAGTTGTAGTTTTAGTAAGTAGATCGTTACGCGATGCAAAAAATTACTCACACACTGCTAAACAAGTTTGTGTTTTCTTTCATATAATGAACAAATTTTTCCCATAAACGTCATAGTCGTTACGATTTTTGAGTACATGATAAGGGTTAATCAAGATAGTCGAGCGCAAAATTCCTCGGTTTTCTGTTGGGATTGCGGGATCGATGTTGAACTGTCTCTTCAATATTAAAAATTTGAAATTTTTACTAATCAAAAAATTAGTGTTTCTTACTTCAGTGCATCGGGACTTAGGTGGGAATATTATTAAATTTTCTTCTGCCTAAAATGCAGGACACATATTTTTGATGAAGAGGGTAGTTGTAAGCCCCATGTGGCTTGTGGGATGTAGGGCAAAACATTGGCAAATTGTTTCCGGCAGTGGTTCTGTACAAACAACAGTCCATAGATATTATTTTTCTTTCCTTAAATAACTGCGCTTTCCTTTTCAAATTTATGTAGTTTTGAAATAAAAATGGTATTTAGTAAATGCCAACATACATAAAAAATAAGCGTATAGAAAAATAAATCATCCAAATTGAATGCATATAAGGTGGTGCTACTACAAAAACTCACTTAATTTTTTTTATTCGAATTCTGGTTGTTTTCGTTGTCTAGGGAAATGGTTTTTCATACTTTCTGATAGAAACTTTGACTTTCGGTATTTGTGAATCGGTATGCCAAAACCAAAAACAAAATACGAGTAAATACAAAATACAAGTAAATTTGGCTTTTGTTCTAATAACATCACATTATATGGATTTGCCTTGTAAACGTCGTCTATTTATTCTACTTTGTTGACCGTTCGTTGACCTTACAATCGATATAGGTTTTCTGACCTTGTGGGTAGATTTCTACCCATATTGAGATTTCTTATATTTTGTACGAAACAACTTAAAGGCAGTGAATCATTTTTATTTTATTTATTACGAAACCAATTATTACATCTCGTTTATGCAAATGACGCATGGATATGAGCAAGGATACCCTTGCAAACAATTTTTTTTCTTTTTCTATGCCTATCGTCCCCGTCTTGTTTGATTATCTGGCTTTTAGTCAGTTGTCGATAAATCGAAGAAATGTATTGGTTTATTAGTTTTGAAAGTAATCGAATCAAATTAGTTGGCATAATTAGAAATGGTCGGAAAGAAATATGAAAAATGCCAATTTATCACACCGAATTGGTCTTTCCACTCGAATAGCCTTTGTTTCAAGTGCGGTTTCAGTGACTTCTTTAGATTGTGGTTTTGGCCAACTTGCTTGACTGAGTTTAAGCCAACTTGACCATCTCTATCTTCGAACTTTCGGATACTTTCGAAACTTGGTTAGTTACAAATGTAGACTACGAGCACGGTGGTTTCCTTAAAAAAGCGAGAATAATTGTGGAATCAGTGGGGTAAAAGAAAATCGGTCAGCGGAAAGGAGAACTGCCCCAGATAATTCCAAACTCGGAATAGAGATGGTTTTGAATTACAGCATTTGAATTCGGATCCTGCACACGAATATAAAGAGCAGCTTCATATGCCTTTTCTAAGGTATCACAAAACACGTGAAACTGTATTTGATGGTTCGGATTACAATTAAGTCATCTGGGGATTTTTATAAATTTAATGTGAGGATAGTTATCTAATAACCTCTCCCACTGATGTAGAGACTTTGAATTCAACTGCTAATCACAATTTGATTTGTTCAGCCGAACTTGCTGCTTAACAGAATGATTTTGCTAAGAAAAAAAACTTATGCGACTTTGCGTTCCCTCGGATGCCTAAAGTCTTAGCTTCGCTGGAATCGTGGATTTCCAGAAAATCAATGGCTAGCAGGTGACTATTTTGAAGTCCTATCCGAATTTACGTACTGTTTGATATTCGCTTTCTTAGTGGAATAGCTACCGAGTTTAATGCCTCGATAAGTTGGTTTCGCGATTTAACTGCCTCGGGTATATCATTCGCACCAGCAAGTACTTCTTCCACATATGCACTCGATTTAAATATTTTTGATGCTAGTCGAAATTTTAACTCGGAGCCATTGGAAAGTTGTAATAAAGTGCGAATTACTTTATATGGTGCACAATTGAGACCAAAGTTGCTTCTGTCTAACTGAAAATCCTTGATCTCGCTGTCCAAAGAATTTTTAAGCCGATTTTTTGGTATGAGGTATGCTTGGGGTTGACGATTATTTGTCGGTATAATTTCTTGATATCCGCATTGAAGACATATTAGAATGCTTTCGCCGCCTTGTTTAATTGCTCGCGTTTTTAGTTTCATAAGGAATGTTTCACTTCATCTGCCAGTTTTAAGTATCTTCAGAAATGAAGCAGAATACTGAACATTTCCTTTTTATTTTGTTCTTACTAGAGTAAAAAAACTTTATTTTTCCGCCCTGTCTACGTTCCACCTTGTAACGAAAATGCAGGAAAATTAATACTTTTCTAAAACACGGCCTTTTTTATGCCCCTTTCTTGGATCCTTCCGAAATATACCATTGAGCTTTGGGCGCACGCCACCTTTCATTATTGCATCATAATACAAGCGAAGTTTAAAAATAGTTTTGTGACAAAGTTATTGAGTTTTAGCTTGAACTTTTTATTGAGTATATTTTATTTCAACGTTAAATTTTGGGCAGAATTCTACCCAAAGGTCAACGAACGGTTAAATATACTTTGGACACAACTACAGCATTTTAGATGAACAACTAAACAAATAATTAAAGCGAGAGGCCTATGGACTTCGCACACGACGAAGAGCGCCACAGATGGAATAACATCGACACAAAACTGGCTATGTGAGTTTCATTAAACTTTAAGTCCTGAAATAAATTTCAGCCGTGACATGATGAACTTTACCAAATCGTTTAAGCGGTTAAAGTGCCAACAATAAAAGAATAAAATTAGAGTCAACGAATAAAAAATGCGAGATAAAATTGCAAATGAATCGGCAATCAGATACTCATGTCCCATCACGTCCACGCTACATGAAAATTAAAGCCACACAGAAGTGACCACGCAAATCAAAATAAAACGTGCGGGGTTTTAGCAAAGCTTTCCTAATCCATCGGATTGCAAACTTTGATGCGGAAATTTATAACTTACCTGAATGACAAACAAAGTTTTAATGTTAAACAAATACTAAACAACAATGTTGGTAATGTTTCGAAAGTGTGAACTGCAATACAACAAAAAAAAAATGCTCTAAGCGTTATTACCACAAACGCAATGTTTCATGTGTTATAAACGAAGTGCTTAAATCTGCGCATAGGTACCATTCTCAACGTATTGATTAAAGCTCTCAATGGAAAGTGAATTGAAGTCTTTAAGCCACCGCAAGTTAAGCCTAATAATAATAGATAGCATATTTGCCCTCTTGTCTTCTTCAGGGCGTTGTGGTTTGCCGAGTCAGCATTATCCAGCGACTTTCATATCTAATTCATAGAGACTTACAAATTTATGCACATACATTCATCGGTGGTATATATGTATAAATTCGCAAATTCATACACATAAAACCACCGAAGCTCCTCTTACCGTTTTTTATATGTGCAAATAATGTAACCCAGCATTTAAAACGACTGGTACGGAACCAACGAACTCTATATTTTTCTAGTTAGGCGGGGAATCCAAAATAGAGGAGTCATCTCGTACAAAATCGTCCAGGCAGTCAGGGGCAGGTCTTTTTTGTTTTTGCATGACATTTAATTATAGTTTTTGCATCGAGATCGATGAGACGCATACTTTTATACCCGAGCGAACTGGTGGTGAATTAAATAGCGGATTCGATTAATTCATGTTTGTCTGCCGTCCGTCCGTCAGGCGGATAACTCGAGCTATGTATCTTAACGAAATTTGGTATATACATTGCCCTGATGCCAAGGTACTTTGATATTTCGAATGGGCGAAATCGGACAATAACCCCGCCCACATAACGTCAAAAGACCTCGATATTTCCGTAACTATTGCAGATAACTTGCTCAAATTTGACATATAGGATTGGCTTTAGGAAAGGAGAAGGCGTGTAAACTTTTGAAAAATGGGCGTGACCTCGCCCACTTTATAAAAAAAAACTTATATCTCCGAAACCATTTGATCAAACTCTACCAAATTTGGTACACCTGCGGCATTTCAAATTAGTAAGCAAAATTACAAAAAAATTTTAAATTCTGATAAAAACCACGCCCACCTCTCATGTAATTTTCAAAAATAAAAAAAATGCGGTATTTAAGACAGCATTAAAGGCAATTCGCTCAAATTTAACATGAAGGATGGGCCCACACTAACAAATACACCGAGCCAAAAAATCAAAAAACGGTCTGGTACCGCCCACTTTAGAGTAAATAGGCATATCTCCTAAGCAATGCCACCCAAGTCCACAATTTGGTAGACAGATCACATTTAATATGAGTAAATAAAATTGCAAAAATTGTACAAATCGGGCCAACACTAGGCCCACCTCTCATGTAGCGGTAATTTTCAAAAATAAAAATAAAACGCGGTATTTAATTAACCTTAAAAAAATGCATTAATTTTAATGTGAAGAATGAGATTCCACAAGCAACTACACGGAATAAAAAAAAAAACACCTATAAAACGCCTATAAGAGACTCATATTCAGTTTTATAACCGAGCGCACTGTTGCCCGGAGTATTATAACCAGGGTGACCCATTTTAAGCTCTAAAAAATCGATTTTAAGCGCTTAAAAAAGCTCCAAAAAAGTTCAAAATATGCTCTTAAAAAAGTAAAATATGCGGATAAAAAAAATTTATTGTATTACAATTCTTTTTGTGAATTTTATTGATAAATATTCAAATTTTACTACTTTAATTAAGAAAAATAATAAAAGTATATTTTCCTTTGTCCTATTTATTGCAATGCACTACCATGTGCATTTTTAGGCTTTCCAACTTAAAATTACGTCTGTATTCAGATAATATATTTCCATAAATTGAAAAAGATCTTTCCACGTCACAAGATGTGGTTGGACAATATTTAAATTTAGTTATTTCATTTGAAGAGAACTTAGCAATTAAACTTGTTACTTGTTTATTTTCGAAAAGAACATTATTTATGTCCACAAGTACTTTGTAATCTGGGTTACGCAGCATAATTGCTTTAAATTTATTTAAATATTTATCATTTGAGATCGTTTTCAATCTCAAAAAAACTGTGTTAAGTATGTTAATACTTTTTTCAAGGGGAATTCCTTTCTCTTCGAGCTGTTTTATGCTTTCGTTTATAAAAACAAAATTCATTTTAATAAAAGCTAAGTCGCTGCTCAATTGCTGATCTTCAAAAAGTTTTTTTGCAACTTTAATGGCCTCTGAGTCTTCTGGGTCGAAGGTGTCAAGCACAGTTTTAATTTCATTAAAATTTTTGCAGTAGTACTCCGCAGCTTTCAACCAGGTCCCCCATCTGGTTATAACTGGACTCGGAGGCAATGGTAAATCTGGGAACATTTCCAAAAGTTTTTTTTTACGCGAGGGTGCCTAAAAAATTTGTTAAATAAATGTTTGCCTTGTAAATACAGTAAAACCTTACCTTTAAAAAAACAGATTTGTTGCTTGCAATAAGCGTATTTACTTTGTTGAATTGACAACGGACAAACTCAGCAAGTCTATGCAATGCATGCGCAAAACATGTTACATGCATCATTTTTGGATACAAAACTTTTAAGCTGGACATAGCCGACAGCATATAGGCTGCTGCGTCTGTTACGACAAGTAAGACTTTCGAATATTGTATGCCTTCTGGCCATAATAATTGCATGCTGTCATTAAAGAATGCAGCCACATTACTTGCGTTTGCCGAATCCAGCTCGGCTACATTTAAAAGGTGACACTTGTCTTTTTCTTCTTCTTCTTCAAGAACTCCAAATACAAAATTGGCAATATAACGTTGCTCGACGTCTGTCGTTTCGTCTAAAGACACCCATATATATTTATTTTCCACTTTTTTTTTTAAATTTTCCATACATTCGTAGTATAATTTTGGAACGTATCTACGCATTGTTGTCTCTGATGGCACGTTGTTTTCAGTATATTTTTCTAAAAAATTTACCACGCTGGGATCACGCATTTTTTTCAATGGAATATTAGCTTGCATAAACGTTTTGCAGAGATCCATGCCAAATGGATTTGATTCCTGCTCTTTATATTGTGTCAATAATGTTTGTTCATGTATAGAGTTGGTGGCGCGCCTTTTTGCCGCAGCCACATGTTTTGTTGAACTGAAATGTTGTGTGACGTTGAACATCCGTCCAGCGGTAATCGTTGTGTTGCAGTACAAACAAAAAAGTACACTTTCATCGCAGCGTAAGATGCCTCTATACTGCTCCGTGACTCTTTTTAAAAAAGATTGCTTCGATTCTTTTACTTTCGGCATTTCAACCACTAAACACGTTTGACAACTTACTAAGAATTTTCTAAGCATAAGCACAATGCAATAGACTGAAACAGCAATAATGATAGCATTGTCGGTGGTGTTATGCTTAGTAAAATATAAAGGTGTAAAAGAGACAACATGAATATTTAACAGAAACAGTGTTGTGAAAAATGGTAAAAAAAAGGAATAAAAGGTAAAAATAAGACCTTAAAATGAACAAATACAAAAATATGCAGCATAACCAAATAATTGCAAAAATATGCAGCATAAGCAATATTAAGTAAAATCATAAAATGGGTCACCCTGATTATAACCTTTTATGTATAAGACTAGAAGGCCCCAGCAGGCGTTGTTCTGCCTATGTTCGTTTTTAATTCACCCTTTTGAAAATATCGGTATGCACGTGATTCCCGTCGAGGCAAACAGTTTGACACTTTTAATAGTTTTTATCCTTAATTAGATTTGACTTTTTAAAAGGTGGTAACCCTCCACAAAGTTTACCTAAAAACATTCTCATAGCGAAACGAACTAAAGGGTGGTTAAATTTTAAGGGCCGATGTTGATTTGAAATAAAACACGAATTATTTTGGAAATTATTCTAATTTCCTTTTATTATGATAATATGGTGTGGTTCAATTATGTATGGAAAAAAATATTGGCCAAATGTCCGCCGCGACCTCGGCGGCACACCTCCATCCGATGGTTCAAATTTTCGATGACGCTGAGCCATAATTGAGGTTCTATGCCGTTAAAATTCAATAAATATTTACATCGATCAAAGGATTGCTACGATCACCCCAATAGGCAGGACATCAGCGGAAAGATTGCTATACGAGAATGAACAACTGCCCATTTTATTCGCTTATTCGCTTTATTCTATTTTTGTTGGAATTTTGCTATTTGTAAACAACGTAGGAATCAAATAAACTTTCATACATTCAACGTTCCACTAATATAAAATTTTAGCTTTATTATAGCATACGATAACAAATTAAACGTTATTTGATTCATATTAAAATCTAATTTGATCCACTTAAGTCTAGACTTGGTAAATTAAGCCGGAATTTCTTCTAACAAGAAATGAAACGACATGCAAGTTTTTTGTAATATACGTTTTGTTCGCAGCATTACAGCGGTGGATGGGTATAACATAATGAAAACCTGTTCTCTTTTGTTTCTGTTTGTTTAAAGAAAATGCCTTAGTTTAGTAACAATCACAGAAAATTTGCTCAAAATTAATGTGCAGGTTTGAGTTGAATAAAGAAGTAGACGGAAACAAAAAATAATGAAAATACCACTGAGACTACAAGCTCCGCCAAATAGAACGCACTCGTTGAATTTGAAGTCAATAACCAAAATTCAAAAAATTCAAAATGTAGGACAGAAACGAATGTGTAGCGTGTGCCCGCATTGTTCGGTGTGTTCCGGGTTCGAATCCTGGTCCAGGAAAGTAATTTCAAAAATTATGAAACGCTTTTTCTAATGGCGTTCGCCCCTCGGCAGGCATTGGCAAACCTCCGGGAATATTTCTGCTTTGAAAAAACTTCTCACAAAAATTATTTCCCGTTCGGAGTAGGCCCATCAATTTTTGTTATAACATCAAAATGCATCCCACAAATTGTAGGAGATGCTCGACATAACATCGAGTTATATGATAGAAGCGACAAGTTATTATTATTAAATTCTTAAAACATTTATTTTCAAAAATCAAAGAATTCGATAAAAATTTTGCTTAAATTTGAACGGATTGTGTTGGAAAGAGAAAAACATGAGTAATAAAAATTGTGGACAACCGGAGTTGTAGCGTCCAATTTAGACCAAATAAATCTTCGAAAATTTGTTGATTACTAAGTTATCTTATTATGGAAAATTACGAAAATCGGACCCACAACCACGCGCGCCTCTCATATAATGGTAACTTTAAAAAATAGTTTAGTCAAATTTGATATACCGGATTAAGTTGAAGAATGCAATACGCTGGCTAAAATTTTTTTGGAAATAAGTGCGTTATCGCCAAATTTAGAGTAAATAGGAGATATCCCAAAGTATTGTATCAAACTCTTTCAAATTTGAATAACGGTGGTGTGTGAAAATCAAAAGAAAGACAATTGCAGCTCATTTGCTCAAACTCGACACATAGGATTGGGGTCGGAAGAAGAAAACGCGTGAAAATTTTTTTTAGGGAAAATGGGCGTGGTCCCGCCTACTTTATACAAAAGCTTATATCTCCGCAACTACTCGACCAAACTCTCCCAAGTTTGTTACACATATTACATTTCAAGTAAATATAACAAATTTAAAAACCACGCCTCTCTCATGTAACGGAAATTTTCAACAACAAAAAAATCCCATATGTAACTCAGCGTTAAAGGCAATTCCCTAAAATTACACCAAATCAAAAGGATTTGGAAATCCAACATTTGATGTAAGTAAGCAAAATTCCAAAAATTGTAAAAATTGGATCAAACCTACGCCCACCTGTCATGTAACGGTAAATTTCAAAATCAAACAAGGGCTATATTTAAGTAACTATTAAATAGAATTTGCTTAAATTTAATAAGAAGAACGAGGTTGCACAACCCGAATAAAAACTGGTAACAGGCGTGGCTCCGCTTACTTTCGAACAACAAGGTATATCTCAAAAACTATTCCCCCAAACTCCACCAAATCTAGAGAACTCAATGCATTTGAAGTCAATAAGCAAAATCTCGGAATTGTAAAAATCGTACAAAAACCATGTCCACCTCTCACATAATGATAAAATACAAATATTAAAAAAAACCCGGCATTATTAATTATACAAAAATATTGATGGTCAAGATAAAATGAAATGAAGTGCATGGAATCATAAATGTTAGGAATGGCCATGGTATCGCCCGCCTTAAAGTAAATTCGTATATCTCCGAAACTTCTTTGTCAAATTCAACCAAATCAAAATATTCAATATTTTGCTAAATCATATTTCGAATTCTTTCAAATTTGGTATAAAGAATTGATTTAGCGTTGCAAATAATGAAAGAATCAAAGTTTTGGAAAATGAGAAAATGAAAACATACGACACATTAAAGTCTTACCAACTTTTTTTTTGACTTTATTTAAATCAATAAACGTCGTTTAAGGCCAATTAACCCTCTCATGCCCGAATTAAAATGGGCGTGGCTAAATTTTTTTTGAGTAGACATATAAGCTAGCGTTGACCTCAATATCAACTGACAAAAATTTCAATGTCCTAGGTGTCCTGGTTCAAGAGCTACAGGATGTTGCGTATATGCAACATTGGGCAATGGTGTTATATATTTAAAGTCAAGTTGATTTTTTTTTTCAAATACCGTTTATTTATATTTATGTATGATAGGACACTAAACAATTTTTTTGGGGATTGGAGCACAAGTGCACATTACATTTGCTGCATTTACAGCCTGGAAACCCAGTGCGCATACTCTACATCTTCCTCTTGTTCCCCATTCCGGCCAATGACTATAACCATCAAGTCGTAGTGATTTTGCTGGATCTGCAACATAAGCTCTTTTATAGGGGTTTGATTCAGAGCCCGTAGAAGGAGCTGGTGGTGATGGAGCTGGTGATGATGGGGATGAGTTCATTGTCAAAGGGAGTGACGATGGACAACCTCTCTTTTTGGCGACAACTGTAGTTTGACTTGCGTTCAAAAGCTCGGAAGCAACATCCAATTGGAAATTTATGAGCGGCATATGCTTCAATTCGCCGTCTGTATGCGTGATGTCTCTGCGGTACAATAACCTGGACGAGGTATAGTTATAAACTTCTTCTCCTGCATAATTTGAAACTAATTGTACGCTCTTATTATCATACCAACGACAAGCAATCAAGTTGTGCGTTGCTTCATATTCGAAATCGCTTGATCCTCGTCCTGGTTTTTGAAGGTCTTTCTCACTGATTATAGCACAATTTTTCAATCGGTTGCTTCTAATTGTAGCAACGGCCAATATGCCTTTTTCTTTCAGAGCAATCATCAAGCTTATTGACGAAAACCAATTGGCAAGAAACAGTTGGAAACTTTGGTTTACTGGCAAATTGGATGATAAAAATAGCACGATATCTGATGAAATTCCCAAGCCATAAGTCTTGCACGTCCCTTCTCCAATGTACAGATTAAAATCATATATAATCCTAGATACACCAGCTCTCGTAAACATTTTGAAACCCCACAAAGTTTCTTCAGCCGTAAGCTCACTCAACACATGCAGCTATATTTCTGCGAAAGGTTCAAAACAAAAAATTTAAAATAACGGTAGTTAGAGGCTGTATTTATAATGTTGCGTATATGCAACATCGGGCATGATAGGGTTAACACTTTTTTTTTAAATATTGAAGAGTTATTTTTGGATTATATATTATACCCTGATCCAAGGAATATTTGTGTGTATCGAATATCATATATCTCAAATAGCTGGATAAAAACAGTGAAGTTTCGTCTTAAACGGGCTATTTAAGGTTCGCTTGAATCGGAAATCAGACTCTTCTATACTTTTCACACCCGAGCGCAGTGGTGCTCAGAGTTTTATAACTTTATTCACTTAACAATTTTTTTTTACAGTGTGAAGCAAGTCAGATGGATATAGACATAGGCACGCTTTGCATTTCATTCATTTCAGAAACCTTTTGAAAAATAAGTCAGACAAAAATTACGCCCATATAACAGTAAATTAACAAAATTTAAAAAAAAATCCATTTTTAGTAACTATACAAAATGTTGCGAATAGGCGTGGCATTGCCCAGCTTGGAGCAAGTACGTACATATATCTTTGAAACTTCTGTGCCACTGTCAATACAATTTCGTTTATGCTTTGCATTTCTAGTAAGAAAGCGCAGTTTCGAAAATTATCGAAGTCAGACGAAAACGACGAAGCCTCGCATATAAAAGTCCTTTACAAACAATTTGAAAAACGCGATATTTAAGGTTATTTACTTATTTTAGTTTTTAATTAAATAAAACAATGTAATTTAGTTTTTAAAAATAAAGATTACTACATTTTATTGCATACAACAAGCACGATTTATAGGAAATAAAACTTGCGCCGAGTATTTAATGTTCGGTTGTACCCGAATTTAGACTCTTTCTTATTTAAAATAATTTAACTTCTGTTTCGGAATCCCCATTTGAAGACACTCTCTTGAACTACTGTACTCGGCAGCATACAGACAGGCCATAAATAGCATGTACCGAGAGACATTCCCAACATTTTCAAAGTCTCATCTTACAAATGCTGTCCAGCTGTCTCATGAACTCGCGTTTCTCAGGCCCAGCTACGGTTATTGGGTACTGTATTAATTTAAGACCTTCTCTATCCATATTCAACTCAGATATCTTTATATTTAAATTTGTCAGGCAGGCGGGTGATGTCCTTTAAGCGTATTCATCCAACACCAGTTTCCTTATAGTCCGATTTCGTCCCAATAGCTCGTTTCCTCTTAGACGCGTATTTTTTACGATGCCATGTAAGAATTTCGATAAAATCGATACCGATATTTTAAACCGATATTTTTTGGAATCGAGTAATTGAACCCCAGTATCGCATCGAATTTGAGAAGAAAATTATTTACAGGACAATGCGAGCCCTAACCCCAAAAAAACTTAAGAGATCTTTTTTCAACATTTTCTGTTTGGTACAGAAATTCTCGATATAAATTTTTTACGGTTAGGGCTCGAATATATGGATATGACAATCAGGTGGGATGGAAAAGGTATTAAGGTATACAAGGCCCGCATCAAGGTCACGCTGTAAGCTAATCCTTTTCCAATTTTAGGTGAGGTGCGTCCTCTGCTGTCAACTTTGCTCAAGCTCCTAGTACTGGTAAAATAAAATTATCGACCGAAAAGAAAACCCATGTTAAAAAATTGGAGTCTTCAAATTCGGGATGTCAAGCTATCGGTCTAATCGCTACTTGTTTTAATACTTTCTAATTAACAGGCAGATTTGTTTTTATCAAAAAAATGTAATTGAGCTTAATTATTAATATTAGTATCGATATTTTTTCTGTATCAAGTATTTTGAAATCGATATATTTTGGTATCTGATTATTTTAGAGCGCCACTTTGAATGAGTACCATACCGATACTTTGTACCCGATATCGTGTCGCCATATATTCAGCTTACAATGAAAACACAAAGGATGTACTGGCTGCTTGGTAGAAAATCCCAACTTAGTTTAGAAAACAAGATTCTTCTGTACAAAGCTGTACTGAAGCCGGTTTGGACATATGCAATGCAACTTTGGGGCGCTGCGAGTAATTCAAACATAGAAATTCTACAACGGTATCAAAATAAGGTCTTAAGAAGTATTGCTAATGCTCCTTGGTATGTCACCAATTACTCCATTCACCAAGACCTCAAAATTCCATTTGTCAAAGAAGAAATCGGCAGATTAACTCAGAGCTATCTCCAAAGATTAAGATATCACGATAATGAATTAGCTTCGAATCTACTCAATGATAGCGAAACAGTCAGAAGACTAAAAAGATGTCACGTCTTAGATATACCGACTAGATTTAACACACGGTAACAATGAAATATTGTATTAAGAAATAATTTTAGTTATGATTGTATAATAGATAGTCTCACTGGAGATTACCTATTCCCGCTATTTTACTTTTAAGTGTTCGAAAATTCGCTTATTGTCCAATAGACAGATTGCAAATAAAAATATTATAAAAAAAAAAAAAATATATTCGATTGATGACAACAACCATAAAATGTAATTCTAAATGCAATTCTTTCCAAACATTATCTTCTTAGTAGGCGGGTAAAGTTATTCCAGCGTCAATGACGCTAGTAATTAACCAACTAGTTCGGTCTCTAGTTTATTTATCAAATCGTTCGAAATTTTTTTTTTCCCTACAGAAACCAAACACATGTAAGTATTTTACAAAACACCAGTAGGCACATCCCTAACCGAAATAACTACGTAATCTGACATTTGTGGTTAGAACTGTTGTTCATGCCCAAACAATAAAACTTATCTGTTAGGCAATTATGCGCATTATGAGCAACTAAGCAAAAAATAAAAATAAAATAAATAGAAGAGGATAGCGAAAGGAGCAAAAGCGGCAAACTTAAACGAAAAGAATAGCCATGGTCGCGTTTATCTAAATTATATTCATTTCCGATTTCATTTCTTGCTTTCTTCTTCCTTTCATACATTTTCTAGTTACATACATACATACACACTATGTGTTGTGTTTGTGTGGGCCAGCTGTTTTCTTGTGCACTATAATTCGTACAGCTATATATACATATTTACATACTTTACATACTATATTCTCTGATATGAAGAAAACAACCGAACAGAGATTTTTAGGGTAGAACCGAATCGAACTTCGGCCGAACCGAAAAATTTCAAGGTATAAAACAATGAATAAACAATGCATTTCGAGAAGTTTTAATATTTTATTGAACTTAAAAAAAGTACAGGTTCAAATCACATCCATTTCAGCTCATCCAATAAACAACCGTTCATATTTTTGTAAAAATAATAACAAAAAAAAACTAATATTTCTAACGCTCGAAATTAAATTATTTTATATTGTTATGCAAAAATAATAGCTTATTGTCATTTACACCTTGTAATCGATTCCGTATATCGGTGTAAAGCTTACCTGCAGCTATTGTCACTTACTTAACCTCACTTTTTCGGTAGCCCTATTTCGGCAAAGCATTTAAAGGTATTTAGTAAAAAAGGAAAAAATTATCGGTCCTCTTTTTATTTCTTTTCCCATACTGGTTTTGAGATTTGTGTATTATATTAAGTTTTCCAATCTTGCAAGCAGTTCAATTGCTTAGTAATTGTAACAAGATTTTTATAACTTTATTTGTAAAAGTATTGATATATTCGATAATCTAAGCGAACACGTAGTTGAGTTTTATCATAGGCTGTTTTGTCTCTATATGTCTTGCGGGCCATTTCTATTCCTGAATAAATCTCCCATGAATTCTAAATTGGTTAAAAATAATATAAATATTTTATTTAATAAACTCTGTGTATTTAATCGCCAAGGCGGATTCATATAACATGGAGTTGAATGAATAGCTGGGCGAATTCGTCTCGCGCTAGCGGAGTCAAGTTGCAAGAATTTTGTATTCATTTTTACGGATTTGAAAACTGAATCCATGAAATTTAGGTGGTGTTATACGTACAAAAACAGTAATTTACACTAACAAATTACATATATGAACAATGACTGTATGATTTACAACAAATACATCATTTTGACCTAACGTTCACCAAGCGAATTCAATCAGCTGCTTGATCAACTTCATCTTATATGAATTCGCCTTGCATGAAAGCAAAAATAAAATACATACATATACTTTGACATATACTTTGACAGCTCAAACCGTAGCAGCAAAAAATAAAATGCGTGTGAATTTTGTTGTTCAACGTTCGACACCACCTGATATGCCTTCGCCTTGGTGTACATTAAATGGATAGCCAAATGTTTGACGTTCATGCAAACAAAGAAATATATGAATGCACTTGAGACATTACATATTACAAATATCAAGCATTTGACGAAAGAATAATAAACGAGCAGACTCTGATCAACTCTGACGTAATATTTGACCCTTTAAAGCTCGGTTACAAAATCGAAAACAAGGGATGAAGCATCACTTTTTCCTTAAATTGCCGCGCCAACAGTCAACTAACTGTCAAAATTTGTCATATCAATTACAGGCCTTAGCCCATAGACTTCAAAATTCCCTGAGATCACCTGATGTAGCAACCGTCAGCAATGGTGTGTAATTCACTGAGCGAATTTCCAAGTTTGACAATTGATATTTGCTATTTGTGACTTTTAATATCAGCCCCCGCTAATTTAGAGGACTGCTCGCTTGTATTCTTTCACGATGCAGAGAAAAAGAAGGCGACGACAAAAACACGTCCGTTACTTCGTACTCGTCTCGTTTGAAGAATTGAGGTCACAAAATGGCTCTCAAAAAGTTGATTTTTCTAAGTTTTGAGTGAAAGTTAAGCACATAAAAATAAATATGAAGTGCAGAGAAAAAGCCCAGGTGCAGTTATCACCTTCCTTTTCTTCTCGCTATTCCTATGGTATGAACATCTGTGACGTTTACGCTGTCGGCGTTGTCATAATCTGGGTTTTTATCACTTTTTGTATTCATTCTCAATGGAGTTTGGTGAGCAGTGAGAGATAAGAGAACAAAAATGAGAGAGATAAAAAGTCAAATAAAGTAAAACCCAGCAAAGAACTTCAATGGAATGAGAAAACGTCACGGTTATTTAGCTAGAACGGGTTGTCTACAAACCAAACTTGAAAAACAAGGGATGACGAAAAATCGCTCCAGTAAACGTTAACTATTCACTCGAAAAAAACAGAAGAGCAAAGAGAAATAAATAAATAACTATTTAAAAGCTAGTAGTATTTACGATTTACACTACACGAATCTTAGTCTTTTCCCTAAACTTGTATATCAGTCTCGCCATTTAGTGAACAGACACATCTTCCAAAAATCTTTTCTTGAAAACAAAACACTTTTATTGCCAATTTTCACTTGACCAATTGGAAAAACTCACCTGAAATTTGCAGCCAAATCGAACTGATCGCAGTGCTGTAAGGGACATAATTCACAAATTTGTGGAGGCTAATACTCTGGAAACTTTCAATATCGTAACTCGGAGCTCAAAATAATTATATACATTTTAAAAGTATTTGAGTTTTTTCTAAAGAGAAACATACGAAATACAAAACATAATAAAAACTTAAAAAAATTTGGCCAAAGTTCGATTTTTTTGGCCGAATCCGAACCGAATCCGAAACGAACTTTATTGGCCGAACATGGCCGAAACCGAAGCTGATGTTCGGTCGTTCTCTACTCATATGAGTACCACATAGTAAATACATACTTGTATCAATGTGTTTTTGTTGACATAATATGGCGAAGTATGCTTAGCATAAATGCGTGCTGTAGGCGAATAAGTGTTGATAATTTGAATGCGAATTCACTTGCGTTTCTCAGCAGTAGATATAAATAAAGCATTCGATATGTAGCGAGATTTACATTATGTATGATCTCTTTTTTTGGCAAATCACGTACTCCTTTTGTTTCTATTATTATAGTTTAGTTTTCAGCATTTCGAACTTTCTAACTTTTTGTTTTCGATTGCGTATCTTAGTTGGTAGCTAGTTTATGTGACTTCGTTGATATTTTCTAGCGCGTGTGGCATGAATTTTGATTTCGCTCATTTGCATTTTGCTTGGGAGATATGAATTAAAGGATATTATTCGCCTCGCCGCATATTAAGCCAAAGTACTTTGCCTAGATCAGATGCTCCAATGGAATAAAAATCTCGGAAGACTTAGGCAGAATGCTAGAAAGCTTTTTTAGTAATGCAAAGCCTGCAAGTGAATGGAAGGAAGTCCAAATTCGCTATATGGCATGAGCACTGCGAAAACATCTCCTCACTGTCAGAGGCCAATCGGTATCTGAAAGGCGTTAAACTACACCTCTCGTATGGAATCTCCTTGACGTCCACCTTCCGGAATGTGCTTCCAAAGGCAAACAACTCGCGATTGCAATTAAAAGTTATTAAATATAATTTGCAAGACAAAAATAATAATTGTAATTAATCACAAGGTGTTAATACAATAATTCGCATTTTTGCTTGTTCTTCTTTTATATTTTAAATTATAGAAATAACTTATTAGCATTTTATACAAAAATTTAATCATTTCCATGATTTGATTGAGTTTGTAGAAAAATACTTATTTTAAAATCCATTTAGATGCTAATCTGCTGTGGTTTTCTGGAGTGGTGCAAAGCTTATTTTCAATTTTTAAAACCAAATTTTTTAATTTTTGTAAATTACCATTATATGAATAGCAGGATAGGCTGATAGGCCTAAGGTCCTTTGGATTAGTATGTGAGGACTTCCTGGTTTTGGGTATAAATACGGCCGTGATATCTCTCCATAAAAAACAGCTTGCTTAATTTATTTAATACCCATGCTTCTACTCGTTCGGGTCTTGTTCGGGTACACGTCTGTCCTTATTTTAATCGTGAAGTTATGTCGGTAATCAGACAACGTAATAAAGCAAATATTTAAGTTATTAAAAATAAAATGGAATGAAAATAATTGGAACTTGTTCAAAGCGTATAGGAATAGAGCAACATCTAACATAAGACAAGAAAAACGCAAATATTTTGGCTCAAAACTTAATTCCTCTCTTCCTCCTTAAAAACTTTCGAGTCTACGGTAGTGATAATTCTGCATGTTCCATAAACTTTGTGCAGTTCCTCATCTAACTTACACTCCCTACTTGTTAGTTATGCCTCTGCTTGTTATTCTGGTGAACAGTTTGCGTTTGCTACTGTTTCGGAGAGTGATGTTGCAAAATCTGCATTAAAATTAAAATTAAATCGAACGATACCGGTGCGGATGGTATTCTTCTTTAACTCATACAAATTTGTATGCCATATATATTAGGTGCTGTCACTCACTTAATAAACCATTGGTTTACTACATGTTGCTTCGCAGACCTCTGAAAGTTCGCTTCAGTGAGATCTGTTGTCAAAAACAAGTTCGCCTCATATCGCGGAACAAATAAATATTCATGTTGAACGGAATAATTTACTAACTCCTTTTCAGTCCGGCTTTAGAACAGAGCATAGTTTTTCAACTGCAAGGATAATTCTTGAGGACATTCGGGTACTCTTTAACAAAAGCCATTTAACGCTATTGTGTCCACTTGACTTATCGAAAGCATATGACTCAGTTGATCATCAAGTGCTTGGTTCTAAGCTCCGGTGTTATTTTGGATGTGAATGTTCAATAGCATTTTTGAAAAGTTATCTGACTGGTAGATCTCAACTGGTTAAAATGGCTGCTCAGCAATCGCAACTAAAATGTTTTATTTCGGGGGTCCCGCAAGAGTCAATTCTTGGGCCTTTGCTTTTCAGACATTTTGTAAATGATAAATTCTGAAATGGTCTATTGACAGTGGGCTTTCTCTTAATGTTGAAAAAACCCACACCTATTTGTTGAAGAAAATTTAATGTCCCATAATGTTCATTCCCTGTGTATTGGTAACTATTCTATTAAATATGTTGACAAAATTAAAATATTTAAAAATTTTGGTTAGGTAATTAATTCAAATTTGACGCACGTGAACCATATTGATTAATTTGTGGGTAAAATCTATTCCACGTTGCGTAACTTACGCCAATCTGCGTTATCCACTCCTGTTGATATTAGGCGGAAACTCGCAATGCAATTGATAGTACGATTTATTACATACCCCGAACTAGCCTATAAGCAAGCACGACTCATGCTTAGCACAAAATTAACCTAGATTTTAACCATGTGACGTTATGTTATGTGTATGTACTACGTAGGTTTGACCATAACTCTGCCTGGAGAAAACGTCTTTTAGGCTATCAAATCAAAGCCAGAAGCTGCATATTCCTTTTTCGCCTTATTGCTACACATTCACCCCAATATCTCCATGAAAAGATAATGTTTCCCAAGTATTTTCGTTCTAGGTGATTTAATTGGACCTCATTTCAGTTTCATGGCATCGATCAGGCTATATTTTGTCAATACCACACGCATCTAGAATTCTATTCCAGCTGCTGTTAGAATTAACGTAAACGGAAGCAACTTCAAATGCGTTATTTTTAAATACTTTTCTGAGCAAAATAAGAACTGACTATCTCATTTAATATTAATAATAATAAGGAAGTTAATGTATAAGTATATCTTGAAATTCCAAAACAATATTAATATTTAATTTGTTGTACTGTAAAGAATTTTGATCTTCATGTACTAATAATTTCGATGTACCAATTAATCAAATGAAATAAAAAACTGCAAGAGGACGTCGAAAAAAAAATGTCGGCCTATTTCTTGGAAACCGTTCTTTGGGAAATTCAAATTAAACTCATGTTCGTATTCAGCGAGCCATTATTATTAAAAAAAACAGTTTTCTTTTGTGTAAAGGAATTTATACATAGAAAATTCATAAATATTTGAGCACAGAATATGAAGTACCGTTTTAGTTTCTAAAATGACTAAAAGTAACAAAATATCAAAACCATTAACCACACATTTTCAGCGAAAAGCAATTTTCTTCCTCAAATTGGGCCCGAAGTCCTTTCGAAGGTTAAACCAAATTTCCTAATTAACATCTCCGCCCTCAGAATCACCATGTGTTTTGAATAAGATACATACATATTTAAGATATATTACTAGTTCAGCTAACTTCATAAACTCTTCGAAAGGATAATGAAGCTGTGTCAAAGGTGTCAAAGAAATATTCAATTGGAGATGTGAATGAATAGAGTGAAGGAAAAACTAAGCAATGAAATGGGATTAGTTTTAAAGCTCAAAATTGCTAAGAGGATATATTCAAAAAGCTATAAAAAATCCCAATGTTCAAACAGAATTGGCAAAGCCAAACGGAGAATAAATAAAAGGCACAGAAGTTGGGTGATTCTTATCGGATCTAAATTTTAGAAGTCAGCCAAAACCGCTTATGCGATTATAACATCAAAAAAATAACTAAGAAGAGAAACTTTAACCGTAATTTTAACTTAAACCACAGTACATATAATCCCTCTGTCTATGTGATGCGCCTTTTTATAAGTATTGGAATAGAAAATATTTTTAGCCATCGAAAATAAAATTGCCGATGATTAGTACCAATACACAGATGATTTGAGAGATATAAATATAATTCACATAGATTTACAATGAACCAAATTCCTAAATCTACAAACCAAATGCGCTATAAAATCTACTCAAACCTGAATGGCCATTTCGGTGATGCGACTAGTCGAGCAATTGCTATTTGTTAATATTTTATTAAGCACAATCTACAAAACCTCCCCGCCCCTTCAATGGCTGGAGTTTGCCCACAAAATCGACTGCTATCTGGTCAACTCCATCATAACCAAAACCACCATCATCAGCAGCGCTGTTAACATCTTTATTTTGCCAATTCAGTGCCAACAAACCGCGTACAACATTATTACAAAAAAAGCCAAAGAAAAGTAGCTGAAAATTGTGGCATGTGCCTGCTTGCGGCGTTGAATTATTGTGCCTTGCCAGAGCTACTGGCGTCGGTTTTGTGCAGGAGTTGTATCACGCTGTACACATACTATAAATATATATATATATATATATATAGATATATGCAATGCCTTAGCTTCAAGGCTTAGCGGATTTAAAAATGAAATCTTCATACCCTCGCAGCGTCGCCACGCCAGCTGCCCATTTTGTCCATGGAAACGAAATTAATTTCAATGATTTGGCCGCTAAAAGATTGTATTCCCACAATCAGAGCGCAATTTGCAGGCTAACACTACTGCTGCCTCTCCCTTCTCCTCCCCACCACCATCATCCACAACCATCAACGCCATTGGCATCAAACACCCAACCATCCATCCATGCGCTCTACAATTAATTTCCACTACTCCAATTCATCTTGTTCATTGTGCTTGTTGCTATTTTATTTTATTTGATTTTTTTCGAATGCTTAAGACACTTTCAATTTGCTACGCTGGAATTTACATGAATTCAATTATTTTTGTTGCTTTTTGCGGCCTCAGTTTTTTGTGCGGCTGACCCGCTCTTGCTTTTTCTGCTTCAGCCTGCAACGCTTCGTGAGAAACGCTTTTTGGACATTCGATTACTTTCTCATAAAAAATTTATTAAGAAATTCTTGTTATCGAATAATGAATGGCTGAGTGGAATGAAGGGAAATGGCGTTGGATAATAGCTTGCACTTTCGATAGCACTACGCTTCACTTCAATGTTGGGACAATGTCGAGTAATTTTTATTTTAAATATTTGCGCGCTTGGCTTCAAGAAATCTGGACACTGCTGATTAACTCAGCGTCGATTAGCGTACACAACGTAGTACCTGCACGTAATATTGTGGTATTTAAAATATTTACAATATTATTTTTTCATTATAATACTAAAATATATGAAAACAACTAAGGAGAGTGCTGTGGGCGGCTATGCCGAAGCCATCAGACCTTTCATGAATATAAATTGTTAAATCTGTTCGTATGTACAGGGTGCGAACCTTTTGTTAATTTAATTTTTTCAGATCATAAATGGAAAAAATAAGAGCTGTCATCATCGCTTCGAGTTTTAATTTTGATGTATATTGAGTCCATATCTCGTCATCCCTCTTCAAGCTTGGTTCAAAGAAGGAAAATTGACACTAAAGATGACACAACGCCGAAACCGAGTTTTCTCCAAATCAAACTAGACAAGAAATGACAGAAACCGCTCCAATATACATCAGTTTTTCACCCTGTTGGAAAAGCAGAATATCAAAAAGAGACAGTATTAATGCAAATTGCAGTAATCTTGCAAAGGTGAAATTTGTGACTGTTCCGAAAGTTTGTTCATAAACTTCGCCAATAACTTCGAAAGTGTTTGAATCTTGGAACTTATCCAGTAAGTTAGCCTTCAAAGTTCATAATGCTCATTTCAAGAGAACTTCCAGTTTCCAAATACACATTTCGTGAAATCGTCCACACTGACCTCTTATAGAATCCCAATGTAAAAATAAATTAAAGCATCGTTAAATCCCAAAAAGTTGAGTGCACTAGATCTGAGGGGATTACAACTCATCTAACGATTGTTTGTATAGACAAAAAAGTTAAGAATGAACAGACTAAATCGAGTCAATATTAAGATATCTCAACGAAACTTGATGCACACGTTTCGCTCGACGGTTTTGAAAATGGGCGAAGTCAGATACTGGGCACGCCCACATAATGGTGTTTTTTGTAATTAAAAAAAAACTGCGATATTTCACGTTTTGGCAAAGAGACATGTCTCTGAAACTACTTTATCAAACATTACCAGATTTGGAAATCACTCATATAACAGTAATTTACAAAAACGAAAAAAAAGTTTAGATTTTAGTAACTCAAAGGTAATATAAGTGAGGTAAGAGGGGATTTTAGTAACGTCCGGCCGGAGGCAGTAAGCAGATCCGTGGGTGAGCTTGGGTCGATTCCGGTCTAAAAGGCTCAAAAGCTGCTCTGCGATAGAACCGCCGTGGCAGAGTGGAACAGTGCCGCTATACAAAGCAGGGTGAGTAAGGTGGAGTTATCTCACCTCTTTTTTGGGTCGTTGTTAGCAACGACGTCCTGAGTCAGTTGGTAACGAGGGTTTGCGGGGTTATCTAAACATGATCGTGAGTGTCTGTCAGAGCGTCTGATGCCCAACCTCCTTCAATCGGTGGTGCTCCACTTGTGCTTGTTGACCGGGTCAGGTATTTGAGCTTGATTTTGCCCAGGAGCTCTTCTCGGGGCCAATGATTGAAGAAATACTGCAAAGGGCATCGGATCTATATACGCTTGCCGGAGTTCTGCCGGCTCAGGCTCCAAATGGATCGTTCTTCACACACATCTCGAAAAGGAGCTCTCACTTAGCCATAAATTTAGACTTCTGGACTACTGTAGTGCGTTCCAGGCGAAGGTAGCTGCAATCAACGAGGCAGACGATTGGCAACTCAGCAATGTAATGCCCTTTAGATGGGCAAATACCTATTCTTATTGGCAGGCTGAAATCAAGTCCTTTGGTCGAAACAGGTCGACAGTGTCTGAATTCGCTCTCAGGCGCCTCTGAATACTTCCATATCAGACTGTTGGAGCTGCCGGGATATAGCGATATTGCAAGAAACTGCGTGACCGATGTGCTTGCTCGACATTGCACCCTTAAAGTTAAGATGGGCTCTATATTGGCTCATCTAGCCCTTGGCAATTTCCACAACATATAAAATTGCAAGCACCGTTTGACCAGTTGTTGGACGGTGGGCGTTCGTAGAAATTGCGGTCGCTAATAAAGCGACAATTCTCCATCTTCGTAGGACTCTGAACAGACTATTTGCATTAGGTATTCATGCGGATGGGCTGGCCTGTTTTGCCGCAGGTGTCTTGGTGGAATCCATTCCATTTTCCATTTCCATTTTATACTCCGTGATCTGTGTTTGCGAGCGTGAGGTGCAGTTACCTAGGCTCTTATTTTATTGCCATCCCAAAAGAGGTAGATATCAGTGATGAAAATCAGCAGATCGGCAGAGCTACTGGCTAGCCATAAGCTAAAACCCCATGAAAATCCGTTCAGTAGTTTCGAAGATTACTGCGCTCAAACAAGCTAACACTTGCGCCGGGTATTTAAAACTCGGTTGCACTCAAACTTAGACTCTTCCTTACTTGTTATTTCATAACTTTTTGGTATATTTTAATCCTCAAACCCACCGTCGCTCCTTTCGGACTAACGTCTGCCTTTCTACATAAATTTAATTTTATTTTATACAAAGAATAAAGTTTTTCTTCCTCATTAGATTAAGAGAAATTACCCAGATTCAACTGCAACTACTCGTCCCCATTTTTCCATTTTGCTTACTACAGAAAATCTCTTTGTTGCTGCTGACAAGCTGTTGATAAATTTACGAGAGAGACCGAAATTTTGAAATATATTAAAAATGCATATATAAAGAATTAGTTGGAGTACCACTACAAGCCATTATGTGCACTATGCAATGCATATAACACGAACAACAATGCATGAAATACTTTGCATTCATATTCGTTGAAAAGTTTATTGTATTGAAAAAAGAGGAAATAAAGTTGGTATGAGTACGAATATTAACAGCAACATTAAAGCAACGATAAAGAAATTCGCAGCAGTGCAACGCAAGAGCAGTTGCAAAACTCGAAAAATGCCAAGAGCATTTTTTATTTGGGAATAACTAATAGTTCTGTAAACAAGTTGTATACAATTTTGTTAAAGTGCAGAAGGCGTCCTTACATTTATTGTGGTTCTAAGTAAAGTGCTCGTAGTAGTGTGGTCGATATTTCTTGTATTAAAATTAATTCTTTTGAAACGAAATCTAATACACCTCTCTTCGAATAATGCAACTACATACGTGCTGGCATTGTACAGTGTAACTGAAAATAATTTATACTATACATTTAAATATAATCAATATCATTTTATCCATTAGTGCTTAATGTTCCCATTTTAGACCTTGCATGAATAACTTAATATTTGGAAAAGCAACAGCACCCGATAACGAATTAACAATACTCACTCTACTATGAATATAATCAGCTGTTCTTGATCATCTCCAATGATCATATGATCAAAACCACAGTGCTTACGAGCTCGGGCAGTGTAACTTTGTCCGCAGTAAACTGTCGTCCCTGTTTCTTTATGTCTGCGAGTCATTTCATATAATGCTGAACATCTCCACTGGGGTTCGCGCTGGATTGCCCCAAAGAGAAGGCAATTATTTAAAGCACGTATTGATGTATCAAGGAACCTTGGCTATCCACCCCCAGAAATACCCACATCCTTTCCCGTAACAAGAAGAATCCAGTATAACCTAATAATTCAGTTATTTCGTCCTCTTAGAGTACTAAGAATACCCCGGAAGACTTACATTACTCAAGACAAACTGGCTCAAACATAAGATGTATATTACAAGCCATGTTGAACTTAATCCAAGCATTAGGAGTGAAGTAGACATTGAAGAGTCTTAGCGGGCTCCCAGGTCTTTATTCCTGTGAAAGTACATTCGATGCCATTATGTATGGAACTCGATTTCTTTTGCATGGGCACCACGGGCACGCTTGCAGAAGTCCAGACGCTGAACCCAATTTTCGACGGTTTTCAAGCATAAATCGGCCGATACTGCTGCAATTTCACGTTCGACATTCATCAATCGTCGCTGGCTTTTTGGCATAGACCATAGACTTGACGTCGCCCAACTGGAAATAGTCTAACGGCGTCAAATCACACGACCGAGGCGGCCAATCGACTAGGCCATTTCGTGAGATAACACGTTTACCAAACTTGGTTTTCAATAAATCGATTGTGACATTCGCTGTGTGGCTTGTGACGCCGTTCTGTTGGAACCACATATTATCTAAGTCCTTATCATCCAATTCGGGCCAAAAATATTCGGTTATCATTGAGCGGTAGCGATTCCCATTCACAGTAACGTCCCGGTCTTGATCATCACGGAAGAAGTACGGCCCATTGACGCTGACGGCCCATAAATGGATTCAAATTTTTCCAGTAGACGCTCAATTGTTGATCTGACAGGACGATTACGACGACCATAAATCGGACGAAGCGTCCTTACAGTTGAGGCCATTGGCTCCAAATTTCAGTAGTAAATTTTAATAATTTCGACTCGTTGTTGGATCGTTTATCTTTCCATGATCAAATGGCAAACCTGCTTTTCAGCCCTCTCCCCAATTGAAATCAGGAAATCCAAAGCAAACCCATCAAATTGCAAATAGTCAAATAGAACGTCATGTTGCCGAGAAGCGATGTATACGCAAACAATGGTAGAACCACAGGTCACCTGTTGCGGCTAACAATCGCAAAACGCGAACTTCGCAGAGCCCTTATGACTAAAGAACTGCTCGTTCATGCCAAATACATAAAAAGCTTGTCACCTACCAAAGCGCAAAGTGTTATCTCTGAATATTAAAAACCTGTATAGAGCCACTAACGAAAGTCGGCACACTTTTAGGATCAAAATCGGGCCCGTAGCGGTGAAGAATATGCTAACGTTTTGGCACTTCATCCAAAAAACTTTTGTCATCAAACGGATATGTTTTGCCTTTACTCCCTACTACCTCCCAAGCTGAATCAACAAAATGCATCCACTTGAGATTATGAAAGGTCAAAAAGGGTGCTAAGGGTGAAAAAAAACATTGATCCTCAAGAAGAACATAATGCCTTCGCATCTATTTGGATTCCGGACACATCACGGGGCTATAGAGCATCGCAGCCGGAGTTATACAAAGAGGCGTTCTTGGACAATTCCTATATATTATCCACACAACAGACATTCCGACAGATCCCTGTGTCACATTATCAACCTTAGCAGGTCTCGTTGCCCACACAATGTATCCAGATTTCTAGTTCTCTATTTACTGCTTGTAAGAGTGGTTGGCCAACTGGCGCATAAAGGGCATTGAGTATTGGGCCCGACTTAAGCGTGGCACTAAAGGTGGAGTCTTTCTTTTCCATGGTGGCGCGGCATTCCTCATCATACGAGTCGTTTTTTCGGGCTCGCTGAAAACCAATGCCCCCTTCAGCGGCGGTACGTAATTAGCGAGAAATGTGATCTCATTGCGTAAATATGATTTCCGCTTCTAGAACATTGCTCTCAGTGAGCTAGAGTGCAAGTCGAGTGGCGAAACGGTCGGTTATCTGTTATAATTGCAGCTTTTGGACGTCAAGCTTTCCTCGTGTCACTGAGCGCGCGCTTTGTGCTGCACAGAGGTACGTGCGAATCGTGGCTATGACAAGACAATGATCTGAGTCAATGTTAGCTCCCCGAGTAGTGTGCACGTCTAAAACACTGGAAGCATACCTTCCGTCTATCACAACATGATCAATTTGATTTCGTGTTTTTCCATCAGTAGACACCCATATAGCTTGATATATATTTTTATGTTTGAGCCTGAAACTCCATACTACCATGCTTCGGGCCCCCGCGAAGTTGATAAGCCCCTTAAACCGAAAACACTTAATAAGCTTTTGAAATAGACTTTATAATCGATTATCTCAAATATGCACGATAAACAAAAAGTGAGTTTGACTAATCTCACCTTCAGAAAAAGTACAACTTTTAGTCATTTCTCTCTTGGCATTGAGAGAACAATTTTGGGTTCAGCTTTCCATGATTTTAACCTGGAACTTGGTGTCGATCATGGCGTTCTTGCTTAGTTTTCCATATCAATAATGAATATGCTTAGTTTAGTGCTTCTATTTGCACTTATTCTTAAAAATATTTGTGCAGGGGCAGTGTCTTGGAAGATGTTGCTATTTGCGAGCTATGTTTGTTTACAGCTGACTCAACGCTGCAGGGAAACCGTTGCTACCGCATTTCCGCTATGGCACTGATACCAACTTGTCTCCGTTTGTGACATTTGTTGCATGTTCATATACAAATATTTTATGTACTATGTAGCACTTACAATTGTGTAAAATTCACTGAATCTTCTGCAACCGCTTTTGCTTCTGCTACAGCAGAACATTCCTGCATTTGGTGTCCCAATAGTTTTGGTTGTCGTGTTAAATCTGAAGTCAGTCAAGCGGTCAATTGTTCACATTGTCTGTTTATGTTGTTATGTGTCAAATTCACAGGCATAACAGTAACACTTATGTACAAGTATGTACATATTTAGTGTTTGGTTTGGCCTCTTGTTGTTACTGTTGCGCGTTGAATGGCAGCTTTAGGGAACCGTCTAGCAGCGGTTGACTGCTGCCATTTCAGGAGTTGGGTTGCAAGCATATGAAATCTTACCCATGTTTGCAAAGATGCTGAGCTAAACAAGTAAAGATAGTGCTTATTTGGCCCTGGATATAAAAAAATATAATTTTAATGAAAATTCAATTTTAAAATACTATTCACTGTTCAATAAGAATACAATAAAATATGCCACGTACGAGTATGATAAAAGAAATTAACGAGTAATAAGTGCTAGTACATAATAATAAGTTCCACCCCGTGGTCGTATGTCATATTTTATCGTAATTGTACTTTTCGCAATCAGTCGCAGTTTGGAGTTTCATAGTAGCAAATATTTTTTACCATGAATGAAATCCTAGGTGGCTCAATCGCCTTCCAAGGAATGTGACAACCAGTCACAGTGGCATGGAATCTATACCTCATAGGTCACGTCTAAACAAATTCAAAATAAAACTAGTTTGAGTTCAAACATACAGTCATCATGCGAATTACTAAATCAACTCAACTCGTCGCACTATTTTTTTATAGAATTTTTTGTTGGTAATTTCCACTTCATGTAATATATAAAAATATTCCAATTGATGATGATGATGAAGCTTTCGTCGACTTGCAAAAAGCAGTATTCACATTGAAGAATGGCTAAAGTTAAATTAGCAATAATTAACTTTGCTAAAAAATGGAAAATTGTATGGCATTTGATTTTGCTCAGAAATTAATTTCTATTTATTGTACCTGCAAATCAATCATATTTAATATATAAATACATGGTGAATATGTCTAAAATGATGAATAAAAAAATTCATTATAACTTTATATTTAAATACAAATTAACTAAATTTTGCGTTTAAGTTTCACTTTACAAATTCACACTTCTAGACAGCTAAACGAACTCCAAGTTCTAAACATAGGTAGGGAAAGGTTATAAGAAAGAGATATGGAGACGTTTGGCAACATGGAGATGCAGAGCATACAACTTCCACTAGCTCGGCTCCCAATAAATGACTTTATCGGAGTTACCAAATTTGAGAGGATTGAACTACGGAGAACAGCGAAATGAACGTCTAGCTGTTAAACTTCATTGGAACACAGACGGCACAAAGACCCCGGAAGGTATAGCGGCCGTTGTCTGCAGAAAATAACTATCACGGTTAGTACATCGGCATTCAAAGTAGCAGCTAAGTAGCACACAACTTATCTTCATATGAGATGAAATCCTTACCATTGCTTCAGTGTATGAGGAGAGGCTCAACTACATATGTAGTCCCACTAAACGATGCCCAACAGTAAATTTAAAAAATCTACTACAAACCGCAAAGGCCCTGTGCTGGTAATTTTTGAGTAATCGCCAAATCATTGATTTGTCGTTCTGACTAAAAACTGTGCTTTGATTACACATAACGAATAGAGTGGAGGGAAAGTAAGATGGTACTGGATCGAGAAAGTAGTTCTTCGATTATATTTTACCACGTGGCGAATCAGTTCAGTTTTACACTAGTCATTAATTCTATGGACTATTTTAATTTATATCAAACAATAATTTTAAATGAATCGCGGAAGGCAAGAATTTAAATGAGGATTTTACCAACTTTTACCGCTGTATAAGAAAAGCAAAGTGGCTTTAGTCCGACTTCAATAATTATAAATAATATGCTGACTAAATTTAAATGAAAGGTGTAAACGAAATTGATTTCCTAAAATACCACTGTGTGGGTGCGGTTATTAACCGATTTCGATACCAGCCTACTTTAAGTACCAAATTTCGTTGAGATTTCTTAGTATTTACTCGAGGATGCACAGACCGACATACTGACGAACGAATAAGAAAATTTCACAGAAAATTGCATATCTTCTAAATAAAAAGTTTTAGCTAAAAGATGAACCCAGTTGATTTGTGTCAGTAAACACGAATGCACAATTGTATTTCAGCATAACAGACTGTATTTCGTAGAATTTTTCTACCAAACAATCCTAGGGCCATCTCATCCGATGTTGATAGCACGGGAATGATGAGAGATTTAAAGTGGTGAGTGGTTTTGCTTCGTCTCGAGAGGACTTTACTTCACAGGTTTGTACTTAGCCCAAAGTAGCCTTTGTTACTACACTCTCACTCTGTCTGAAACCTCATTTGGTATCGGAGAGGTCCTTCCCAATTTTGACAGAGCTGGTGGTTATGCTCAGCGTCATTTTCGGTAGCCATTTTAGTTTTGCAGGTATACTAAATTCAGACATCTCGGCATGTAAGCAACTTCTTCTCGTGCTGTCAAAAGCTGATATAAAGTCGACAATGTGATAAAGTGTGTCGATCCTCTTCTCACGGCTATTTTCCTTTATTTCGCTTATCGTAAATATGCGGTCGGTATTATATTTACCCGGTCTAAAGCCGCAAAAACTAAATTACCGAAAAATTTTAAACAATTTTTTCAGCAAAACAAAAAAAAAGGGTTTTCATAATTTTGAACTAATCGCGAGACATTTGAGTTTCAGGCAAATATCCATGACCTTCGCGGGCCAGGGCTGCCAGATGGGCTTAGCAAACAAGGGTTGGTACTTATTTTCTTATAAGGGGGAGACTGTCATAACTTATGTTTGGTGTTCTTTAGGCAAAACTTTTGACATATTTCAATTTGATGACAATGCAACATATATTTAAAGTAAGGAAAACCAAGCTTTGGATGAAAAGATATGAGAACATAAGCAAATTTTTAACACTGTGAAAATAAACGCACAGCGACTTTGTACGAAAATCAGTAGACCGTCCCGGAAAGAGCAAAATCTGTACGTTGACCACTAAAGATTCGTAAATTTGGCATGAAAACTCAGTACATCTACCAAAGTTGTCGCGTATTGGTCAATTTGTAATGGAAAATGCCACAACAAAACTCTTAGACGAGTGGAGAGTGGCGGCAGACTTGCATTTACTATATGTGACGATCGTGTAAGTGTTGCCGAGAGAAAACGAGCGAAAAGCAAAAAGTGATTCGCCACCAAGGCGAATTCATACAAGGTGATAGCATCCCATGAGCTGAATGCTTGTTCTTCTTTCCAAACTCGCAGGGTTGTTTTGTTTACACAAACAAAATATATGAGCAAACTGGGCGAATTCGGTTTCTGACATTTCACTCGCAAAGTTACACTAACAAAATTACACAAACAAAATACACAGCGGATTCGTTTTATTTATCTTGCTATCACCTTCTATAGATCCACCTTGTTCGCCACTATAATCGTTCACTGACTTCAACGTCAACCACTTGGCATACTGTAAAAACTGTAAACTTGGTTTGTACTACTAACAAAACGGTGTGTAGTATTTATTAATGACACTAAAATGAAAAGGTTTGGCACTACTCAGGACTGATCGAATTATTGAGATCTTATCACATGATGATGATAACTGATAGCCGAAAAATGGCAACAACAAATCTTGTCCAGATTTAACTATGTTTAATCGCTTAAACGAGAGTTTAAGCTTGGCAATAAAATTTTTGGTAGTGTGAAACTGGCATTCACTTAAATAAGTCAGTATATTCAGTAATTGTGCTGTTAAAAAGTACTTGATATATGTACATATGTGGGACCAAATCTATTGTAGTTATTGTATAAAAAGTAAAAAGATTATTAACTAGCTAGAAAATAAAACTCTGATGAAGTGTTGCACATTCATAGTGGAAGACTTTTCTCCAAAAAGTGGAAACAACGCGTCTCTGAGTCAGTTTCAATTTTGTAAATTATAAATATGTATCTAAAAAAAAAACTAGAAAAACTAACAATTGGTTTATTTCACAAAGCTATTTTTGTTTTAATGAATATGATTTGCGTGAAATACTTTCCATTCACGCTTATGCCATTTACATTTTTTTTGCCTAAGTACCATTAAGAGCTCTTTAAATTTTTTCGCCTAATAACGCCAGCGTTTTTAATCGACACTATCTGGAAAATTGCCAAATATTATTAACCCAATGAGATTGTTCATTTGTGCCAACATTCAACGAAATCACTCAATGGGTCAGTGAGCTCATCAATCAGTCGTAAAATAAATCTATCAATCATAGTGGTGGATGAGAAATAATAATTTTGAAATGTTTACAAATCTTGGAAAGCACAATAAATAAAATAAATGCCCAGCGGCATTGCCGAGTGATATAAAAAGCTATTTTAAATTTATTGCCATAAATTGTGCCCACACATTGTCTTACGCATATATGTATGTGTGTATGTACGTACGTGTATGTACAATACCCTGTGGAACATGAAATTAATTTTAAAATAATTTATAAATGACATTTTATGTTCAATAACTACTAATTGTTAATCTGTACAACAAATTGAATTATTTAAAATAGCGATAACATAGACAGCAGTCAGTTACCACATATTACATTAGGTATCAATCGCTTTATTTGTAATTTAAATTAAGTAGCCTAAAAAGATATCCATTTCAAATTAGTACTACAAATGAGAATAGAAAAATGAAAAAGGGCTTGCGCTGCATTTGCATTAAATTAGTTCGAAAGTAGCTAGTTAACACAAAATTACTTGTATACGCAATCGCACTGGTAACTTTTTTCACCTAACGGTGACCAACATAGCGGTGTTTTATGAAAATCGAAACCATGCTATATCTCAGTAACCAGTGAAGCTATTTCACACAAATTTGATACATAAGTTACAAAAATAAAAAATAAAAACAACGCTATATTTAAGTCAATAATAAAGACAATTCGCTTAAATTTAAATAGCATGAATGATGGGGTTGCACTAACAAATGAAATATGAAATCGAAAAAAATGTTAAATATGCGTGGCACTGCCCAATTTAGGGCAAGTATGGATATCTCCGAAACTATGTCGCTTAAGTCCATACAATTTGGTAGACATTTGATTTGGATAAGCAAAATCCCAAAAATTGTACAAATCGGACCAAATCTACGTCCATCGCTCATATAACGGTATTTTAAAAAAAAAAATTTATAATAGGCGTGTCACCACCCACTTTCGAACAACCAGATATCTCAAAACCTATGCCATCAAACTCCACCCAATTCGGCGTACACATTGCATTTCAAGTCAATAGGAAAAATTTCGAAAATTGGAAAAATTGCAAAAATCATACTAAAACCAAGTCCCACCTCTTACATAACGGTAAAAAACAAAAACTCAAAAAATTCGCTCAAATTCGATAAACAAGATTGGTTTTGAGAAAGAAATACATGTAATCGTAAATGTTAGGAATAGCCATGGTATCGCCCACCTTAAAGCAAATTGGTATATCTCCGAAACTTCTTTGTCAAATTTTATCACATCACGTACATTTTGCATTTTTAGACAGAAATCACAATTTCGAAAATTATAGAAATCAGACTAAAGCCACGCTCAGCTCTCATATAACATATCAAAATATTCAATATTTTACTAAATCATGTCGCGAATTCTTTCAAATTTGGTATAAAGAATTTATTTGGGGAGAGAAGTAATTAAATGTATACTAATTTCCGTTTTTTATCCAAATCAATATACGTCGTTTAAGGTTTCAAAATGATGTTATACGAGCATACCCGTCTCGCTTTGATGCGCCAATTAAGAATTTTTTTTTTATTAATATTAAGCAGTGCGATTGAGATTATATACTATACCTTGATCTAAAGAAAATATATATGTATTGAACATCAGATGGAATATGGTGAATATTATTATTGTCTTGAATGGGAGCGTGATTCCGTTTTTTTCCTCAAACACTTAATATATAGCCTGATATATAGGATCTATATGACAAAACTCACATTGATTTTTATATACGAGGAAACCTTTTTTGATTGCATACAACAAGTAAGGGATATTTCAAATAGAAATTGTGCTGGGTATTTAAAGTTCGGTTGCTCTCTCGAACTTAAACTCTTTGAAATTTGTTTCGCTATGTTTTTTGCAGTTACTGACTTATTTTTTTCCGACAGGGCACAATCATACATTTTCTTATATTTGGTAGTAGTAGCGTGAATTTTGGTCAAATATCCAAGCAAACAAAAGACATTACATAATAAAACCAGATATACAGCGTATGCCAAGAGATCTGGTTTTAGGCAGGGACAGAAAAAATATTTATTTAAATTGTGTCATTCCTCATGAAATGCGACTTTTGGCTTTTTGAATCAATAATATTTGCACCACACGGACATTTGACGTAGTCGCATGCATCATATTTGCTAGTAAAGACGGCTATAAATATTCGTGAAATGTCAACTCTAATAGAAACGATTTATTTATTTTCACACATACATAGTTACTTAAACTTATATATATATATATATATATATATATAAATTAAATTACTGCTAATTGTAGGACCAACTTATGAAGCATTTCTGTGAAGAATTTCGTCAGTTTCATAATATATTTTTAAGTTGAACTTAAGGCTAGTACAAAATTTTTCGTTTCACCAACGACGTTTGAGCAAAACTTAAGTTCAGCATTAGGGTCGCAACGATTGGGCATTTCAACTGTTCCTATCTTTGCTGACAGCTGATAGGAGCAAATGTACTTGTGAATTTTAAAATAACTCAAGTTCTGCTTAAGATTAGTTGGTGAAACTAAAGCGCAGAGTATGGAGGATGGAAATTATATTTCGGGCATTTTCTCATAATCCGGTAAGACGAGTTTTAGGGAATCGGTCACCAAATTGCCAAAAAGCCTTCGCCAAGTAGAAGGAGCCTACGGCTCATTATTAGCAATCACTTTAATGTGAGTTCCAGTTGAATATTTTATCTTAAGTTATCCTCAGATATTTCTCCTCCTTCAAGAGCTCAATTTCCACATCGGACTGGTCAAATGAACTTAACTTCTTTTGGTGAAGGGGAAGATAGTGCACTTTGATGGATTTATCATCTATGACTAAACTATTTCCATAAACCTAAGCGTTAAATCTTTTACCAGCTTGAAGTTCCAGCTGTTCCAGCTGTTCCAACCGTTAGCGCCTTCAGTCGGAAACTTACTTACTTACTTAATTGGCGCTATAGCCGATTAAGAGATTTTGGTAGAGTTGAAAAAATTGCGCCAGTCACTTCTTCTTCCTGCTAACTGGCACCAATTCAAGGCTGGAGCAATTTCGTCCATTCGCACGACATGTCCCAGCCAACGTAGCCGCCATAAAGCTCACCATCGCAAAGACGTACATGTTCATAAATCTTACGGAGAATTTTTCTCTCGCACACTCCAAGGGTCGTCTCCTCCGATGCTGACAGTGCCCATGCTTCAGCGCCATACAATAGCACAAGCTTGATGAGGGACTTATAGTGTAGTTTTGGGTCGTCGATAGAGGGTTTGACCACGCAATTGCCTCCTCAGCCCAAAGTAGCACTTGTTGGCAAGAGAGATGCTACGTTGGGTTTCAATCGTCTGGGTTCCCAGATAAGCAAAGTCCTCCACTTTTTCGAAATCGTAATTATCACCAGTGATCCATGGGCCAAGACCCGAGTGCACTGCTTGTTTATTTGATGACAGGGGGTACTTGGGTTTTGCCCTCGTTCATCTCTAGACCCATACGTTTCGCCTCTTTATCAAATTTGGAAAAGGCAGAAGTAACGGCACGATTGTTAGGGCCGATGATATCGTTAGTCGGAAAACTTTAGTAAATATAGACAGAGCTATCTCAACCAAGTACACACATAGCCCTGGACCGAAGGAACTTTTGGATTGCTAATGGGCTAAATCGGGCAGTAACTACGACGTTACACGATGTTTTGTGAAAATCGATATACCATGATATTTCATTAGCTATTGAGACAATTTGCTCAAATTTAAAACATTGGATTAGGTACGGGAAAGCAATACGCGTAAGCATTTTGGTTTTTGGAAAATGGGTATGTCCTCGCGCACTTTATGAGAAAGTTACATCTCCGAAACTACTTTACCAAACTTCACTAAATTTGTACACATATTGCATTCTAAGTCAGTAAAGAAAGATTTAAAGAATTTTAAAGTCGAAAAAGACCACACCTGTCGCTCATATAACGGTAATTTACAAAAATTAAAAAGAAAACGGAATTTAAGTCAGCATTTAAGACTATTCGCTAAAATTTAATATGAAGGAATGGATGTACTAGTAAATATTCCTAAACCGTTAAAAATCATGCAAAAACCATGCTCACCTCTCATATAACGGTAAAATAAAAAAATTGTAAAATCTGATATTTATAATTGAATCAAAAAACGTCGTTTGATTTTTCAAAGGGATGCTTTTTTTTTAGATATTGAACAATGCTTTTCGGCTTAAAATATTCTATATACTTTATTCTAATGTATACATCGAATTTCATATATCGACTTCATATTGCTGCAAAGGTATAGTGACTGGTAATTTCGTCTTAATTGGCGGCAGGAGTTCAACTTTTTCTCAATAATTAATATATAGTCCGATATCTAGGATCTATATGACATTTTTAAATCTTCTTCTATGTTAGCATTTGTCGGACACAATAGTACAGAATTAATTCAAGTCCCTACACAACCAAACTTCTTTATATGTCACTTAATCCTTCTAAACCAGAATATGTATCTTTCATTTGAAGATCTTATCATGCCTGCCATAATGTTCGAATTGAATGAATCCAAAAAACTCTCATTTGGTGTGCTCTATGTAAGTATTTTTCATTTTGATGACCCTGTCTCCGCATAATGCTCTAGATACCTTCTTGTTAAATTAAAATCCCTTGGATATAGTAGATCCATTTTTACCTCATATTTCTTGTACGGTATTATTTGCGGAGTTGTGGATTGTCCTTCATATCTTGAATGGATTTATTTTACTATTCCAGTTAAATCGCTCCGATACCATTTAGTAAGCGTTAAATAAGATATGCTTTTAATGTACACAGGATTTAAATATAACATCCCTCTCTATATCACCGTTAAATTATATGATTATTATTAATTTAGATCACTTTTGTCAAAATATCTACATTAGAATGTAAGACAATTCGTTTTTTTTTTTTTGACTAATCTCTACTCAAATTAATAAATAAATAAATAAATAAATACTGTTCATCATATGCCTCTAAAAGTTGTGGTGTTAAAAGGACAGTTTGATCTACACAATATGCGTATATATGCAAATATTATTCATATGCACCGAATAGTTGCAGATTTGAGATAAATTCTATTTTTCGCAATGTAAACATGAAAAGCATAAACTTTTTTGATTGCATGAAAAACGTAAAGGACTTAGACTCTTCCTTACTTTTTTTTTTTAAGCAAACCACTCAGTAAATATTTGAAAATTACAAATAAAATATTGCTCAAGAATGCTGATACGGAATTGAATTGATTACACAAGGCAAGGACCCGGAAATTATTGGGATTACACCACCATAAGTTATTGAAGTGTTTGTGGTTGCACGTACGCCTTTTTAAGTTACCCATGCTAATGAATCTGTGTGTGTATGCAAACGTAATTAATATGCAAAGGATGGCATTCAATAATTTGTAAGAGTCTCATAAATGCAATGTTATCATAATAAAAACGTCACAAAGGCAACTCAAGCAAAGCAAACAACACTCTTGAATTACAGCAAAAAGCAAAAAGTAACGGTGCACACTGCCATAACTACAGATATACATATATGTAGTCGTGCATGTGTAATTAAATTTCTGGCACTCCATTCTTTGCTTACCAGCCATATGGGTTCAATATAGCAAACGGGGATAAGAGTATAAGAGACTGAACTTGAACATACGGTCTCGGATATTTTCACATGATTTTCTGTAATGCCAAAGCTATCAGTGATAACCCTGCAAAACACGTTGAACCAAGTGGCCCATTATTACTTAATTGTTCTGACTACAATTGTGGTCCTACGTAATGCAGTAGCGAACAAACTTCAGTCATCAACCTATCTTACTGTTACACGCAATTATCTTACTCAACTTTTTAAGATAATGGTGGAGGCCTAGCGTTCATCACACACAACCTATAACAGTACCGTCTTATCGAATAAGACATCATCCGCAGGAATGCCACACTTGAATGTCAGAATGTCGAGCTCGAAGTATTTAATTTTTATATAACACCTGTCACCTGCTGCCCGGCTGGGTGGGCTTCTAAGAGTTGAAACCCGTACGGTATTAGACGGCTTTATCACGCATTACAATCCCTAGCATTCAAGCCTGCCTGAAATGCTGCGCAAAGAAAGATAACGGCGACCTTTGCTATCGCTTGCATCTGATCACCTACCCTTAGTTATCTCGATTGACAGACCTGCCAGTAAAGAAGGGGGAAGTAAAGAAAGTCATTGGGAAGGTGAAAGCCTCCAAGACCATTGAACCTGGCGGATTAAGCATGCTGCTGTCAAAAAATTTGGGAGTGGCTTACTTTACCAGTGATTTCAACCTCTCCATCTCCTCAACCATCATTCCTGACGTGTGGCAGGTAGGCAAGCGTCCCTGTGAGAGAGTCGTCATATTAGCGTTAAATTTGTCAACGCTACTAAAGGGTGGTTAAATTTTAAGTGCCGATGTTGAATGTGAACAACACCTAAACGTCAAGTTTTTTTCTGCATTTCATTTGCCATTGCTCAATTTCAGACTAACTCAATTTGAACATGGAAAGATACACAATCGAGCAACGTGTTAAAGTTATTCAGGCTTATTATGAAAATGGGCGTTCAAATCGAATTGCATATCGTGCACTTCGAAGAAAATCATCTTCAGTGATGAGGCACATTTTCACCTCAGTGATAATCCAAGAGTGATTGTCGAAAAACCAATGCACCCACTAAGAGTGACTGTTTGGTGCGGTTTATGGGCTGGCGGCATCATCGGACCGTATTTTTTCCGAAATGAGGCCGGTCAGGCAGTTACTGTGAATGGTGTTCGCTATCGTGAGATGATAACGAACTTTTTATGGCCCGAATTGGAACATATGGATTTGGACGATATGTGGTTCCAACAGGATGGTGCCACTTGCCACACAGCCAACGAAACAATGGCTCTTTTGCTTGACAAATTCAATGGCCGTGTTATCTCACGTGGTGGCGATGTCAATTGGCCACTAAGATCATGTGATTTGACACCGTTGGACTACTTTCTTTGGGGTTATTTGAAAGAAAAGGTGTACATCGATAAGCCAGCAACAATTCAGGAGCTAAAGGATGAGATAATTCGGCACATTAACGGCATAGAACCTCAATTATGGCTCAGCGTCATCGAAAATTTGAACCATCGAATGGAGGTGTGCCGCCGAGGTCGCGGCGGACATTTGGCCGATATTTTGTTCCATACATAATTGAACCACACCATATCATCATAATAAAAAGAAATTACAATAATTTCCAAAATAAGTTTTGTTTTATTCAAAATCCACATCGGCCCTTAAAATTTAACCACCCTTTAGCTAACGTGGAGACAATATCTATCGTACAGTAGCTAAAAAGGGGGACTGCGAATTACCTACGTAGTCACCAGTCGTCAGTGTGCTTCTGAAATGCAAGAATTGAGAAGAGTTAAGCAGAGGAGCTCTCCGATGCTGTATATCTTTTACAACTCAAACTCCCTCAACCGCCCACAACCGAAATTATCGCTAAGTGACAGAGCCGCCACAAGGTTCTCAAATGCGGTTGGAAACATACAATTCGATTGGTCGGCTGGTTGTAAACTATGCTGCATCAATTTGAACGCCATGTACCAGTGGGGCACAGTGTATAGAACTACAGACCTGCACGAACGCCGCACTCTGAAGTGTAACATGATATCTTCTGACATCGGCTGGCGCACACCTTCACCAAGAGGCTTCAACGTTTTCTGTGAAGGAACATAGCATCTTGCTCAGCAAGCAGTTTCTCATTGGTTACAACCGTAAAGGACACCCAAACAGGAGCTTGCAAATGACGAGCCGCCTCCCAGGCGCGTCAGTGGGCACCTCCGTGAACTCGTGGGCGAGACTCAGTCGCGCACCAGTCAGCCACGGGATCCGAAGGCTTCACTGGCTCTGAACAGCATTCACTGAGAGTCAATCACCACCATCATGAACTCTCGCCCTGTGAGTGCTGTTATTGGAGTCAAACCACCACCAATTACAGACGAAGAGCTCAGCTGCTTCGAATGTCCCGCGTCATTCCTGCTCAATTAGGGTCTTGATACTATAGTAGACTCAACTTCTACTTATCCAGACTTGACCGCGACACGGCAAATGTATGCCCGGCATGTGGAGGATATCTGCACGATACTAATTACCTATTTACATGCCCAAATAAACCAACTTTTCTAATACATTTTTCATTACAGCCCAACCCTGTCGGAACAGCTTGTTTCTTAGGCCTCCCCTTAGATTACTTTGAAGGTAACGACCATGGGTAAGCTCTTCTAACATGGTGCAACCGCTACAACAACAAGAACTAATACGTGACAATGAAAGTTTAATGAATATGTCTTGATAGTCCTACCTATTGCAGCTAGACGGCGATGTACGAAATTTAGCTATATTTTATGGACAGTTGCCATCTGTTAAAAACTCATAGTAAATTAAATAAAAAAGTTAAAGCACATATTGCTATATAGTGACTGTTTTAGAAATATATAATAAATTCGTAGAATAGAAAATTTTAATTCAACTACAAAAGATAAATGAAGTGCTAAAATACTGGCATAAAGTGACTGAGGTTTAGAAAAATTTAGTCTCGGAAAAATTATTAGGGGTTCCTAACTGTTTGGAAACTAAATGCAAATAAGAATATTTTAAGTATACATACATACATGCAAATATTGTACCAATAGAACAAAATATTGCCACCTACTTTAAAAAGTAAATAAAATTTGATTGCTAAGTTAAAGGAAATATACGGCTCTGAATTTAAAGGAAGTAGGCATAAAAAAGAGTAATCATACAAATGAGACCTCTAAATGTTACCATCGTTGCATTAGGTTTAACTTGATTCAGATTTTTATCACTTAGTCTCTCTACCAATTTGTCGAATCGACGAACTTGAGCAGCTCCCGTGCTTTCACTTCTGCAATCGCGTATAGGCTTTTTAAAAATTCTCCTCTCAGGAATTCCTGTCGCCTCCTGTAAAGTGCGGGCCAATCACCAATTAGATAGTTTCTGGCTATTCTTCGTCATAGCAACTTCCTTAGGAGGCATTGGGCCCCTTTTCGTTTGCCGTGTCTCCCTGTAGGAGTATACCCTGCAAGTGCTAAGTATTATTCTCTCCTGCTTAGTGAGATTTTCTTATGTTCCTTGCGAGCTCGTCTGCCATCTCGTTATCTGATATGCTACAGTGTCCTGGAACTCCAGGGGAAAACCGAATTAAGGTTTTTGTTTTTCGTTTTGAGTAGAAATATAAGTTTATAGAATTTTGTTGTTTTACTATGAAAGAATGCAGCGTAATGCTTCGATTTTAATAGCCTTATGTACCCCATGCGATTGTTTTGTGGGACAGTTTTGTGTTGCTCTCATTAAATGCAAAGCTGGAGATATTTCGCAGTCTTACCCTAGCGCATTTTCTGTAAGAATAAAAACGGCAACCTGATGACCGATATCCAGAGTATACTCAAACTGTGGAGGCAGCACTTTTTACCGTTATCTGACCTGGACGAAGCTCGAATGTCAATAGCGCGGCAAAAAAACAATAAGGCCTCTGGTGCTGACAGACTGCCAGCAGAGCTATTTAAATGCGGCGGCAAGGGGTTGGTAAAATGCATGCACCAGCTCATTTGTCGGACAAACGAATCCCTGCTAAATAATTTAAGTGTACTCTACCCACTCTACAAAAAGGACGATCCTGTAACATGCGCCAACTATCGCGGGATTAGTATTCTTAGCATAGCATATAAGGTTCTGTCGAGCGTATTGGTTGAACAACTGAAGCCCGACTGAAGCCAACAGTGAGCCCAACGAACCGATTGGACCTTATCAGTGCGGTTTCAGACCTGGCAAACCTACCATCGACCAAATGTTCAGTATACACCAAATCTTAGAAAAGGCCCGAGAAATAAGGATAGACACGCAACATCTCACATCATAAGAGCGAGCAACTTCTCGCGTCTCGGCTTCAGCATCACTGTTTTCAATTACAATTTCGACAAAGTAAACGAAGTATAGCGAACTAAACTGCAGCGGCTTCGTTGGCTGGGACATGTCGTGCGAATGGACGAAAATGCCCCAACCCTGAAAATATTCAACGCGGTACTAGTTGGTGCTAGTAGAGAAAGCGGACGGTCTGCTCTGCCTTGGAAAGACCAAGACTTGGCCAAAATCTCTTAAGAGGTTATAGCGCCAATTGAGTAAGAAAGTAATCTGTAAGGCAAAGCAAACAGACCAAATTTGTTCCATATATTTCGATTAGTTTTGGAGCACTCTTTGACTCTTACAAAATGAGTTTTGCATGCGTGCATTGACTAGTCGCGATTAGTGCAGGGAAAGCAATTTTGCAAATAAATCTCTATCAAATAAAAGTATAATGTTTTGCTTATGACTGAATGCAGGTACGAGTGCGTGTGCATTTCAATTGGATTCTTTTTTTACTTACGTTTTTTTATACGGGGGTAATGAGCCACGCGCTTTGCATTCGTCGTTGGAATCCTTTCAGCTGTATTCGAATGTCGTGCAGCTTTTGCATTCCTCCCTTTCCATCTAACGTCTGACTTATAGTGGGGTCTATCCTAGCTACTTACTTGTTAGTTGGGCTGCCGGTGCGTATTCTTGGCATTCAATGCCACTCATAGCGAAAATGTCATGTTAAATGTTGCATGTACGATTATCAAGTTAAAATGCAAAGCATTTATGTAATTAAGAGTGGTCTACTTTTACAACATCAACATCAACATACATGTTGTTTTTGTATACTGCGAGATTTTTTATGATTTTATTTTTATTTTTGTTTTTCAGTAAAGGTACTTGATGTTTATTATTTGCACTGTAAAATTACAGTAATGCTTTATGCAATAAATAATTTCCTCCGTCAATGTTGTTGGTTTTTTTTTTTATAACATATCTGCTTTATTTTAATAAACACTTTTGTGCTTGCCATGCATTGGATTATCGCATTAACGTAGCGGTGGCGGTTTGCGTACAGACATACTATATTATTTGCGTTTTTTTTTTCAAACTAAAAGTATTATATTGTAAATGTTGCGCATACGCCATGTCGTACTGGCTGATGTGACTAAGTGCATTTTAATTTGCGTCATAATGGTGAAAAGATAAGCAGCGGAAAAGGGTGGTAAGAAAAAAATAAGCTCAGTATATATGAAAGGATGAAATGTTAAAATTAAGTTATGAGCGATAAAGATGAAAGGCAAAAACAATTGCTTGTGTTCGGTGTGAAATTGAAAGTGCCGTTAAATGTGTTATTTGTATTTTTTGTTTGTTTTGTTTTTTCTCATTTGCTTTTATCATTTTATTCTACTGATTCTTAATTACTTTCTGCTGGCTCTTCAACCCGTGCTGGTCGAGTATTTGTTGTGTTCTTTTAAACTCTCGTTCTTTCTTCAATAACAACAGCATAAAATTATACCGCGGCTGTTGCGTGACAAGAATGACAAGTTTTATAATTATTTCGGGATTTTTTCAATTATTTTTTTTCAATAACGTTGAAAGTGCTGTATTTTAGAATGTGTTTTAGTAATTTTTCCTAAATTTTTGCTACACACAAATCAGTTCAGCGTATTAAGAAAAATATTTTCTTTATTTTTGTTATCATGTGAAATTCGACATTGATATCTCAACAGCTCGTATCATCTATTCCAACTTATCATTTATTACCCTACTAGAAACAGGCCACGTATTTGAACCACTACTGGTATTTGAATCTTGATATCTCCATTTCAAATATTTTAAACATACATATTCTCTAACTCAATAACTATGCTCATGAAATATCAGTTTTTGCTGAGTTTGGGTTTCAGTTAGTATGAACGAATTATTTTCAAAGAAGTATTGCCGTGAATCACTACGTATTGACCTTCAGTCACTGGAATAGAGTTCGATAGTGTGAAAGGCGCGAAATCAATTTCACATGCATAGATCCGTTGTAAGCAATTCAAAAACAATCCTTACTTTCCCGCTCAAGAGATTTTCGCTGATATTCTCGGTATAATTTTCCCCATTAATCGTCTGGGCCTAACAAATCTTCCTACTCTTTTCAGGCGCAGACAAATTGCAAGTGCATTTCTAATTGCCGAAGCTAAATTTATTGCCATTTCTCGAGTCTCTAGACACTTTAAACCCCTAACTACATTTAAAACTTTTTAATGCGAATTTCGAATTAAATTAACCTTTTCGATGTTTGCGTCAAGATTTCAACTATTTTTTCAGCACATTTAATATTTCAGATTCATCATATTAAGCGTACGAATTTTTTTCTATAGCTCAGCAGTTTTAGATCTCGACGCATAGCAAACTCTTGCCTTTCGACAACTAAACACGAAACATGAGGCAAAGTGGTGAAAAGCAACATGAGTTTAAATGCCGACTGTGGTCCATTGACTACGCATTTGCCCAACAAGTTGTAGGTTGTGGGTCCGCAGGCCGGTGGAGTCATGAACAAAATCTGATGAGGAGATGTAAATAGCCATAATTTATACCAATCCTGACTGTTGGTATAATTTTCCTATATACTTTCCTTATACTGGCCTTGAGCTCAAAACAATATACATATGAATATTTTGTTTTTTCGGCAACACTAGTTTCGGGCGAAAAGGCACTTCCCATTATCGCCGGATTTTTTCATTTAACTGCGAGAGATGAAGAAACAGATTCAAAATGTAAGTAATGATTTGACTTATTAACTTACTATGCAAAGCAAAGGAATTTGCTTTTATACTAGGAGTAAAATGATAAACAAGAACCAGCGCGATATCCTTTTAATTAGAATGCAGGATAACCCGGCCAGGGGTTTTTTGAAAATGTGGCAGAGCTGTGGAAGTAGTTGGCTTTGGAGCGCACAACTTACCTCATTGGTTTACCAACACCATTTTTATTTTTATTTTATTAGTCAATTCTCTGAATGTGCCTTTTATTGAATTTGAAAATACTTATATTATTATGTTTGGCCTTTCTCAATTTTCAACTTTGTAAATAAAACACAGAGATGCAATTTCCATGTTTCGAAACTCTCAATAAGGCTAATTATATTTGAAAATATAATTCAAACTGCAGGATTCAACTGGTCAGGTACTATATTTTATAAAGGTGCAAACGGCGATTGCCGATGACATCGGTATCATTAACCTCAACAACCGCGCCGTTAGTTCTGCTCTTTCCAAACTGGATAAAGAGGCGAAGCGAATGGGTCAGGACGTCAGCGAGGGCAAAACTTAGTACCTCCTGTCATCAAATAAACAGTAAGCCCATTCACGTCCGGCACCACTATTGGCAATTACAATTTCGAAAAAAATGGAAGATTTTATTTATTGGGAACCAGAGCATTAACACCAGCATTAACGTCGACCTCGAAATCAGACGAAATTTGAACGAAATGCAACAAGTGCTACTTTCGGCGGAGTAAAGCCCAAAACCGTCCTCATCATGCCCGCGTTATTGTATGGCGCAGAGGTATGGACGCTATGAACATTGGACGACGTGGTCTCGGAGTGTTCGATAGTAAGTCCCCCCAATTTTTTTTTCCTCATTTGCGTCTTTTCGACGACGAATATCGCAGATGAAGGAACGATGAGTTTTATGAGCTTTATAGCACCAATAGCATTAATCAGGTTGTACGTGTAGAAGAAAATGCTCCAGCCCTGGAAGTATTCAACGTGGTAGCATTTTGCTACGCCAGTTAGCACAGCAGATGCTCTATGTTCGAATCGGGCCAATTTAAAGGAAGAAAGAAGCTTGGTTTTGCATGCTATAACGGTAACCGTCTCAACTACTTAGTGCTTAAAACTTTATACAAAATTTATAAAAACTCTAAAACTGTTCATCAAAATGTTACAAAAGAAGAATTTTTAGAAGTTTTTAGGGTATGCGGATTAGCAGGTTAATAAATTTCAGTATAATACAGTGCAAGTTTAGAGTGGCTAGGATCTAGCGCACATTTTTTGGATCTTTTTTTGTGGCCTTTCGACTTTCTTTTCAAAAAATTTTTGTAATAATTTTATATGCCGACAGTATTTTGCATTTTCTTCCACATAAAATATGTACTTATATAAATGATAAATGTGGGAACGGGATAAAGAAAATACAACCCTGTCAACAAATATCTAAACTAGACGTAACGGCCGATAAGACGACCGAAAAAATTAGCAGTTGTGATATTTGTCGTCAGATATTGAAATTTAGCGGACTCCAAATATTCATACGCGCAAATATTAAAAGCATGCTGCACAAATGTTACTTATAGTTATTAAGTAAACTTGAAAACATACTTATTTTCAATAAGCTCGCCAAACATAAGTTTTGAATATCTAGTTTAAACAAACTGTGTATTATTGAGTTCAATTCAATTTCAAAATATTACAAACTCAAACTTGCAATTTATTTGATTAAACGCAAAAAAATTGCAAGCCCAAAAAAATCTAAATATTCTTGAAAAATATTGATGAATTCTTAGCAGAATTTGTTAAAATTTTACAAAATTTGCCAAAGGTTGAGACATAAATTGACATGGTTTTTATTATGGTGCGAAGTATATTTTTATAGAAAACAAAAGAAAAAAATTGATCAAGGGAAATCTTGCAGGTATTTTAAAATATTAATTTTAAAATTTGCATTACAAATTTAATAAAAGTTTTCCAATTTGCACCAAAAATTTATTGAGATTGATTTGTTTATCTGGTTTATTTGCTTATTGATTTTGGCGGCTGAATAAAGGAAAACCGAATTTAAAATCAACTTATTTACCATTATAAGTGGAATCACTAAAATTATCATCATTTATAATTTGTGTCAATCAATTTTTGATAATTTGTAAATTTTTGTAAAAAACTGCAATATAATTTCCCTGCAATTGGAATTATAAATAAATGAATGGCTACGGTAATGCAATCGTATAGGCCTTCTTGTATGTTGTGAACAAATTACCTGCATTTCTACTACGAATCTCAATGGGGTGAGCGAAAAAATTAATTAATTGCTCTAAATTGGATGGTGTCATGCCTATTTCAAAAAAAAATTTTACCCACATGTTCCTTTCTCCAACCCGATGCGGTGTACATAATTCAAGCTAATTAACTTTTTTTAATTACTAAAATATCGCATTTGCTTTGTGCATTATATATGCGGAGGGCGTGGTTTTCATGATTTGCAAATTACGATTATAATCAAATCAATAATGTGTGCCAAATTTGATGGAGCTTGATAGAGTAGTTGCAGAGATGTATCTACATATTTGCTCTAAAGTGGGCGATGCCTAATATTTTTTTCTTTTCAACACTCGCGAATTCTCGCTTTGATAAGTTAATTAAAATCCCGTTTTTCTGATTATGGTAAGTTACCGTTATATGGCTACCGACTGAAATGCAGTGTATGTATGTACTAAATTCAGTTGAGTTTGATAGACAATACCGTAATACAAAAAAATAGTTGGAACTTACATTTACAGAAATGTCGCTTTTTATGTGAATTTCGATCCGCTGACTCTGAAAAGAGATCCCACATTTTTTTTTACCATATTTAGATTTTGAGGTAAGTTTTTTATTGAGTTTGTCCGAACAAAAGCCGAAGATTTTCGAATTTTTTTCAACACTATTTATAAATAGCTATTCGAAAAACAAATTTGGGTTGAAAATAAAATTTATAAATTTTGATTTCAAAACGTGTAAATATAATTTATTTTACGGTTAGTGCAGTTCTACGCAAAATATTTGTTAGAAATCGAAAATATAGGTATGGGATTGTTATGCAATACAAATTTTCATAACAACATAAAAACCAAAAGTTTTGTTCACCTTTTTTTAATTTCTCACGCATTATTTTACTAAATTGAATATAAATTGTTACAAAAATCAAATAACCAAGTGAATATTCATAAATTTGAAGCTTGCAAAAAAACTGAAACTGGTCTAAATTTGAAATTATAGAAAAAATCCTCACACAGGCTCACCTTACAATTTACACATTTGGTGTTTACAGATCGTTCACAGCTAGATCCATTAATTCATATCTAGCATCAATTGCAATTAACAATATTTCTTCTAAACTATAGTTGGGTTAGTTTACGTCCGTCTTTACTACGTAAGATCTAAGCATTCTGAATAGAGACCATCACTTTTTTCCTATGGCTCCAACCCGGTAAGCGTTAACGCATTCGTCCATGCGATCTGTACCGCTATAATTCTTATTATATCATTTGAACATAAAGGGATGATTGTTCTTTCTATATTTCTCCTGATACATCTTAAAGCTTAGAAGGTAACCGGAAGGCGAGTTTAGGTACCATATTTTATATCCTAATTTCAATTTGTTAGAGGAGTTGTTTACAACCAGACCTACCGTAGTATTCCGCCCTTGATTCATCAGAAGACAAGTTCTGATTCGAAGGAGTTTCTATATCCACTATGCGATCCTCTTCGGCTTCGGTATTTTTTTCTATCACGATTTCGTCACGATTTGGTCGTTTTGTAGATAGCAATTTTATTCTAACTAAATTATTCTAGTTTGTGGAAATTAAGTGCACTCTAATAAACACCGCAGATCCTGCATTCAAAATAAAGTTGAGTTATTCTACACCTCCAGTTCGATTCTTAGCACAGCGGCCTAATAGCAGAAATGACCGTCTTGATAATATGGCAAGAAAAAAATCAGCATAGAAGGAACGAGCAGTAGTCTGACAAAATTTGATTTCTGCGCTGTTTAGTATGAATAAGTATCTCATTATCATTACCTGATGCGAATACTCGCCATTGTATGGTAGGCTAATAATTTTATTCTGTTATTATATTATTTAGTTTGAATTAAACTTTCATGTAAACAAAAAGAAGAAAAAAACGCGTACGCTTAAGTTCGCGAGTCAGAAGTAAAACTTCTGCGCCGACTTTACAAAAGATATATAGAGTTAAACTTGGCAGAGAATTTTATAAGACATCTTTTTAATTTTTTAATTTTAGCATGAGTGAAAATAGTATCGGGTGTTTTTTGTACAGGTTTGTTTTTCGAATAGAGATAAAACTGGCATTTTGTGGTCAAATCTGGCAACTCTAATGTCATTTATGTTCAGTTTGGTTTGCCACTTCATCATGAACAGGTTGACAAAAGAACAACGCTTGCAAATCGTGCAAATTTATTTCGAAAATAATGGTTCAGTTCGCGAAGTTTACCGCGAGCTCCGTCAATTTTATGGTCGACATAATCGTCCATCAGAGCAATTAATTCGGTTAACCATGGATCGTTTTCGCACTACGTTTACTCTATGTGATAATACGCATCCGCAGAGACGTCGAACAGTGCGCACCGAAGAAACAATTGCCGCTGTAGAGAAAAGTGTTGAAGAGGACCCGAATGAATCGATTCGCCACCGTGCACAGCAATTGGAGCTTTGTCCATCAACTTTATGGAAGATTTTGCGCAAAGATCTTGGCTTGCGACCTTACAAGATCCAGCTTGTGCAAGAATTAAAGCCGCGAGACCATGCAATGCGTCGTGATTTTGGTGTATGGGCCGAAAATGAGATTGATCTCGATGCTGATTTTCATCGCGAAATTTTGTTCAGTGATGAGGCTCATTTTTGGTTGAATGGCTACGTCAACAAGCAAAATTGCCGCATTTGGAGTGAAGAGAATCCACATAAGACCCTTGAAACGCCATTACATCCACAAAAACTGACTGTTTGGTGTGCTCTATGGGCTGTTGGAGTCATTGGGCCATACTTCTTCCGCAATAATGCTGGAGAGGCAGTTACCGTTAATGGAGACCGGTATAGAGCCATGATAACCGACTATTTTGTTCCCGAATTGGATGGCATGAATGTGGATGAGTTGTGGTTCCAGCAAGACGGCGCTACATGCCACACAGCGCACGTCACAATCGATTTATTGAAGGAAACATTCGATGAGCGCATAATTTCGCGGAATGGACCTGTAAATTGGCCACCAAGATCGTGTGATTTGACACCATTGGATTATTTTCTTTGGGGATATGTGAAGTCGCTCGTCTACGCCAACAAACCAGAAACGTTAGGGGAATCGGAAGCCAACATTCGTGGCGTTATTGCCGACATACGGCCCCATATGCTCGAAAAAGTGGTTGAAAATTGGACCTGTAGAATTGGCTTTATTCGAGCCAGCCGCGGCGGCCACATGCCCGAAATCATATTTAAACATTAATGGCATAAAATTATCCTTCCAATAAAGCCAAATTGATGGACCTTAAAACGATTTTCTTGTGTTTTATTTCAATTCGAAGTTCTATACCCCTAAAAAAAACACCCGATAGTAGAAATTAGTTAGAATAGTAGTAGAATTAGTAAAAAGAGTAGTAATTATAAGTAGCATTACGAACAATAGTAGTAGAAATTAGTAAAAAAAAAAAGAGTAGTAGAAACTGGTAGTCGCAAGAGTAAAAATTTAAGTGAGATTTGCAAAATTAGTAGTAGAAATTGGTAAAAAATAATAGTAGTTTTAAATAGTGCATTAGTAAAAACAATAGTAGTAATTACTAAAAATAGTAGTAGAAATAAGTAAAAATAATAGTTGTAATAAGTAGTAGTGTGATTAAAAATAGTGGCAAAATTAGTTAAAATAGTAGTGGAAATAAGTAAAAATAATAGAAGAAATTAGTAGTAGCATAAGTAAATTAAGTATGAATAACTAATCAAATTAGTAGTAGAAATGAGCAAAAATAGTAAAATTAATTAGTAGTAGCATTATTAAAACTAGCGGTACCATTTAATAGTGGCATTAGTGCGAATAGTAGTATTAGCAGTGGTATTCCTTGTGATAGTGGAAGTAATTAATAATAGTACTAATTAGTAGCTGTAGTAGTACTTAGTAGTAGGAGCAGTAATGAATAATAGTAGTAGTAGAGTAGACTTCCGTGACGAGATGTAAAAATCATTGGCGCTAAAAAAGTTTTACTTCGAAAAAAAATTTTGTGGTTGCATATCGAACAGTATCCGAAACGGCAAACTTAGATAGTTGAACTTTGATATCATGATGACAGGAAGTTCGGAAATGAGGAGCAAGAAATTGAATAATGGTAAACACTGATTCAAGTGGAGTAAAATTCCGCTGGAACCTTCGGCGAATGCACGTCTTTTCTAAAATTAAAAAAAAGATCTACAGCAATATCGTTTTTAATCATTGCGTTCGTAAATAACTGTAGACAAAATTACAAGATGGCATAGATACAATTGCCATCCTAATGAAGATAGAAACATGAAAAATTTAAAGTCAAGCTGAACACGTTGGAGCTAAAAACTCAATTTAGTCGCAGCACGAGTTAAGCGGTTGTGGTTTGTGGCGACAAATATCTTGACAACCTCTTAATAGCTACTCCCTTATTTGTTGTAATTAATATGAAGGTATGAACTTATGTTAGAACAGCTTCACGAAGTTTCACTGAAATGGGAGAACAAAATTTTTTACGCCGCACAAGTGACGTGTTTTTTCCCCCACACTTATTACCCTACTTCCGGACTCGAATGTATTATAATCACTTTGCTTGCTTTGATTATGACATGTGCCTATTATGAGATGATATTTCTTTTCTACACATACCATGCATATAAAAATAAAAATATGTCCATTTCCATTTGTACCAATCTTAATTACCCACTCACTTGTTTATGTCATTTATTTGCGAATTCGATAAGTAGGTGAGGTTGGTGAGCGCCATGTGTGGTTAAAGCCGTAAGCCGTGGGCAAAAATTGCATAGCAGTATGTTTTCCGAGCTGTGAGAATTTAAGTGGCTGGTTGCTAAGCGTTTTATTGCTTTTCGTCAAATTAACTGCACAGTCAACTTATCCGCACCATGGGAGGACAAATACGCGAAAACGAAACGAGAGACGCATGTTTTGCACACTTTATTTATTAATTAAATATTAATAAGTTTTATTTAAGGTAATTAGGCATTGTAGTGCTATAAAATAGGCAGGCTGTCGGTATTTATGTACGTGCCTATGTTTGTATTAGTGCAGGCATTCTGACAAAGGATCGGCGGCGCGGTATGAGCTAAATGTGGTGAATGGATGTAGCTCAGCATCAAATGGAGAACGAAGAAATGGGACCAAATGGAATGGAAGTTGAAAAGTGTTTGGCTAGGAATATGCAGTTGCGATCAAAATAATAGTAGTACTACTCTGGCATATAGTTTAGTGTATATAATTTCTTATGTTGCCTTATTTGTTTGACGTTCTCCTTAAAATATTGTTATGTTGTTACTGTGCACTTTAAAAAAGTACCACCATAACTGTATAGCTTAGCATTTGCTATTGCAATTTCATTTATTTTCATAAGTGTGGACTATTAAGGCACTCAAAATAATAGTAGTTCGTGGATTAAACTAACAAAACACAAATATAAAATATCTATTTGGATAAACAATTTTCAGAAAAGTAAGCATTGAGTTTTTGATGTATTTTTTTTATCATTTTGTAAAAATCTGATTTAAATTAAATTTTGTCAGCAATGGAACAAGGTAAACACTGTACGGCTTATCAGCGGGATCTTATAAAGAAACTTATTTCAAAAGGCAAAACGTATATAGAAATTGAAAATTTAATTGGTTATTCACCGACGATGATTCGAAATGCTGAAAATACAAACCGAATACCAGCCAACTCCGAGTACAATCCAAAATACACCACCAAAACAGTAAAACAAGGGGGATCCAGTATAATTATTTAGGCATGTTTTTCATTTTATGGAGTCGGACCGATATACTGGACTAAGGAAATTTTGATGGATCGTACTGTGTATGTTCGAATTATGCAGGAAGTAATATTACCCCATGCCCCCGCAAAGAAATGCCACTACTTTGGGTCTTTCAACAAGACAATGACCCAAAACACACAAGCAAGTTGGCTAAGCAGTGGTTGCAGAAAAATAGCATTAAGATCATGGAGTGGCCTGCACCGTCTCCAGACCTCAACCCCATAGAAAATTTGTGGTGCGACGTAAAGGAGGCAGTTGCCAATGTTAATCCAACTAATAACAATCAATTTTGGGAAAGTGTTGAGCGTGCATGGAGATCAATACCAAATGAACGATGTGAAAAACTCATTGATTCATTGATGCATTGGCGATGTGGCGCAGTTATAGCCAACAAAGGGCATGCTACTAAGTAAGTAATAATTATTTCCCATATACTTCAATTAATTTTGTTATGAAATTCATTAAGATTTCAATTATTAGCATAAACTTTTTACTCAGTTGAATTATAACTACTATTATTTAGACCGCCTATATATATTATACATATATAAAGACGTATACACCGAAATATATGTAATTGGAAACGTAGGAGGGCTGGAACACAAAACTATTATTTTTATAGGATTTATTGAAAGACCAATATTTTTTTAAATTTCTTTTATACTGGTTATTTATTACACATAATATGCACACTAAAGCGTATCAAGAATAAAAATTTAGTGTTTTTCAATTTTATTTCAAACTTATGTCGAGATAAAAATATTGGATGGAATAAATTTGGTTTTTAGGCACCCACTAAAATCAGCCAAATCCCTTTTTTTCTAGAACTTTCTTATTTGATGTCAGATTTTGTAAATCTTTGTATCGCCGAAAAGGTCCCGCTCAGCACTAAATTTGGCCCTTAAAAGATTGTGGTCTTAAAAGCCGTTTTGATTTGTACCTTCACTAATTTTGGATTTACTAGCGCCACTTTTCTATTTTTATACTATAGATTTATAGCTCCCGGAAAATTATTAAGACTTTGCTAAAAAAAAAAGTGTTAGGACTTTATTCACAAACAAAAAAGTTATAATAATCCAGCAAACCCCATCACGTAGCTGCTGCTAACTTTTGCACTTTGATAAAAAATTATTTTAAGTTCTTGCATCATCTGAGTACACATGTCTTATTCTCGATTGTAAAGTTTAGCGTAAATATATCCAAGAAGTTCTCTGTCTAAAACTGCTAGTGAAGATTCACTTACAGCATGAGCAAAACCTGAACTAAGTATTTTGTGTATGATATAAAATATCTATTAAATGAATGAATGAATGAAATTTTTCATTAGTAAATAATGATCCATATATGTAGTTTTTATGCAACGAAATGCTTACCTGGAAATTTAATAATTTCTCTTGAATAATGATATCCTGGCAGTGTATTTCACAAACATAGAGGCTCAGTATTCCAAAATCTATTCCTGTATGTAATTTCTATGCAGGAATTGCTATAAAAGTTGATATTTCTTCGAGGAAATATGTAACTGCCTGGCACCGAATTGGTCTAAAAAAAGTTTTCTTGACTTTGAAGATATGCTCTGCCTCTACAGTTGCATAGTTTCGCCAAATCTATCCCGCATTTCCATACTGAGATCCGAAATAGCCGACTTCATTCCTCTTCTTTATATTTAATTGAATATTTCTGTAACAAAATAATATTTTTCGATAATTAAATTTATTTAAAACGAAAATCTGCCAACTACTGAAATTTCGCGCATTCCGACATCTTGATAAGTTTTTTTTTTTTTAATTAATTGAAACGCCATTTTCTTTCAAATAAATTAAGTATTGTATTACGGCCCGATTTGTTGGTAGGTACTGGTTTTTCAAGAAAATAAATTTTAGACATTTTTGCTATTAAATTTTTGATTGATGCAACACAGAAATTGGGTCAACTACATGAGGCAATAATAAAAAGATGCTGTACGTAGCGATACCTCATATTGCTACTATCTAAGCTCAACGTCGTATTTTGGGAGTGGTGGAAAATGGGATGAAATTAAGGCCGCTTTGTGGAAAAAAAGGTATAATTAAAATATTCTTATTTTTAGTGCAATCCTACTGCAATGGTTTTAAGTAACAATACAACAAAATTATTTCTTTTCTAGTATAATAAAAATGAAAACTAGACAGATTATCCAAAGTTATCTTAATGAACTCAAACATTAAAAAATATATAGGCCTGTTCTGCACTTCCATTTCAATTAAAAAGTAAAATTGATGGAATTCCGACTCATTTTAGTGGTGGTGTTCTTGATTCCGACTGAGTTCGAATAGTTTTCGAAACATTTTCTTTCCGAATCGATAATAAGCTACAACAGCTGTTTCCAATTATTTATGTTTCTCGAGAAATTGAATGCTCTTTATGTGTGCTGAGCCAAGAAAATGTGTAATTGCGCGTTCAAAACAAAAAAAAATCATTAGCTGAGATAACGCTCGCGCGTATAACGAAAACTGGATTCCGAGCAAGATGGCCTATAAAGATATGAACATTATTTAACCTTCTTAATTTCCTTGCTTTTGCTTCGAATTAATTCATGATGTTTGTTAACAAATAGAATTAGTTGGTATCAATGGCATCGTATCGTAGGGGTTGCCAACAGTCGCAGATTCTGTACAAAAACTGTAATTCAAATAAAATATTTCCATAAAATGCATTCATTTAACAGCACCAATGTATTTTTATAATATTTTCCAAACATTTACTAAGGCTCGAACGAATAATAAATGCCATGAACATAAAATTGTAAGCTCGAATATTATTTGTGATGCATGGCAATCTTAAACCTAATAATGGCTACTGCGCATGCGTTGAAGCGCTTTCAAGTGTAGGTCAATTTCGATTCGATCGTTTTCCCTATGTTTGTCAAAGTATTTTTTAAGTAGAAATTTCCTGATACAGATTTATAAGACTAATTGAATAATACAAACCTAATACAACCTGGCCTATAAGCGCTATAAATTATACAGACTAATTGAGTAAAGATTAGAACAGTAAACATTTATAAATCTTCCCAATAATTTGAACTTTTAGATATAAGAGGTTTGACTGACAAACAACATATAGTAAATATTATATTTTGGTTTAATACGCCAATTACTTTTCATTCCAACTTACCAAAGGCAAATCTTTTCAAACAGAAAGTTTTTTGTCGGAATCGAAATCAAGAACACCAATCCATTTCGATTCCGAAAAATTGGTCTACCAAGGGAACCAAGGGAAATTCCTCCAAGGGAAATACACTCGAAGGTTTGCTATTAGAAAAAAGATTTTTCTATAATTTTTAATTTAATTTGTCCTGGCCGAGATTTGAACCTTATACGGAATGTCTCACTCACAATCAAGCGATTCTAAACTTGGAAAAGAACACAACACCAACGAATTAAAATCTGAGCTTTTTATTAAGTTTTTTGTAAAATAAATAAAGACTTACTTGAGCGTCTCATTAGATAGGGGTAGGCAAATCAATATGTAAAAACGCAGGAAGTAAATATCCCAGCCCCCATTTGCAACCGTCTCATAGTGTACTGAATAAATTATTTCATTCCTATTTCCTACTCTGTATTTCGTTAACTTTTGAATACTGTTCAAAAAAAAATCCCGCTGAAATTTACAAAAGAAATGACATGGTTTTTCTAAGGCAATCAACATGTCGGAATTAGAGCGAGAAGTTGTCTACGTACGTCACCTGTCATAATTGCATCACAGGTCAACTATTCGAAATTAATAAACGAAAAACCATAACGGCAAGCCTCGCCACAAATGTTAAAAACAGATCTACGTTTTTTTTTGTTTGGGAATAAAGTCAAAAATTTTGCAGCAAAGTCATCTCCGAGGGCTTTAGATTTACGGTATAAAAACATAAAACTGGGGATAGTATTTCCAAAATTAGTGAAGGTACAAATCAAACAACTTTTAAGGTCACGAACTTTTAAAGGCCAAATATAGACCTGAGCCAAATATAAAAGCCGATTCCAGAAATTAAACCATTCAAATAAAAGTATCACATTATCTAGAAAATCTGTGTAATTATATTGAGCTCGAGGCGATGTTCTTATCAGGGCATTTTATAAAAAGCAGCCATTTTTTAGAAGATGTATAAATTTCCACAAATTAAAAAAAAAATCCATTAAAATTTTAACACACAGTATCCTTGTCCCTCTTTACAATCGAATAAACTTTGAGATCATCCGCATATAAAAGAAATTTCGAGAATAAGATAAAGATTATATATAAAATATATCCAAGTATACTACCGTGAGGAACGCCAGAACTCGCATGAAGACAGCGTGATGTTCTGTTATCGAATCCACTCACGAAAGCGGCAAGTTAAAAGTTAACAATAAAGGCTTAATAATATCATATCTTGCTATTTGTACAGACGATTGCTTAAAATAGATTTGGGGCTGGGTATCAAATCGATACAGTACGTATGGCTTTTGCCAACGCATTTGATATGGTGTCCCATAAATTCTTACTTAACAAATTAGAAGTTATGGGCTTTCACTCCACGTTCTTCGAATGGATAAAATCCTGGAAAATGGAATGGAAAGTATTGTACAGTGCGTTTCGATAACAGAACATCACGCTATTTTCATGCAAGTTCTGGAGTTCCTCACGGTAGTATACTTGGACATATTTTATATATAATCTTTATTGTATTCTCCAAATTTCTTTTGTATGCAGTTCTTTAAAAGAATAAGAGATATAACATCTATATCAATTTGTGTGGATGATTTTAGATTTAAAATTTCCCTCAGGTCATCTTCATCAGACGAGCATGATAGAGACTAGACCAAATACACATTGCCCGCTTGAATCTTCGTTCGCAATAGAGAAAATGATGGGGTAAGCTCGCTCGTACTGTAAAATGCTCTGAGGGCATGTAAGCTAAAACAAAATAAAAGTTTTGCGATGAAAGGCAGATTAACACAAATGATATTATGCTTAACAGATTAAAAGAATTATTCAGCGTCCCTCGTACCTGACGCATCTTGTAAACAAAAAGGCTTTAAATAAAGCAAATTTGTTTTGGACTAGAATACTAGAAGATTAAAAACAAATTCACTTAAATGTTTTTTGTATTTGTGCAACGAACCCTTTCTACTTTTTTCACTTTTGATGAGAAGCCAATATTTTTTCAAAAAAATTTTCAGAGATTTACTTTAAAGTGCACAAATAATCAAAACAAAGTGAACTGGCATTGAACATACGAATTGATTAATAACAAAAATAAGTGCCAGAAGCAATCAACCAAAATACTACAAGCAAAGTAAAATTGGAATGAGTGCAGCTGTGCGTAATTACACTGCACAGCCAATATCAGCAATATGGCAAATTGGCAAAAATCATCCAAAAATGTACTATACCACTTTAATCTTCAAAAGTGATTTCTTCTTCGAGCAGCAAAAAAAAAATCAAAAAAAAAAAAAAACGAGGAAGCAAACATTCGAAAATATTGAAATATTGAAAAATTGAAAAATTTAATGTTGCATGCCACTCTTGTGTGTGCGGTAATGCTCGTAATTAATATTGCTTTTGTTGCCAAAATACTATTAATGAGAATTGCAATAGCAGGCTATAAGAGTGATTGCTCTGCCCTCTCATATCCGTCCAGTACCGTGCCGCTTGAATGGTCAGCAAGTGGTTGAAGCGGCTGGACTTAACGTAGCGTACAACTTGAGAAAGGCAAGTGCGGTTACATTTGGCTAAATATTTGTAAAAAGTTGTAGCTTGTAGCTACATTTGGACGATTGAAATTACCAAGTTGTAGTTGAAATTGAAAAGCGGAAGTACTCGTTCAATGAATCAATGCATCATAATGACTTTATTTAGTTTTCCCTATAAGACCTACTTTTTGTTTGTGAGTTTCATTCAAGCTGCAGACTATCTATGTTCTTTCCTTTTTTTGGCATTAGCTTTTTGTGTCATTAGAAGGTAGAATTTCTCACTTTTAGTTACCACTTCAGGTTTTTTTGTTATAACATCACAGGTGTAAGCATTGAAAGTGAAATATTGGCATCTGTTGCTTATCGATCTAACAGCTTTAGACAATTGAGAAAATCTAGGTTTATGAAAACCAAAAAAAGAATGTCGTAAAACCGAATGAATATAACTTACTTTCGTTTCTTTTTAGTATTTCCTACCGCCCCTAAGTAAACTTCTGTTTTCCAAATATCGTGAAGTAACAATATTTTCATCCGGCATTTTGTCGCTTTCACGTAATATACTTTCGGGAACAGCAACAACCACGAAATTGTACCAACTCTTCAACAGCTGCGTCATTTTGATATGGATGATATAAAAGTTGTTGTTCTGCTTCATTTGTTCCAAATAAATTTAGTTTGAAAGGCCATCTTTTCTCTACTTTGTCTTCAAATGATTGAAACCGAAGGAATTTTTAAATTTTTATGAAACTCCTTAAGCTATCTGAAAATTGACCGGCCATCACCTGCGCAACTATTATTATTAGGCGTCCAACCCTGTCATATCCATAGAACGCACGAATAATAATTTTTAGGGCCTAACCGAACCGATACTATTCATGATCTAAAATATTAAATCAATTAATTCTAAATTTCTATTAAAACAAGGTACGTAAGTGTAAAGTGTGGAATAAACCACACAAGCGAGTTTGGCAAACCTACCTCAAACTAACTTAGTTTATTTTGTTGTACTCCATATACTCCGCGTTGCAATTTGTGAGCCATATATGGCCAAAAGCTCATACCAGGACGGTTCCATATAAGGTGATATCATGATAACCACAGCGAATCTTTGGTATATTTTCTTTGTTTAATTTTTAGGGTAAAGTGTCAAAGTTTGAATTCGCCCAGTATTACTCGTGTATTTTGTTTGTGTAAACAAAACAACTCGAACAAGCGAATTGGAAAATAAGAACAAGCATCCATTTCATGGGATACTATCACCTTATACCGAGCGACGCAGCGAATTCTTATTCAGTTTGCATCACAGTATTATCAGTAGACAACGTTTTTGGTGTGTTTACCTTTTGTTTTTTGTAATTTTGGCAAAATTCACTCCTAGGCCTGGCTTGTATGGTTGCAGTTGAGATTTTTTGATTATAAAGAAAACATATCTCCAATTTCGACCCAAATCCAATCTGAACGTTTTCGAATATATGTAGGGTTTCACTTACCGATATCAAACTTACGCTGAATACCGACGGTAAATAAACAATTCGAACCGATTTTAAGTTTAAGATATGTAAATCAAATGGTGATGTATTTAAGGAATTTAATTTGAATAAAAATGAAATTTGATTTAATAATACCGATAACACAAACACGTCGTTTAGTTGCACGTCTTCGCTTGGGTCGCCTTACTTTTCAACTGTCTCGCGTCTCTTGTCGTACATGCAAATGTTGTCGCTTTGCTGCTGGCCTTAACTCTTCAACTTCGACATATAATTCGAATTCAATGCCTCTTGCCCATACTAAACAAAGTATCGACTTTAAAGTTAGTTGCAGATTAATTTAATATATTGCCCATTTAAAATTTTGCGGTGTTTTCATAACGGCGGTCGCCGTCGCCGAGTGTGTAGTCCGAATTTATTAGGAAGAAACGAGATTTTACGATAAATATTTGTGTTAAATGCTTTCTAAAAATTATTCATACCCGCTTCTACGTAGAAAGATGTGAATTGTATTAAAATTTGTCGATCAATTTATTGTGTTAATTTTGTTTGTTTCCAAAAGCAACCATATTTCATATGTTTAACTTCACCCTGGCAATGCTCAACCCCACACAAAGCTTTCGTTTAAGGTTGACTATTAGTTACATATGCTGTGGTATGCATTCAAATTTGACGAAAGCAACATCACTCTCGGCTGTTGAAGGAGAGCTAACCTCGATATCTGATCAATTTGAGATTACCCTAAATATGGGTCCCATGGCATAGTGAAATTTACGGAAGATCTGGAGCAGAATTACCGAAATTTTTTATTCAGAACCTGAACATATGTAGGTGAAACCGTGCAGAATCGTAAAGGATTACTCTGTTTTAAGTATTCTAAAACCCACATAAAGCCATGTAAATGAGCAAAGAAAGTACTTACAAACACACGGCAGTCTGCAAAGCTCACTGGTCCTATGGAGTGCATGCTGAAATTATCAGTTTGTCGTTCAGGAGGTTCTGTCGCAGCTACGAGAACCCAGGATCAAGGGAGAGAGCCGGATGTATTCGGTGGGGGCGACCAGTTTCTATAAGACATACTGGAATTCATTAAAGTCGCCAGATGGCTGTAAGTTGGACGAATTAAAATGGCGAAGATGGTAATTTCATGTCACCAGCTTACACCAACCAGCCAACTTATTGCTGATTGCTGAAATTTTCTAAATCCGAAAGTGCTGTATGAAGGTCTCTCCCGCCGACTACCTCGGGGTATAGCTAGTTAAAAAATAAAACTTTCAATAATAAAATTCTATAAAATTTGCAGACCTCAGGGACTCATTTAGCTCATGAGAATCTTTTCACTTGGGTACACTCCGGAGACACCAATGTCGATGAAACTCAAGAGTGATGGAAAACACGATTGCGGCTTTCACGCTGAGAGCAACTGATGGAGTTGTAATTATAGCTAGAGAAGGGGAGAGAGCAAAGAAAAAATTGTAAAAAAGAAAAACAATATGCGTAGAAACAGCAGACAAACGGCAAAACGATTGAAAAGTTTTCTTAGCGTTGTTTGTTCTCGCTGAGGCGAATAGTTTCACATCCATATAATTGTGTATAATTTAATTAAATTTGAAAAAAGGTGGCAACCTCCTCTACATGTACCTTTAAACTTTCCTCTAGTAAAACAAATGGTTTGATTCCACTTATTACTGTTTGATATAACTTTTATACAATTTCAATGAATTCGACTTTTCTTGCAGGTGGCAACCTTTCTCTTCAACAACACGAACCTATATTTTAATTTTTTATATTGGCTGTGTATAATTTTATGAAATCTGTCTTTTCAAGCAACCCCCTAATTTAATTAAATTTCAAAATATAGCTAACTATAAACCTTCTCTTCAGTAATAACGAACTTGGTATATACTTGTGTATAATTTATTAAAATTTGGCGCTTCAAATAGCCGGCATCTCTTTTTACGTATATCGGAATATGATTATCTTTCTAGGGTTAAAGTGGTCTTGCAACTTAGCTTTTACATGTACAGCTTTCATTTGTGGAATTGAAGTTCTCTCAAGAGAGAAAAACATTTTATATTTGCATAGAAGTGAAATAGAATTTGGTAACCGAATATCTGTAACTGAAAGTTGCCCAAAAAAAGAGATATCGAAAGATGGTACCTTAGAACGTTATTTGAAGTGACCTTTCAATTGTTCAATTCTTTACCAATTCTGTTCTTTGAAGCACTACGATAATTTGCAAGCTTTATTTAGGTATGTAGCTGGATTTAATAATAAAAAAAAACCAGTTAGCAAATCACAAACAATTGTATGTGAATATAAATTACACCCGTCATCCAAAGAATCTAACAAACATGATTTAAATGTGCAATAATCTGCTCTTGCAACGAAATCAAGGCATTCTCTTCCCCCTCTTTCCATATTATTACCACTTAGGTTGCTATTAAGAGCATCTGAAAAAAAAATACATCCATATAAGTAACTGTACGAAGATTGTTGAACTGAATATAAACTCTAAACGATTGTTGCGTTTCTAATTCACTTTCCTACACTTTGCTTCGCCAACAATAATCTTTGTCTTTTGTTTCTTTATTTTATTTCTAGTTATGTTTTTTTTTTTTACTCATTGCACATTTCTTCTAGCAATGCTCACCGCCGGAATTCCGCAAATTTCTAAGCAAAAGGAAGAACCATACAAAGGAATTTTTATAAGCAAAAGCAGAAATGCTATTGTTACAAATTGTTGTTGCAATCAAACTGCATTCCTATAAAATCAAATACAATTGCATACAAATTTTTTTTAAAGCACATACTAACATACGTAGATACAAATGTGAGCGCATTCTTGTTTTCCAGTATAAAAACCATAGCTGATCCAATAATACTGCATATTAGAGTGCTCCATATGAACAGTGCTGGTCAATTGGAGATACATACACAAAAAAATTCGAAGTGAAACAGTTTTATTTTCTTAACCAATAATGAACTCATTTGAGAGAAAACTTGCGAATAAAATGTAGTAGATTAAAAAGAAACTCCTTTAGCGGCTTGAGAAGGATTTTTTACATCACGTTACGCAAGCCGCGCCGATATCGTGGCAAGTAGATATAGTAACGCTTATATGAGAATATATGAAGAAGAAAAAACTTACATACAGGATAGCGAAATTTTTTCGTATTTCTGCTACTATTTTGAATAATGCTACTTACTAGTCCTTTTTTTCCTAATGCTATTAATAGTTACCACTACTACTATTTTTGCAAATAATACTACTAATTATTACAAATTTACTATCTATACTACTATTTTTACCAATTTCTACTACTAATTTTACTAATACTACTACTTATTACTATCACTAGTTTTATTAATATCTACTTCTATTTTCATTAATGCTTCTACTAATTACCACAACTTTTTTTTTACAAATTTCTATTACTACCAAATTTCTATTACTACCATTACTAATTTTTACCTGTTTACTATTTACACTACCATTTTTACCAAATTCTACTACCAATTTTGCTAATGCTACTACTTGTTACCATCACTAGTTTTATTAGTTTTTACTACTATTTTTACCATGGCTTCTACTAATTATTGCTACGATTTGTACTAATTTCTACTACTATTTTTAATAATGTCACTACTACTATTTTTATTAATTTCTACTACTATTTTCACTAGTGCTGCTGCTAATTACTGCTACTACTACCACTACTATTAACTCCCTACCTCTTTATGAGGTCGGCAAAAAAGTTTTACTACTGGCTCGAGCTTTTAAGTGCTTGAGTATTGCTTTTTTATCCCTAGTTATTTATGAATGTGCATTTTTCGAGGTACATAGGAAAAATTAAATTTGTTCCCAAATCAAAAGATTAAATTTCATAATTTATAATTGTGAAAAGCAATAAAAACGCAAATTCCCGTACATTACCGTTATTATACAAATTATAGTGACATTTTCTCAAGAATTTTATTTATGTATAAGTCCGCGTTTTCGACGAATTCCAATAGCACACCCAACCGATAGAGGGCACGTCTGACAGATTAGCGCAGGAGTCGGCCTCGTGTTTCATTTCCTGAGACAAGGACCCTCGTCGAATTTGACCACACCAGAAACCAATTGGATCTAATCAGATTCTAATGCCAATCAGTAAGAGTAAAATTTTTTATGATATCGTGAAATCGGACGAGACTTTCTGTTAAAGGAACGGTGGGAGTGATGCAGCTTCATTGTAATCTACGTTCTTTGGTAATAGTTTGGGCTGGTCGGTAACAATGCCAATCACGGTCGCATACGTAAGACAAAAGTAACTTCGATATTTCAATCTCACACTATACTGCTACAGATTACTCATCAGCTTTTGCTTAAATTAATCCAAACTCATATAGTATTATTTTTTTGAAATTCTCAAAAAGTTACAGGCATATGAGGCCAACTTTGGTGACCGAACATTGACGAAACCGAAATTTTGTCACTCTCTACTACTACTAATAAACAGAAAAAGTCTAAACAATTTTCAAAAACCGTGAATAGATAACACTCGTTTACATGAAAAAGTACTTATTAACAGAGGTGTTTTTTAGACCAATTGTAGGTCCCCAAACTCGAAAATGATATTATTTTTCCAAAGAATCGGTTTCGAGATATAGGCATAAACCCTGTTTTCGAACTCATTTTGCAGATATTGCCAAACTCCAGAATAGCAAAGAGCCTAACCTTTTATGAGTATCGTTTGAAAGGTATATTAAATCGCTTTAGCATTTCGAGATTTTTCGAAACTCATTAATTTCTACTCACTCTCATTATTGAAAAAAATACTAAAAGAAATTTCTGTATCAAATTTTATATGTATTTGGGTCCGCTTATTCTGAAAATAGCACCCATATTTTGTCATCACATTAGATTTCGAAATACAGAGTGCTGAAAATTTTTCATCGGCTTGTCCCAATATGGCAATTCTAAAAACTGATAGCATGAAATCATGCAAATTTTAATACCTAAACCTGGAATTATGGGAAAAGCTTTGCGAGTGGTTTAAACAATCGTCTAAAAAAAATTAAGAACACAGGCTTGGATGTCATTTTGCTAAACCTATTTTTAAATGCATAACTCTATGATGCTATGCTAAGAAAATAAATATAATATAATATAATACTGAAATAAGCCGCAAGTTTGTCAAATGTTTTAAAATTTGATTGTAAGTGCCAGTCGAAATCTTTGCTTTCTTGGTCAATTGACAGGAGTTCGAGTTCCTAATATCTTCACACAGATGTTTATTCCATAATGGAACGAATATTTCTTCCGCTCTCTTCTCTAAAGAGCACGACACATATTTAAATTATATTTCGAAAGTTATAATATTTATTTATTTATATGATCAACAGAAATAGAACTTCTTTGTAGCAGTTGAAATTAATAATAGTGGTAGAAATTGTTAAAACCAGTAGAAATTAGTAACAATAGTGGTAGAAATTACTAGTACCATTAATAAAAGCAGTAGTAGAAATTTGTAAAATATAATGGTGGAAATTATTCAAAATAGTGGAGGAAATTAGCAAAAATAAGGGCAGAAATGGTTAAAACCAGTAGAAAGTAGTAAAAAATAGTGGTTGAAATTTGTAAAAAAAATAGTGGTAGAAATTAGTAAAAATGGTGGTAGAAATTTGTACAAATAGTAGTAGAAATTAGGAGAAGTATTAAGAAATATAGTGATAAAACTTAATAGAAGTAGTGGTAGTAATTAGTAGTAGCATTAGTAAAGATAGTGGTAGGAATGACTAGGACCAGTAATGAAAACAGTGGTAGAAATTTGGAAAAAATAGTGATAGAAATTATTAAAAATAGTGGAGGAAATTAGTAAAAGTAGTAGAGGAAATTTGTAAAAGTAGTGGCATGAATTAAGAAAAATAGTGGTAGAAATTTGTAAAAATAGTAGTGGAAATTAGTAGTAGTATTAATAAAAATAGTGATAAAACTAAATAGGAGTAGTGGTAGTAATTAGTAGTAGCATTAGTAAAAATAGTGGTAGAAATTACTAGTACCAGTAATAAAAAGCGTGGTAGAAATTTGTAATAAATAGTGGTGGAAATTACTAAAAATAGTGGAGGATATTAGTAAAAGTAGTAGAAGAAATTTGTAAAAATAGTGCTACCATTAATAAAAATAGTGGTAGATTTTTGAAAAAAAAATAGTAGTAGAAATCCTGTAGCAGTATCCTGTCGGATACTAAAAACTTTGATCCAAACAGGGAGAGCGGATCAAAGCAGAGGATTATAGTATTACTGTTTATAACAGAATTATTGGTGGGGTCAACTTGACCGATCTGAGACAACCGTTTATGATTTCAATGATTTAAATTAAGTTAAATTTATGAGAGGTGGTGCAGTTTTTGCTATCCGACTAATTTGAAATCCAAAGTTCGTTCCAAATTTGGTACAGTTTGATCAAATGGGTTCGGAAATATACCTTTTTGGTATAGATATCAAGCAGCAAATATTAAATATGAAAATACTACATTTATATTAGATTCACAAAACTCCGTTATGTGGGCGATTGCGTCCCTTAGGATAAGTTCGAAACGAAAAATAGACATACAGACATGGCTAAATTAGTTTCTTTTTTCATTCTGAATATTTCGATATATATATATTTATCTATTTTGGTGGCTTTTCGATATTACAAGTAACCGTTATTCGAACAGAGTTATAGTACTCTGGGCACTAGTGCACTCCGGTATAATAAAAATCGAGAATCGACTAAACATTGCCCGTGAAGATGAAAATAAGAATCGAAAAAGCAGTTAAAGATTTCCAAAAAAAAACGCTGAGTCTGTTTAGTTAACCGGCACTGTATGTTCACATGAATGTGAAATTAGTTTTGTTATTCTGGCTACTTTGAATGCCAATATTAACTTCCTTGTTTTGTAATCAAAAGCTTTATTGTTTTTCTTCCGGTTGTTATTTCTTCTCTTCTTGTTTTTTTTTTGCTCCATAACTTCTTGTTGCAACTATGCAGGATGAGTAATAAATATATACCAATATACAAAAAAGAATTATTTTCAAACGAGTTACATTATTTACAGTTATTACTATAATTTTCTTTTAAAAGTATATTTTATTTTTTTCTTAAAAGTTGGTTGTTTGTTAAATACATATGAATTTGATTATAGGATTAAAAAAAATAGAAAATGATAAGTTTAGTATATTTATAGATTTTTGCAAATACCTTAAACCTAATTTGTATTTTGGCTTACCCGCCCTTCATTTTCGGTGTATTTCTTGTTATTTATCTTAACTTTAAATTTTATTTATTTTTTATATAGGAACTTATCCAACGTCTTCGCTGCCTTTAACTTTTTAATGAAGTTCACTAACGCGGCGGGTGAAATGATTAAGTGGCAGAAGTCAATGCAATGCAAAACAGTCATAATTTCAAAAAGCATTGTTTCGTTTTTTCTTGTATCAAAACTCAATTACAGAGTCCAAAAAAATATCAAACCCAAATACTCAACGCCAGAAACAATTTTGACCAAAAATCAAATACGAAGGATAGCATTCAATATATGATTATTTTATACTGTTAGCTACTGTCAGCGTGCGCCACTACGCTTTAATTGTTATATTTATATTTTCTATGGTTTCGTAGCTCTTATTCGTAGAACTGATAATAACTTTATTTTAGTAGAAAATTTAAAAAAACAAAAAAAAAAACAAGTAAGGAAGAGTCTAAGTTCGTGCTTGTTGTCTGCAATAAAACCAGTGAATGCTATTTTGAAAGCCTAAATGAATTTTTTTTATTTAAATAAAAACTAAAATAAATTGGTATGATTTTAATGTATGCGCTTACGTACAGTTATATACTTACGAAAGTATTATTCTATTCGCTATATTAAAATATTATATTTAAAATATCTGTTTAATTGCACATATTTATTCTTTATTATATTGTATTAAACAATTTCTATACTATACCTGCTTGTAAAATATAATTACTTATATCTACATATAAATTTTACTGATGCTTTTCTTAATTAATGAAATTAAAATGGGGAAATTCAGTCAAAGGCTGGAAATGCAAATGCTATAGTGATAATTGCAAACCATTTGGTAATTAATTGCGTTAACCATATTGCCATTCAAATATGAAAACGCGCAATCCATTTGCATTGCTACAGGTGTATTAGAACAAACTGCTTTCTTAGTCCTTTATAATCGTCCACATTACTCATCTGATGTTTATGGCATTTTTACAGTAGATGCATGTGGTTTGCGGGCCGAGCGTAAGGTATATATAAATTTGGAAAAGTGGGCGGTGTCACGCCTCCACGGAAGAGAAAATTTGAATTATATTCGCAACTATTCGAGGCAAATTAATGATATTTGGGTATATATGCACATACATTCGTTTTAAAGATCAAACTGTGTATCATTTTGGAAAAATGAACGATGCCACACTCTATACAATAAAAAAAAAACAAATTCCTTGTAACTCCACAACCATTCAATGCAGATGAACAATATTTGGTATATTAATCTTATATATGAGGCCATATATTATTTGTTGGGAAAAAAGACGGACTTACGCCCCTATTTAAGATGAAACTGCTATTCACAATATCTTTACAGCTATTTGACGAAAATATTTGAATTCGATATATACAACATATTTCCTTAAGAGCAATGTATAAAATATATTTTAAGCACAAAAGCAATGCTCAGTATCTAAAAAAAAATATGTCTTTATTGGCGCATCAAAGCAAGCCGGAGTTTTTTGGTATAATAACATTTAGAAATCTTAAACGACGTGCATTGATTTAAATAAAAAAGGAAAATTAATATGAATTATGAATTTCACTCCCCAATTGAATTCTTTATAACAAATTTGAAAGAATTCGCTGCATAATTTAGTAAAATATTGAATATTTTGATTTGTTGTAAATTACCGTTATATGAGAGGTGATTGCTGAATATAAATGCTAAGTAAAAGCAATGTGGTAGAATTTGACAATGAGTTTTTGATATACAAATATGTGGCAACACCTTGAACTCCTAAACTTTGTCTTCCTTAGTGCAACCATGCGCGCTATTGGTTTTGACATTTTGCTTTGTTTTCATTCATTATTCTTTTTGCATTGTAATCGTTCTCGTTAAGAAAAATAAAAATTTCGTTTTTCCATTCTCTTTTCTGATTGGACTTCAGGCAACCCACACGTTTTTTATTTGCATACTGCAACCTCTATATATACAAGCCTATTTCCTCTAAGATGGGTGATAACACGGCTATTCCCAACACTTCGGACTCCATGTATTTCGGAGTTTTTTGCCGTTATATGAGAGGTGCACAAGGTTTTTGGGCAATTTTTACAAATTTCGAAATTTTGCTTATTCACTTGAAATGCAATGCGTGCTCCAAATTGATGGCATAGTTTTTGAGATATACCTATTTGCTCTAAAGTGGACTGGAGTTGGAGATTTTGTTTATTGTGAGGCAATCTGTGTATCAAACTTGGTAGAATTTAGTCAGGTAATTTCGGAGATATAAAATTTTCTTACAAAGTGGGTCACTTTCTAAAAACAAATGTGGGCACGTATTCCTTCCCGAACCTAATCCAATGTTTCAAATTTGAGAAAATTATCCGCAATAGTTACGGAAATATCGAGGTTTTTTTATTTTCACAAAATACCGTTATGAGGGCGTAGTTATTATCCGAGTTCGCCCATTTGCAATACCAAAATACCTTGAGTTTAGGGCAATGTGTATACCAAGTTTCGTTGAGACACATAGCTCAATATGTACTCGAGTTATCCATTGCACGGACAGACGGACAGACATGGCTTAATCAAATTTGCTATTATTTCTAAGAATTTATATATATATATATATATTAGAGCGGGTCAAATTGTATGGATGGATTTTTTTTCAATCAGGAGTATAGCAAAAACGTAATCTACAGATGATTCAAAGAAAAATTGCTGAAGACACCACAGCTCATCTTCATAGCTTTTGATAGAATTATAGGAAAAATATCATATTGAGCTTACTTTAAAGGTATTTTACTTACATTTCAGAATCTGTATTAATATCTATAGTGCTTTTGAATTTTAGTAGAGATATCAGGCTTAAATTATGAGAAATTAGCCTAAAATTAACTTTTAACTACTGTATTATCATTTTTAACAAATTTTTTATGAAAATTTTTTTTTCTTTACAGCTAAAAAAAAGTTCAGAACATTTCCAACAACTGTCAATCGTACTGAATGGTATACTTTTCTTTCGCAAAGAATAAACATCAAACAATAAAAGAAAGTTTTTTTTTAATATAACAAAATTAATTAAAAGATATAAAAGTTTACATTAAAGCAAAATTTTTGTATTTAGATTTAAAATGGATGAACCAAATCCTTATACGTCATCTGAATCCACTTTATCACATATACTTCAATACGATATTACTGCATTTGGTTTATCAAGTGAATTAAATAATCTGAATTTACCGTCTAGTCGTGACATTTTAAGATTTTATTTTGTTTTAAGTGATCATGCTAAAATTCAAAGTAAAATGTTTTCGCATAAAAATTTAACTCCTCATGTAATTGATAAATTGGTTAAAATTTGGAATAAATTGAATATTCAACTAATTGATAGACATAGTATTCTAAAAACACTAAATGTTTTAATAGAAAAATATCACGAAAGCAATTAACACAGAAACAAGTTCAGGAATTTACAGCATTCGTACAATCAACAAATGAATTATTTTACATTGGAAAATGTAAATGCAAGTTAAAAACAGCAGAATGTTCATGTGGTTTAATACCAAACCATTTAAAAGAATTTATGATGGACCAACATAATGATAGAAAATTCACAATACCTGAATATATGGATGACATTGTAGAAGAAACACCTACAACAATACCAACAATGCCAACAGTTAGTGATGATCCAACATACAAACCACTTGGAACAGATATGGAAACAGGTGAAGCACAAATTGCAAATGAAGCAGTCTGCTACAATGAAACGAGTACATTATACTCAACGATACGATGCTATAAATTTTGCTATGATGTGTGACAGATTCGGTGTTTCAGATAGAGTTGCTTCATGTTTAGCAACAGCCCTTTTCGAAGATAAAAATTTTCGAGCTGTTCGTGGTGAACTTGTCATAATGGATAAATCTAAAGTTGCAAGAGAAAAAATTAAAGCTAGAGATGAAGCGCTTAGTAAACGATACATAGATTCCAACATAACTGCATTTTCTTTCGATGGCAGCAAAAATGATTCATTAACTAGAAAGAAAATTAATGAGAAATTTCATACAAATATGTTAAAAGAACCCCATTTAGTTGTTCTAAAAGAGCCTAATCCGGAATTACTTGGATATGTTAATTTGGGTGAAGAAGAAAATGCAAAACACAAATTAAAAAAATTAAATGAATTCTTCAATAGCAAAAAACTTTTAAATTTAAATATACCACTGCACTGGTTTATATGTTTGCTTCATTTCAATGAATTACCATTTGGTCATTTATTCAGAGCATTCGATAAAACAGTCACGAGTGGACCAAGATCAGCAAGTGGCAAAGTATTCAAAGACATTCAAGACTGTGAAAAATTTCAGATATGCATTTGTTAAAATTATTTGATAATATTTTTTCAATCAAATTAAAATAGGAAAATTATACTAATTTTAATTGATCTAAAAAAATTTATTTTTCAGGTTGTAAGTGAAATTGAACCAATAGCATTGGAAAATATGCCTGGTATGATCAGTGATGAACAAGAACGAGAATTATCTACAAATGTTAAATATTTATATCAAATGGCCAAAGCAATTTCAAATGGTGCTGTTGATTTAGCTAACATAAAACCAGAATCAGTTGTACATTATCGATGGCTAACCAAAGCAAGCAGGGTTTTACGTCTATATACAACAACTAATACACCATCGGAAAATTTGAGAACTCTAGCAATTTTTATTATTAGAATTTATGTGCTAACGTATTTCAATGTAAATTACCATAATTCTGTTGTATACGGTAGTGTACTTTTATCAAAGTTTATTCGTTGAACACGATACCTACCACGTAATTTACTTAATATTGTAAATGGTGTAATCCAAAATAATTCATATTACGCTCATCCAGAAAACATTTTATTAACAATGTTATTTGATGATAGAAAACCCATACGGGATAGAGCTATCAAAAAAAATGTATACTATCGAGAAAAAATACTTGACCCAACTATACTCAGAGTTTAAAAAAAATATAATATCAATTTTAATGCTTCAGATTATACTGATATGATTGATCTGAATGACGATAATTTACTATCTGAACCGGCATTCACAAGAAATATTCCATACGATCACTTGGTACAATTCTTAGATTATGATGAGTCAACACTAGATGATCCTAATATTCCAATACATATACAAGGAACAGAAAGATATGTACAGTTGTCAACATCTGTTTCCAAATGTGTTCTAGGAAAAAAACGTGAAGGTGTTACGGCTGTTACAGCAGAAAGTCGTAAAAAACAACCACGAATGGAGAGGAAAAAAGATTTAAAAAAAATAATATCATAACAGTACTTTTATTTTGAAAAATACGTTAAAATGGTCAATTCTAAGTAAAAAAATAACTTGTTAAATAAATTACATTAAAATTATAAAAATTGTAATTTTTTTGCTTATTACTTGAAAATATAGGTTTTTTTTTTTTTTTGAAAATTTTCCATAAGAAATTTGTTAAAAATGATAATACAGTAGTTAAAAGTTAATTTTAGGCTAATTTCTCATAATTTAAGCCTGATATCTCTACTAAAATTCAAAAGCACTATAGATATTAATACAGATTCTGAAATGTAATTAAAATACCTTTAAAGTAAGGTCAATATGATATTTTTCCTATAATTCTATCAAAAGCTATGAAGATGAGCTGTGGTGTCTTCAGCAATTTTTCTTTGAATCATCTGTAGATTACGTTTTTGCTATACTCCTGATTGAAAAAAAATTTGACCCGCTCTAATATATGTATATACCTGTCTCGGTGGTTTTATGATGCCACAAGTAGCCGTTATAATAATCTGGATCCCAAGTGATTCTAGAAAAACCGGTAATGAACGAGTACATCAAAAAGCTAAAACCGCTCTGGGTGCACCGCTGTTCACGTTTCACCCGGAAAGGAAGGATGTTGGTATGTGCGTGTGCTTCTTAACAGCATTTTAAGGAAGCCTGCTTAAGTAACACTAAGTTTAGCCAACGTAGCCTAATAAATTAGTGTGCAAGGATCTTCAACTATTTGTTCATCTCCGAATCGGCCACAGAAATTTGGCATACGCAAATATATTCAACAGGGAATATAAGCCAATTTGCTCTTTCGGTGATGGGAAACTAACTGATTTTCTTAACTAAATGATACCCGCCAATTCGTATTTCCTGTAGTAACTACTTTCGATCTCCTTAACTTTACCGACATAAGTCACAACACAATGTTTTAATCTTTCTTTGCCAAACTTTAAATACTAAACAATATTTAAATGTATTGACAACCGAGCCGAAGGCCTAGAAAGAAAGTTCTGCTCTTTTTACCTAAAATAATAATGATAATAATAAACAAATAAATAAAAGCTTTGCAATAAACTTTTTCGAAAATTATCCAAATTTTTTAGGTTGTTCAAGCAAGCAGTTTTATTGAAATAAAAAAGTACGCATTTGAAAAAATAAATGAATAAACACTTTTCCGTACATTTGTTTTTTTTTTAATTCAATTGATTAACCGCTAAAGCTCTGTCTTCGAAAGCCCTAAGTTTCGAAAGCGACTTTCTACGCTATGCGTGAATTGAAAAGCCACTGCAACACTGAAATATTTTCTATTTCTGAATACCAAACCAAGAGCAATGCTCTCTTAGCAACCAAACGAAAGAGCGTCGCACTATCCAACCGTTAGCATCGATGTCTACACGAATCGCTTACGAAAAGCGAGTATCGAATGACGAACGTCGAACATCGAGCGTCTGCTAATTTTTCGAAGTTACGTATACGCCAAAGTATACTTATAATCGTAGTACGACCCGCCGAAGCGCAACGGCTAACTGCTCTAGGTACATAGTGCATACAATAAAAATACCGCTAATGTTGCTGTGGCGACTGGATTAATTGCAACTTTCACTGTCAGCGGCGCCGTTGCCGTCAACCTGCGGCGCATAGCTCCACAACTTTGCTGCAATCTTATCGTCACATAGTTATGTATGTTGGTGTGTATGCGCAGTTTTTTGTTAACTGTGGTCGTCTCGCCTTTGCCCTTTTGCTACTCCACACCAATAGATAGCACTGGGATACTGGACAGTCGATATCTACAGATAACCTTCACGATGTCATCACCAACTTGGTTGCCTTCAATGATAACTACCAATATGTTGCTCTTACGTCGCCATCGATGCTGCTGTTACAGCTGCTACTGCTGCCGTAGAAGTTGATGCTGATGCTGATGCTGGTTCTGTTGTTGCTTTTGCTGTTGCTGTTACTGCCGCTTGCCGCTTGCCACTTGCCACTTGCCACTTTTGCCTTCGGCTTCGATTTCGGTCTGCGTCGACGCTGTGCCAACGAGTTGACGGCTGCAGCTTCGTCTGATAAACATTCTGAATTTATCATCAAGTCAGTTTGCCGAATGGACTACGCGAATTTGGACGTATTTTACTCTGAAACGGCGGCGTGCGTGCAAACATTTGTGAATATACATAAAATAATGAATTAAATTTATTCTATAGGAAAAATTGCAAAATTGCTTAAATAAAGTTAACAATTTTTCGCTTTCAATTCAAATTTGCTGCTATTATTTTAATTTCGATATTCACTTAACGGTATGTAAATAATGTTGACTACGCAAAAAGGTGTTAGTGAAAAGTTAATGGATTTGTTGGTGGTGTCGCAAGAAAATATGAAATAGGTGAGCAACAAAAAAAAAAAAACGAGAGTAAAAAAAAAATAATTAAAAATCCTAGGCAAAAAAAACTTAAATAATTTCTGTTCAATTTGTGAAAAAATATTACTATAAAAATGTAAAATAAAAAAGCAATGCTCCATAAAAAATTTTGCTACCAATTGTGTGCAAATCAAATGTATTCAAAAAGTTTTATTGCTCGAGCGCCAAATGTGCTGCCTGCTAAAAAGAGCTTCACACTTGTGTTGATATATTGATTGCTTGAAGCAACAGTGCTTGTATGTATAAATTCCCATTCTGCAACTGAGAAAAAACAGCAAGCATGCTGTTCGACGAAAATTGATAAGGACAACATGAATTCCGTGAATTTCAATCACATTCGATGGCTGGCAACCGTGAATATACCCTAATGAATAATTAAATATTAGAATAAGCAAAACTAATAGATGCACATTATTTGTTGGCATGTAGATAATATATTCGAAATGTAGAGAATATGAAAAAAGAAACACTAACCTACTACAAGTGATGTTATATTGAAAGATTTTATACTTCTCGAGCAGCTAAAACATTTTAAGGTCGCAAATTAACACTATAAAATTTTTCCAAAATTAAAGTCGTAATAAAAATTGCATTCCGCTTGCACAAAGTTTGCTGCTTGAGATTTTAAGTAAGGCTAATTATAAATAATTAAATCGATTAAGCTAAACTTGTTATGATTAGTCTCTTATTTGAAAAATCTGTACTTTACATAAATCATAACAACCTTCTTAACCGATACATTTGGTGATATTCGTATTCGATATTTTTAGCTATAAATTCTATATTTTTCGGTGGATTTCTTTGCACCTCTACATATGGCAGAATATTGAATTGGTGTTACTTTGGGCATTCCTTGGACGGCCGTTTTAGTTTAATTGCCATTTTGATATTTATTAACCATATACATATGTGGTCATATGGAGGAATAGCTTAAGTCGACTTAAGCGAGAAATGACGTATAGTTTTGTCAACGTTCTTTACTTTAAGGCGCATTAATTTATGAAGTCCCCTTTTAAAATTTATATTTTGGCAGTGAAGTTATTAGAGTTTATTTGTTTGCTTAATTATTAAAAAAAAAACAATATGGCATTCACTTAAATAACTTAAGTGCACCCATCTTTATTTATACAACCAGATCTTATAATTATAATTTCACTAAACAATTTAAATTGACTCTAGTGCTCGACATGTTCCAGTTATTTGATCAAAATAACTTTTTTTTACTTAACGCTGTTCGATTACAGTTTTCATTTCAAAATAATCGCTAAAATGAGTGAAGGTTCAGTAAATAGCAAAGTGCAGTTTTGAAAAACGCTCAACTAAAAAAAGCTTCGTATGAAGCAGATTTCGCGACTTTTCTTAAACTATTACCCAGGCTTTTAACTTGCGTTTTCCATGAAACAAGCTAATATAAAAATTAAGCAAAATTGCCTATATCTCCCAACTATCATCGACATGGACACGAATATTTTTAAAGCAAATTAAATATGTAAGCCGGGAAAAGAAATTTTTAAGCTAGATTTTTAAGTTGAGGAGTACCATTTGTTTTTGCATAGGCAGGCTAGAATCCGTAACGTCCTCTAAATTTTGATTTTTCACACTCTTTATCGATAAGGTGTATAACACTCTTCATTCAAAATTCTGAATTAGTGAAATACATAAAAGATTTAAGTTGAAAAAATTTCAAGAGGAAAAACAAAAACTATAAAAGCCAATCCACAAATAAATAGTAGATAATAATTAAAATTGAGACAACTTTAAAAACGAAATTTGCAGAGAGCTAGCAACAAGCCATAGTATACATACCAAGATTTATAGAATAGAAGTTTGCGACAAGAGGTGTCCGTCATAGATGGAAATTCGCTGCAATTCCAGTGGGGCTTGAAATTCGCCCCACTAAAAATAAAATAAAAATTAATAATGCTAGTGCTTTTTATATACTTTTGTGCTTTCGTTTTAAATCATTTTCTATGATAACTCTATTAGCAGAGCTAATTTCGAAACTATCCTAGGTTTCTAAAAAATCGTATAAACCTTCAGCTGATTCTTCGGCGCGTTAGTAATGAATTGGGTATTTTGTGGAAACCTTAAATATTATTGAAAATTCCTAATTTCGAAATAATTTCACTTTCTCTACGAACTTAAACAAAAAAAAATTGCTTAAGAGAGTAACCAACATCAAATCATAGGAATTTAACTAATTACTATTTTTATTTCTTTGAGATATATTTAGGTGTACTTTGCCCATCTTGAATAGCATATTCACCTAAAAATCAGCGCTTACTAAAATTTTGGAACAAATTCTCGAATCAATATTAACCCCTGCGCAAAGTGACCCAAAATTATCGTTGTTGGATAATCTGAGGAAATACATCCCGAAACCCGATACACAGCATGTACTCAAATTACAAAAATGTAAACAAAAACTATTTGTGCTCGGTAAAGTTGCGATTGCTTTTTTATTTTAGTGGCAATATTTTGAAAACCTTACATCCGACAAATGTTTTTTGTGAACACGGTTTTAGCAGATTGTTACATACACAATACAATTTAAACAAGTTTTGAAAGTGCGAGGTATTATTATATTTTTTTTAAAGATATTATTTACCGCCAAAACTCATTCAAATTTTTTTTGTGCGTTTGTTCACAATTAAACATTGCGCACTTCATTCTCGCTTCGAATTTTAAAACACGATTTTTCAACAACTTAGCTATTTAACCTTCCTCTGGTTACCATTTAATGGCATTAAAAAATTATGCGCGAATTGATTTCAAACAAATTTTTTCGAAAGCAACGCTTTTAAGTGTCTAATTTGCACGTCAAAAAGTACTCTTGATATGAGAGTACTTCACCTGTCAGAAACTGGACTTTGTTTTTTTGTTTGCCTGCATAATCAATCGTTTGATTTTTCTACTTGAGACGTAGAGCACAAACGATTATATCCGGTTGTAGTTCCCGCATAATAAGGCATTTCATTGTTCATGAATTTGGCTATTTAAATATAAATTTCAAATATATCAAACAAATATTTGAGGAAATATTTTGCATCTGTCGCTACCAACGATATCATCACAGAAAACTTCTATACATAGAGCCAGCTTCATGTATTAATTTTTAAATAAATATATTATCAGTAGTTGGTTGTTGTAGTTGGTATGCTGTGACAATAAGCAAAATGCCAAGAGTTTTAAGCGTTGAATGCCATCAAACATGTAGTGGAGATATGAGAATGTTCTGTTTCGAAAAACGAACAGCTAGCTGGAATATTGCGGGCATGAGGGCAACTTGGTTCTAATGTTTTTACACAAAAAGTGCACCAAATGCAAACAGGCATTAAAGTATTTCTTAAATATTAAATTTCCGAAATAAGCAGAAAAGTAAGCAGTTTACTTAATAACATACATATTTTAACCTTCATTTCCGTCTCAAAAAAATTTACGTTTCCTACCCACCTGCGTGACTCTTCACACATATAAAATTTGTATGTATTTTGTGACAATAAAGTTATTCTTGGTAAAAAAATAACATTTATTTATAGGTTTATCTACAATACATTTTGTACAACCGATAAGTGCAATTTCGGCAGAAGCTATCCATAGTTTTATGTATATAGTTTTTATATTTTAATTTCTCGTTGCGACATCTAGCCTTTCCTTGGAAAATCTGTGGAGGGATTTTACATCTTCTTCGAGTAGTTTCGATCGATGGTGGTGAACTCTTGCAAGGCTCTGGGGATTCGCAAGGTTGTGTTGGCATTGCGATCTGAGCTAACGAATGGCCAGAACATCACACTGAGTTGTTTTGTTAATCTCCCCTTAAAACTAAAGATTCTGATGGCTCCGTTCGTTGTACGCTTTTTCTCATAGCCATGTATGGATTTGATAAAGATATTTCCAGCTTGTTTAGCAATTTTGATCCATATCTTTGAAGTTAATGAACGTGTTCGAAACTAAAGTGTCGATCAAGTTTTAGAACACAGCCAACGGCCATCGACATCATTTTGTGAACTGCATTCATGCAATCCAAATGAAAAAACGTGTATGAATTACATGGATTGTAACCCTTTATTTTGTTATAATACTGAATCATTTCTGGCATTTTTTCCCTCCATCCGATTGAACTGCATTCGAAATTTGCATTGTACTTTGTAGAACTACGCCTTTGTCTCATACAAGGATTGTGTTTTCGGTGAATTGCAATGTTGATTGGAACAAAGGGAAGTTTATGAATGGCAGAAGTTTTGGTGGAATGCCCCTTTGTCAGACCTTGAGATAATAAATTTTGGCCCAGATTGTAAGACGAGAAAAAATTGTCCATCTTAATGTTATGCCCCTTCATCCCGCGAACCAAATGAAGAACTACACGTTCACCTGGACTGGTTTATATTGTACTAGTACTTGACTTTCCATAGTACTGTTGGATTTTTCAAACATATCAAGTTTCGTATCAAATTTCAAAGCGCATGTATTGGTGGAAATTGTATTTTCCGCGAAAGCCAAGTAGTTGCTTATAAATTATAACAAAGTCATAGGGATTGAAATAATGAGCCAAACGTCCGGACCATTTGCCAAATATTACCCGAAGTGGAGTAAACTTGTCTATAAAACTTTCCTGATTTCGGCTCAAAAGATTATCAAATCAAATAAATTGGTGCAGGTATTTTTTTTTTCTCAATATTATCGCTCTGACTTAGCGTGACAATTCCACTGAAAGTTATGCAAATGTTCTACATGCGTTAAAAGTACAACAAGCGAATTTGTATAGAATAATATACGGGTCTCACATGAGCGTAGGAAACGTAAGTTTGAAAATATTTCGCAAACGAATAATATTTTTGCATCGAATTTCGAAGAAGTTTTATGAACTTCGTTTAAATAATACGTTGAAAAAATTATTGGCAAACTTTAGTGATTTTTCAGGAGGGGATGAATGTTAACGAATCAGTTTAATTTATTGCTAAATTTATTGTTATCATTGTAAAAAGTATGTGCTTCGTATAGCTATGATCTCTGTTTTTATCGTTCTGTAATTAATAGGCCGTAATGGCATGATTTGTTGATGTGCTAGAATGTCTGACCGTTTTTGGCTGAAGCAAGTGACGCAATCTCAGATTCATTCAGTCTCTCCTTTGACTTAGATAATACTTTTTTTTCATATACTCTGCTGGCTAAATTGAAATTATATGCGGTTGTTGACCGCAAGTTTATATCAACATGAAGAAAGTACCTCATAAAATTAACTACAAATTAGAAAATAACTTTGGGGATTTCTCTATGGTTTTGTTCCAATAAAAATCCCTCCTTATTATGGCTTAGCATATATTTTAAATAAAATCCAGAAGATAATCTGTACAACTAAGACGAAAACTTTTTAATGTTATTAAGAAGGAGGCCCATAGAATTAAGACCTCTTCATAAAAATCTATTAGATAACCTGTAAAACTAAGATGAAAACCTCTTCAATATAATAATAAAATAAAAGGGTTCATTCATTAGAATCTCTACTTAATTTTTATACGCCGATGATCCTATCAATTTTAAACTATTGCTTTGTTTAAGTAGAATAATTTCTGAAAATAAATAGCACACTGCTTTCTTTAACTATTTTATTATTTAATTATACAAGTTTTACTAATAATTATAGTAAGTTTAAATACTTTTATATTATTATAAAAGGTTTTACATATTTGCTCATAAATTTTATAATTTATACTCATATAAATCTTATACTTATTATTCTCATTTTTATAATTTTAATGCGTATGTTTTCCAATTTTTACGACGATTTTTTAAATAAATGTACAAGAAGGACAATGAGAGAAAAAGAGAGCGTCACAATCGAGTAGAGATATTTATTTTTAAAAGAAAATATACAGTTACTCAATATCAATAATAGATTTAAGCATTCTCTCCATATATATTTGCCAAAAACACTTATTAAAAACGTTTCTTAACCAAATCAAAACATGTATTTCGTTCCGTTCATTAAAGAAAAAACTCCTTTGAAATAGACAGTCGTGAAATTCGATTGACAAAATAATTATAAGAATTAGAGAGCTAAAACTCGAAAATAATAGAAAAATTCCATTAAAAAGTGTGACTGTTTTACAACTTGGTAGCAAAACTTTTATTTGCAAGTACTTGAGTGCATTTTTTTGGCATAGATACTGCGAGGGTCTCACAAGCCGCCTTTGGTATGGAATACCAAGCTTCCTGGATATTTTCCAAGGTTCTACCTTATTCTTTGATTTAGTGGACCCAAGCTTTTCCTTTACAATCTTTCACAAGTTCTCTACTGGCTTTACATCCGGAGATTACGAAGGCAACGTCATCACATCGATTCCACAACCCTGTAACCATGTCTTTACAAGACCGGAAGTATTTTTCGGGTCATTATCTTCTTGAAACTGTCAAATCAAAGACATCTTCCATTCGGCATAGCATTAGGTATTCTAATATTCTTAGGTATCGGTACCGGTCCATGTTGTCCCGAATCCAAAATAGCGGTCCGAATCCATACCACGAAAAACATCCAGATATCATTATATTTCCTCGCCCATGCTCGATTGTTTGTTTTTTTTTATGTACCTGGGATTCATTTCAGCATTTTTCGGTAGTCGGACCTTTACCGTCAATATCCACCATGTTTACTTTAGATTTGTTGGACCATAAAAAATTTTTTGATTTACTGGACCGGACTAACTTATGTGAGTTATTGCAAACATTTGTTGTTGCTATTCTCGCTGTCTTTTTGTCAACATTGGAACTTTTCGTGACAATCTGCCGAAGAGATTCCTTTCTACAAGACGACGGGCGACAGTTGTTGAAGATATTTCCACGTTTATTTATCTGTGGATGGCTTCAGCGGATTTAAACGGGTCGTGCGCTGTGATAGTTTCTCAATTAAATGGTTTTGTATTATTGTATTTGGTATTACAATTCCATATTTTTGAACAAAACTTCATAAAAATTAATAAACAAGAAGCTACATATCTTCTTATTTTCAGCCGTTTTCCTTTTCAATAAATTTGAAAAGAAATTCAAATAAAATTAAGAAGATTTTCTAGCAAAAATCTTTTCAATCCTGCCCTCTTGCGCTCTACTTCCTCGTTTTTATATTGGAGTCAAGACTTGCTACTTGTGATCGGTCCAGTCGTGATACCTTCGTGTCCATAAAATCCACCAAAAGAGGCCAGTAAGAAGAAACATAACGGCAATATTTGCATAAAATATATTAATATTCAATCTGTGCTTGGGGTATATTTTTGGGGTCGATTTTTTTATTGTACCATTCAGAAGTCTTAAAAGAAATCCATTAGAAATTAAATCTCGCAGGCACGCTCAGACACGCTCACGCAAAGCGAGCGTACGAATCACATACAAAAAGAAGTGTGGTAATGGTAACCGATTACTCTAGATAAAATATGCGCTTACATAGCGATGTGATTGTAAGCAGATGTCGATAAAAGCAATATGAAATATTCAACTTGTTTTCACAAAAAAATTCACATTTTTTATCGGGTATTACCAAATGTACTGATATCAAAAGTGGGGAACTCCGTTCCACATGCAAGGGTTTAGGGTGTAAAAACCATGTATCGTACCATTGCAAAAATGTGCCAAATTAAAAAGTAATGAGCTAATGTACCAAGCCAAAAAAAATTTACGAAATTGCGTACTTTGCATTTCCAATTACTTAATTCAATTTGAAATCAATGCTTTCGGCCTAGGCTACACACTTTCTAAATTTGGGTTTGCACTATTTGCAGTTGTCGTGTTCATACCTTCTTTAACAACTTAAAGCAACACATTTATATTTACATTTTTGCTACCCACAAGTTTTAGCCAAAAGAGAATTTAAATGAAACTAAAATTACAATTAAATTAAATCATATCTTTCCTACTAAATTTAAAAAAAAAAGATAAAGAATTTTGCTACTTTTTTTATTCTCTTTTTATGAGCATTTCCAAAAGCAACTACTTCGACACTACGTCCTTTAAAATACACTTCTAAAAGATGCAACCCAAAAATATACCTTAAGAAACTCACCTTTGTGCTTCCATTCATATTTTGACGTCTTTCCAATTGTCCACTTAATTGTAAATGTGCCTTGTTTCGGCCTTCGCACATTGAGGAAGTACACTGATAGCAAAAACATCGTAATCAAATATTTGTTTACCTTTATATGCCGAAATATCAATAAAAAGTTACACACAACCAATCAAACCGCACCAATGTAAATATATGAACATTGCAATGCAATGTGAAAGCTAAACAATCTATGAAAGTTCAGCGGCTTTTTCATAGCTTAAAATTAAAATAAGTATCAGAATCAACATAACTATTGTTTGCATACGAGTATTCATAAAATCCAAGATCCAGTACTACAGGTACATGACGTATACCAGATTTTGTACATTCGTGTAAGGAAAAATTTACATTTTTGCTTAAGAATGTCAGGTCTAAAGTTCGACCAAGTCTTTTAAGAAAGTCAAAAATTTGCATGGTATTAATAACTTAGGAAGCTATGAACTAAAGAGAATATACCTGTTAAACAGTCACATTGCAAAAATGTATCAAGCGGCCCACTTAAGCAAAATAATAATATTGATAATAGTATAGTCATCGAATTCATGGCTTGTGTGATATGAAACCTGAAGTTTTTTCATATGCAAGGATCACAGCCTACTTCGAGAAACTGAACGCTAAAATAACTCGTAGCTTACACCAAATAGTACTGAGCTACCTCAGCAGCAAGTTAGGTTAGGAGACACCCCCTAGAGAGACTTACTCTGGCCTATGGCCCATTGTGGTACCGCATTGGGGGCTGTTGAATGACCCCTTTTCCCAAAATACACTACCTTTTCCTTAGGAACCTCGTCTGGTCCCTAATTTCGACTGACCTAAGACCGTTAAATTCTTTAAGGAAATATCTACCCACAGTTCCAGCCCTCCTTCTAGCCACTGCCGGATAACGGCATAGAAGGTATTGGTCTCCTTCTACTCCGCATCACCACAACTCCTACAGCAGTCCCGCCGCGGACTTATTGTCTTACTGCAAGAGTACCTACTTATATTATACAATGCCCGGTTTACCATGTCTATCTTACATGTCTGAAGACGAATGCCGGGTAAATCAATAGAGAAGCAATCTCATCAGCTTAGCAGTTATTTCGTATGTCGCATTGACCGAAAACCTACATAATATATGATGCGAATGCCTCAGCCATCGCGCTAAGAGATCGGCGGCATTCCACAGCTGCCCTTGATTTAGTGACGTTTTACTTAGGGATTTAATAGCCGCCTTGGTTGTCAAAGTGAAAATATAGGCCACATTACCAGGAGACACATTACACTATACCAGGGACGCGGCCTTCGAAAAAGCCTGGAAAAACACTGCAATAATCAGGTAGACGGAAGCTGTAAGCTATGCTCAGTTGTTTCGATAATACTGCTCCGTCAACTCTCTTGTCTCAAGCCAGGGCATATCTTTGTAAACATGGATGATTCCACTTTACCTAACCGCATCCAATTTTCACTTTTCTCTCTCGGGCATCTGGGTCATGAATTTGGTTTGGGGCGAGCCAATCGGTAGTACGTAGTCGGTTAACATAGGCAGCTCCGTGAGTTCGGCCCTAACTGGGCTGTGACCGATGTAAGGACGTGCCCATTTCCTCATTAAGTCTTGCTTAGCATATCAATCAACCGGGAGGAAATTGAGTGGTAACTGCATCTGAACTGATGTTATGTGCTAAGGCTGTGAAGGGAAAATATGCCACACCCTTGCACTTAGAATATGCATATTAGGTGTCGGAGAATTTCAGCCCCACAATCCCTCTTGTATAAGTGCCCAGAATGCGCTCCAATGTTTTCAAATAAAAGGGCGAGAGATTTATTGGTCCGAAATCATTGGGCTTGTTATGTCGATTTCTTGTAATTTGTATTGCGGGAAGCTTCCAATCGTTGCCTCTTTATTCTCCTCAGAGATGACTTCAAAGGGAAAATCTCCCATGTCCGTCGAAAATCTGAACACCCTGGGAAGTGAGTTTGCTTAAGAAGTTCCAGGGTTTCTGACTGCTTTTCGTCTAGGTATTGAATTTGGTCCAGAGTTTAACTATTTGTTGAGACCGCAAAAGGGTATTTGCTTTCTTTTTCTACATTGTGGGGGAACGTGCTGATTTCGTCGCTCGTTGAAAAGCACTTGTGAGTACGTAGACTGTAGATTCGAGTATTTATTTTTCCGTAAGCTTGTAGGTACTATAACAAAAGTGCACAATAAAAAATATGTTTTTATTGCTTTTTTTATAATTTATAGTAATATTTATAGTAATACCTTTAAATAAATCATAATCCGGAAATAAATCGGAAAAAATATGTCGTTTTTTATACAAAAAATATAAATGGTCATCCACTGTAAATCTTCGTATTGTGACGCTTGCGGTAATAAAGCTACAATATATTTATATACACTATACATTTATTTGTAGGCATTATTTGTATACTGCATAAAAAAAAATATGAAAAAATACCATAAAAATGAAATATGAATTGCTTGTTCACATCGTTGAATCTATCAGAATCAACGGAGTAACCCCAACCAACTTGTAAAATATTTCTACGAAACGAAATTAATTGAGTATGAAGTTTGTAAACTTGGCCGAAGGAATTCCAGTAAGCTGTTATATGTACATACTACAAGTGTGTGTGTATGCGTGTGTTGGTAAGCTTGCTCGAGCGCCTAAAAGCACGCTGCCAACGGGAGTACCGTTTTTAATTTAATGCAAAATATTTTTACGTCGCATTTCAGCTCACTTAAAGCATTTTATTTTGTTCATAGCATTTTATACGAGTACTCGAACATAGTACGCTTATATGTTGTGACAAAAACTGGGGTTTGCTAGAATTGTGTGCAGGTGTGTGTGTTTGAAATTTCGTATGTGAAAATATAAATGAATCAAGTGTCGGCTTTGGTGACATAGACACGCCATTTACTTGTGCTGTGAAAGAACATTTTTCGTGCCAGTCTTGAACTGAGGAAATTAGAAAGTATTTTATTTCTTTATTTCAACACATACTACATTATGTATACTTTCTTTTGCCTTGATATGTATTTGTAAATTAACAATACTGGCACGCTTTGAAATGTAAATAAATCGGATGAATTATCTTCTCAGTTCATTCCTTCCTTTCACAAATTAAAGATAACAAAAGTTTTTATATAACAGAAAGTGTGGTATCAAAGGCGCATTTTTGGTGGATTATTGTCTTCATTTGTAATATTTATTTGTCTTGTGTAATATTTATTTGTCTACTTAATTAAATATTCAAATTCTGAAAAGCTCGGAAACTACGAGAAACACTGAGAGTTTAGGTAGTACGCGCCTCAAATGGTTGAATAACGGGAAATAAGTACTGTCAATATTAATTCAGAAAGCGACAATTGAAAATACGAATGGTCAAGTGTAAATGAGATTAGTCATTTTAAATTGCAAAAAGCGTCCAATGCAAATTGAGTATAGTCAATTTAAAATGAGAAAGCGTCAAATTGAAATGCGAAAATGTCAGATGATCAGCGACTTCAGTGTTTTAAAAAGCTCGTTGATGCAGTACAGGACAAAAGACTCCACAAACCAATAAGTTAACGTAAAAAATTGTATTGTAATTATTTGAAGAATATGTAATAAAATTAAGTTTCGCACTTGCTATTGGAAATAGTGTACAGCTACTCTAGCTATATATTTTTCACGCATTATGTGCCTAGTAGGTAGCAAAATTTTTTTCTTCACAGTTTCGGCACAAAGATGTTCTATCAAATCACGAATTTACTGTTAAGATATTTACGCTCATAGAAATCTTTGACAATGTTTGTGAGCATTAATATATTTTAAGCGATTTTTTTTTTCATTCTTTGCCAGTATGATTGCAATGTTTAAATCTATTTATGGGAAAATTGCGCCAGCTCAGCTCCATTTAATAATTTTTTTTTTGGTAATTGTGGAAATACTCGCTCTGTTTCCTTTACTGTCTTACAGCGTGTTTTTACTTAGGTGAAATTTCACTTCCGCTTCAACTGTTCCCTTTTATCTCAGCCTTCTTCTAAGCGGCCTCAAAATAGCTGAAACTCCGTATACCTTAAGGGTTGGTCTTTTCTCATAAGGAAAATTTATCGGGATCTACTTAGGTAATGATACAAGTGTTGAAAATATCTAGAATTTCTGAATTTCCTAGGAAAACCACATTCATTTGCATGCCAAACTAACTACCAGTCCGAATTAAACTGCCATGCCCCCTCAATAATCAGACGTATGGTTGAAGGGATCAAGAGTGCAATATCAGTGGCAGTAAGTGGCATCGGATAATTTCTAATAACGGTCGGCCGTGTGAGGATAATTTCCAACCTCCCACTGTATTTCTGCGATGAAAAACATCTCACAAAACTCATCTGCCATTCAACAACCAGACCACAGCTCTTACAACGAGATAGGGCAAAACTCCAAATTACACCATGCTACAGTGAAAATACATTTTAGAGGTGACCTAGTAGAGAAGTTTTCTAGTGATGGCCAACAGCTACTATTTGACAGGGATACATTTCTTCAGATTTTAGCAAAAGTTGGCAAAGTCAAACCATCGGTATTGAAAAGCTCACCACACGAGTGGGATTGTCTCAAATTTGTGAATAACACAGTACACACATATTCGAGTTCTTATCAAACACTTTCCAGGTACCACCCATTAAAATACATCTTAAACGCATTAACAATAGACTCTTATTAGTGTCAATTCAAAACGATTTCGCTTATTAATTGAAATTATGTACGATCTCTCACAATAATATGACTCGAAATAACTTTTGATAAAACATCATAATATGTAAAATTCTTAACTATATTTTAAGAATGATTCCTTTTCTCACTCTGATTAAAACACCATTTGAAGCCCGAGATCGTATGTATATATAAATGAGGCGAAGATTTTTGCAAAAAATTAACCCATGTAGAGAAAAATGCGTAGGAAAGTTATATCTCTTATGCAAGAATTATTTGGGGAATAAGCAGAGTTCTGATTACGTTACCTAAGTAGGAGAATTTGAATGAAACATATGAAGTTATGGGATGCAAAACTCAAATTTTATTTGGATAATTTTCCTGAAAATATTGGTAAATTTAGTGACGATCCAGGCGAGCACTTTTATTAAGAGATTATGGCAATGGAAAGTCGCTTTCGAGAAAAAAAATCGGCTCAAAATGCCAGCAAATTGCTGTTGGTCCCTCAACCGTGAAACAATTTGCAATTTACTGAATAATGTTTTAAGTATTTTATGTTTTTAAGACTATACATATGTATACATACAATATATATATATATATTTAGCCTTCAGTTTTTTTTTTCAAAGTTTTCAATGGAACCGAGAATTTTCATTGCAATTTCAATTTTTTTATTTTATCTCTTTGTAGTAAATGTTATAATTTCGTAAGCCTTCAGCTGATTCTGAACAATGATACCAAATTTTTCTTCAGACAAATTACTTAAATGAGAATGATCTCTTGTAAAATTGTAGAAAAAAGAGCTGCCGAAGTTGAAAACTAAAAAAAAATGGTGTAAATTTTAGATTGATTGCAATGTTTTTGCGCAGATTCAAACTATTTTCGCTAAAGTCATTATTGATCTAAAAAGTACCAACATTTTACTTTTGAAAGATATATCAAAATCTAAAATAGCAAAAAAAAAAAAAAGAAGAATGTTTGTTTTATTTATAGAGCTTGAAGCCAGGTTTGTATTGGGAATAATATGAGAAACTATTTTTCAAAGTGGAAAAGTTTGTTTTGTAGGTCATGCCAAATTGTTTTTTTTTTATGACTAAATTGAGAATTTGAGCATGTTTGAAAATTTTCGAACACATTTTTGTGAACCAAAACAAACAGGTCTACAACCTCTAGTAGTAGGTCACTTATAATGTTTGTGCATTTTTTTTTCGTATTTTTATAGTTATGAAAAAATTTCTCATAAAAATCATTTGCCGTTCGTAGTCGGCGTAAAACTGCAGGCCCCTCAATTTGTGATACAGCATCAGGATGCCCACCACAAATTATAGGAGAACTTAGGCCAAATATAAAGCTATGATTTAAGCGCCAAATAATTACTATATTAACGGCTATACTTATATCAATCTTCCAGCCATTTTATTTATATCAAACAATAATTTTTAAGAGTTCAAGGAATATGAAACAAACAATAACGATATACAAATCTTGCTTGGCTTATCTCGTCTAGGCTTTGTTCTAATGAGTTCATACTCGAGAGGCCGTGAGTTCGATCTTTGCAAGAAGTCTGATGAGTAGATGTGGTGGTCTTTGAAATAGCTATAACTTCTACCATTGCTATCTTTCCTATAATTGTTCATATTAAAATTGCTATTGAGCTCATAGAAATTATTGCTTTTAATATATTATTTTTATAATTATTAACAAAAGTTTATTGTATATTTCCATTAGCAGATATTTTCAATTTATGTACATATATTTGCTTAACATATTTTTCAACCTAGATTTTGTTCAGATTTAATAATAAACTGTGTCTCTTACACATGCTAAATTTTATCGCTGGAAGGCAAAAATAAGTAACACTCGAAAACTACCACATACGATAACCCCCCTATGGTCAATGACTACGTTTAGCAGTTCGAACAGTTTTTTGAGCGGAAATCATAAATCGCATGGATGAGCTAAAGTTTGGGACACATTTTAGTTTAAAAGTTTAGTGCCGCTAGCTGAAAATAGTTTTTAACACCATTATCCGCAATAGCGTTGAACGTAGGGAATCTCGTTAGGAAGTTCATTTGATAAATCGACTGTGCCATCATTATTTTGATGAATAACAAATTACGCTATATATAAATCTATATATATATATGTATATATATATATAACTATATTTCAAGCTACTTTTCAACTAACCCTATTGGTCTCCTAATTTATTCAAATATTCGAAGCCTTTTCCAGGTATTCTGCAAGTAAATTTAATTTTATATGAACTAATGTTTTGCACGCCCGAAACTTATGTACAATATTTACAAGCTTCATTAATTGTATGCCTTCATGGTAAATGATTTGTAAAATTATGAAAATTCGCTACAAAATACCTACTTTGGGGCATTCACAGTAGTAGCATTCAACAAAAAGGCAATTTTCCACTGAAATTCTTTCAACAATATAATTCAAATTTATTCCACCAGCTTTCAAGCTATGTGTATGAGTAGGTAATTTACAAGGAACTTGAAAATAACTAAGTTAGCTTAAAGGCACTTTGAGGCCCATGTACACCATCGATATTCATGGCACATTCTGAATTTATAAGCAAATTACGATAAAACTAAGTAATTTCGCCTGTCAATATATTAAAGATTAAATAAAGTATTTTATTATAAATCAACAAACAAATTACGAGAAAATTAGTGTCGGCTCTAAATTGTATCGATAATACTCGGAAAATGTTTTCTCCCATAACTAAACTGGACGAGGGATTTTGTCATTCCCACGACAGTCGGCTCTGCGATACCGGAACGACCCGGATTTATATCAGGCCAAGGAGTGTCAAGAACAGCAGCATTCCCCAGACTTTTATGGGGAATGTTTCATGCTGTTACAACAACAACATAAACAGTCACTTTGAAATATTAATTTTACTTAAATGCTTCTTGATTTTTACTGCCTCTAAAAATCATGATCGTAAATTAAAAGCAAGATATTCAGGCAGTTTCTGGAATCCGAGTGAAAGTGAATACGAAAATGAATTTAAAACCGAGGGAATTTAGCTCTGGTGCTCTGAAATCCGACTTTTTTGTACATTTTAGAGCACGTTTTTTAATCGCCCTACGAATTTCGATCCTTACAGCCTATGTAAAATGTAACGTAGTAGAAACTATTAGCCCGAATCCCCGTACATTTCTTGAGGAATTTCGAAAAGATTTTTTTGCAATATTCTTTAGCTTGCAATATTCTTTAGCTGTAACTAAAAAATCTGTACCATTAGAATTTATGTCCTGGACCCAGGGTTCTTGATATGTACTGTTGCCATATGGCAACGGTAGGTAAGCTAGACCACTGTTTTATAAATAAAAAGGAAAACATTCTGTAACCTTTAAAAGTTAAAATTCATTATTTTGGTGGACGTTTATTTAAAAAAAAACCACAATTATGATTTAATAATTTATGTTGAAGAAATTTGTTTTTTTCAAAGGTTTGTGTGATTTGATTCGATTCGAGGCAAACAAAGTCCGACATCGCATTTTTTGTAGAGTATTCGCGCGATGGGCTAACCTACGTATCCACACATCGCCTCTTATTTCCGATTGTAATCTCAAGGTGATCAATCTTGTCAGGCGAAAATCATTCGCTACGTATTGCATTCGTTTAGTTGAATAATTTTGGAACATTTTCATTTGGACGCCGCAGTGCATACAGTAGTAAGTGGCTACTCCGCTCCTGAAATATTTAAGGGACACATTTTCATTAGAAGATCAATTCTCAATGCTCGCATCGAAACTAAAGTTAATAGCGATGCCACAACTTTTTTCCTCGAAAAGAGCTGCGTTGACCTGAAATGTTTTGGTCAAATCGATTAACACCATTCATAAATCTCTTCTACTGAGTTACAACGCACGGACGTCGAACTTCTATTTTTCTTCTCAATTGTCTACTATGGCGAGACGCTGTGGGTTTTGGTTCGGAACCGAAGCTGGACAGGCCACTGGGTTATCCACCCATTTTGTCAAATGAATTCCTCCCTCCTTTATTTCCGCGACCTTGCAATACCCTCCCGTTTTCGCAAGTCCTTCTTATGTGGAATAGGACAATTTTCTGGAATTCGGTTTTCCCGAATTGTCGCGGTGTCAGGTAAATCAGCAATGATATTCCAGTGAAAAGATTGTAAAAGTAAAATGAGAACGGAATACACAAAAGTGGAGCTCCACAAGTGCCAAATCTTTTTTTTCATATTTTGGATTGATCCATGGATTCTTACCTTGGTATATTTTAAAATTGATCCTGTACCCATTGGGAGTGCTAAGAAACGAAACCTTGTATCGAAAACGCATTGGCTTTCTTTTTATACATCCAAGGCGTCCGAAATATGTAATTATGCTTTCGTTATATGAGAGTTATGGTTGGTCTTTATATGGTCAGTCAGTGGACTGTCAAACCTATATTTACTACTAACATTCCCATCTTGTTCAGGTGGTTCGGTATAAAGTGCCTGAAAATTCGTTTTCCTTAACCGAACACAATTCTTCCAAAAACATACAGTGTTTCTTGTAACGACAGTGGTCTTAAAAAAGTATAGAACAAGAAAAAAAAACATTACATATTATTTGTATACCTATTCAAAACCAATATATTCCTTGCAAAACTCAAAACACAAGTAACAACAAAAGCAATAAAACACAACAAACGCGTTCAATCCTACACCAGTGGCTTAGCCTGTCTGACGTTTCCGTATGGAGAGGTTATTTTGTATTTCAAATACAAGGTTAGGTTACAGTGGTAGTTCCCGCAGTGGGCACTCACTTAGCCATAGTAGAAGAGTCCATTGTGATACCACCTGTTTTATGAACGGTAACGTGAATCGGAAGAATCCGGAAAGATGAACCTAAGAAACATTACGTACCCCGAATGAAGTCACGCAAATTACCACTCCCCACCCCAGAGAGTTGCTCTGGAGTCCTAAAGAAGTACTAGCTGAGCAGAAAATGAAAAGATGAATCCACCTCATCCTCCGCCATACAGCTGTGGCAGAAAGGGTCAGAGACTATCTTCAGCCTAACCGCATGAATACCCTACGGACAGGGCTCAGTCAAAACACCTACGAGGGTCGAGAGTTGCCGCTTAGTAAGCGATCTCAGCTCCTTTGAGCGCCCTCGGTCCACTCTCGGCCAGAGGGTCTTTGCAATCCTGCATGCCGTAACGGTTTCCCAGCGCTCGCTGAGACGACGGAGAGCCCATCTGTCCAAAAGAAGTCCGTTGGCAGACAAAGGAGCCCCCACCCTCTCCCTGCATGGAGAAATGGCTGCGAGAGAAGTCAGGCACTCCTTGACAAGTTTTGATCTCACCATTAGCGATCCTGAGGCCTTAATAGCGGCCAGACTATCCGACGAAATGTTAGCCCGTCTAGAGGGCATTACATTGGTAAGTAGCCAATCGGCTGCCTCCTTAGTTACTGTCACCCCTGCATGAAACACACTACAATAGTCCGGAAGCCTAAATTTGCGGCTGAGGGAGGGCTCCTCGCAGAAGACACCCCCTCAGCCTCTCCGTCCAGCTCCGGGCCATCCGTGAAAAAGTTCACCGTCCTACCGCTCTACCAACTACCCTCCTTCCACTCCTCCCTACGCGGGATGTGAGTGGAAAAGGAGCAATTCCGAGCTGGAGCAGGCAGACAGCAATCTGTTTCCGGAGGGACAAAGTTGAAGCTGGCAAGAATCTTAGAATGCCCAAAGGCCGAACTGAATTTGTATCCATAGCTGCTGCAACCTTGCCTGCAATGTTCACAGGTAACACGTTAAGCATAATATTGGGCGCGAGAGTGGGTGTTGTCCTAAATGCCCCACTGATCCCAATGAGCGCGGACCGCTTCACCCACTCTAGCCGCTTTCAAACACTACACTAAACACAAATTTCATTCCCTAATCGCGATTATCTTAAATACATGAGATCTACTTACTTTTTTCATTTCCCGTTTGTTTCACTCCACATTTTGTATTCACTTTGACACGCACTAACTCTCAAAAACCAAACAAAACTGACGATCAGAGAATTTAGAGGCATGCCGTCTTACGAAAGATTTGGAAGTGATATAATTTATGTGGTTGTTAAAAGAGAATTTATTATCAAAAACCATGCAAAGATATTTAATCTCACTTACATAATGAAGTTGTCACAAATCGATATGTTATACCTAGCTGGCATAACGTAAGAGATTTTCGAGTAAATCATTGGAAAGCCCTTTGACCAGTTCAGCGGGAGACGTGATATCTGGCAGCACTAGTACAGCCGGTCAATATCACTTTGAAGCTTAATGGCATCTTTTGGGCTCTGAGTCGATCTTTAAGAGAAAATCTTTAAGTCATCAGAATAAAGCAAAAATTTGCGAAAGAAAAGAAAGTTTTGATATTGTTAATAAATAGCGCAAAGAGGAGTGGTCCCAAGGTACTTCCTTGCGGGACTCCACAGAGGAGGCAGCAAAGGGGGTAGACGATATACCATCAAATGTAACAACAAAACGTCTATTGCCGAAGTAAGAGTTTACCCATTGCAGAAAGACGGAATGAAAGCCAAGACGAGTTAATTTTTTAATTAAAACTCTATGAGAGACTTTATCGTATGCATTCGAAAGGTCAGTGTAAATACAGCCGACCTCTAAATCAACCGAGAAAGATTCGATAGATGTGGATATATTGGCAACAAACCCATGCTAATTTGGATATATTAAAGATTTAATAGCAAAACTCAACTTTGCATTAGATTAACGATGGACACTCTGGAAATGAGCGTCAATCCTACTCCACGACGATAAAGATTTGTTGAAAACTGTGTTCTGAGGTTAGATCAAAACAGCGCAATTTTTTTATTAAGATTGCTAAAAGTCCATCAACATCAAATTGGGTGGAAAATTTCAATTTAGGAAAAGCTTTACTAATACTCTCACATGAAAGGAACAGATCACCTTAGTCCAAATAGTAAGCTAGAGGAAAAGTCACTCGGATGATCTACTTATATGATTTTACTTATGTATAGATATAACAGTGATTGGCAGTTTTAGTCCAAGTCAGACTAGACCGGGCTTTGTTAATATTTTCTGAAACAATCGAAAGATTTGCAAAAGTTCGCTTGATTTTTATTTTGTATGGGATACTAAAGTTTCCAGTTTTGTCACCAGAAAAACTTTTCCTACACCATTTTAAGTAATGAACACCCACCTAAAACTATCTTTTTTACCTTTATTCAAAAAAATCCCTCAAAAAATAAATTTGGAGTCACTAGAGTGCTCAGATTTTCTAGAGAATTATTATTAAAGCCGGACATACCTTACATTACATCATAAAACATATAGTTTCAATAAAAATTAGATAGCAGCTGTGCTAATTTGCACGGTTAATGTTAATGAAGGAGAACATAACTATATTATGTATAAATATAAGTTGAATATTTCAAGAGTAAGTATGTAATTTGAAATCTGATGTCATTATATAGTCTCGGTGTATTCAGGTTACGCATCAGAATAACTGATACCACCCGAATAGTCTACCCCGACGACTATAAGGAGTTGATTTTTTTGTAACGGCTGGCAGCTCCCTTCAAAAAAAAATTCGAAACTAAGCTTCCCTAAACCTCTTTTGTTTGAAACTGTTCATTGTATAACCTTTTAAATGGGTGGCAACCCTCTCCAAAAATATTTTTTTTAAATAAAATTTTCTTAAACCTTTTTTTTTTATTTAACACGAATATAATAGCAAATTAGTTGACTTATTAATTGAATTCCATTAACCCATTTAAACAGTTGTCAACCCTCTTCAAAAATATTTGCGTAGAAACCACTTTCGTTTGACACTCATGGTACTTATTATACTTATTAATTTAATTTAATTTATCTTGTTAAAACGGCATCAAGCCCTGTTTGGAGATATTTTTGAAATTTCTGTCGTTTGACATCATAGTTTTAAATTACGGTAGAAACATACAGTTAGAACCAAGGCGAATTCATACAAGGTGGTGTGAAGAAACAGCTGAGTTTTACTTTTTTTTCAATTCGGCGAAGCGGGTGTAATGTCAAACTAGTTTTGTTTGTTTACATTCTAATTCAGATTTTGACATAACTCCCGCTCAAGGCGCAACAACAAAATACATACGTTTTTTCTTGCTACCACCTGGTATGAATTCGCCTTGGTTAGAACTATACGCTCATTGAATCTCTTTCTCTCTCTGTCAGTTTCGCCCTCACTCTCATATTCCTCTTCCCTTGTTCTATGAAACTTTCAACCATTCTATTTCCTTCTACATATTCGCAACATTTCCCCTCAAACGTAGCTTTAAACGTTTAACGCAACCGTCTCAGAAGTCCCATACGGACTTTCGCCTCCATAACCCTTCAGTTTTAAATTTCAATTTAACTATTTATTCTGATCACCTGTCGAATTTCTTACATACTTCCAACTTTTCTTATTATAAATTTATGTTTGAGAATTAATAGAAATGTGAACACTAAATAAAATGTTTTGCATTACTGAATGATTGGCGTTCGGATGGAAATATATCAGCTTTGCAAAGGACAATAGTTATTGCATTCACTCATAATAATTTTCCGGAAAGTCTCTCCATAAGGTTTGTTCCAAAGAAATATATGCCACAAAGAGTATAATTATACTAAATATTATAATAAAAGCGAGCAAGGATTTTGAACAATAAGCTCCTTCAGAGGGGCATTGCTTTGCATGACTGATTCGAATTGCCCCATGACAAGTGAAATATATTAACTCTACATAAAAAACAAACTTAGGTACACATTATTTATACATTTATTTATACATATTGTATATTGGCTTTACAGTGTCAGGCCAGGTCGAATACAGTGTCAAACAGCGCAGTTGTCAATGGTTAAAAATTTTGATTTTTCAAAATCAGATTTATATAATGCATTTTTATAGCAAATATATTGTTATTTTATGGAGAATGCCCATTTATGCGCATTTGACACATGAAACGGTACTTTCGATCCTTCCAAGTCGGATTTTGCCATGTTTTGAGTTTAAGTGGAAAAAAAATATACAAATAGCAATGCAAACGCAAGAAGTAGGAAAGTTTTATTAACTCATTTTTTGGATCGTACCAGTTGATTAAGTCTTGGTTTTTTCACGAACGCTATTTTCAAGCATTCATATTTGGATTTAAACTTTTAACAACTATGGACCGCTCAAAAAAAAAGTCTTAAATACAAGCAGATTTTATTTCCATATAGCCCATTTTGCTCTTTAAAAGCTTGTTTATAAATATAATAATCCCTTTTATTCCCTTCTTTTCCATCACGTCCAGATTTTGATTACTTAATTCTATAATGATATAATTATATTGATACAACAATTTGAAGCTATTTTCAACTTTAATCAAATTGAAGGTAACTTTCATCTAGAAATTTAACTCACAGCTTCTTCTTTAATAGGAGACAGTTACCAAAGACTACAACTTCGATATTAACCCAAGATATGTCAGATTTATTACTGTAATTATACGGAGACTTTTTTGTTATTGCTTTTTTTCTAAACTTACTTCAATAAAAAACTTAAAAAATTGGTTTCATTTTGATCAGGCGAGATTTAGTGTTTATATTGCTTTAATCTTTATCCTTAAAATCGGCTGGACGCATACAAATACGAGTTTAAAATTTGCGTTTTTATATTCTTTTTACTGCTACATCAAATTAAACAAATTCAAGAAAAATCTTTGCTAAGCGGTGGGCGTGACAACCGTTTCTGAGAAATTACATTTTTTCCACATTAGGGAGGACGACTATAAGACTGTACAGCAAAACCTAAAACTGAAACTGAGAGCACAAATATTAAAGTAACCTTGACTCTCTTCAGTCACAAGTTACAAGATTTAGTCCATGGAATTTTTACTGACAAAAACTTGAAATCTCACAGCTGGTTGTGAATGAAAAAATAAATTAACAAACATAAAATGAAAATAATCTAAAAAAGTTCAATTGAAATGAGAGAAGGCACTAAAAAAATGTAAGAGTAATTTATGAATGCACACAATAAAATTTTTTTTCGGGATTGCAGAAAAACTACTATAAAAAGAAGAAATTACGGAGAAAATTTATTTTATTTTATGCAGGTTTTTATTCAGTTTAAAGGAACCTTTGCGTAATAATTAAAAAATATCATTTACTTCAATATCCACTGGACGTCATAAAACTGAAAACCCTGCGTTTCGAAAAAAATTTCGTTCAGTTCAAAGTAAAAAAATATTTTTTGTTTAATCCGGAGATGACCTTTGAGAGTATTTTTCGTAGAATAGTGATCGTACTTTGAAAACATTTTTTTTTGGGAATCGATTACTTAAATCCAAGTACCGTATCGAATAGGGATAGAAAAGTGGAAGGAAAATAGGATGAAGAAACTCAAGGGCCGCATCAAGGTCGCCCTGTAAGCTAATCCCTTTCAAATTTTTGGTTGTTTAGGTTTGTACAGTGCTGTCAACTTTACTTAAGTATGAAGTGTCATATTGGGGACACAAATGTGGCAAAATTAATAGCATTATAAATAAAACGATGGATTGGAAAGGGTACAAATAATTCTAAACTTCTGCAAACACTTTCTAAAAGACAAACAGATAACGTATAGTAAATTTTGACCAGCGACACGAATTTTCATAGGATGCGATAAAATATCGATGCTTTTGCAAAATTGCCATTCAATACCCATATTTTTAATTCGATACTTTTCACACGATATTTATTCTAATCTAGTACACAAACCCCAGTATCGTATAAAATTTTGGAAGCAAAATTATTTGCAGAAGAAACTAAAGCGAAGGCCTTTGTGTAGATTTGAAGTGCCAAATTGGGAACACCGGAAAGAGTACCTACTTTTAAAACTGAAACCTGCAAATTCGATCCTAATTCGTTTCTGTGCAAAACCTTTTTGAAAGGTAAGCAAATTGCAATTTATCAAAAATGTTTACTGAACTTCATTTTTAATTTAGTATCTATGTTTTGGGTATTTTTCCTTGAGTATCATATAGATACTCGTCTCTTTCATATCCCTAGATGCTACGCATTCATCGGCTTTAACTTCAGCTCGCTCTGGTGAAATTAAAGTGGTTGCATAAGTTTGTTTAGTACATTTAGCTATATATTTTGCATTTCAATACTAAATATCAAAACACAATGGTATTTCTTGTCACTGTTTTTTTTTTTGTTACCTTTCCTTGGGCTAAATATTTTCTTTCTGCGTTACTGTACCTTTTCCTTTTAATCTCGTTTAGTGAGTTCATTTTTATTACGCTCTTGGATTTTGATAGTTTTCATATTTTTGTCAGAAAAGTAGAGTATTGGTCATAATAGTTTTTGAGCCTAAGGGGAGTTTTTAATTTGGAAATTTTTGAAAAAAAAGCATTTACCGTCAAAGAGGAAGAAGTTATAGGTGCTATGTTGGACTTCACTATATCACCAGATATCCATCCTTCCACGGTATTCCGCCTACAAGGCAAACACGCAACTGCTTTTCGATTCATGCGTAAAAAGTGATAGCACCATTAAATACAATGTTCGCAAATTATTTTTTACTCTCATGTACAATGAAAGAACAGCTTAACAGATTGCGATATGCGAAGTTACAGTGAACTTTGGCGACTTAAGATTTAAATAAAAAATGCAACAACACATATCCAATTTACATTTAAATCATTATAATTTGACTTTCAAGTAAGATAAAACCTATGAAATATTTACCTTCTCTTTGAAACCTAAATTCCAACAACGGAAAGGCGAAGTCATAAATCTTATAAGGAGCTTATTTTTTTGGCATACAAGCAACAAAATAAATAGGTTCATAAAAAGTCCATTAAAACAGGATTAAAGTGAAAAACCTTTGAAATGTGTATGTATGTACATATATTTGTTTAGACTGAATATTCCATAATACTTTAATGCCAAAAATTATATATATCTAGAATACCTAATCTGACGGAAAAAAAATTTATATTTTTCATAAAAATTTTGTTGCCATTATGTCTACTGTTATTATTATGAATATTGGGATAGAAATATTATTTAGTGGTTGAATGCAAATATGAAAAAAAAATTCAAAAAAAAAGGCTTAGAAATTTAGCTTTTAATAATCGACCAGACCGAAATTTGAAAAATTCACAGGAAAAATAAGTAAAATATAGCAAACGTGCACCTAAGTGAGTACAAAGTGAAAACAACAGAAATAAAAACTCGTCCCTAACTAGCCACCAAAAGTAGAGTATATCCAAACAACAACAACAACAATAATAACAAAGAATAATAGAAACATATAAACGAGGCGGAAGGACCTACAAGGCAAACAACAAACCAACCCGTACACAGTCTGTCGAACAAGCAACGCGTCAGCCCTTTCTGTGAATGTGGCGGCAAACAGCCACAAGACAGACAGTCAATGTTAAAATTTATAAAACTGTGAGAAACGTTTTGCAAAATCGCAAATTTTTTTATATTTGTACGCGTGCGATGAAAAGTTTAGTAGCGGCGCATGGGCTTAGATTTTTATGTGCATATGTAGTTAGATAAAGTAATGTGTGTACAATCCCTATTGGAAAAATTCATTTGTTCGGAGGTGATTTTTTTTTTAGTGAAATTGGAAAACAACAAATTAGGTAAATAGAAATTCCTAAGCCTAATATATGGTACATATTTTCAAACTAACTAAAACTTTTCTTTAGTTTAATTTTATTATCTCACAGGTATATAAAAAAATTGTGTGTCCCGGTGTTTGTGGTCGCACTCCTCCGCAGCGGCTCGACCGATTTTTATGCAATTTTATATTTACATATATGACATATATTTGGCAGGTATGAGAATAGGTAGTAAAGTATATTTTATGCTAGGAAGAGAGTTGCCACCTATTTCAAAAGTCGAATTTGATTGAAATATACACAAGTATATTAAATGTTAAAATTTCGATGTTAAACGGTTCGTTTCGTTGCAGAGAGAGTTAATAGCTGGCTGTAATTTGGAAAAGGTTACCACCTGTTTGAAAAGCTTAATTTAATTTAATTATATACAAGTGATATGAAATAGTAAAACATGTTTTTGAAACTGTTCGTTTCGCTAGGGCAAAGTTTAATCGTATATTTCATGGAGGGCTGCCACTTTTTTTAAACGTAAAATTTAATTAAACTATTCACAGATACATAAAATGTTAAGCAATTAGTGTAAAACTGTTTGCATCGGCGAGGATAAGATGTATACTTCGCTAATCGTTTCGATGAACTATTTCGACGCCGGGACGTTTATTCAGCACTTCCTTATCAAATAAAATGTCTGTAACGATTTGGCTCTCACAGTACTGAACCGATTTTAAAAACTAGTTTCGTTTCCTATACAAAGAAAAAGTTTAGATTCCCTATTACTTACTTGCTTACTTAATTGGCGCTATAACTACTTAAGTGATTTTGTCCGAACTTCTCCTACAATCTGTGGTGTGCGTCTTGATGTTGTAACACAAATTGAGGGACCTACAGTTTTTTTACGCCAAATCCGAACGGTGAATGTTTTTGTGGGAAGTTTTTTCATGACAGAAATTCACTCGGAGGTTTGCCGTTGCCTGCCGAGAGGCGACCACTATTGGAAAAAACGTTTTCTATAATTTTTGGATGTTACTTGCCTCGAGCCCTATACAAATACAATATATGTATATGGTTGTCCATCAGAATAAACAAAACAAAATATTTTGCAATCATAGTATGATGTAGGTGAGCTGGATCTATTAGAAGCTACCCCCATTTTTGGTGGTGTTTTAGAAATAGACATAGTTTTTGAAAATAAATCACCACATCATCTTAAAAGAGTTTAAGGATAAAATATATGCAGAAAAATATATGAATATGAGTTCTGAATTTGATTTTTTTTTTAAATTTGTTTAAGACAGTCTTGAATAGCTCGGCTAAAATGTAAGAGATAAACTTCATTCGATATTATGATTCCGTTGAGCAAAGTTTTTATTATAAGCAGACCTTTTAACCTTACACTGTTTTATCATCTCAAGTGGTTTTTTTCCAGAATGTAAAAGAAATTATTTTTGATTTATTTATAAAAAATCCATTTTTAAAGAAGTTTTCGAATCGATCCAGCTCACGTAATTTTAGTATTTTTCAAAATATTTTGGCGGAAGTCTTAAAACATAATAAATTTTATAATTCTGGTGGAAAAACTGCAACGTTAGTCCAAATGTTTCTTATACAACCAGTTGATCATGGGAAACCGTCTTCGATAAAATTACTCGCACCATATACGAGTAAAGGAAACATTTCGTAATTTCCGCATAAGAAACGGTTAATAAATTTTTTGGGTGTTTTAGCTGAGAGCATAGAGATGAAACTTTTGACTTTTAAATTTTTCGGAACAATATGAAAAAAGAAGGTGAAACCAATTGAAATAATTTTGTACCATATATTACAAAATAATACTGAATCCATATTTCGCCATGCAGAAATAGCTCTTCGCATATATTTATCGATGATACCGACGAATTGAAGTGGGAAAGATCTTTTTCGAAACAAAAAATCTTTGAAAACATATTGCGTTAAGGCCACTTGCCTAATTTAATGCTCCTTGGTTTGGAAAGTCGTATTATTCGCCTTGTGAATTTCAATGTTTTCTTAAATATTTTTAAAAATAAATAATCGCGTCAAATTTGACAGCTAAAAAAAATTTTTAGTTTGCAAAATCATAAATTTGTTATTAGCAGAACAACGTAATTATGCTATAAAAAAAATTTAATTTTTTTCTGGGTATTAGATCAAACCACCTTTTTTTTAAGAATGAACCATAAGTAAAGAAAAAATTATTTCTTCGTTTTTCGAAGTTAGAGTTATGAGCCTTCGAGGTTCCAAATTAGTCCTTTGCTAAAAACATATCGTTAATTATTATTATTATATGTAAAGAACTAGAAATTTAAAAGCATATGTGTTGTTCGCCTTGCCTTCTTTTTGCTTAAACTTATATTATATGGTCAAATGCTAGACTTTCGAAAACTAAAAATCTTTATATTTCAAATTCCATGAAGATCTTTTCTTTGATTCATTATGACACTTTTAATACACGCTTGCATAAAAATATACATAATTTAAATAAGGGGAAAAGGAGGGCTCACCCATGTTTTTATTTTTTAGTTGTTCACATACTTATATTAAATAAAATTCCGATCTTCGATTCCAGAGGCCTACTTCGAAAAACGGATAAATTTCTTTTTTATTTATGTCTTAATCTTATCTTAATTGATTTGGTCAAATATGCAGCCGATTGCTATACTGTGTTATCATATGATTTTTTCCAACAAATTTTAAAATTTTTTACAGAATTCTATTCGTCGTTAAAATCATATCTATATATTGAAAATGTAGAAAACTAATTTTAGCTTTTATTAATGCCAGATTAACTTGCAAAAAAATTAAACTAGACGACCATTTGGTAGTTTTTATTTATTTCTTCTTCAGGCCTGTAATTTTGAGTTACAGATTGGCCAATCTTATATTGTAGTTTCCGATTAGTGTATTTTTCGCATAAATCTTCTTAGGTAATGACTGAACCTCGACATCCATTGCGGCTTTGGCCAACAAAGTTTAGTTCGGTTTCAGGTTTAACAAATCATTGACTTACTCGTATTACTTTATATTTTGAAAATGTTCGGTTCCTTTAGGGGCGATCGTAAAAATTTCTTATCAGGTTTGTATTACTTACTCCTCATGTTCATGTGTAGTGGTTTTTTTCGTACGCACAGGCACGTTATATGCTTCGCTTAGTGGAAAAATGCCAGCATTTAGAAATGTTCAGTTTTACAACAATGCTAAAAGAGTTACATGAAATAACAAAAAGGGGAAAGTGAAAGCGAAAAAAAAAATGAAATGCGGAATAGAAAGGTACAAATACGTTGACTAACAGTCGTACTAAAGTAGGGGTTGGGGCATAAGAACAAAAAGTATGATGGCAGCGAAGCCGCAGCTGCGGTGAATGCGTAAAATGCGTGCCTTTGCAACCGTTGGCATAAAAAATTAGTGCTATCAAAAGAGAAATGCACTCTATTTTATGTAGCCATTTTGGTGCCGACAAGACTGCAGGAAAGCGTTAAGTTTTCTTTTTTTTTTTTGTTTTGTTTGATTATTATTATTTCTTTTTCTTGTTTTTTGTTAAACATATTCGTTTTGTTACTACATACGAAAGCAAACGGTTAATTTTATATACACATGGTACTTTACTAAATTTAAACAAGTGCTCACTTGCAAGGTTTGAATTGTAGTTTTGAGGAACGAAGCATCAGAGAACAGTGGACATAAATGTGCTCAGTTGTTTAACCATTTGTTCATCTATTATACTATCTATATATGTGTATGTTTTTATTGTTTACTGGATCTGAATAAACAAAAATGTAACTAACAAAATGTAGACAAATATCCTATTATAGATATTTTTTATGAATGCCATAAGGACTAGCCGATATTTCCATTTTTAGCGAAAACCCTCGAAGATATCGCCATAAGTTACTTGAAGAAAATCAAAGATGCTGCTAATGGACTCTTTGTGCTAAATCGCCTTAGGTCCAGCCACTTGCATTTTTTCAAGCTTTAGTTCAATCGTTACACAAAGGAATATTCGTATAATAAAACTGATCAAAATTATTTGAATAAAATAAGTTAATCGTTAGTCATTTACTTAGATAATCAAATTATGTGACTAACTGATTTATAAGGATATAAAAGCTCAATGAAATTTTGTGGGGCAATCAATGCACCCTACTCAAGTTAATTATGAACATTATACACATACAGATTTCGTCTTTGTTGCTTACTTCTCTTCCATATACTTACAGAAAATCCTTTTAAGCTTCTATGAATTTAAAAGAATGTCCCCCTCTCACGGTTAGCTGCAATTTTTTAACATAATTTTCAATGGAATATAAGCCAAATATGGCTTCAACTAACTGAAGAGTCAACTTTATTAAGACTATGACTAAGCAACATTTTTTTTACAGCACAAAGCTATTCGATTTAAATTGAGTTGAAACATAAATATTGATTTTATGGAAATCTCGACTACATAGCCATATAACGGGTGTTTTTTTTAGACATGTGGTTTTCAAAAAGAAATAAAACGCATATAATTCAATGCATTGGCTAAGAATTTAGACTTATTATAAAGATAAGGGTTTGCCATTTTGTTTTAAAAATGATTTCGGGCAAGTAACCGCCGTGGCGGGCTCGAATAAATTCTAGCCTAGAGGCCCAATTTTCGACCACTTTTTGCAGCAATTGGGGTCATACGTCGGCAATAACGCACCGAACATTATCTTTTAAGGAGTCAATCGTCTCAGGCTTATCTGTGTAGACATGGAACTTCAGATAACCCCACAAAAGATAGTCCAGCGCTGTTAAATGGCACGATCTTGGAGGCCACGTTGCGAGATAATGCGCTCACCAAAAGTTTCCTTCAATAAATTTATTGTTTTGTTGCCGCCGTCTAATTGGAACCAACCTCCAATTCAGGCACGCAAAAATCATTAATCATGGCTCTGTAGCGTTTTTCATTGACTGTAACATTATGGCGGACTTAATTTTTAAAGAAATATGGCCCAATGATTCCCTCTACCCATAGAACATACTAAAAAGTGACGTTTTGAGGATGTAACGGCGTCTCAACAATGCCTTGTGAATTATCAGCGCTCCAAATGTGACAATTTTGTTAATTAACATCAAACCAAAAGCGAGCCTCATCGCTGAATAAAATTTTCTTGTGATAATCGGGATCGGTGGCCTTCTCGTTTTGGGCCCTTTCACCGAACGTGCGACGCGTTTGAAAAATCTTCCATAAAGTGGATGGGCACAGCTCTAATTATTACGCGCGATGGCGGATGGGCTCATTCGGGTCTTCCTCGATACTCTGCTTCACAGCAGCAAAAGCGTCTTTGGTGTGCACTCTACGGCATCTCTGAGAATGTGAATTATCCACCAGGGTGAAAGGGTTGCAAAACCGTTTCATGGTTGCTCAAATTCCCAACTCTGCTGGGCGATTATGTCGACCAAATATTGGATGCAGCGCGAATCGAATTTTGGTAATAAATTTGCACCATATGCAAACGTTGTTCCGAAGTAAGTCTATTCATTACGAAATGGTAAATCAAACTGAGAATAAATCAAGTAACAGCTACCACAAAGACCAACTTCGAAGAAAGTATTGTCACATTGAAAGCCACACGTCTAAAAAAAAATCCTTTACATACATTTTTTTTCTCAAATGTTTTAACGCATACAATGAAATTCCTCATAACCGGGGACTCACCGTCACAATGTTCTTGTGCGGTTGTGGGAGGTAGGGCGCAAAAAAAGTAGCAATCAATGTAGAAGAAATATCACTTTTAATGAACATTAACTCGAGACTTCCTTTAGAATGAATTGTTTCTTTTTTTTATTTCTGTAGCTTTAAAAACGAAAAACTTTGTGTGCAGCTTTTTTTTTTATGCGAAGCTGGTTTGGAATTTCTTGAAATTTCTCCATTTAGGAGACACTTTTTGATCAGAATGATTTAAAATATAGCGTCCGCGGTCGGCAAAATGAAAATTCTGTGGGCACGAAATTTGTCCAGCTATTTAAGCTGTCCGGTTATAAAGACTGTTCGCAATAAGGAATTTCACTGTGCACACTTCAATTCATATGCGAGTTTTAATTGGACTCTGTGTTTATTTAAGTAATTTACTAATATTTGTAATAAATTGGTATTTATTTATCTATAACAATTTATACAATAATAAATTACAGTATAAACTAGCTACGAGGGTCTCGGTCGTCTTTTTAGTGACTTGTTTTAATCTCATAAATACAGTAGAGTTAAATAACGTATTAAAATTATTTGATAAGATTGTACGCTAATTATTGAAAAATAATAAGAAACAAAGATTTTATTTAAGCTAAATTGAATTTAAGATATTATTATTCCTTAAGAAATGATATGTTGTCAGAATATTGTCATAGCTGGGTGTAGATAGTGCTCTAGTTAGGTTAATGTTGTTGCTGCTCTCGTACTCCATTGTTTTAGGGCATTGAGTAATGAGGTGTTCCACCGTGTTTGGACCGTCAAGGACAGCGAGAAGGGCTTTTTCCAGTTAGCAGGTGAGAATGAGTAAATATTGTGTGGCCCAGCCTTAGACGAGTGTAAGGCTTTAGGATGTTAGAGGCCAAATATGTGGGATGGGATGGTGTATGTGGTAGATATGACCATACGTAGTTCAGTCTGCTAAATCGAGAGTAAGCCTTTCTTTCTTTATGGCGCTATACAGATCCGTTTTGCTTAGAAATTTAAGCATAAGGGTAAGTGATTTGATGACGTTTTTGGCCGCATTATCAGCTAGTTTATTTCCATATATTCCAACATGGCCAGGGATCCACATAATTTTGATTTTGTTTGATGCTGCAATAAGTGAGTTTCTAATAGATGTTATAATTTTATTCGAAGTGAAAGGTGACTTGATTGCTGTTATGGATAACTTGCTGTTGGAGCAGATCATATATCTCCCCTTGTTTTTTTTTCGCATACTCAACGGCTAGGGTTTCAGCAGTGAAAATAGTGTACATTGGACTAAGAAGCCACTGTGAATTTACTTCTCCATCCTTGTTGATTACGGCCAGAGAAGTGTAGTCGGATGTCTTGGATCCATCGGTGAAAATAAAGTTCCATCCTGATGCTTTGTGTAATTCAAATGTCTCCAAGAAAGTTGATTGGTAAACAATGTTTGGTGTGTTTTGCTTGGACAAATTGAATAAGGCATCTTCGAATGATGTGAATGTAATGAGCTAGGGAGAAAAACTTTCGATTAATCTTTACGCTCGGTAAAGAGTTATGAACTTTTCCTTGGCGCACACAAGGCATCTTGAGATAGCTGATGGTATCCTCGGCTTTGTTTTTCGCAAAATAGCATTATTGAAAGTATTTGCCAGCGCTGTGTTTGTTGTGTCGAGTCGTTTTGCAAGAACACGAGATGTTGAATCAGTAAATCAGCTGGGGATGCTCGGTAAGCTGGCTTCTGCTAGTAGAAACTTTATTGGTGAAGTTGGAAACGCTCTAAGGCTTCCATGGCGCGTGGAATTGGCCTCGATCCGCCTTATGTATCTATGTATTTTTTATATGTTTTCGCGTCCGGTTGCAACATCTTAGCCGGATAATAAAAGCATTTCTAATCGAACCATCCACATAGTTCTCTAATATCAGCAATACCAGACCAAATATACGAATTTTCTATACTGGCGCCATCTAGCGGATGTATTTTTTCTAAACAGCATTCGCGTTGCATCCACATTTTCCGTTTTTAATAGCATCAAAATTGGATCAAAATCAGAGATTGGCGGTAAAGTTGGTCTCTAGCGCCCCCTAATGTGTGCATTTTGCACATAAGTATGTATTTTTTATTGCGCCTTTAAATATGGATTTATTGAACATATCGATTCTAGCGCCATCTAATAGATCTATTTATCATAAAACTATTCTCGCTGCACTGCCATTACACGTTTGGAATTTCATCAAACTTATATCATAAATAGTGATTTTCCGAATGAGTTGAAAATGGTTTTCTACAGCTGAGGGAGGCTTACACATCCTTTACATTAAATCGACTTATTTTCGTTTAAATAGATTGGTCCCAAAGCACTTCCAATACACATTATCTGTTTTCACTAATTTACAGATACTTTTTAGAAAAGATTTGCATGCGTGTAATTCTAAATTTAAGACCTTAAGATAATCTTTCATCTAGAATCCGTACTAAAAACCAGCCGAGCGATATTAGGGGAATATATTTGTACGCTATAAAAAAAAAACACAGTGTCTGGACTGAAGAAAAACCGCTATCAAAAAAAGAAAAAGGTGGAAATGATTTAGCGCCAAAGATATATTTACTATGTTTGGAGAAAACATATTTTATTTTATGTTGGCTTTTAATCAATTTCAAAGAGACGTGACTCAATCAGGATAAAATATGATATTTTAATGAAGCAGGGAAATTTTCTTTGACTCCGAGAAAAGCTTTTTTTCATTGCAACAAAATGTTCCATAAACGTAGATGAATTTAAATACTTATAAGGATCGCAGTTAAATGGGAATTGCACAGGTCGCGCTATAGAGAAGAGTGTGTATGAAAGTATAAAAAACAGTTAACGTTAGTTTCAATTTATTTTTAGTAGTTTTGCCAACCTTAATACATCATATAGCTTGATCTTAGGCGGATCACTTCCCAAAGGTTGGGGCGTAGTTTTCGATGTTGTACCAACAAAGAACCTACAGTTCTACGCCGACTCTGAATTGTTTTCGTTTGACGCTTTTTAATGGAAGGGACGTCCGCCATTAGAAAATACCATTTTGCTGCATAAATTTTTAGTGTTGCTTACTCCGTTCGAGATCTGAACAAATTATACTATAGGTGATAGCACGCACACGACACACACTCGGATATGGCGAGCGCTGAAACTTAAAGTCGCGTTCCTTAATCAGTAGTGCGATTCACTAACTTTAAACGATGCGACAATCGCAATTTTTGTCGACAATGTTTGTCGTTTGCAGTAACGATTGTACGATTCACTAACTTATTCTTAACGACACTTAGCTGCTGTCTCTTTGTATCTATTGTATTTATTGAGAGTGGCATTTCGGTCAAACTTGAAACTAGGGCGAAAAACACGAAAAGGAACGCAAAAAACAAATGAATGCGTGCTGCGGAATAAAACTTTTATATTTGATTAAAGTGAAATAATATACTAGTTTTTTTAAGCTAGAAATATTTATAATTTTTTTTTATATATTGTAAAGTTCCACTGCAGTGGAATTTCGGGCTCTCCTCTGGCTTGATAGAATATTCATCAACTCGGCTCCAAAAAATATCCGGAATCTCCTGCCAAAATGCCATGGTTTTTTTAGTTAGGATCATTTATCTATATATTAAGAAAATTATTTTTTTTTTTTATGCTTGAATCCTTGATAAAAGTTTGCTTTAACTATTTGCACATTAATTGAATGGTAAATATGGTGGTTGACATAAGCCTCCTCCTGAATCTTTGGCGCCAAAATTGATATATGTATGTGTGCAATCGATGGTACCAATAGTGCCTCGCACAAAAAGTGATGACGCTGAAGCAAACATTGTTTTTAGAAGCTTGATGCTTCACTTGGGTCATAGGAAACATTTCAATCTGGAAAATTAGGTATTCAGCCAAGTCTGGAGTTAACCGATACAGCTTCTGAAATTCTTTTGTATTCAAATGAAAGGGATTGTCCACATCCCGAAGTAACAGGGTTGTAAAAGAGTGCATTCATTTGCGAATGCAATCAGTTGAAGTCGAATTCAATGACTCCAATTTCGAATGCACTCATTGACTTGCTTTTTGACTAAAGAATGAAAAAATGAAGTCTGAAGTCTTTTTGAAGTCACGACTTTGAAGTCATTTAGAGAAGTCACTTACTGACTTAATTTTTTGAGTGAAGTCACTAACTATTTGCAACAAAATTTATACAAACTACTTATAATGATCCATAATAACAACTTTATTATAAAACCATATGCATTTTTAACAAAATATAAACAAAGGGAACTTATAGTGAATTATTAACTTTTAAAAGCAACAGCTTTTCGAATGATTCATCTGATAGACGTCCTCGACGTGGTGCATTAAGTAAGGAGGCAAACGAAAATAGTCTCTCTACGGGGGCTGAGGTAGGCAGAGGTGCGTTGTATTTAATGTACGCCCTTTTAATAGTAGGATAGCGGTGTAAGATGGATGTATTCAGAGACTTATCAACCATATAGGCTATAAACTCGCCTTCAATAGACGATTGCGATAGTTCAAGTTGTTGTGAAGACTCATCTGAAAAAGACATTAAACATGTTTTGTCAATTATTTTAATTATAATTACATATGTATAACAAAATAGATTGCCATTACCTATAAAAGAAAATTCGAAAAATTGACTATTGCTTTCTTCACTATTATCGACTCGCTCCGTATCTTTTGAATTGAATTCGCTCACCACAATGCTCTTCACCAACTCATTGACCTCGGCAACTTTTTCGTTTGTGAATTCTGGATTTAGGGATCGAACCCATCTCAGTTTTACCTCAGGACATAGCGCTGAGGCAACAATGGCATCATTAACCTCCTCAAAACAAAAATATTTATGGAACCTTTTTTCCAAGTCTGCTTCCAAAAGATTCGCTACTCGCTGAAGATAATGCATGCTGAAGAAATACCCAAAGAGTAAAGCAATTAATGTGTACACAATTAGATATGAAAATATGTATACTCATATGGACTAAGAAATAGCGAAATGCATACAGTGCTGATAAATGATATTGTTGACAGTGATCGTACATAGCAAAAGGTAGTAGTTAATATGGAATATTACTAATTAAGTAGTATTTGCTTATATTAGTATTATTAATGTATTTTGTGCTTATGGTTGAACAGTAACAGATTTAACATTGTAATTCGGATATATGACACATGTTAACTTTTCACAAAGAGTACTAACAAGATCCATAATTAATTATTTATATAATATATTTTACAGTTTAATAAGTATTGTTTGAGTGAAAATACTTTGCGATCATGTCTCGTATGCCACAGGTAAATTGACTTCAAATGACTCCATATGACTCCAATTGACTTCAGTGAGACTTTTTATTCAATGAATGCAATATATGAATAACCAAAAAATGAATGAAAAAAGAATTCGAAGTCACAAAATGAAGTCTGAATGGGTGACTTCATTTTTGAAGTCCCAGTCAAAGAATTCAAAAAATGGCTGCAATCATTTTACGATAAATCAAGTGAATAATTATTCACAAAAGAATGCATTCTTTTACATCTCTGCGAAGTAAACGACGATCCACTGTTAGAGCGCTTACTTCTTCGTCATCTCGTGATAAATCAAATGCCAAATATTTAAACGGCATTATTTAATGTTTCAATTTCATGAAAACAAATCACCGAATTTTAAATGTATCTTTTTTAAAAGTTGAAATCACGTATTGTTTCCTTTCTCGATTGAGTAAACAACATTAAATTTGTTGTCGCTTAGTTTTCGACAATCGCCTAGCTAACGACAACAGCTGATTCGGCGATAGTGAAAATCGTTAAAAAATTACTGTCGCTAAAATTTTCTTTAAGATGAGTTAACCATGCGAATATCGTTAAAATAAGTTAGTGAATCGCACACGAGGTCAATGAATTTTTTAATAATTTTGTGACGATAACCCGTTTTGAGTAATTTCAGAACTCCACTATCAAGTGTAAATCTATTGTCTTAAAGAAAATCAATCTAAACAATTTGAAAGTATATCACCTAAAAAATATAGCTTCCAACGTGCACAGTTAGTCCAAAATTCTCCTTTATCTTCTTGGCATTTTTTTATCTTACCTCGATTTTAGTTGTTATTCCTCATTGGCGCAGAATTACGAACTAAATACAGATTTTTATTGCATAATCCACAATTAGAAGAAGTAACTTTTCAAAAAAAAAAAAAAACGATAGCTCACAGTCCATACTGATCAAGGAATAAATGACAGAATGATATCCATACGGCCAACATCCAAAACGAACGACTTGACAGTTGTTAGAGCCTATAAATGCTTCCAACTTAAATTGGCAAGCAAAAAATAAATATCAGCAGAAAGTGCGAAATAAATGCATATACATATTACATGTATTTAGTATATTATAAGTATAAAGGGCCGTATTTAGGATATGGTGGCCCTTTCCTTTTCATTTATTAAGTTTATGGTTAAGAAAAAATAACAGACTAGAGGAACAAAAAAACTTAATGATAATACTTAAATATAAAACTTGAGAGTAATTTCAGTTAAAAATTATTTAACTCCCGCTTAGATAAAAAATTAAAATCTACGATAGGCGAAATCAAGATCAAGACTATTTAAAGTTGTATAAATAATTTGATTGAAAAATTGTAAGATTGAAGTGAAAGTAAAAACGCAATATCCTTTGAACGCCATACCCTTTGTGGAATATTAAATCTAGTCAGCTCCAAAAGACCAGGACAATTAATGAGGCCAGAGCCAAAGTGGTAGACAAACATCAATGAGTGCATTATACGCCTTGAGGCAAGTGATTTCAACCTTATGGACATCCTCGTGCCACATAAGACGGGAGGGGCTCATTAAAATGAAGAGGCTGGAGAGCAAACCAGGCAGAGCTACTTTGAACTCTTTCGATTATTTGGGCATAAACGGAATAAATTTGATTCTAAATTACTGAGACAAACTCCAAATTTGACCAAACTAAAAAATTACGAAGGGTTTTTGAAGTAGCGCCTAGCAAAAAGAATGACCAACCGTTGCGTTATCTCCTTTCGTTCATCAACTTCATAGTTCCCTACTCTTTCGGCCAAATGCGTATATGATTGAATGAAAAGAGAAAGCGCTATCCTGTTAAAAACACGGCAAATAACAAATGTAACGAGTTTTTCATTCATTTATTGGTTCATAAGGAATCTCAAGTTGAAAGACGTCAATTATGAAATTAATGTGACAAGCAAAGAAGAACTTTGAGTCAAAAAAAACACCTAGATCTTTGCAAATAATGAAATATCCAATAGGCTGGCAATCCCGATGAAAATTTTTACACTATATGCGTAGGGTATAAATTTGATTAAAACATTCCCGAATATCATTAACATAAAGTACAGATAAAAGCGGACCTAGAGTGATACCCGAAGGCACAACAGGGGCGGTAGCATAAGAGAGTTTGTTAAAGAGGTAGGATCTTAACCAAGAATTGCACTTGAATGAGACAATCTAACTTTAAAGCAACAACAACAATATACTATGCGAGATAGGCAAATATATGCAGAACACAAGAAACGTCGACATTTCGATATATCAATATTTTTTCCCAAGGCGAAATTACCTAAAGTATTATAAAAATGTTCGATAGTAAATAAATAATAAATAATAATATTTGACAGTTTCATTATTTTTATTTATTAATAGCAAGTACCCGTAGCATTTACTTTGAGCAGAACGTTTAAGATGTGATGTATTTGTATATTGTGTATTATATTTAAAAAAAAAAATGGGTTCAACATACAAAAATGTACATATGAACATTAGGGTGCCCAAAAAAATTGCGCTTTTTCCACAGGAATTATACATTTATTTCAAGTTCTAAGACCTCCAAAGACTTAACAAAAAATATCAGATTTGATACGAATTTGATACTACCCAGCAAAAAGCCTGACCTATAACTATCGGTTATATTAACGGGAAAATTAACTCAAACTAGTAGTGAGTCCGTTTTTGTTAGTTATGCTTCATTGCTAACATTAAATACAAATTTTCTTTGATGATGCATAGACGGTATGCATTGAACGTTTTCTCATCGGTTGCAAAAATGTATATGTAAAATCGGTAGATTATTTTCGATATGGCCAGGCAATTTTTGCAGGGTATTTGATGATCCTGTTTAAATCATCATAGTAGTAGATGTAACATTCCAATGGACAATCAAATCGGTTGTAGCTGGGGACAGGCTTGGAGCACCCAAAGTTAGTAACTATATTTCTTAAATAGTAATAAAGTAACTTCTCATTGTGGAATGTAAGGAAAATAATCTATTAGTGGCATCCAATTTAGACATAGTGTTCGGGCCGGGATGAGTAACATTAAAAACGTCGGACCAGAAATACGGATTCGCTATTCTAGTGACATCTACCGAAACTCTAGTATCATCAATATTGGCCCATATACACAGATTGTCTGAAAAATTCAATTATTGCGCCACCTAGCGGATCTATTTCCCACAAAAGCATTTCTTGCCGAACACCCACTAAAAATCGGATCATAAATACAGATTTTCTTAATAACTCGTCTCTAGCACCACCAAGCGCATTTATCTTTTATGACATCAGCACCATACTATGCTAATATCATCAATACCGGACTTTAGCAACCGATTTTTTTAATATATCGTCTCACAGGTTATCTAACGGACCCTACGGGTCTAAGGAATGTACTTTCTAAATTTGGTTGCAATATGTTCGTCGGGCTTTGAGCCAAGTTTTACCAAAGAAAGGGCCATATTTTTATGTATACATACATATAACCGAATTTCAAAAATTCATCAAAAATCAGTGGAAGTTTAAAGCCATTTTAATTATCTGCATTATTGTACTAATGAAAAAGGTGCAAAAGATTGTTAAAAAAATGTTGGGTGTTTAAAAAATTTTGTACAAAATATGAAATTTGGCTCTTTATGGTTTTTTTGTTAGAGAATGAATGATAATTTTATTTTAAAAAAATACCAAGGTAAAATTTGTCATGAAAATCAATTTGAACTCATTACTGTACCCCACTGTAGTTCCAAAAAGCTTTCGTGTTCGTACTGAGACGCTGGTTTATGAGTAAGTTTTATCTTTCCAAACATCAATATCTTCAAAACTCATATCGCTTAGCAAATCGTTTTTGATATATAGAAGTACTAAATAAGAAAAATGGGTTTCTTCCGAAACGATTTTCGATAAATTTAATTTTTATGAATGACACTTCGATACCACAATCGCAAAATAAACAATTTATCTTCCAAAATATCTCTCTGAGTGATCAGTTTCACTCTTTTTATTTTATATTCTACATATATTTTTAGGGAAATTATACATAGCCATGCACTATTAAAAAAATGTATGTACTAGTTAATAAAATTCCATAAAGTTCCTTTTTATTGTTTATTATTATATTTATTTCATTAGCATTGGTTAGTCGACGACGCGGCCCATCCGCGCCTAACTTCGATCCGGCCCTGTAAATATACAGTATCAGATGTCAGTTAGTGTGCAGAATGATAAAACCGGTCGGACAGGCAGAGTGCAACTTGGCAACTATGCAAGCGATACTATGACTGCATTCGGCAGTTTGGTGAAGGCTAAGGTCGGCTAGTCGGAGCGTCGCAATGGCAGACAGTTTAGACGTACACATTTTTATACCTCACTTTGTGTGAGAGTGTTTGTTAGATGATGGTAAAATGCTGAACTTGGCACTTCAATTTGCCCAGCTTTGAAAGAGATATTTGGCTGAAGATTTTTCTATTTCAATTTGGTTTTTTTGCCCTTTATTTATTTTTTTATTTTTTTTTTTTTGTGAGCCGAAATTTTTTCCACATGCCTCAACGCCGTTCGTAGAAACTTTGTATGTCAGTCGAGTTTTGCGAACAGGCAACTGCCTCAAATAGACAGTGGACTGACTGCTGGTTGGCAAACGAAAAATAAAAACAATGAGTGATGTGATAAGTGGTGGTTTTGCGAAAAATCGTGGAACACAGCACACACTCGTTGCTAAGCCGCAATGAAAGCATTAACAACAGCCGAAATTGAACTGGCAGACTGGCAGACTGGCAGACGGTGGGTTAGAGCTGTTTTGAATTGCTTGCCAAAGATGCAAAACATACGAAATTCTACCAATACCTGATGGCTTTTTTTTTGTGCGATGCCCAACATGACATACTACAGTTTTCGCTCAACGGGCTAGTTTTATACCGCATTTCATTTCGTTTGACAAGCGAAATCGTTTGCACGGAAAACGAAAAGCACACACACGACTTAATGAAACTAAAACTAAGTCTATACAATTTTGAATTTTTAAAATATTTGGCTTACAAGTGCCACACTCCGTGTGAGCGAATTTTAGTTGGTTAAATATTGAGACCAAAAATAAAACCAAGTGCTTTACTTATTTGAATGTGCGCATTCATTCAAAACTAGCAAACTGATTTTTTACAAAACCGAATTCGTAGAAAATAAATACTAACAAAACCAACACGTAAAGTCGGCCGAGCAAACAATGCTGTGCAAAATGTATGCGAAATGCCACGTCAAAATGACTGCTAGCGAAAAGTTTTCGAAACAAAGGCTTTGGCAGAAATTAAAAACCGCAACACAGCGCGCTATGACCCCGCATATGTGCGAGCTTTAAACATACATTTACACCATTATACTCGCACAATATATGCATGTACATATGTATATGTAAATTGTACAATATGTATAGTTTCTATGGAAAGTTGAATTGACTTAACCGCCAACGAAATTGCCGCCACGCGCTCACAAGATGAGGGGCGTAGGAAAATGGAAAAATACAATGCATTTGTTGTTGCATGCATAGAGGATTTATATATATGTGTATATACATACATACAAATTTTTGAAAATATGAGCACGTCTAAATGCATTTTCTGACACAAATGTAGATTGGTTCGTCAAATGCTGATTACTTCAGGCCGGACGAAGGTAGCCTTGCAGTCTGTATTATATGTAGGACTATATTAAAGCTTAGGCAGCGTACAAAGTATTTTCATTACTATCACAAAAAAAAAATTAAATATAGAAATTAAACGCAGAACGTTCGAAGCACAGCACGGCAAGACGTGAAAATTTGCACAGTTAATCGCTCATTCCTCCAGAAGGGTCAGACGGACGTTTTTTTTTTCTTTTTTGCAGAAACACCGTCGATTTTGCAATAAGATTCGATTAATTTTGAAAAATGTGAAAGGTTGTGTGTGTGTGTGAGTGAGTATCTTACTATCATTTCAGACCAATACTGCTGAATGGACAGAGTAAAAAATCGAGCTCACAAATAGCCTACACCCTACGATACAAAACAGGCCTTAATACATACATATATAGAGAGTTGCCACTGTTAAAAAAGTTACATATAGTCAATGAAATAAAAAAGCTAAATCACATATTGCTAAAAATATAACAACCTAATAGATCTGGGTAAGGTTTGGCATTTTTTATTGGGAGTTACCACCTGTTTAAAATTTTCCATTCAATCATAGCAATACATAAAATTAAAATATTGCTATATGGGTATCAAATGAAAAAGGCTTAATAAATGTTCACTCCCCAAAGATGTTTAAAGAAAGTTGCCACCTGTTTAAATGTATATGAAGTTAATTTACAAAAACAAAAACAGCATTTTACAATTTGACTGCCAAACTAAAGGCTTTAAAAAAATTTATTTCCAAAATTCATAGATAGGATTGCCACTCTATAAAGCTTCATTTCCGAAATTTTTTTAAAAAAGGTTGCCACCTGTTTATATATGCAAATTAAATTAAGTAAAAAATAAACATCATTATACAATATAAGTGCCAAACTACAATTTTTAATAAAGCGGAATTTCAAAAATAATTTCGGAGAGAGTTGACACCTGTTTGAAAAATTAATCAAAATTATTATATGTTAAATCAAAAAAAAAACAAAATTAAAATATGGGCATCGAATGGAAACGTTTTAAAATGCTGTATTTTGCACATACCTTTGCAGAGAATTGCCACCTGCTTAAAATAGTAAATTTAATTAAATTATTAATTAATTAATGGAAGTGTCATGAAATTGATTGAAACTAATTATGAAAATATATTTAAAGAATGCAGCCACTCGTTTAAAACATGAATTTAATGATATTTATGAGCTTACTGAAATATAACAGTATAAGTTTTTACGAAAACATGTTTGATTAGGTAACGGCAAATTTACTATTAGTATATTGGTGTCAAACGAAAGACGGTAACGACGATTTTTCGGGTCGCCTCACCCTTTGAAATTTAAATACTAATGAGAATATTTCCAGTCTACATACATACATACATAGCATTCGAAAAAATAGTATTAGAAATTATTAAAAATAGTGGTAGCAATTAGTAGCAGCATTAGTAGGTAAATTTCTAGTAGTAGCAGTAGTAGTCGTAGCGATAGTATTGGTAACTAGTAATAGTAGTATTAGTTAGTAGTAGCAGCGTAGTAGTTGTAATTAGAGTAGTGGTTGTTATTAGCAGTATTAAAAGTTGTGGGAGTAGTAGTAGTACTTGTAGTAGGAGCAGGCGTTGTAATGGTAAACCAGTCTCGAACTACTGAAATATCCGGAAATGGTCCCAAGATATCTACTTCATCTACTATATAGTGACTTCGTCACGCGATATTAACATGACTTTCGGACACGCGATGTAAAAAATCGTTCTCATGACGCTAAAGATGTTTTACTAAAAAAAAGAAAATTTTAATATTTGAAGTATTGTATGAGTATTACAAATACACATTTTACAAATGCAGACTGTGTTCGGTATTTAAATATAAATATTTGAAAATACAAAAAGAATATTTATAGGGTCCATTTACTCAGAGCAGCAGCTCGTCCTTGGCAAATTTCAAACCTGCAATATTACAATATTGTTATAATAATTGCCAGTTTGGAATAAAAAGATAGGGTCAATTTTAAAATTTACGCACGAAAAAAAACAAAACAAAAATTAATTTTTTTTTGCATGCACTCAGTTACCTCATGACCATGGTGTATACGTAACATTTAATTTTACTACATTTTATGTACATTCACTGCCGCAGAATTTATTTATATGTATAAATTTACTATATACTATATATATCTATGTATATCTCGCTGCCATAAAAAATGCAAACCATCTTTTACCTATTGTATTTAGTAATTTGTTATTCCATCTTTTCCCACCTACTTTTATTTTAGTATCCTTTTTTATTCTTCTCGCCGTTGTTTCCATTTTCAGTTTCTTATTTTTTCGTGGTCCACACAAATATACACATATATGTTACATAAGTATTTGTGTATGCAGCTCATTATGTTGGCAACACCTTTTATGCGCTTCAACTTTTTCCGTCTATAAGTTTGACGTTCATACCACAATGCAACTGCGGCGGTGGCTGCGGTAAATGAGCTGCGGAATAGTTGTGTTGTTTTTGTTTACTCTGCTCAACAACAGCTTATTCATGAAATTTGTATGTACGTATAGAAAAAAAATCCAGAACTTTTTCTGCGCTGAATTTTTTCATTAGCTGAGTTTTTTCCTCTTAGTGTTGTCTTAATATTAAAATTGTATGTTTTTGTTTTTGCAAACAAATTTGCTTTCCCAATAAATTCTGCCACGTTGAGTCACAATGCTGGAAATCAACCTGCATGCCGCTACTACCGAGTTTGTTCCAGTTTATTGCAATGGCATGAAAAGTAACAAAATGAAACTAAAATAGTAAGCAGAAAGTTGATATGCAAATTTCGGTCATGGTAGAATTTCATAATTTCAACGCAAACTATGAATGCAGTAGATGTACAGTATGTTGCTTAATAAGTAGTACTATATAGACAGCTATCTAATTATTGTACATTAGGTTCAAGGGCAAATAGGCAACTAGGTATTTTGGTGAATATATGTAGAGAAGTAAACTTTAATTTATTACTGAATTTTTTTGTATACAAATATTAAATTTTAAAGCACTATTCTTTTTTTCCAAATAAAATAAAGCTAATAAATAGTTTCAAAGTAAATCTCATATCTGAACAATTAATAGAATGGAAGATATATCCTATCGTATCTTAACTGTGATATCATTTGATGGAGAAGCAAGTAAGGTTGAGGACCAAAAAATATTTTTTTATGTATCAAAATGCATGCCAATAATAATAACGGCGCTGTTAATAACTCTTGGCCTTTTTTGTACGGCAAATTCTAAGCCCTGTAATTTACTCCTACCAAGTTACCTGTATCGCAAACACGTTGCTGACAAATTATATTATACATACGCATCTCGTAAGCACGCCTCATAGCGTTGACATCTCAACCGGGGAGCATTCCTCTTAGCCGAGTTTCGACTTTTTTTGTCAACTTTGATATCCTGTGGCCTGGAAAACCCACAAAAGGTCCACGGTCGTTGCTGTTGTCAAAATCTCAACTACCACTCGGCTACCCACAACTATCCTAGAGCTGGTGTAGCTTAAAAGTAATGGTGTGCTGTCGGTTTCACAGTCAATCCAAATATTATTGTTTCCGATTGCTCTCTAAAGACAAATATTCCGTCTTTCAAATATCTGCGTGAAAATTACTGCAACAGCCTTTGTACTTAGCAGACTTTTTAAACCCTAAATATGTGTGCTAAACTTCCGCTGCTACAAATTACTCCATTTTAGAATCTACCGATACTGACGACGCTGCTCTACTGCCATTGTTATCTTTTTTCTCAAACTTAACCAAGGCATGATTCTTGAGGCAGTTGTAAACGCTATGCTCTTTGCTATCAAGCCCGTTATGCTGATCATTTAAAGCCAGTGCTCTCTCTAATCTATTTAGAAAAGTAGTTTTCTGAGTAGTAGGTTTGGTCTAAAAGTTATCGGCAAAATTCAATCCGACAAAACGGGCGGACTTAGCACCCCTATGACGGCTTGCTGCCCTGCATGACCTGAAGATGTAGTGTGATTTGCTTAAGTTCCTAGAATACCCCTTAGTGCTTAGGTCTACTATATGGTGGATGTCCCCTAGTTACTGCGTTCACTGATCCCTGCTTCATAGCTGCTTATATTACTAAGAGGCTCCCCCAACTTGATATTGGAATTCGGTAACCCGCGCAGTGGCGAAGAAGCAAGGAATTATCCTGGTAGGCTGAGCTACTTTCCATAAATGAGGTCGGTGAAGATCTTCCATGCATGCGGCACGAAAAGTGCAATAGGCTGCATGCCCACCCGTAAGTTGTTCTCGCGACAGATAAAAGCATCCTTCTGGAGACGGTGAGGCGTTCCACCATTCCATTCGACAATGGATGAAACGTGATGGTGTGTATGAGTTTACTGGCGCAAAGACAAGCGATAGCATTAAAGAGCTGGTTCTCGAACAGTACGCTATGGTCGGTCGTTATTTGAAGCATATCCATCCGGCGAAATGCGTGCTTTCGGCGACACATTCGGCTCCAATGTTCTCAATGGGAAACGCCTCTTGAATCTAGCGAAATGATCGATGATCGTCAGACAGTTGCGATACCCCATAAATGGGTCATATGGCGCGATGATGATCACGTGGATATGCTCGAGGATCCGCATGCACCCTGGAAAATATTGAATGGGTTATGATACATGACCACAGTGGACAGTCTGGATTAATGCTGAACCAGACGTACCTATGCGACATCATCTAAAGAATGACTGACGCTATGAATAGTGTAGGAGATTCTCCTTCTCAGCGGTGCGAACACAAAGGGGCCAATCGAATTGCCGAAAACGTCACAGAAGGTTTGTTTGTCGCAGCCTGCCAAGTTGAGCGCTCACAAAATAAGAGAGTCGTGTTGTTGGCCCTGTATATGTATACTAAAGCTTTTTGGCGCCGGCTTGAGCTTCGGAGAGCTTTACTTTTAAGATTTCATCGATGTGACTCCCAGTCATGTCCTCATCTCCGCAGAAGAACGGCTCCTATGGCATGTTCGAAAGCATCGGTGAAAATTGCGTTGTAAGCGCAGTTCCTCCTTGCAGGCGAAAAAGGTGGCATTGCCTTCCGGTGTTCACGTAACCGGGTGGGAGCCTCTACTTGAAGCACCTTGAATGTATTCGTCTACACATAAACCATGCTGCAATAAATTTTTCCAAAGAAAAATATATTAGTTTTCTAAGTTTTGTCTCTTAACATTTTAATTTTTAAATGAAGCGTGAGAGTTTTCATTTTATGGTATGATATGTGCATGACTTTGTTGGCTTTTAAATAGTCGCATTTCAAATAATAACGCCCTAACGATTATATCTTTGAAGATACCGCAGTTATTTAAAGGTTCGTGCAGGGGAATTGCACTACAATACGAACGCGTAATTAATGGTATTATTTGTGAGGTAATTAGTAGTAGACAAGCAATTTATGTCAGAACCCAACCCCATACCTTGCCGATGTCTGCTACCTCACCTTAACCTAATTTTCTATTAGCGTTATATAATTTTATCAGCTTTATTTGGCGCTGCTGCTCTTTTGACCAACATTTAATGCGAAACGATAAAATTAATCGTCATAGTATCTAATGACAATGTACATAATAGGCGTGATGGGTGACTAACGGCCCCACTAACAGCTACACACATACATATATTGACACACACAAGCGCTTGTGTTTAAGTACTTATGTTAAAAAGGCTTATGAAACGAATGAAAAATTATGCTTTTACCCATTCATTACCCTATGTGAAAGGAAATTTATTTTAAAGTAATATAAAATTACTTTTTCACAATGACACCTAATGCATATAGACCGAGGTTGTACTCTCCACGAGGAAATATATAGTTCCTCTGTTCAAACCACCCTAAACGGGGATAAAGTCACTCTCTCAACTGAAGTCAAGTAACTTGGAGTTGGTCTAGACAAGAAGCTCGAATGGATCACCACCGTCTACGCTTGCATGGCATTTGGAGAAAAAAATGGGGAATAAAACCATACATAGTATACTGGATGTACACGCAGTGGTAAGACCCATTCTGTTGCTCGGGGTTAGTGTCTGGTAACCACCGGTAAGCAAAACTTTGTACAGAGCTAAGGTGGAAGGAGTATAGAGTACGGTTGGATCTATATGGCCAATTTCTGGTCTGGTGTGGTGCTGCCATGCTTAACTTGATTCAGGCGTGGAAGGAGCTAAGATACTGACATGGAAAGTTCCTTATACTTTTCCGAATATTCTAAGGAAGCTGGATTACACTACTCTTCTACTCTGCATGGGCAATCAGTTTAGCATAAGAATCCTAGATAAGAGTGAATAGGAAGGTGCAATAGGCTTAGACTCAGAGTCGATGGCTACCTTTGCAGATGGTTTCAAACTTAACACAAGAGTGGCAGGCGTAATTCACTCCAAAGAATTTTCGCTAGAACTCAGCTTTTGCTTGCTGGACCACTGCAGCATTTTTCGAGTAAAGCTAAATACCATCATAGAGGCTACTCGGTGTCTGCCAGTTGGCAAGTAAGAGGATCGAATTATCTACGTTTAATTCTGCTCTAGACCCGGGCATGCCTCTAACCTTATGCAAACCCAGTTTAAAGCAAAACTCATTCAGGAGGTGAATACCAGGTGGGCCGTGGACCTGTAATATTAACAGACAAGTTTGGCCAAAGGTTGGCGTAGAGCGATCCAAAGCTCCCATTCACCTGGTCCGACTTTTTATCAGACTAATGGTTGTGGCAACACCGGACACTGTATTATGGACATACACGAAAAAAGATTGGGATGCTTATTATACGAACGAACCGTGGACGAGGAAGGGACGAAGAGCATATGGCGAGCATCGAACACTATCCGTTCCGCCTTGGCTAAGATCGGAAACCAATTCTTCAATGGGTACTTTCTTTTCTGTTTGACCAACCTGAGCACGCGAGCAGTGCCGATTTTCTGTGTTATGTAAGGCTCCATCAGTAGTTTATCTTCCAAGGGAAGGAACGAAGTAAATGCATGGCTTCCGAAAGCGGTATCACAACGGGCTTTGTGTGCCTACGTGAGCCTCCGTGGTCTTCCACGGAGGCAGTCACTTTAAAAATAACCTAACCTAATGTCATATTTCCTACAACCAGCTGTATTATTTAACATGACGCTCTGGCAATTGTTTTCAATTACATTATTTGTAATTTAAATTCAGCAACATAAAAATATATTAATTTCAAATTAGCACGACTTATTGAGAATCTGAAAGCGAAACTGGCTCACGTTATGTTTGTATTAAATTAGCTTAAAAGTAGTTCACATTAAATTTGTTTTTATTTGCGTTTTGCTCTTTCCGACTGGGTGTTGATCAATGGTTGTTTATTTGTATGTATGTATGAGTATTCATCAAGAGCTATGCTCGTCTGAGAATGACCAACTGTTGCGTGTTCGCTCGCATTCTCATACACTTACATACATACATAACTACATTTGATTGATTAGAAAGCAGCGCGACCACATTTTATATTTGAAGAGACTAATTGTACCCTACAACTACAAAAAGAGACTAGACGCCTTTCCACACCAACGATATCTGAATGAGACCAGTCCTTTTAGAACCTCTAAAATCCTTTAAGCGATTAAAAAAAATATAGAATATTTTAGTAAACCTATTATTAATATTTCAGTTCAAAAAATTAGGTATCTAAATCAGTTAGTATGAGTTCACATATCCAATTAGCATGAATCAGGCTTGTATTGTAAAAATTGTTTAAAGTAAAAAAAGTGTATGGGAATGGCAAACATTCAGTGCATGGAATTATAAAAGCTAAAGTTATTTATGTAGATATGAAATTAAATTGCCTACAAGGGATTTGAATCTTCAATTCATAATTTTTCTTCCCCTGACGATAAGCTATCACATAAATTCATATTTGACTACCGTACGTATGTAGATATCTCTGTTGGCTGTTCTTTTCCTTCTTATTGTTGCGTTTCCGGTTTGTCACATATCGGAAAATATTTAACTACTGTTACTTTTTGCACTTCCTGACGAACCAATTGTTCAGTCCGCACCCTCTAGAGTGGTATTGCATCCATGATTACGGGGTTCTGCGTTTCGATCATCAACTCTTCTACAACTTTTTCTACAACTTTTTCGGTTTGAGTTCAGAAAATTTCAATTCAAATTCTGAACTTCCATTTCAAAGTCAGAATGTTGCAATTCTAAATAAGAATTTTCTTTACAAATTTAAAAAAACCCCAATTCAAATTCAGAAAGAAGCAACTCAAGTTCGGAATTTCCATTTGAAATTTAGATTTCTCACTTCAAATTCAGTACATTACAACTCAAATTCAGAATTCCCATTTTAAATTCAGAAAATTACTACTCAAATTCCAACCAAAGATCAATAACTTTCATTTTAAATTCAGAAAGTAACAATTAAATTGAGATTTTACTGATTTAAGTACAGAAAATTTCAAATTTACCATATGACTTGCAGATTCTATGGCGCAGTTTAAAATTTTTTTTTGTGAATTTGAAATGAAATTTCCGAACTTGAATTCTAATTTTCAGAAATTGAAGTGAAAATTCTGAATTCGAAATGGAAATTCTGAACTTGAATTGTAACTTTCTGAATTCGAAATGGAGCTTACGGAATTTAAAATTGAATTTCTGAATTTGAATTGTTACTTTCTGAACTTTAATTGGAAATTCTGCATTTGAATTGTGATTTTCCAAAAGGAAATTCTGAACTTAAATTGTTAATATGTGAATTTGAATTTCTAAACTAAAACTGAAAAAGATGTAGTTTTTCATCAATTGCTTGCAGTTGCTTTTCGAATTTCATCCAGTGGCGGTAGCAAACCACTTCAAGCACGCCTTGGCTGGGACTTGGATTAACTCATAGATTTTAATGCTATATGAGTGCAAATTTCTAAAAAATTTTAATATGTAGCTATCAAAATTGCATGCTGCATATGAATAGCAGCACATTGAAAACGTACAAATTCAAATTAACAATTTAAAGTTGTGGAATATTTTGTTCGAAAATGTATTATTGACGCAATATTGGGGGGATGGTTTCATTTTATTTTATAAATTGGAAGGAGTTCTTCAAAGAAACCCATTATTCTATAGATGTGAATAAAAAGGAATAGGAATAAGTTTAAGTTACAAAACTTTGAAAAAATCATTCATTTAGCAAATTAATGCGTCGGGCCAAAGAAAGAAAGTCTTCCAATACTGCGTTTTCACCAAATTTTACGTCTCGATGAATGCTAAGTGCAGCCAATCCGTTTAGTCGATTTGCACTCATTGTAGACTGCAGATAAGTTTTCAGTTGACGCCATGTTTCGTTCCTGGTATAGCAGCCATTATAAGTAAAATTTTGATGAACATTAGAAAACATCAAGTACTTTAATAGAACTGTAGATATTTTTATCCAAAATTTGTCTTCGCCAAAGTTTAACTTCTTCAACCAAAGGCTACAGTACAATCTTCATGCTAAATCGAAGAGTGTTATTCTCAAATAATTCTTCATTTGGAGTTGGAGTTTTCAATGGAAAAAGATATACAAAATTCGAAAGAATTATACGGTGCTTTAAAAAACCGTCGTTAAGATGAGTTACGAATGAATCAAAACATGGTATGTAAATAAAAGTCCGATAATACTCTTTAATGCCGCTAATTTCCACATTGCACTGATGAATCTGGCGAGGAGTTATTCTGAGTTTCTTAACTTCGATATCGATTTTGGAAAATCTTGCATTCTCTCTACTGACTATTAATTCTCTCTTTGCTGCATCTGTCAACTTTGTAGCTTCATCGCGATCTTGATTTTCAGTTTGCAGAACTGGACTCGATGTCAAAGCCAGAGAATGAATAGAATCGAGCACTTGCAATGAAAAATGAAAATCTAAGGTTTTTGAATCTGTTCAGGTATTCCAGATTTTTCCAAGGCGCTTGTAACTGCTGGTTGTAAGTGGAGATAAATTTTTATGGATTCGTGACGTTCCACCCACCTCGTTGCACAGGATTGTTTGAATTTAGTCCTGGAATTACCGTGCTGATTTTGGGTTTTTAGAAATTGCATCTTACAGTGCGAGCCAACGCTTAGAATAATTGAAAAAAGTGTACACGCCTTGAATTGTGCCTAGCTAGTTTCTGACCAGAACCAAATTGAAACTTTGAGCTGCATAATGCGAATACATAGTATGTTTGTATTTTTCCTGAATGTAAGCTTGTGCTCCGTGAAATTCTTCATTGCATTTCACATGCCGTAACATTGGCCGATAAAGTAATTACAATGTATCCCGGAAGATTCCAAAACTCTTGGACGGCATCTGACAATCTGTTTACAGTAAACTACGTAGTCGACACAACATTAAACAAAAAAAATTATCTTCATACATTTATCGATTGTGAATAGGCTTTAAACGCATCGCCCCTCAGGCATCCTGTCGCATCCTTAGGGTGCCTTTAATTGCTATCCGATAATGAACCGTATCGAATTTGATTGAAAGTTATTTTTCAAATGCCCGATAATTGTAAAAACCATCGCGCAACATCGACAAAATCGAAGAAAATTTAATCGCTAACGCATCTCTAACGATACTTAACGGCGACTAATTACTAATTACTCGCCGATTGACCTGTAATCGGGTTGCAATCTCGGATTAGTCTCTTTACGCAGCAGTCGCACAATTTCTATTTGCAGGGAATTCGAGTAAAACGGCTGGGTCACAAGCGTATGGGTGAGGGGTTGGATTGGTTAGTTGAAAAAAAAAAACACAAAAACTATGTTGACACGCCAACTATTAGCACGCAGTTAGGACTTGTTATGCAGGAACACCTAACGGTTTCTCACGCGAGTCTCTCGCACACAAACGTGCAGTTTTTTTCATAGACAATATGCACCTAAATTTTTTCCTACTAGTTATTTTATATATGTGCGAGTGCAAGTGTACAATATATACCCATGCTTGCACTCTTAAATCAGTGACACCTTTGCCGCCTCCCCAGTGTTTAGGCTTAATGACTTGATGGCACTTTTGTCGCATTAAAGTGGTATACGCGACAGCAGCAAATGACAACTAACAGCCCACAATTGTCACATACAACAACAGCAATAACAACAGCAACTACGTTGTATGACTACAACTCAAAAACGGCAACAGCAAAAATAATGGCTAAGGATTAATTGTCGGACGGACACACTTGTCACATCACATCTGTCACCGACAGCGCTATTTTCCTTCCATGCGTGTGTATGTGTGTGTGTCGTGATTTGCTGTTATTACTGTTACCTGGTAGTGATATTTTTATTGCTTTGCTTTGACTGCACACACATTCCACCTACATACTTTATTTAATGGACTGCTGCTTTTTTCGCTCGATAAGCCGCTTTAATTTAATTTTGCCTCGTCCGCCGCTTTCGATAGCATATTTTGCTCGCATGTGAAACTTTTGATTTTATCATAACATTTTAAATGAATTTTTTTTCTACTTGTCCCTACTTACCTGCAGGCACAAGGCGAATTCATATCAGGTGTTGTTGAGAAAGCAGCTGAGTGAATTCGCTTGCCCTAGACTGAATGTCAAAACTATGTGTTTGCTGGTATACCCATCGAGTCCGAGACTGTCATTGCGCACACAACTTATTAGTACACATTTTTGTTGTTTGACGCTCAACGTCACTTGGCATGAATTCGTTTTGTTCAGGCGCATTAATTTTTATGTTGCTTGCTCTTTAAACTCTATCTTTTTGATGCGAAGTTATAGTTATTACATTTCCTTTCATTGGCGGTGAGTTTGTTGGATTTAAATTTATATTAATTAAATAGACTTAGTCAGAAACAAGCCGATGGTACAAAAACCAATTTATATTTTTGTGACTTTTAGCATAAGTCATATTCCGATAACAATTTATTCGCAATGTAGCGCAGATGTCGAAATATTCCGAAAAATCATATATACTATTTGATTGAAATTCCAAGCATGGATAATAAAAATTACGCTCTAGGTTGTGCAGTTCGATCTGTTCGTCATAACCTAATCTATGGCCCGATTTGGCTGAAACTAAAATTTTATAATAAAGGAACAAACCCGATAGATGATTAAACAGATAACTTGTGTGAAATTCAAGCAAAATTTTTTGGCTCCCCCTTCCACAACCTCACAAAAACACTGCGACGGAAGGCGAGGCGGGGAGTGTCCGGTTATAAGGAATGTCTCTTATATGAATGTAGGATTTCTTACCTACTATACTTCTCAAGGCGCATTGTGGATCTCTACTTTCTATTTGATTTTAATTACTGACATTGATAGCTGTTTTTCTTTTTTAAACAACCTTTTATCTGCCGAAGACTTGAAATTCTTATTGGCAATAAAAAGCGCAGACGATGTTTTTAGGCTTTAGCTGGATATTAATGCGCTCCTTCGCTGTAGCCGTAGTTCCGGTACCTTTTTAAATATCAATAAATCCTTTCATGTCACTTTTGCCAAAAATTCACAACGTTTATCAATCATCTTACTGTATTGAAAATAGTCTACTTCAATTTGTTACTGAAATCAAAGATCTAGGTGTGATTTTTGATTCACGTTTTTCATTTGTTAGTCACATTAATTTTATTACATCTAAGTCCTACTCTACCTTAGATTTTGTGAGGCAGAACACCTCTAATTTCTCAGATCCTTTCACTCTAAAACCGCTATTCATTGTTTGTGTTCATTCTAGGTTGAAATATTCAAATTTTATCTAGATACCTCATTACCAATTTTCAGTTGATAGAATTGAACGATTGCAAAAGGTGTTTCTGAAATTTGCTCTTAGGTCATTGAAATCTTGCAATCCGGTCCCTTCGTACAAGTCGCGTTTGCTTCTAGTCAATTTAAAGTCTCTAGAGAGTAGTCAAGAGTAGGTCGATGCTCTATCTGAATTTTTTTCATTATTTAATTAAGGGAGAAATTGATTGTTCATCTCTATTGCAAAGTATTAATATTCATATTCCAGAAAAAACACTACGTAATTACTGTCCTTTTTTCGGGAGCGATGATTTCATATGAGAAATGCAATATCCTACATATTTGTCGGAAGAGGTGCTGTGCCAACATACAACTAAGCTACAGTAATATACCTAGAAGTAATGTTAACCAAATTAAAATATTTGGAGTTTTCTTTGATAGCAAATATACTTTTAAATTTCATTGTAACTATATTAGAAATAAGTTGACAAAGCGCCTTAATATTGTAAAATAGTTTTCATCTAAAAACCTTTGTTATATTGTAAAATCACTCATGTTATCTGTTATTGACTACGCGCTGCCTATTTATGGAAGCTATGCTAAGAGTAATTTAAATCTCCTTTGCGTTCCATATCATGCTGTTCTGCGGAAAAGCCTACGTGCATTACCTACAACATCTACATATATGCAACATTTCAGCAGAATCTGGACTCCCTAGCGTGATCGAGCGAGTAGACTACATGACTGCTGGCCTGATATACAAAATTTTACACTGCAACAATAATAATCTATATACTAATGTCCTTAAAGCTGCAAATCCGAAGATAATGCCAAAGAGACTCTCAGAATTACATCGTATTATTCTTCTTACCAGGAAAACGAATCTCCGGGATAAACCTATTCGTCAAGTTTATCCCAAATACCCGCCTTGGCTTTTATCGGATCCATCATTTGTTGACTGCTTTCAAAGCTGTCAAAAGAAAAATACTTGTCCGCTTATGTACCGACAAATATTTTTGGAGAACATACGACTTTTAAGCTTAAAATCTTTCAAATTCATCTTTACCGATGGCTCAAAAAACAGCTACTCAACGTCTTTTGCGGTTATATTGGAAGACCTGTCGGTTTTGAAAAAAGGACTCCTGGATAACCACTGCTCCATTTTCACCTGTGAAAATTTTGCTATCTACCAAGCCACTATAATTGCTCCCAAGGCTGAAGGTAAATTCTGTATATGTACTGATAGTCAATCTGCCATCGATCCCCTTCGAAGTTTTAGTAATAACGGCTTGTTGGTCACTTACGCTCGAGATTTGCTCATCAAATAAGAAAGTAAAATTAAGTTATTGTGGATACCTGGCCACTGTGGCATTCAGAGCAATGAATTCGCTTATTATACTGCAAAGAGGATTCATATGGAACCTGCGCTTATAAATCCCACCAAAATTAAGCCAATCTTTCTTTCTCATACTAAACATGAACATATTTTGATATACACAAGGCTTCGTTTAGGTCATACTCAGATCATACATGGTTACCCGCTGAATTCTGGTGATGTATCCAGCTGCTTTTGCAAGACTTGCAGCACTTGAGTTAAACATATCTTGGATAAATGCCCCCATTTCACAAATACAAGACGAATGCTTTGTGGCACGGCTGTCCCATCGGAGCTTCTCGCTAACACAACATCGTTAAATATACATATGTAAATAATATATCTAACTTTCTGGCATTATGTAATATATCTCATTTAATTTAGTGTATTATACAATTTTGAATATTTTATTTATTAGATATAGAATTTGTAGCTTTTAAATATAAATTTATGAAGTAACCAGCTGATGGCCTCGAGCTAGTGCTGTTATATGATTATTTTATGTATATTTATATGTATATTTATATTATGAAAAGAAATATGATTATGTCCTTTTTATCCGAATGTGCCTGTTAGAGGAACACTTTGTGAATATAATGATATCCCGAATTCGGTTTTGCTTGACTTTGCGCTTTCAATAATAGAATGTTCTGCATTGTTAAACATAGCTTTCTAGTAATTCAATTTGTATAAGTTATATAAGTTCATGTAGTCTTAAAAAGTCTATAATAACTATTGTGGTTTTAGACGATATGGAATAAATATGAAAAATGTTGTTCTTTGCTTGAAAGACACATAACTATGTATTTACAAAAACTGTTAACTTAGTGTGTAATTTTTAAAGTACAACTTCAGTTACGCCATTTAATGATTTCAATCCTATACTGTCCGAATTCAACCGTCATTCGTCAAGTTTCGTTAAGTCGTCGGTTAGTCATTAATCTTAAAGTGACAGCTGTCTGTCTTTGGTTAAAATAAAATGTTAAAGATTCTTCAAGTAAAACCTCATATTTGAACAAGCAGTAGTTTGGGAGCTATACCTGAATGAGTAGTGATATTGAAGATTTTCTCAACAGGCCTTAAATCAGTGAACGGCTTAAGCTGTTTAAATGAAGAAGTTGTAAAACTTTGCAAGTGAAAGAGGTGCCGAGGTTTACGTTCTTAACTCTTTTAGTGTAGGAGATGTAACCCAAAATCTCCTATATCAACATCAGTTCTATCTATGTCGGGCTATATCTGGTTCTACTTTTAACGGGCTTTGCCTTTATAAAAATTTCTGCCTCAGCGATGTCCCAAGTTGCAATCTTGCGGCGGTTATTCAAAATATTTCTAGAGATCTGGCCTAATACAAGTGCAAAAATATTAAGAGCATAAGGTTTAGGTCACTGTAGCAATGGATATTGAGAATGAAAATAGGACATAGGATAAACAAATTTTATTGTATTCAATGACAAATAAAACGAACATGTTTTTAAATTTTGCAACTTTTTTTTAGTTTCATTTTTACTTCCACTAAACTTCGCCAAGTTTAACCGATTCTATAGAAAATTAAATAAGAAGAAATTATGTTTCATTGAAATTTCTTCGATTTCGACGCACTTGAGAAATTTTGGCTCCTACAAGAATCACCCCAAAACGAGTTTCGGCTGCCCATCAGAAGGCAGATTTCTTGGAATACTGTGATCTCATAGTAATCAGGGTCCGCGTTACAAAATATGTGTTTGGATTTTTAACGCCCCATCGACGGTTAAAATCGTTCAGTTTCTTATCGAAAATCTTTTGTATATATTTCTCATCTAACCGGCGAGCTCATAAAGCCAAAATTTTATTCACAAATGTTACTTTGTGCTGTTGCTGAGCAAAACATAATTTTTTTGTCATTTCTTCATTACTGGTCATAGGAATCAGATTCAAGGAGATTCACTTTCGCTATTGAGCTTTACATTATAATTTTCTTCAGCTTTTTTAGCATCCGAATCCATATCTTGATCGTGAAGCATTATCGTTATACTTTTCTTCCGGATCACCATCAAGTCCACTTTCATCCACTAATTGACCAATAGTAAGGCAAGAAATTCAACTAAAACACACCTAGGGAATGATATTCCAAATTATTTGTTATTATTCACTTTAAAATTTTCGTTCCCCCCACGCGACAAATATAGTGTATTAGATAATAAAATACAGGCATCCTGCTCTTTACCACCTGTGGCTCAAAATATTAATTATATTTCTTTCCGCCTAAAAGTATAATACAAAAATTTGAACAGTTTAAAAAAACTTTGTAATGCGGTATTTACGTGGATAAGAAAGTGTTGGATTTCGTGGTGCGATGGCCTTTTTTTATAAATACTAGTAATTAAAACTAATCTAAAAACTTACGCCTTCCTTTTCATCGTATGAAGCTTTTATTTGGCAAGTCCTAAGCGGTTTAGTGATGCGAAATTTTCGATATCTTTGATTGGTTAAGTTAAAGAAACTAAAAATTTTGCTAGAAGATCAATAACATTGTCCGACAGTGATTTTATACTTTTGAAGCGACCTAGTAGAAAGTGTTTATCTGGTCGAATAGTACACGAAACCACGTTCAAAAGATTTCTAACACCCCCAACATCTTTTTTTAAAGTCAAAAAACCCTTTTTTTTAGTTTTTTCGTCTTAAAAAATTCTTTAAAAACAAAAATTTTTCAATCGAATTGAAAATACTCAACGGTTTTGGATAGGTGAATGTTTACACTTTCGAAATATATATAGTGTTTTGTTAATTTGAAAAGAGTATGACGGTTTTTTATGCTAGAAGTAGAATTTTCCGCCCAATTTGCCTGTTTTTTCGATTTTGACGTCATTTTTTCGAAATGAGTGATCATTTTTGGTTATATATCATCGACAGGCTATCACTGCTGAAAGATATCAATTAATTTCTTTCAAAAAGGACTTCAAGCTTTCAAGTTATGCAGCATAATCCAAAATCCGACATTTTGGTCTCAAGCGCCCTCCAGGGGTACCGGGTGTAAATGAAGAAATAGGCTGATTGTATGGACATTATTTGATTTTCTAATAACCAATAGTCGTTTCTGTCGGTGGTTTGATCAATGATATCTATTTTATGATTAAATTTTACTATCATTTTTTTCATAAGATACATTTAGGATGAACAATGGATAGACAATAGACAAAACTCTTATTAGAAAGAACGATACCGATATGAAAACGGCTTGATTAAAAAATGTTTGCTAGTTCACCTTGTTCGTCGCTAAATTGACCAAGATTATCCGGAAAAGAATTCAAATGAGAATGAAATAAATGAATCTTGATGGACATGCTGTATCCCATTTCTCCATAAGCTTCCAAAAATTTATGAACCACTTCCTCGTATTTCGGACTTCTTTCATTTCCCAAATAGTTTTTACACAAAGAGATGAAACTCAACCATGCTCTCTTTTCTACTTTGTTTAATTTTCCAACAAAATCTTCATCAGCCATCAGCTTGCGTGTCTGAGGTCCAACGAAAATGCCTGTGAATAATTTTGCAGAGTATTAAAATGACTGTAAATGCTTTTTCGAAAAATGTAGATTCGGACAGTTCTCCATAAGTACCTTGTTTAATTTTAGCGTCACTTAGTTTGGGAAAAACTGTTTTCAGCTGCAGAAAGGCGCTTGAAACCAAAATGTTAGATTTTGGATTATGTTGCATAACTTAAAAACTTGAAGTCCTTTTTGAAAGAAATCAATTGATATCTTTAAGCAGTGATAGCCTGTCGATGATATATAACCAAAAATTATCACTCATTTCCAATTAGTGCCGAAAAAATGACGTCAAAGTCGAAAAAACAGGCAAACTGGGCGGAAAATTCAAATTCTAGCATAAAAAACCGTCATACTCTTTTCAAATTAACAAACCACTATATATATTTCGAAAGTGTAAACATTCACCTATCCAAAAGCGTTGAGTATTTTCAATGCGATTGAAAAATTTTTGTTTTTAAAGAATTTTTTAAGACGAAAAAACTAAAGAAAACGGTTTTTTGACTTTAAAAAAAGATTTTGGGGATGTTAGAAATCTTTTGAACGTGGTTTCGTGTACTATTCGACCAGATGAACAATCTCTACTAGGTCGCTTCATAAGAATATTCACTTTTTTTTTTTGTCGGACAGTGTAATTTTGTAACCCGATGAATTATTTTTGTGATTAGTATGAGACATTTTAGTTTTTTTCTTGTTAAGACCAAAGAGCTCTTCGTGTCTTAAGAAATAAGTAGAAAGCTATCACTAACTTTTATTTTATCCCCAAAAGAGGATTAGCTAAAAAAATATGCGTGAAACGTATCTGCTTGTCATAGTATTAAGACCTTAAATTTTTGCTAAAAAGTCTATCCAAAATCCTATATTAAATTTTCCACATTCCAATTTTCAATTCAAATGTAAATTAATATACCTATACCAAACATGCAAACAATTTATTATTAGGATGGGGAGTGGCAGTATACTACGTACATATGTCATGTATGCCGTGCGGTATGCTTCGCAATGCAACATGACAGCCGACATCTTTAGCGCCACCAAAATGACAAATTTCAAATTCTTTAACAATTTTCACTTTTACTTTCCCCCTTTTTTCACCCTTATTTGTAATGTTTCATTTTAATTTCTCTGCTTTTATTTCTTATTATAATACGCATTTAGGGTAGTCCTAAGCTGTTCGGTGCGTGTGCGTAAAGCCTCTTCAGATCAACGTTGATAGTTTCAAATATCTCCATCATATTTTGAAATTAGCATAATGTGATTTCTGTTCATCGTTCCACGAAAAATTGGCCAGCATATAGCAAACCCCAATATTGGTGCTCTAACTGCTTTTTCTAATATGAGGTGTTAATTGAATCTCCTTCAATTTATTTTTATTTTTATGAGAGTAATAAATAATATTTTAAAATCGATTACTTTTACTCTAAATGCCGTAATAAATTGAAGTTACATTTTTTATATAATAATGAAATGTTCGGCAAAGTCGAAGGCAGTACTTTCTTTCCTTTTTTTTTCTATTGGTATAAAATGATAGGGTTTGTTAAAATATACCATAGATCTTATTAATTTTTGAATCGAAAGATATGAGTGAGAAACTAACTTCATACACAATCAGTTCGTCTCAATTAAATTTTGGCGGTGGTTCAAGGACTTTCTTTGAAAGGATTAGAAATTTTAAAACTTAGAATATTAAAAATTAAAACAAAAGCTAGGGCATCAAATTATCGCGATTGGCTCAATAATTGCCGAATAAATGAAAGTTTTTTGGAAAAAACATCAAGAAAATCGATTGCTACATACCTTTTGCAAATCCTCATTTTAATTAAAAATTTAAATTTTTTTAGAAATACGTGTTTAAATTTTTTTCTCAATTCAGTATTTAAAAAATATTTTGAAAGACAAGGATATCAAAAAAAAAGCGATAAATTTCTCAACCTCGCACTTAAAAAAAATCGTTACTTCGAAAATGTCTGAAGAAAAAAATTAAAAAAAAGAAAACACTTTCGTGCGCGAGCCAGAAGTAAAGCTTCTGCGCCGATTCTACAACGAGATAAAGTGCTAAATTTGGGAGATATTGCTTAGTTTTTTTTTTTAGTTTTAACATGAGGGAAAATAGTAGTAGAAATTAATGAAAAAGATATAGTGGAAACTGGGGAACATAGTTGTAGTAATAAGTAGTAGCATTAGTAAAAATAGTAGTAGAAATTAGAAAAACCAGTCGTAGAAATTAGTTAAAATAGTAGTAGTAGTTAGTAGTAGTATTAGTAAAAAATAGTAATAGAAATTAGTAAAAAATTTTTTGGAGAAATTAGCAAAAATAGTTGTAGATGTTAGTAACAGCGAGAGTAAAAATGGTAGTAAAACTAGTAAAAGTAGGAATAGAAATTAGTAAAAATAGTAGTAGATGATTAATAAAAATAGTCACAGTAATTTGTTTAAATAGTAGAGGTAATAAGTAGCAGTATTAGTAAAAATAGTAGTAAAAATTGGGGAAAATTGCATGAGTAAAAATAGTAGTAAAATTTGTTTCACTTTGTGCCTTTGTGACGCGGTTCTGACGCGACTGGTGTGACTCGACTACCGTGACGCGTTGTGAAAAATCACTGCTCCTACAGAAGTGTTACTTCAAAAACTAGCGAGGCCTCTCTCAATTGCTTCTATAATTTACAAAATTTCGAAAAAAGCAGAGATGCAAAGGCCAAATGTTGCCTGCTTTAATAAATGAAATGAAATTTTTATAGGTTTTTAACTAGAACCTTACGAGGGTTGCCTTTTATATTTTGCGCCTAATAATGAAAACACAGTCAAATATTAAGGAAAATAGTTTTATTGTTTTTCAAAATATTCTCCATCTAAGTCAATACACTTTTGCATTCGCTTGAACCAATTTTCAAAGCACTTTTGCCACTCAGAAGAGGATACCTCTAAAACGAGCTGTTTGAAGGCTTCTGCAGTTCCTTCAGGCATTGAAAAACGTTGACCTCGCATTTTTTTTTGATGTTCGGGAATAAAAAGAAATCATTAGGTTTCAAATCAAGGCTGTAAGGCGGATGACCCATCAATTCGACCTTTTGAGTCCTCAAAAACTCTCTTGTGTGAATCGATACGTGAAAGCTCGCATTGTCTTGGTGAAGAATGGTTTGTCTGCGGCGGTTCGTTTTCCTTAATTATCCAAAAACTTTTGGCAAACAAATGGTTGTATACCACTCAGAACTGACCGTTTGAAGTTTATCTAGTGGAACAGTTGCGACATGACTAGATTTTCCGAAAAAACAGGCAACCATTTGCTTTGAGGTGCTTCTTGCGCGAACAACTTTTGTTGGATTAGGCTCGTCTTGGAACACCCATACAGTCGATTGCTGCTTTATTTCCGGCTCATAGGCATAGATCCAAGATTCGTCACCTGTTGCGTCAAATTATGCGGTATCCAACGAGAACAAATCTTCTTTACGACCAAATGCTCATGCAATATTGAATGTATGCTGGTCACACTATTGGTCAAGGATGACTCTATCTCGCGATATGTCACATCGACTGTTTTTGGCACAACCACCGTTTTTGGACGACCTGCACGAAATTTGTCCTGCAAAGATTGGCGACCACGTAGGAACTCGTTGTACCATCGTTTCACACTGGCTTAGTGTGGTGATTCAACACCAAAAGTAGAGGTAAGTTGATTGATGCACTCCTGTCTCGATAATCCACGTCGAAAATCGTAGTAAATCATCGTACGAAAATGTTCACGGGTAAATTCCATTTTTAGGCAATATGAATTTTTAAACTCACTATAAATAAACACAAATAAAACTCGTAAGTGAAAACGTTATATCCAAGTTTATGTCAAAAAATACCAAACTTTACGATAAAAACATCTAATTACAGCTAATCACATGTAGTGTTGCGAAGGCGCAAAATATAAAAGGCAACCCTCGTGTTTGCATAAAATTTGAATTCAAACATGAAAAAATTCTTATATACACAAAATGAGCTCAACGTTCAAAAGTCATAGAAAAAAATGTTAAACAAGAATTTTAATAACAAAAGTAAATCAATTCCAAGTAAGTATTACAATTTCAAAATTTTGAGCCCCAAACACCCCTTGCGTGCGCCAATGCATGTACATTTGTATGTTTTTATATATTTCCCATGCTAGTAATTCATATCACTAATGAAGTGTACAGGCAGATCAACGCCACAATTAAAGCCACTTCAATCTGGTGCCAAGCGATATATAGGGTGTTGGAGCAGAAAAAACAAAAAAAAAACGGAAGCATAGTAAAACAAAAGAAATAAAGAATGCATTTGAGGTAGACATATTTTTCACACCCGTTTCCACACTCGACGCATATTAAATAGCTCAAAGGCTCAGCGCTATGACAATTCAGCCTAGCTATTAGATTCTCAACATGCGAGTAATGCGAAAAGAACATTTGTTCACACATACTCGTTCATACTTAAATATAATATATTTTGACATTTCTATGGAGGCCTGCCCGTACGTGAGGTTTCACTTAACATTTACGTGATCTTAATGCTTGTCATACTACTTTTGTTAAATGGCAGCAGCTGCGCGGTTTTCTTTATAATTTCTGTGTTTTGTCAGTTCTTTGTTTCGACACTTTCGATTCTGCACCATGGCGATAATACTGGAGACACACAGCTTCGCAAAAAGACGGAGCGGCGCAAAAAATATAAAGTTTTTGAATAGTTATTGCATTTTATTAAGATATATACAAAAAAAAAAAGTAACCACTGATCGAAGTAAATGAAAATGGTTAGAGCTAAAGGGTACCTAACAAAACCCCAAATGACGGACAAAAACATAAAATTTTCAAAGGAGTTACAAATGAAAAGTGCAAACGGCTCGCGAGGAGTGGGAACACATGAAAGGAGACATTGGGAGTTAGCCCATTCCAGCCATTTGTGCGACTTTGATTTTACTTTTACCATTCCGCCTAATAAGCAATAAAAAGCCGCTCAAGTTTGCGAACATAAATAAACCGCATACATACATAATTAAGTTCCCCTTTCCTAAATTTTGAACGTGACTGCGCATAAAATTGCAATAAAACGGTTCAACGCTTCTATGCTTTCGAATGTAAGAGAAAATAAATTTTCCAAATTTTTCGGGAGTATTACGCAAGGCCGGTTAAATATTTACGCAAGCATGTATATACATATATAGATTTTTTTCAAATGTTATTATGACAAACAACTCCATTCGAAAATATGTCTTAATAAAACTGGTTTCAATAGCAACATAATATTTCTTTATATTATTTATATAGACAAAAATATAGCCGTTTTTTTTGCTATCTACAACTTGGCTCTGAAATCGATGAACGGTTTCCCACCAAATTGGGAAAGTATATTCCTTTAAGCCATGACACAGACATTGGCTACATTTTTAACCACTAGGTGGCGCAAGAATCAAGATATTTACAAAATCCACATTTATGGTTCATTACAGGTGATATTAAAAAGGTATGGTGCTGGTGCAATAACAACTAAAAATAAATTACGCTAGGTGGCGCTAGAGTCGAGTTATTGTAAAAATCTGTACTTACGATCCGATTTTTATGGAATTAGTAAAGCTCTTGCTAGAAATCGACCATCCGATTATTCGACTAGTCGATTAGCAACTTTTTTAATGGTTGGTAGTCGTATAGCAACTAACCGCTCATCATCGTGTACTCTAATAATTGAATTGAAATTATTCGAATAGTGACAACAAATTCATAAAAATGTCATTATAGGTAGTTGAAAACGAGTTTTATCAATAAGCATTAATAATCAAACACATAAAAAAAACACAAATATTTAATGAAAGAAAACGACTACTTGAAAAATCGGAAACGAATGCCTAGTCGGCTAGTTGTTTATGGGCGGTTAGTCGATGAAGTTTTTGCTAATCGATTAACTGGTTAGTTCACTAGTCGGTTAACAAGAGCTCTAGAAATTAGGAACGTATATTGACGGTATTCGGATTATAGATTCGTTATTACTTATACCTTTCACTTTACATACATATAATGCAAATTAAATTATATTATTAAGCCCTAGGACACATAAAGGGAATGAGGTATGGGACAAACAAATAGGGAACGCGTTGGGTATGGAAATTTCTTTTCTCTTCGACAAATCTTCTAAACTCTGAGAAGATTGTAGAGGCATAGAGAATGAACTGACCCAATTATGATTCGTTTCAGTCTAGCAAATGCAAGACGGATACAGAGGAAATGAGCTATGATATCCTAAACCTCTTGGCAAGATGTGCCCATCAGGTCATCGCTGGTGCTAATGATGGCCATGTGTTGCTCGAATGGATTGTGCCCTGTAATTAACTCAACCAGGGCTCGCAATTCCTTCTTTCTCTGTGTAAGATCAAATTTCGACACCACCGTTCCCGGTAATTTCAGAAAGCACTCGGTTGGTTTGCAGGTGTTGGTAGTGCTGCAACGGTTCTCAAGCGTCTTATTCATGATATTCCTGATGCACCTAACCGTCCATGCTATGCTTGGCTCTATAATTGCCTGCAGTCTAATGTAGTGTGCTAATGATCCGCAATTTTTCAATTCCTCAGCCAGTTCCTAACCTTCGACACCGCTGTGTCCCGACACCCGCATGGGTTCAAGCATATTCCAGTTTCCAGCCATTTCCATTGTTCAGCCTCAACTTAGTTGTTTGGACAATTGCTGAAGAGGCGCGCGCAGCCTCTAGGGCCTTTATTGCAGCTTGGCTGTCTCTGCACTCTCTGATTTCATGATAACGCCAACGCCAACTTTCGCCAATTATCCAGTCAGCTACCTTAAGTATAGTAAATATCTCCACTTTGTAAACCATTGCCATTGCACTTAAGGCTGAAAAGCATATGAAATAGCCACCCAGGTGCCAATCAGCTCCAGTTCCACTATCTGTCTTGGAGCTGTCAGTGTAAAAAGTTTTCACCGAGCCTCCCAAGAGGGTACATGGATTTCCCTATTGTTCTCTTGTTGGAAAGCTTAAGGTATAATTTCTACTAAAAGATACTCTCGGTACCAGTTCAAAAAGTAAAGGGTTTTTCTGTGACAACATTGCAAATAAAGTTTTGTGTCCGGAGCTATAATCATTTTGCCACTATGGGTCGTCTTGGCAATTGATTGTAAGCTTTTGAGGTATATGAAGTTTTGTAGCCTCGCTTCAAGGAGCAGCGCAAACCCTTACCAATTCCCATTTAGATGTTTTCGACCTTTGCGCACTTGACTAGTGTCAGTGCCCAGCCGAAACTATATGATCAGAAATAGTTTCCTCTTCCAAGACCCTCCATCCATTGATATGATCCTCCATCCTTCTAGTCTTCTGGTCGTGAGTTATGTAGGTGTATTGTCTACGTTATGTATGGACAAATATTTACTGTTTACTGGAAATAGTTACAGATATTTAAAAATCAATAACCAACTACTAGATTCAAGGAATTACTAAAACAAAACTGCAAATATTTTTTTTTTGTTTTTAAACATTTATTTTACACTCTAAAATTTTACAAATTTGTTCCCCAAGTTTTGCCTTCTGAACTGTTTTACAATTCCAGCGAATCAAAATAGCCGTGTTGTAGATTCAGACGACGGGAACGGGGAATATTTGAAAAATTTTGGCACAATGAGGTAACGAATTTTTGAGCTGCTAGTACGTAGCACACTTATTTCAGTACGTTTTCGTGAATAAGAGGTATTTAGAAAAATCTCATCTGGAGCGCAGTCTGTGGAGTAGATTTTTTCCCAAATTGTTTCCTTTGTAGTTACTAATATTTAGTTTAAATATGTACTAAAACGGACAGGAACTAAGATTTTCAAAACGTTTGCCAGTTTTTCACAGCATAACCGTTTTAAAAGAATTTAAATTATAATTGCAGAATTAAATTTTTATTTTTCTTTCTATATACAAATAATATAATTAAGGACTAACGGCAAGGCTGTGATTAGTTAACTTCAAACTTAGGGCCAGGGTGTTATCCAGAGACGTTGAAAGTAAATTTTCCACCCTGAAAATCACGCGCCATTTAAAAAATGTCAGTATAAAAAATATGTTTAAGTTTGTTGGTATTTTCTTTTTCTTTAATGAAGCCTCACACAATTTACATCTAGTTAGTTCAATCTCTGTTGGCATTCGTTGCTCCTTAGCCATCAATGGGGTGGTGAAGTTAAAATAAATGAATAAATTAGAAATCAAAATCAATCTGTAGGTAGGAGAAGGAGAATAATAGGTTTTAATGGTTTAGCAAATTTCTTAGCATTTCTTGAGGCAGACATTGAAAAAACTCCCAAGTGTTCACATACTATGTATAAGTATGGATGTATAAATATGCCTATGAATTTTCCATATTTAAATACTTGCACGTGCCTCAATATGGTCATATTAAGTCGACATCATTTTTTTTTCTTATATAGATTTTTTTTACACCAAACATCAATTTATCCTTAGAGCAAAATATTGAGTTGCCCCTCTACTCATCATTCATTTATACGCGAATGGTTGTAAACAACCAAAAATATAACAATGTACACATACATACATAGATACACACACATACCACTACATTCATGCCACCTTTTGAAATTACCCTATCCAACTGTAGATGTAACTACTCCTGAACAGCCGGTGTAGTCTCGTAGCACTTCATGTATTTTCTCCAACACATATTGTTTGTATGTATGTGTGTGTGTATACGGTTATTACATACTCTCATTCCACCCCATTCTTACGATTTTATGCCTTTCACTCATTCGCTGTGCACTTTTTTCAATTGCTACAGTTGTACATACCCGATACCTACGCTTGTTCAATATTCCGATGCAGAATTTTTAATGAATACGTGATTGTTTTTCGCAATTAGCTTTCATCTTCTTCTAAGACAGCCATAAATTACATTTCAGCAAAGTCTTCCCGAATTTCCACGTGCCTGCAAGTCTGCACGAATGTATGTGAGTAGTGCAGACATATTTTCATAGAGTCAGGGCCGGATTAAGGCAAATGGGGGCCCAGGTCAATCAATGGTCGCGCCCATCTTTATATTGAGCTCTCAGAACTATATAACAAGTATAGGAATTTGTCTAGTTATAATAAATGTTCATAACATTGTTTCGAAGACAAAGAAACTTTTCACATTTTTTTCTTTTTTGAAGAAAATGATTTAGTTTTTGTTTTGCCGGCGGCTCGAGGTCAAGGAGTTGTTGGGTGTTAGTAAAAAACAAATGATTTCCTTGTACCCTAATATATTTTGGTAACACTGCGATAACCGTCTTCAGGGCAAATGATTTACACGTCCGCACTGTCCGACGTGAAGATTTGTACTGAAAATTATTTAATTAAATCATCGAATGACCAAACCGAGCGATGTCACTTTCGATACGCAAAATCGTTTGATATTGCCCCGGTGGTAGCGCTTGTTTTCACAAATTTAAATAAATTATTTTTAAGGTTAAGAAAACTTGAATAATCCTAAATGAAAATCAAGGCGAATTCATAGCAGATGGTGTTATATCTACAAAAGCAAAAACATACACTAACACAACGGCAGTATGATTTACAACAAATAAATCGTTTGTCAATTCATCAAGCGAATTCAATCAGCTGAAAATTTTCTAACCTCACTTTAAAATTTGGAAAAAAATATCCAAGGCGAATTCACTTAAGGTGATATCATGCCAAAGAAACAAAATATGTAAACAATAATAGGCGAATTCAGTATTTGACATTTGATCCCTAAAATTACACAAACAAAATACACAAGCAACACTAGGCGAAATCAGATTTTGACATTTCTCTCGCAAAATTACACTAGCAAAATATACACCGGACTCGCCCTTATGATCTTGCTATCACCTCTATGGATCCACCTTGGAAAATTCCAACATTTGAAAATATATTTCAATCTAAGATTTTAATATTAACATATTTTAAATAAGCAAAGTATTTTATTCACTAAACAAATTGAAACTCTATAGTCTCATACCCAATGTGTACTGTAGATAAAAGCTACTCATATGTAGGTATGAAACATTAGTATCTAGGTATCGATATTTTTACTTGAAAGTTGTATCGAAAAAAATTATCGATACCTGACAAACAACGAGTCTAAAGTATCGCCACTTTTAGGTTATGAAGTCATTTCTTACGCACTATTTTAAATTTTGTTTTGTAAGTTATAAGTTAATTATTTTCAGATAATGATAAATTATGAATAATAATAATAACAATGAGATTTTTCGGTAAGCCACAAAACTTCCATAAATTCGACGGTCATGTCCATTTTGCAGTTTTAAATTATATTTTCAAAGAACAAAGTATTGTACTTTGTTTTGAATCGGTGTATTTATTATTTCCGTTATATGAGAGGTGGGCGTGGTTTTCGTCCGATTTTAAAGTTTTCAAAACTTTTTTTTTAACTTAAAATGCAAAGTTGCTAGAGCTTGATCAAGTCGTTTCGATGATATAGCTTTTTTTATAAAGTGGGTGGGTCGCGCCCATTTTCAAAATAATTGGAAAGCGTATTTTTCTCCTAAATCTAATACTGAGAGCTAATTAGCTTTACTGGTGTCCGATTTCGCCCATTTACAATACCGAAGTAGTACCTTGGGCACAGGCAATGTGTATACCAAGTTTCGTTAAGAGAGCTCAATATTTAGTCGTGTTATCCATTGCACGGACGGACGGGCATGGTTTAATCAATTCGGCTATTAATTCTAAGAATTTTGGTGTTTCCATGTCTATATCTAGCTCCGTTGCTTTATGCTCACAAACAACCGTTATAAATCACTGGGCACCAGTACGCTTGGGTATAAAAATTGAGAATAGGAATAATACTGACTGGGAGTACAAAAAAGATGAGAGCGGCACAACACGGCAGATTTTTTTGTATCCTACACATTTCATAGAAGTAATTTTTATTAGGATTGAAAATTTTAAATATAAATAAAATAAAACGAGATCAATTTAATGAAAAAAAAAAGATTTTTCGATTGCTTTTCCTAAAAAACTTTTCTATTTGACGTCTATGCTTCTCCAGATGCGAAGATGGCGTTCAAATTTTCTGCTCCAGTATACGTTGAATATTTTACATTATTTTTTGTATATCTTTTTTTTTTTTTGTATTCCGATCTATTCTTTTCTTCTTCTTTGTTTCTTTGCTTCAATAACATAGCAGTCTACCTTACTTTTAGTAGTGTCCGCCAAGTTTATCAATGAACATCGCATTGAAATTTCTGTACTGATCCATTGCTCACTTCTACTCGAAGAGTACTTCTATCGGGTCTTGCAATAAGAACGCTACAAAAGTTTTTTTAAATAAAACAAATACGGTTTGGGATTCGAATTAAATTCTTTATTCCTGTGAAAGTACATTCGATGCCATTATGTACGGAACTCGATTTATTTTGCATGGGTACCACAGGCACGCTTACAGAAGTCCACACGCTGAACCCATTTTTCGACGGTTTTCAAGCATAAATCGGCCGATACTGCTGCAATTTCACGTTCGATATTCGTACGAAGTTCATCAGTCGTCGCTGACTTGTTGGCATAGACCATAGACTTGACGTAGTCTCACAGGAAATAGTCTAACGGCGTCAAATCGCACGACCGAGGCGGCCAATTGACTGAGCCATTTCGTGAGATAACACGCTCACCAAACTTGGTTTTCAATAAATCGATTGTGACATTCGCTGTGTGGCTTGTGGCGCCGTCCTGTTGGAACCACATATTGTCCAAGTCCATATCATCCAATTCGGGCCAAAAATATTCGGTTATCATTGAGCGGTAGCGATTCCCATTCACAGTAACGTGCCGGTCTTGATCATCAAGGAAGAAGTACGGCCCAATGACGCCGCCGGCCCATAAACCGCACCAACCCATAATTTTTTCGGGATGCAATGTTGACTCTTGAAGTACGTGTGGATTGCTGCCTGCCCAATAACGCATATTTTGCTTATTGACGAAGCCATTCAGCCAGAAATGACGACGACCATAAATTGGACGTTGCGCTGTTAAAGTTGAGGCCATTGACTCCGAATTTCGGTAGTAAATTTTAATAATTTCGACTCGATTTTCTCTGGCAACTAACATTGGGTTACACATTCAAGGTGGTTCATTTTGGGAATACAAGTAGCAGAAAAATTCAAAATTTGCCTTGGTTTCGTGCTTTGATACGAGTCTTTTCTTCGACGCCTATTCAGTACTTGGTTTAAAAATATCGATATTAACATTACTTGATATCAAGCAAAAACTATCGGGTATATACTTGTATTTACGCGTATCGTCCCTACCGATATGCCTTTCATTTCAAAAAGAAATTGTAAAATGATAAGCATAATTTTAATAAGGTGGTGCAGATAAAAAGATTTATTTTGAAAACAAATATTTTAAGGGCCTTGCTTTAGATTCTAGTGAATTCTAGATTCTTCCGACATTGTTCAATAACAATTGATATTTTTCCTGGAAGTCTTTATCCAGACAATCGTTTGTCAACTCTTGGCATAACATTATTGGTATTGATTGCGTTTTTACCAGCTTAAGTTTAACATTATAATATGCGTTAAGGGTGTTGTTATGTAAGGAATAATGAGCTTTGCAAATCTTAAACTTATTTTGTCTTCTCCGACAGTATTTGATGTTATTGAAATAATGCAGAGTATTACCTCAGATTCAGTAACATTTGAGAAGTTGAAATCGCAGCCAAAATCATGTGAGATATTTACATTGGGCATAAAAGCATCATTCTTTTTAGGTAATCTAATAGTCAAACATGGTTTCAATATCAATCACACGTTTAGAGTTCAAATTGGATTTGACTCCAAGCTATTTTAAGTGACTCTCTAATTGGAAGACTAAGTAGTATTACGCTTGCTTTGAAAATAAGATATTTTGGACTCTCAAGAGATTATCGTAGCCCTGTTCGCAATTTTCTTCATTGGCTTTTTTCCTCAAGTAATAATAACTGTTATTTCAAGCTTTCATCACCTCAAGTATTTTCTTTAGTGAACTATAGTTGGTAATTTCCATTGACTTGGAGTTTTCTATCCGGGGTATCTCTATCAAAAAAATTAATTTATTAAATTACAAAAATGTTCTACCTTTTTATTAACATCCGCTATAAACCAAGAGTCGCTCTAGTGCTAAGATTGCTAGATATTTAACATTGATTCCATTAACATTTCGTGTATAGAGGTAATCTGGCGAACTATTTATAATTGGACTTACACAAAGCTATAGCTAACAACGTATTAATTAAAAATCTCTAATACGACCACGAGAAAATTGATCAAAATGCAACACATTATTTACGTCAAAAAAACAAAGAACAAATCCAACACACTAGGACCAAAACGAGTAGGAACCTTGTTTCAAATATTTATCACAGCACTTGCGATATTATCCAACAAACTCTTAGTAAGATCGTTTCCCAGAAGCAAAGCCACATTCATATTGAAAAAGGTTTTTCAAATCTTAGGATTTATTAGGGTTATCTACACATACCACAAGACAGCGTTGGAAGTTATAGTGGAATTCATAGGCAAATGTAAAAAACTAATAAACAGTACTAGAATCATTCCCTTTCGAAATCGTTCGAATCATTTATTTTCATAAGAAACATTTTTATTCTTACTAGGAAAATTCAGAAATTCGAACGGCGAAAGCTGGTAATGGCCCCTATGGTTCCTGCCTTAATCCTGGCCTGGAAATTCTCACATTTACACACACATATGTACATATATGTAGTTAGCTTGTGTGCCAAACCAGCAGCTGCTACACGCCACCATTATTCTCTCTCCTGCCGCTCTGTACGCTGCCCTTTTGATTTTTCATGATTTGTGCAACTAATAAGGATTCTTGTTATAACCCACGTAGTATTTGCGAATATGTTGCATGGCGGGGCAATATCAAAACATACATACGACATTGGGTGGCGGACATCACCTGGCTACACAGGAAAATGTCGTCATTCATTGATTTTTTCATTAAATCTAAATCGCATTGGTAACATTGGCGACATCCAACGGCAGCAGCGACATCAAGTAGCGCTTCGTTTAAGGAAGAAGGATGGAATACCATGACAACAAAATGAAAACAAAAAACAAAAAAATATGCTTGCATAAGATAATAGGGTTTCTTTGCAGTTTAAATTAATGGATGATTTTAAAGGAGAAAAGGTCAAAGATTCTACTAAATATTCAGCAAAAATTTTCGCGAAATAGGAAGTGAAAATGAGAAGCTAGAAGCGTAAAATTTGTAGTATGTGGCAACAAAATTAGCTCTTTTAATTAAAAACTAAATACATTCACATCACATCGCTTGCATATCGCGACGCTCATAATCCGTAATATAAGTTGTGCTTCAAAATATGCACAAAAAAAGAAGGATCATTTTTATTTTATCCTTGAAGTGCAGAGTTGGGTCAATATAAATGCGAGGATGTCGTGATTTCAAGTCAATGCATGTTTTTAAGTTTCTATGATTGAAAATCGTCAATTTCAGTTAAATTTGGTGGTGTTTCTACCAAATTATCATAAACTCGTATTGAAAAGAGCGACCCTTTTGAACGCTTTTGTGATCAGCATTAATAATGCGCTACATATCTACCTACGGTCTTCATCTTGAACTCGTTAAATTTTATAAGTGCTTTTAGTAGCAAAGTGTGATATTGCATCATAATAAGAAAGATAAAACAAAATTAATCAGATAATATTTTCTCTATTTCTCTATTCCTCTTAAATCCATAATTCAGTTTTAAATATCCATTGGAAGCGTACAAACCAGACGACAAGGAAATCTGTGAAAACAAATTGAAAGTTTTGTTTGTTTTCCCCCTGCAAATACTCTCTGAATTAATTACGAACCAATTATGATAATCTCGAAAATATTTAAATTTTCATTATTTTTGGTCTTATATTTATGAATCGACTGAATAATTTATGGAGCTTGAGGTCAGGTTTGTATTAGGGAATAATTTAAATTTTCGTAATGTCTTCAAAAGCAACTCTGTCTTCGAACCAATTACGATAATCTCGAAAACATCTAAATTTTCGTTATGGTCTCAAAAGCAACTCTGTGTTCGATAACATTTTGCCAAAAGAAAAAAAAACACGATGGTTTGCCGTTTAAAAAAGGAATATGGAAAATAATATAAAAAAATCGGGTGGAGAAAAATTTAAAGATTTATAAAACTCGGCACTTGCTTGGTGTGCTCAGAGCGAAGCTTTTATTTTGAAAATGTGAGAGGTATGTCGGTTACAGGACTTCCTTAGAGTAAAAAAAGTGAACAGAGGAATGTCATCGAAAAATTTGTAAAAAAAAATGCTTTGTTATTTTAATACCTTTATTTTTATTAAATGCGGCTTCAACTTTTCAAATCGAAATTCACCAAACATCTTATCAGAAGATGATAATTCTTGGAATTTTTGACGAAAAAATTTTTTTAAGTGTAAAAACAGAATTGTTGACTAACATTTGTTTGGTAATTTTTGAAGTATCATTTAATTTCTTTGCCATTTTTTTTTAATTTTTTTCGTTGTCAAAAAGCCTAAAAAGATGACAATGAAAACTATGCGGACTGCCGGACGTAACTAAAAGTTATTTTTAGATAAGGGAAGTTGCAGTTCTATCGAAAAAATTAAAAACAAATCCCGTAAAATATATCATACAAAAAAATTAAACTCACTTTTTTGTCCTTTTTGATCAAGTATACAGCGTTATTTCTGAAGATATTTTAGCGTTCGCTCTCTTAGGGCCTGCATTGTTAAAAGAAAGCACGTTGTACTGATTTTTTTATGCTAGAATGCCAGTGGCCCAGTACCTACTGGAAATTGGGCCTTTTCTATTTCACAACAGAGTCTTGCCTCAACTTACATTCTTTGATAAAGTTGCGAACAATTCCTTAAACTCTTTTTTAAAGTTTGAATGTCGCAATTATCTACGTATTAAGTATAACCCAGAAATTTCGCTAAAAAACCCTCCAGACTCTGACCAGCTCTAGTTCAGTTTTATGTCTAGGACTCACCAACACTGAAAAAAATTTCTTGTAGCCTCCGACGAGAAGGTCTTCAAATGTTATGTTCATCGTTTCTTCTAAGTTGTAGGCTATCAGATCATGTAGAGCCAAACCAATATCTGAACTCGAACTTTGATTACCTTGCCACAATCGATTTGACTTCAAGTCCAAATTACCAAGAGGATTACTCCAAATTGCCTTTTTAACGTAAACAAGACCATGGTTGTCTTGCAGTGGTGTACAGTAAGGTTTCGGAAATTACATACAGATCTCACACAAATCATCTTCATTAGCTTGGGTATGATCGAATTCAAGCACTTTTGTTAAAAGGGGTCCTACTGCCAAACACCTCAAAATGCGTACCTCTGATATGCTGCAAAGATCAACTATCCTCCCCACGGTCAGTGCATTTCCAAATGAAGTGGATCGATGCTATGATTGTCTCACTCACCCACTATTGTGTTCGCGAAACACATAGAATCAACGATTGCTTCCAATCCCACCCGAGGTTTTCCCGCCCATAACGCTACTCGCTTCAGGAGAAAGAGAGTGAGCACTCCCCATAAACCCTAACCATTCTTCGATTCGACGAACACTTTTAGTATGTTTTCATTTCATGAATTAGTTTAATTTTTTTATATATATATTAAAGATGTATGTGCACAGAGCTAAAAAGGTCACCTATAATTAAAGAGATCGACGGCTAAAAAAGCTTGATGGCCAAGGAATGCGAGAGGAGACGAAATCGGTAAAATTTCCACTAGAATATCTTCTTAATATGTATTAGTTTGAATTGCTTCGCAAATTTATTGAAAAGGAGAACGGACCTAACTAATTGTTTGTTAAGTTTTTTTTTTTTTTTAATTTTGTTTAAAAATATGCCCTTGTAAGAAGTCTCCTTGCCTTTATGTTAAAAATCATATAAAGTAAATTGATACGGAGATCCTCCCATTTTTACTGGAATGGTTTTGAATTTATTTGTAGGGAAAACTTTTTATATTTGAGGGGCCCTTTTAAATTCAAATTTTGCTTTTAACAACTTAACATACATACATATGAACTTAGTAAATAATCTAATCTACTTTTTATTTTTTTAGTGTAATACTATGGATATTGTTCTTTGTATTTTCGTATTTTCAAAATGAAAATTTTTCTTTTATTATTTATAGTTCCAGAATTTTCCAATGAATAGAGTCTCAAAACTTTCAAAAATAAAGTATGATTTCAGAAATAAAATATGACTTATGAATGAATCAAAAATAAATATCTTTATTTGTCTAAACTTGTATTAATGGTCAAGAATAATTTAGCAACATTAGTTTATATAAATATTTATCTTATCCAATAATTTTAAATTAATAAGATCTTCGGATTATTAAAATTAAGCGGAGATTCTAATGAAATCCAAGATTCCCTTCCTAATTTTATTGGAAAGGTTTTTATCTTTATTTTATAGGTTTTCTATTGATTTGATTGGAAAAGGTTTTATATTAATTCAATGAGTCGCCTTCTTAATTACATAGAAAAGTTTTGATTTAAGTTTTACAGATTATCTTCTTAATTTTATTGAAAATATATACCCAGTAATAATGAGAATCATCGAAAAATCCGCTAAACTTTGTCCTGATTTATAACGCATTTCAGGTGGTATTTTCGTTATGTGCATCCGTACATTTATCTATACTATAAAATATTTATCTATTTTACAACAATTCATATTTATTTTATAACTCTTTTACAAAGACACTTGTTTGGATGAGATCAGAGGACAGAACCTATTTATTATAATTAAAATAACATATGTAAGTAAAAAAAAAACAGGATTTTCTTCATTGCCGTATGCAAAATATAATACCACAGATATTTATGAGAAATATAAAAGCTACGCCGTTTGTACAAAAATCTTCTTTTATCACCACGTATTACACTGTTACTAATTGCGCAAAAAGATCGCCTTTTTATAGGAACAGAGACCGCAAGCCTTTCTTTTTTTTTGACTAGTTGATTCCTCTAATAGTTGAAAAGCCGCTGGAAAACGGCTTAACTTAATTTTGACCTTCATCATTCTTTGAAGTATTGTGACAATAAATTATGTAGCTTTCGATTGAAACTTAATTCATCATTCCATAAAAGACGCACACTGGTCGTCGATTGTTTTTTCTGCTGCACGACATTTCCGAGCATATTCGGTAAAATTTTTCTACACCACCTTATGCACCATTGTAAAATTCTATCAGGCGTAGTCTCTTTGTTTCGGGATTTACTGCGGCCTCTTCATGACAAGGTGAAAGCATAATGGGATGTGTAATGGTTTGATCATATACGAACATCGATTTATTCACCTTTCTAGATATATAGACTGCGCTAGTTCGATTTTGATAGTGTTACTGACGTAAACCAATTTTCTATGGTTACGTTTCTGTTCATGTTGATGCTTCTCCTGTTATGGCACCTCTCCCGAGATATGGCATACAGTCGACCATATACCTCGTGCCAGTGTCTCACACCATTTCTAACTTAATATTATATTTAATTGGAATATATGTATATCCTAAAATCGCACCTCCTCGGAATGCCAGTAGGTGCTCATCAACGGTAACATTTGTTTCAAGTATGTAGTTTTGGCGGCACTGTACTAGAAACATTGCCCATATATCCCTTATGGAAGTAAAATTATCATTTTTCTGCCGTAATCCTTTGAACAATTCAGCTAGTATCTGATGTTTATCTTTTATCAAAAGTTTTTTTACCTCTCTTTTGCTAATGCCATTTTACGTAGATCTATTGTCCTCATAGTTTTGTCGTTTTATCGCAAATCTCTGAGTTTTTGCATTTTTCAATTTCTTCTTTTATCTGATGAGTTCTAAATTGTTCAAATAAAAATAGCGGATCGAGGATACCTTTTAATGCCCAAGATAGTCCGCTGACAACGCGCACAATATTTATTGAGAATTTACTGGAAGTGACAAAATACTTGGAACATAACTGATAATTCTCCGATGCACTGTTATGTATCTTCCTCTACCAACAACAAACGAGCCATATATTCATCAGACACCAACCGTCTAGAAGCCATGATAAAAACTGCAAGAAAAAAAGAACATGAGATGCACAAAACCTGATACAAACTCTAACAATTCGTCGAAGCGACGAGCATGCAATATCTGGAAAAATTTTGTTCTAACCTGTCGGATAATTCTGCCTACCGATCATTGTGAATCAATACAAGTGAAAAATCTTAGCCCATAGACGTCAAAATTCGGCACACCTGATGTAACAAGCCTCGTCATTCTTGTGTCATTCGCTGATCGAATTTCTATGGCTGACAATATATGCCATAATGGCCATTTGTGACATTTAATATCAGATTCCACTACCTTTAGAAGACTTCTCTCTTGCATTCGTTCACAATGCTTCCGAAAGAGATGAGGGAACACTAAGTTGACAAGCAACGTTGTACGTACGTACATTCGACTTCAGGCCGTCGAGGAGTCGATTGGGGACTAATGACTAAAGGATGGCCTACCGTACTGCTAAGTGATAGCAATTCCAGAAATAATATTTTCATCAGCCACGTAGATTACAGAAAAAAAACCTCATCTTGTTTCGATCATCGCAACCCAACATCTTCACCTTCCACTCTGCATGCCTTAATATTCGCCAGTTTTATTTTGTAATATTGTTCCGTTTTATATGTATCCACTTGCTGTTTCCACGCTAACTAAAAATATGAATAAAAATTATACATATTAGATTTTCAGATATTGAGAGAATCTAAAACTTATTATAATTGCAAGCAATCAAGCACTGTGTATCGTTGTGTTAGGTAACAAAATTATGGCCAATGCCACCACCCAAAAAACTTATCTAATCGAATTAGTTTCTAAAATGTTCAACAAATTTTTTTGTGTGATAATCGAGCTATGAACGCAATGTAATGTTCTTTCATATGTACATTCTCAAATATTTATGTGATACACCTAACTCATTTATGACTAACTCTATTTTGAACTGGAATCAATAAATATTCAATTTTCTAGATTTTTTCATCAAATACTTTCATGTAGACATTTTGCAAAAAAAAGTTCCCATTTTGGGAAATGTGCTCATGGATATACATATATGCATGGCCACTTTTTAAACTAAATCATTTCAAATTGAATTAATTAAATTGGGTCAAGAGAGCTTTCAAAAAAAAAAAAACAAAAAAAAAGTATTAGCCATAGTTGATTACTACATAGTGAAAATTCACAAATTTGATACATTTCGAAACTAAAAGTGCAAAACTTTCACGTTTCTCAAACACAAAAAAAAAAGCTCAATTTTTATAATGCAATTAAAAATGTTCAAGAGTTTGCATTTTATACGAATATTAATATGTGCAAGTGTGCGTCGTTGAAAATGTTCGTGCGTGCAGCAAAATATAATTATATGAATAGAGAAAACTCGAATTTCAAAGTATTGCTGATTTTCATATAAACGTGGGAAAGTGAAAACAAAAAAAAAACAAAAAAAAAAACATAAAAATCCCCTCAAAAATACAGCGTGCACGAGTACTCGCAAATACGCTTAGATAAAAAGAAATTTAATAGCGCGTCACGCTATAAATTAAATAATACATGTAATTGTAGCTAAACGCAAGTACCGTTGTCAAATATCTAGTTGGCCTCCTGTTGGTATTTTTTTTGAATTACCGATTCGAGGATTTTAAACTGCATGTTCAAAAACTTAATCATGATAGTCGGCATACTAAATAAATGGTTTTGCATACGATGTTTCTGTCTTCATATTATTTAACTGTCAAGTCCTGCTATCCCTATATTCGTATATTCCGATATAATCTGAATAAATATTTCCGATCAAAAGTCTATATATATATATATATATGAACTGATTAATATATTCTATTGATTTTCGAAATCGTATAAAAAAAATTTGTTTCACCCAACATCAACTACAAAGCAAATTCAATACAGATGTAATGAACTGATGAGAGCCAAAAGCGTCGTATTTGACTTAATCTTTAAATACATTGAAGTAGTAAGTGGAAAGATAGTTTGTGAATTGATAAGGTATTCGAAACTTTCATGTAGAGAGGGGGTCCCACCTTTTTACTCCTGGACCCGGATTTCCGCTCGGCGGCCCTGCTTATATGAGTGAGGAGATATTTGCATTTGAATTGAGTTCGGGTTAACGTTATGAATTCGAATGTAAAAAAAAAGGAATTAAATTATTTCACTAAATATTATATTATTTTAGGCACAAGGACAATTTATTGAGCTCGATTGTTCTCATACATATTAGGGAATAATATATGAGAAAATAACGATTTTTCAAAGTTGTAGAAGTGATAGCTGCTATTTCAGAGATCACCACAGTTCCTCATCAGGCTTCTTTCTTTCTAGACTTTACCAAGGTTTGAACCACGGTACAGGGAGTTGCTAGGCGAGCACGCAATATTCCCGTACTTCATAATTGCCGATTACGGTTGGTTGCTAAAATTTTCTTATCATCGTCAGCTATGCAGTATGTCATTTGGGTCTAGTGACGTCTAGCTTATTGTTAGAAATACACAGCGTAAACGAAACGATTGTAACATTAATTAGCCTCTTATCTAATGTTGAGCAGCTGAAACTTAATCTGATATGCAAAGTGCCTAACGTTTTTTCAGGGGGTATACATATATGCAAATCAAGATAGTCTTGGAGTGTTAAGGAAGTATTACAAAATATATTTCAGGATAGTTATGTACATACATAATTTTTATTAGTTGCAATTGATGGTCTAAATGAAATTTTCTTAAGCCTACTTTCATTGAATCCCATGCCGTATATTTCCTTTAACTTAAGAATCTAATTTGCAGACTCCTATTTCACTAATTGATTTGACTTATTGTTATTAATTTTTTAAACAGGTGACAATCCTTTTTACTTTTGAAATTAAGTTTTCTTGCAACTTTTTGTTTTACACTCATATTGTAAAATATCACTTATTTTTTTAAATTTAACATCGCATTTTAACAGGTGGCAACCTACTTTGAAAACATTTGGGAAATGAAGTTTCATTAAGTCCTTTTTATTTGATATCCATATTGCAATATTTTACTTCATTCATTTATTTAAATTAATTTAACCTTTTAAATAAGTGGCAACCCATTAAAAAATTGATTTATTGCTGCAAATATATCGGACTATATCCGTATGTGCTAAATCTTATCCTAATCTGTCTCAGTCGTCATCGCTATATGAATTACGTTATTTATTTAATTGACTATAATCGTAATTAATTTTTACGTGATACTTCCTTTAAATTAAAAACTTTATTTAATTACCTCTCCTAAGCTGGTAGTAACCCCCTCCAAAAGCTTTTTTTTTTTTGAAAATAAAGCTTTTCTAAATCTCCTTCGTTTATTATCCACATTTTGATATTTGATTTAACTTATTATAATTTCAATTAATTTTTTAAATTTTTTAATTTTTTAATTTTTTTCAACAATATTGTTGAAATTAAGTTTTTTTTTTTAATTTTTAGTTTGGCACTTAAATTGTAAAATGCCATTTATTTTTTTGTAGTTAACTTAATTTGCACCTAAACAGGTGGCAAGCACCTTTCAAAACATTTGGGGAATCAAACTTTATTAAACTCCTTTCATTTGTTACCCATATTGCAATATTTGATTTCATTCATTGCTTTAGTGGAATTTAAATTTTAAAGCAGGTGGGAACTCGCTTTAAAAAATCGTTTCTATGGTTACATATATAGCAATATGGGATTTAATTTATTTATGTAATTGATTACAACTTTTTTTAACAAGCAGCAACTCTCCAATAAATATAGCCTGTGTACCAATGCGTGTGTCTATGTATGCCTTTTTCAAGTTTGTTAATGTTTGAAATTCAGATAGCTAGAAATAATATTTGATAATTTAAATCACATAACGTCCGCTTAATTTTACCATCAGACCTTAAGACCGAAGTAATTGCTAAGAAGAATTAAAATACGATCAACTCGACGGATTTGGGTCACGTTATTAAGAGGTTCTTGCCTTTTTATTTGATCCGGATAGCATAAGGATTAATTATAAGTCGCAATTTTTCGGCAGCCTCCATATTGGAATAAAAATGGCTGCATTTAAGGTTTCGTGCATTGTCATGAGATCCAAGCGAGAGTACTAAATTTGAGCTCAATGATGTGAATCAAATTTAACTTGCAATATATCATTACAGACACCGGGATAGTTTAAAGTAAATACAAGCTTGTAAAATCATTTAAATAAAGCAAACATGATTTAAAGCTAATGCGCTAATGTGGCCGAAGGCCTAAGTATAAATCTTGGTTGGGACTATTTAAAAAAATAAATAAGTATTTCCTGATTTAAACTGATTTTTTTAATATTTCCTTAATACATATATAATTATTTCAACCTACAACATAGTTTCACGATACATTTTCGGAGCTACTACTTAAGAGTGTTAAAATCACTTTTCAAAATTGCCTAATCTATTTAAACAAACTAAGGCCTAGTCTTCCTTTTTTCTCTTATCCAAATCTGAGCAGAGCTTTGCTTTCAAACTATTATTGTGCGTAAGATGGGAATTTGAACACTTTCCAAACTAAGTACCACCGTAATATATGTGCCCTGGGATCACTGCTATTAGTCAGACTATACGACCACATACATACACACGAAATTAACCTCTCTATCTATGTCTCTCTCTACTTTGATTAAAAGTAATAAATTATTTGGCGTGTTAAGAACCTATTTGACTCTGATGCCTGTAATTTCGATGAGAGCCTAACGCTCGACTATTTTCGGTCGTGGATTATCCCCATTGCCATATAGTGTACACTCGCTGGTAATAACCGCAGCGTGACCCTCATAGGTTCAGTTACTTCGTGGCTTAGAGAATTAAAGGATTCCGTATACGCAGAGTCAACCAAATCAATCGAGAACAATATATTTAATGCACATTGAGGGAAATTAAAATTATGAAAATCAACTTAAAGCGACGAGCCGCCACGCCTCTGCAATAATCTTTGCATTTCTCAAATTTCCCGAAAATTAAATGCCAAGCACCATTAAGGTATTAATTATAGTACACCTAGCCCTCCCTCCTTTGTTTCAATTACTTCAGAACCTAGCCCCATTTTCCCGCCAACCATGCCCTTAAGATTTCAAACCACTTGTTGGATATCCTAATCCATATTATTGTTAATCATAAAAAAAACAGCATTAACATATACATATGTATATATTTACAAGCGTTTAAGCGTTTTTGCATACATCTTCTTACTATCTAGGTATATAAATTCAATTTGTATTCTCGGCCCTCTTTCGATAAAGAAATTACAATTTTCAAAGAAATTTCTTATCAACCAAAATTATAACAAATGTTTGCTTTCTTTAATTTGTTTTTCTTTTTTTTTTGTTGTTAAATTATTTAGAAAACTTAAAATGAATATAAAATAATCATAAGAGAGTTTACTTACATTATGATTTGACGTGTTTGTGTTTGTTTTGATTGCGCTGCTGCGAAGGCCTTCAAGAGATGCTGCTTGCGTTGTTGGTACAGTTATGACTAGTACCAACATATATGCTAAACATTAATGAGGGTAATTTGTGCCTCTTCACTTCCCTTGTTTGTTTTGTTTTACAAATTCATATAAAGCTATACCTAATAAAGCTACGTGAGATTCCTAACTTACTATCTCAAGCCGTTTATGGGTTTCTCAAAAATTTAAGTTGGTTCTCAACTTCATTTTTAATGCGTTATTGACCCTTTTCTTTTTGTTTTGCAAATTTATTATATAACAATAAAATATATATAACGACACAAGTTTAGTGACGCAAACGAGACCGTAATTAAGGGAACCTTCTTAATAACAAAGGATGTTAATTATTCTATTTGTTGTATTTAATATTTAAGAAAAAATACTTCCTATTTCTTCAGACATTCTGATTTGCATTTGAGATACGAAGTCCTTGAGGCTTAAGTTTTTCAACCGATAGGTATTCAGGAAATTAAAGTGTCCGAAACCCGGTTGTTCTACCGACCTGTACGTATTTGCTCTGCGCTGAATTCTTTCTCGGTATTAGGATTTAAGATGAAAATGCTATTAATTTTCATAGTGGACATTAATAGCAACTCTAATTAGAAAAAAAATTGGTTATTTGGAGCGCGATGCAGTCTCCATGATGACCGGTTAATGAAAGAGGAGGATCTTTTTCCCGGAAGTTAGCCATATCCCCTTTCTGAGTTTCCCGCTCCCGTATTGTCAAGGTAACAGCAAACATGACATATCTCTCAACTTCTTTTTGAATAGTTTCTAGGCTTGTCTTTAAACAATCACAATTGGATGGCGGTATGGCGCTGGACGAATATTATAAAAAAATATGAAGAAAAAAATGAAATTGCGATATGAAGCGGGGCTCATAATTACTATATGTACGACGGTACAGCCGCCTGCGTTATATAGCTAGATATTTGGCCGATATTTGGCCTGCAATTTGTTGATTGTGTCATGCTCTTTTGTCAGAAGAGCATATGATTTTTGTGAGCGTTTTTTTTTCATGACAGAAATACACTCGTAGGTTTGTCGTTGTTGGAAGAGGAACAATCGCTGCTATCAAAAAGCGTTTCTATAATTTTTTGGTGTTGGTTGACGCCCGGTGTGGAGGATGTACTTACAATATATAGGAAAATCAGCAACACAAGTTTGTTGATTGCGGGACAACTAGGGGAGCTAGGAAGGGGCATATATTACCTTCCGCGATGTCTGCTTATCAGACAAAACATTGTTTCGCTTTTAATTTTGACTTTGAAAAATTGACTTTTGGCCTCCTAAATCCACAACCTATGTGCAACTTCTATCATCCTTCATTTCGTTCATAGATAATGAAATTTTTGCACAGTGAATTGGTATTGGAAGTTGTGCGATTAGTAGGTTGCCACAAGAAGCTAAATATTTTAAAGTAGCATGTGAAACTGAATTACAAAAATACATTACCACCTAGTTCAGTTTATTTTTATATTGAATTGTATTATTGTTTCAATTTACCTCTTCAGTGTATTGTGTATCTACCCAGTCCAAAGTACCAAACATTCTAATAACATACGGATCCAAATAAAAAAAGAACCTATTGCCTATTTGGGCAAATGAATCCGCCAAGTCATCAATATAAATAGTTTTTGTGCATTGAAGAGTTCGTGTAAGGGGGCAGTTTATTTATTTTTTCATTTGCGGTTGCATATGTACTTAGATAAATCTTTTGGGACATTATCACAGCAGAGTTATCATAAACAATTCACTAGCACCATGAGAGCAAAAGTGTTAATAAAGGAAAGCAAAATGTTGAATAACGCGACAGCTTTATGGTAACGTTTGTGGTTTTGCCAATGTTATAACCCTACTTCATCCACATTCCCTAGTTTCTGCTCAGTCACTTAATTTTTTATTGCTTTATAGTACTCTATGAAAAAAAGCAAAAAAAACAAAACAAATATGGGTCGTAGTTCTTTGTTTGCTATTTAAGTTTAGCAGCATCATAACTATACTTATGTTTTTATTTGTATACAAGTCTTCTATTAAGAAGGGTTTCATGTATTTGCTTGTGTGAATGTTTGCGTGTATGTTTTGTATGCTACATACTATATCTACATATGTATGTGGCTAAGCAAAAAAAAAAAAAATTGAGTTGTAACCCCTCTAGGTAAATAAAAGCTTCGGCGTATAAAATAATAAAAGTAGGTACACAGCCTCTAGCTATCCGTACATATTTGACTGCAGATGCCAGCTGATGTGTCGAATGTTGTTACTCATACGCCCTGGAGGTATGTTTTATACGTACTACAAATACATACATACATATGTATATTTACTCGCCCATATTTTTGGGGTGCAGATGGTATGCTTTTATTTGCGTAGACAAAAAGGAAGGCAGATATTATGACTGCGGTTGTATAATTTTGATGAATCCTCCAAACAAGAAAATATAAAGGATTTTCTAACCTTTCGTACTTTTTTTGCTGACACAATGCATACGTATTTATTGTATGGGTATACATGATTTTATATGCACATCGCACATATGTATGTATGTATGAATGCATGTTTGCTTGCTATTTAGAGCTCGCTCTGTCTAATTAAAGTATTCAGTTCTGCGATATGAAAATTTCAAATTAAATTGAATTAAATTGTTATCAAAAATTACTAAGTAAAATGAAATGGAATATTATTTGTAACCCCAAATCATTTTATAGTTTCGTTAACTCAAAGCACAAGGTAAATGGTATTCCTTCAAATATGATCTATCAGAACACTGTGCCTTGTGGCAATGAAGAGATTTCTAATCTATTCCCACAACATGCATATTCTAAAGGTAAGGGGTGGAAACTGCGCCTCACAGCGTCATCGTTAATATTGAAAAGTGTTTGCACTACAAGGAATATGCTATGTGATGCTATGACAGCGTTCATCAGGACCTTTCTCATGGAAAGGGTAATTAAAGCAGAGTTGTGGGTATCCTCTGTGGTAGAATTCGTGGTAAGAGGTACGCCTCAAGGGAGAGTGTTATCTCTCTCTACTGTGGAATCTCTGTCGATAGGCTGCTAAGAGAAATACAATGCAGCGGGGAAATGTGTTAACCTACGCGGATGACATTGTCATAACGGCAGTTGACAAGCATCTAGATACACTGACAGACCAGGTTCAAGGGCTACTCAATTAGTTCATGCCCTGGTGCATGAGGTTAGTCCCAACAAAACAGTAATGGTTCTATTCACTAGGAAGCAGCGTTACTCAACATTAGCGAAAGGGTCCGCAAGGCCATGGCAGCTCTATACTCATGCAGCAGGGCAGTAGGCAAGAGCTGGGGCTTATAACCTAAGATCGTCGAATGGCTCTACACGGCGGTTGTGAGACCAATACAGTAGTTTGGTGGGATAATCTCGCCAAAAAAGTAAACATTGAGAAAGTAGAGAGAGTTCAGCGAGTAGACACTCTATTAATAACAGGGGCTATGAAAACGACAGCCACTAAGGTGCTTAGTGCGCTACTTAATTTCCTTCCTGTATGCTAAGAAAGTTGATACGATACAGCCATTAGACTAAATTCCGTCAGGAAATGGACGCATCCTTATCTCCGTCACAGTTCGATAATGGCCGAAATCACGGAACTGCCTACGAGAACTAACTACGTACTTCCGACCGACTCGACCGAAACAAAGTTCATGACCCTCCTGCCCGAAAGTTAGGAGTTGAAAACGGATGCGGTTAGGAAAAGCATTTACACGGATGGACCCAAACTTGACAGAAGAGTTGATGGAGGAATTTTATTGGAGCAATTGGGTATAATTTCCAGCTTCCGTCTACCTGTTTATTACAGTGTTTTTCAGGCGGAGCTGATAGAAATTTCGAAGGCCGCATCACATGTACAGTGTGATGTGTCTCCCGGTGATGTGATCTATATTTTCACTGACTGCCAGGCGGCTTTTAGATTCCAAAGGAAAACGTCGCCGACATCTAGCGTAGTTGCGGAATGCCGCCAATCCTATAACGAGATGACTGAGACATTTTCAACACATATTGTGTGGGTTCCCGGTGACTGCGACATATGAGGCAGCTTCAAATCTGATGAGTTTGTTCGTCAAGATACGACTATGCCGGTTGGTGATATTAGTGATTCACCCGGCATCCCTCGCGCATGCAGCTAGAGGCCCCCTGGCGGGACTACTGTACACCTACTCTGCTTAGAAATCATGCACTTTATCCTTTGTGTTTTATATATTTTGCCCTATGAGCATTTTTCTAGTCTCCATACTTCATCTTCCTTTCGACTAACATTATATTTAAGTCATTTTAAAAGCATAGAAAATCATTTCATTACTAACCCACCCATTAATTTACTAATTAAAATTGTAACCAGTTGCAAAGCAATAAACTCTGTCGGCAAGAAAATAACTGCAACGCAAAAACTTAGAAAACTTCGCATTTATATCTGTAATTGCCTCTGTATTTTTGTGTATGTGTGTATGTACACACAACGGTGTGTATGTGTGAGTATGCTCTACAAGTATTTAATCCCAATGTGTAACCCACACCGTATGGTAATTGCTTTCACTCTACCCTTGTACGGATTTGCGCAACACCTCAAACGATAACGTAATTTGATACACATCCGCCACATGTAAGCGCACAACGCTATGTATGTACGTACTTACATACATACATACATACATGCATACGTACAATATATCCGAGTATTTCATGCATAAATGCAGCTAAAGTCAAAGTAAGTGGCTGTCGGCAAGAAAGTAAACCAACCTACACACTTACAGATCATTGCAAGTACATACGTAGATATCTACATACGTATGTAAGTGTGTGCACTTAAAATCCACTTCTTATTAAACTTATCTGCAGCGCAAGAGCACAGGAAGCCGCTCTAACTGCAATATCTGATTAAAAGGGTTAATTAAAAGAAAGAAACAAAAAAAAAAAAACAAAAAAAAAAGAAATCAACCTACATACATACATTAATCGCATTGCATATCTCCAGGCGTTTCCACTTCCCATTGCCATGCGGTTAGGCTGTTTCGTCTCATTGAATATAACCACAAAATAAAAGCAAATAACTTCATGTTCGTAATTACAATGGCTTTTATTGCAATTACAAAAATAATTAGAGCAATTACTGGCAACATCTCGTATATTTGTTTAGGCTGCATCCCAAAGTTTTCGAAAATGGAAAAAGTTGTATTAGAGGTATTTATAAAAGGGAGTAATACCACCATTGAGACTTTCCATTTCAAGGCAACCACTCCATTTGGCTCATGTTTTTCTTTTTACATGAAACTTGATATTGTTCGGCGATTTTATATTCGTTGTGAAAATCGTATTTTTTTGTCTTAAGATCGTTTTTAATGCACATAATTTCTCTAAAAACTGATCGATTTTGATAACTCGACAACCAAAATATAATTAGTTGAACATTTGAATGTGAAGTAAAACAAATATTGCCCACTCGTTTGTGAAAAAAAACAAAATTTTGTGTAAAAGATACTTTTTTAAAATTTATTTTCTCGAAAAGGGTTTTTTTTTTAATTTTTAATAGTTTTTTTACACTAGCCGCTTTTTTCATATAAGGCGCTGCATCAGATAGAAATAGCAAAATGTTATCTTTGTTAAAGTCACTTCCTAAAAGCTTTATAGAATTATCAAATAGATTGGCATGTTTTACAAAAACTTGATTAGCCTTTTCTAAGATTGCTGAATTTAACAACATTTTTTTTTATGGTCCCTCACTATGTATCTAATACGCCTATAATCACGTTACCAATGCAGCGTCCTTCCTTATCCGTTGTCTCATCAATTGTGATCCAAACGTATTTATTTCGGATTTCCGCTCTTATGTTGTCCATTGCCTGCTCGAAGAGACCATCAATATTTCGGCGTAGTGTGCTTTCAGATGGTATAGGAAGCTCGGAATATTTCTGCAGAAATACATTCAGTTTTTCGTTCCTTATTTTGTACAATGGTATATCCGCTGAAGCAAACGCATCGCACAAGTCTTTTGCGAATTGTTCAGTTTTTGACAATGTTCGATTTTGGGTAATCAACTGTTGATTTCGAAGCTCCTTTTTTTGTTTTCTTTTCCTTTCCTTCTGATTCGTGTTTGTATTGAGGCTATGTTATGATAAAATGAAATATGAGAGATACATATGCATTTGCATATTTTGGGTTGCCCTAGTTATTATATTATTATTGTTAAGTTTTTATCAGAATTTCAGCATTTTTGTAGTCTTATGAATTTTATCATTTTCTCACATAACTCTAGCACAATTTACTTATGTACAAATATAAATGCTGCAATATTTTTGAAAAGCACATACATGCATGCCACTATATAAATAAAGAGCATGTATGAGTAAAACTAAGTAATGCTTGGAACACAGTACCGGCGGTCGCGTATTTTCGCCCCGAAATCAATTGATTATAATTTGATGGAATTGAACTTTTGCTTTTCTATTATAAAAAGTGAATATTACAAAAACTAATATAATATTTTTCAATTTCGATTTAAAAACCTGAGTATATAAAACTTATAACTTTGTATGTAAGTCTATCGTCGCCAATATATGTCTGGCGAATTTCGTCGTGAACTTTGGTAGTGCGCTTTCACGTACTATATTGCAGTGTGTTTTATTTCTTAAAGCATATTACATGCAGATTATTTCATGGAGAATTTCATCAAATGGGGCACATCGTTTTTCAACATTCGCCTCGTCATTTCGATTACTTTAATGCATTTATCGCTTCAAATGAGCGAGCGAACATTCAAAAAACTGCTGATTGTGCAGCTTCAATCTACGATGAAGTTCAGAGTGATCCTTTACCCAAAACGGCATCTCGTGCAAATATTGAGCAAGGCGAAGTAGTAACAAGCAAAAAATATAAAAGGATTTTGGATCAAACTTCACATATAAAGTAATTATTATTTTTAAACAACAATATTGCGATATCTCAACGAAGCTTAGTATACAAATTGCACCAGACTTAAGGTATTTTGGTATTTTAAATGGGATAATAACCACGACCATATAACGGTGTTTTGTGAAAATCGAAAAAAGGCGATGTTTCGGTAACCAGGAAAGATAATTTACTCAAATTTGGTACACAGGATGGGGTTAAGTAAAAGGAATACGCGTGGGATTTTTTTTTGAAAAATGTGCCAGGCGACGCCCATTTAATTAGAAAAAGTTATATCTCAAAAACAGCTTGTCAAAACTTTACAAAATTTTGTACACATATATTTTAAAATCGAACAAAAACCACGCCCACCGCTCATATAACGGTTATTTACAATACAAAAACAAAAAACGCGTTTTTTAAGTCTGCATTAAAAACAATTTTCTCAAATTTAATACGAAGGATGGGTATGCACTAACAAATAGATCGAATCAAACAAAATTGAAATGAAAAAATTAAAAAACAAATTGTGTTTGAGCTCAGAACGTACATACTACCCCCCTCTCCTATAACTGAAGTTTTTGAAAAGGTTTGCCTATAAAGCAATGTAATTTAACAAAAGATCGACATTCACAATTCTTTTGAGAATTAATGCTCGAAATGGTGTAATAATTATTTTTAATTTTTATACTGATTGAAAATTAAAATTGATTTTTGTTTAAATAAAAATATAAAAACCTTATACTTAATTTAAAAAACACTTATTTGTAATTAATTGCAAATGGTCTAAATTGAAAGTAGTTATTAATTACCCTAGTTTTAAAACAGTTTGGAAAAATTGAGCTTCAAATAGTTGGGCATAAAGATATTTTGTTGCAGTTGGAGCAAAAATAATTTCGATGGTCTTGCTGTCAAATATTTTTAAAATTAGTGCAGTAGTGCAGTCAATAAAGTTGATTGCTAACAAGAAAACAGAAATAATTTCAACCACTTGTAGTTGGTAAAGAAGTCCTTTATAAATTGCTTTTAAAGGAACTCTGGTCCCGTTTCTTTGTAACCTAGTTGCAAAAGTTCACTAGGTAGGATAACAAAGAGCATGTAAAGCAACAACACTAAATCGGAAGAATATGCGAGTTGAGTCAACTCGGTTAAATGATATCCGACCTGAGATTGTGAATGCGCCGGAAAAAATCACCTGGGAAATTTCAGTTTAAGACCTAATTCATTTTTATTTGCATAATATTTTTAAATATAACACTACATAAATCTAAAAATTGTTCAACACAACGATGGTCCGTTCTAAATAGCACTAAACAAATCGAATGTCTTATGAATAATGCAAACAGGGTTGCTTTTGCAACTAAGGGAAATTTTATCCGAGTTGGAGTGATCTTTTGCAACACGTGTGGGCCTTCTATTTCCTATAAGATATTTTTTCTTTTTCTAGCCCTTTGCATTTGTCTTCTGTGTTAGCCTCATATTTTACTGTTTGTGTATTGATAATAAAAAACTTATTAATAATACTTTTTTAAATGTTAGTTGTACGCTCAGTTAATCTTCGCATATTTTAATCATTCACACTACTTAATGAAGCAACGGTCATCTTAAAAAAATTACAAATAAATAAGCTATTATTAATGCCTCTCATGGGGAAATTTTTTTACCCTTTCTGTGACAAGCGTCTCCAATGTTCGGTTAAAAAAGGAATTAGCGGGTTAAGAAGTTAAACGAATATAAACCATACAATTGCAGTATACGGTTAACAAAATCTCCATCAAAAACATTTGAAAAATATGCCATGAAAATATCTGATTCTAGTTGTATCTTCGAGCTATTTGTAATTAATTTTCGTGATTGAATTTCTAACATTGTTCTCGCTATAGCGCACGAGAAATTATCCTTTGACTCCACTACAAATATTATATCTGAAAAACGTTAAAAACTAGTTAATGGACATACGGGTACCCCGGCTATTTCCTTACTTTCGCGGTAAAAAAGGAGAAATCATGACTTGCGTTGTTAAAATATCTTAATAAGCTCAATACCGCTCTCACAACTTAAAACTCAATTATACTTGTCAAACTTTTGTAGCCAAACAAGAAACAAATTACGCAATAGCCAATCACAAACTAGAGGAAATGAGCTGAAATGTACAATGAGATTGTAAACTCAATAAGAAGAAACTATGTACATTAAAACCGAATACGCGTAGCCGGAGACTAACCCAACAGTTCTTTGGTGGGATGCCAAAATCTACGCAAACAAGAATACCAAATACCACAGCCAGACCGTTAATGAGTCGAATTCTTACAAAAAAAAAAAAAGCATTAAACTTTTGACATATTAGTTTAACAAAATGAAGAGATTAGCAGTTAAAGTTAAATACTGCGCCGTGCAGACAGCAGACAGAAAGAAAGAGCCATATATAAAAACCTAGGTAAAAGCCAAATGATTTTAAGTTTGTGGCATAAAAGTGACATTTGTCTGTTGTCCTAAGCGTTGTCTGTTACTTAAACAAATAACAAGAATAAATAGCAGCAAAGTATCTGCGAAATCATTGACAATGAACCCATACTTACTACCTACCATTTCTGAATTAGCAAACCGCATTATGAATATAATTTTGTGTGTGTCTCCCATTTCGTGTCTACGTTTACACCAAGCTAAGAATAATGCTGTATTAATTTGTTAACAGCTAATGTTGCAATGAACAAAAGTTTAAGTAGTGTGCCAAATATCATCGCAGTATTGTATTTCACGCTAAGCGTTCATTCAAGCATTTTTTTATGGGTATCATTAACAGGCAAGACACATTTTTTTCTAACTAACTTGTGAATTGAAAATGATGTGCGGGGTTACTATATTCTTGGTGGTTCTTTAGGTGGCTATTTGACCAAAAGTTTTATTGTGAACGGCCTTGTTGGCTATCAAAGTTTGTTATTCGAATTTCTTTGCTTGCATTTAAAACCTACTATGCTAGACCGGTAAATAACGCAACTAATCACTTTGCAGTACAAATAATATGTAAATTATATTTTTATCCCAAACATTGTTTTGTGTGTCAGCTGTCCAAATTTAAGCCACATTCATTGCGATGAGAGTAATGAACTTTTAGGTTTTTTGCCAAAATGCAAAATAAGAGAGATTCTAATATAAAAGCTGAAAGGAAATTAGAGAGATTGTGTGACCAAGTGAGTAACAAATTTTGTTGGTGGGCATATGAGTTTAATTTTAAGATGTCTTTATCTGAAAAATGTCAAAAACTAAGCGAAAAATGTGGTTTATGGTGTAAAGAGTTACATATGTATTAAATTTGAAATCATCAGACACTACGTAAGTAATAACATTCTAAACTTTTCATTACTGAATTTTTCTAATGAGGTTTATTGTTTTAATTTATTTATTTATCATCTTCACTCCATAACTATTTATTTTGCTATTATCTTTTAATGGACAGTTTAACGATGAACCTGTGACAGTTTCGTAGCCAGAAATTCACTCATCTTCACATTCATTTCATGCAACAGCTTCGCAATTAGAAACTCTATCTCCACATCCGCCTAAACTTGCAGTATTTTCACGAATAGAAATTTCTTCGCCTTTCCAATCAACTACGACTACAGCTCAATGAACCCCTACGATAAAGGCACAGTCACGAAAAAACCAATAATTGAAAGTCTCAATTCAAAATCACAATGTACAACAGAAACCGTGCTCAGAATGGACTTATAGTCATTTGCCATGATCTATCACCGATAATAAAAGGTTTTGTTTCGACTGCCTAATTTACTGGAAAAACAATAACAGCGATGTTATACAAGCTGCTTTGGAATCTTCGGATCTATGTACTTTCGTACGTCAATGTTTCGACTGTGCAAATAAAGGGTCTTGCAATAGGTATGCTACAAAAGTAGACCGATAGTGGCAGCAAACGAAGGCATATTTTTTCCCGCTCTTTTGACATTTCTCTGCAGTAAGGTTTGCCATTTCATCATGGAAAGATATAAGATCCAACAACTAGTCGAAATTATTAAAATTTACTACCGAAATTCGGAGTCAATGGCCTCAGCTTTTAGAGCGCTACGCCCAATTTATGGTCGTTGTCATTTCTGGCTGAATGGCTTCGTCAATAAGCAAAATATGCGTTACTGGATGGGCAGCAATCCACACGTACTCCATGAGTCAACGTTGCATCCCGCAGAAATTACGGTTTGGTGCGGTTTATGGGTCGGCGGCGTCATTGGGCCGGCAGCGTCATTGGGCCGTACTCCTTCCGTGATGGTCAAGACCGGCACGTTACTGTGAATGGGAATCGGTACCGCTCAATGATAACCGAATATTTTTGGCCCGAATTGGATGATATGGCTTGGACAATATCTGGTTCCAACAGGACGGCGCTACAAGCCACATAGCGAATGTCACAATCGATTTATTGAAAACCAAGTTTGGTGAACGTGTTATCTCACGAAATGGCCCAGTCAATTGGCCGCCTCGGTCGTGCGATTTGACGCCGTTAGACTATTCTCTGTGGGGCTAAGTCAAGTCTATGGTCTATGCCAACAAGCCAGCGACGATTGATGAACTTCGTACGAATATCGAACGTGAAATTGCAGCAGTATCGGCCGATTTATGCTTGAAAACCGTCGAAAATTGGGTTCAGCGTCTGGACTTCTGCAAGCATGCCCGTGGTGCCCATGCAAAAGAAATCGAGCTCCATACATAATGGCATCGAATGTACTTTCACAGGAATAAAGAATTTTATTCATATCCCAAACTGTTTTTGCTTTATTAAAAAAAATATTTATAGCGTTCCTATTGCAAGACCCGATACAATGACGGAAGTTTCACGCAGCACAAAATTTCATTCAGGAAAACGAACTTACTATGTGCTCGCATTGGTCAGTTTACAGTTTCAATTTGGTTTTTTTTTTTCAATTATTCGAAACGTTTGCACGCACTGCAAGATCCAATTTCTAATAACGAAAACTTTCAAGATACTGCAAAGATTAAATTGAAATAGTCCTGTGTAACGAAATGAGTGGAATGTCACGAATCAGTCAAAATTTATCTTCACTTACAACTCGGCGTTATAAGCGCCTTGAAGAGCATTTCAAATAACTGAGCAAGTTCACTGGATAATCTTATTAATATTAGTTTGAATTACTTGTCAAATTTTTCAAAAAGAAAACGGCTGCAAATAAGGAGATAACTTCCTGTTCATTAATTTTTATGGAATTTTCAATTCAAAAATTTATTATATAAAGGAAATTAATAAGGAGATCCTCTCATTTTGACTAGAATCTTATTGAATTTATTAATAAAGAAAACTTTTTAATTTTAAAAGAGACCTTTTTAATTAAAATTCTGCATACGTATGCATTTCGTGAATAATCCAATTTATTTTGTTTTTAGTTTAATATTATGAATATTGTTCTATTTTTTGTATTTACAAAGGAAAATATTTTATTTACGCATTTATTGTTCCAGAAGTTTTCAATGAATAGGGTTTCAAAATTGTCAAAAATAAAATATGATTTACGATGATTTATGTTTTCAAAAATAAATATCTTATTCTGTCTAAACTTATATTAATGTTCAAGAAATGGATCGTGCCATACTACTTATACGCACAAAGCATTTATAATCTTATTTAAAAAAAAAATTAGATGTCAATAATTTTTATCTTAATTTTACATGTTATCTACTGATTTTATTGAAAAGGTTTTCATCTTAATTCAACGGGTCACCTTTTTAATTACATTGAATAGTTTTCATTTTACTTTTACAGATTATCTTCTTGATTTCATTGAAAAGACATACCCACTTCGTATTGGAAAAAAAATCATAGGAAAACCCCCAAATTTTGTTCTGATTTATAGGGCATTTTTGGTGGTATTTACGCTCTGTGCAAAGAACATCGGTGAACGAGTGCTTGTTTGCAACACAGTATCAACTGAAAAATTATTTGCACTCTACAATGAGGGAAAATCGACTAAACGGATTAGCTACACGTAACATTCAGACGTAAAAGTTGATGAAAACGCAGTATGGGAAGACTGGTTTTTTTTGTCCGACGTATTAATTTGCTAAATGAATAATTAATTCGAAGTTTTGTTACTTCAACGTACAATCTTATTTATGAATTACATAAATATCTAAATGCCTAGAATAATGGCTTTCTTTGAAGAACTTCATCTATATTATAAACTAAAATGAAAACTACTCCCACGAGCAAATCCTGCGAAATAGCTGAAACTGCATTATATGAATAAAAAATTGTGCGAGCATTTGAAATGTGCTAGCCAGGAGTAAAACTGATAGAGAGTTTTATATTTAAGACATATTTTTAGTTTCTTTTTTTTTAAAGAAATTTTCTTGAAGTCTCTCCAAACTAATTTCGAAATAGTCCTTAAATAAACTTGTCTCAAACTGATCTCGAACTAGTTCCAAAATGATCCTGTAATAGTTTGAAATGGTACAAAAGAAGTCACAAAATGGGCCCAGGCTATGTACATAAGGATGGAGGTGGGTACTAATGGGTATCGATATATCGCAAATCGAATATTCGACCTCATAAGCAGTGCTGCAAAGTAAAAAAAATATCCACTGAATGCAACAATTCGGTTTGAGAAAAGTAATTTGTTTTAACGATATTCGCAACGAAGCGAGAGAGAAATGGGTAGCTCATGTAATCTTGCATGAAATAAAAAATTCTAATATCACATTGCTAGGTTCTAGTAGTTTTGAGATGATAATGCTATTTCTTATTACTACCGCTATTTTTACTAATTTCTATAACTATTTTTACCGATGCTACTACTTTTATTAATTGGCACTATTTTTTGCGATTGTCGGATCATAGAGAGTTAGTGGATCGCACTACATAAGCTTTCTGATTTCTTCATGTATTTAAATTAATAAACAGACCTGAACTTCACCAACTCCATCGCATTGTTTTTGTTCTAGTAGGGTTGCTTTGCCAATTTGCTGTAGTGTTGTTTGTCCCTCGAACACGAAATACCCGGCTAATATTATTGGGGTCATTCCTATATCAATTTTCGGTCTTAATTATATATAGTATATATATATCAACAATAATCTTTTGAGCTTACGGCCATTTTTTTTATTTGGAAATTATTGGAAAAATCAAAAACAATTTTCACACGCATAATGACTCCGTGGAGTCAGTTTGGGTTGTATGTTATGTGGGAGCAACAACAACTTTACGAACAAATCAACGGAACAGTATTAGAGAGGTACAACAACAAAACTAATACAACTGCCAAAATTATGCAAAGGCAAATTTCACACAAAAATACCACGATACAATAACCAAAAAGAAAAACTCTTTAGAGGTACACCTTGGGTGGTGTTAGGGACAACGCCAAAATACGTCCAACAATCCCAAGAATATACTTATCGGCTTATTTAGGGGCTTGCTCCAACCACGGTGTGCTCCACAGCTATGACCTCCACAATTAAAGGACCGTAAATTCCACCACATTTTAAATAAAATTGGAGCTACTGCGCCGTCTGCAGCTCTTTAAAGAAAAAAAAAACTATCAGAAATCGCAAATGCCAAAATCTTCTCCAAAAAAAAATTGTGCTAGAATGAATCTTCTCCCGCTCGCACTTGTGAGCCAGGGTTGTTAGTGCCCATTATTAAGGCGCTCGCCCGAAAATTCTCAACCGAATCGGGGCACCCTTACGAACGCCACCAATAGCACACAAACTACAACTGCCGTCATAGAGCGGGCAACAAAAATGCCACAATAGCTTGAATTGGTGACACCCCTCTTCGGTTCTTGTCGCGCATTTCTTATATTCTCCCTATCCTTATTGTTGCGATACTGATTTGGATCGATTCCTTCAATGGAGACTTAACCGCTGGTTGGCAACGCACACCGATCAACAGCCTTGCCAACATTTGGGAATTTTTTTGGGGATTTTTTGTGGAAATTACTAAAATGTCGCTAAATCTCGCTACGGCTGTTGGAGAGAAAGGAAAAACAGGGTAAACAGACGAATAAAAAAAATAAATGCAATATTTTGCGATCAGTCCTTGGCATAGTCAAACTATTAGAAGCTAAAGCTACTATTTAACAGATCTCCACATCATCTCATCCGACTTTATTTTTCTGGACTTTCTTACCCGTGCATCCATTTTTAACAAAAGCAAATCTCCCAATTTCATCAAAATCGGATTATAAATTCTTTGAATAACGCGCTTGTAGCGCTACCTAGCGCATTTATTTTTCGCAAAAGTATGTCTCGGATCGGAAATACGTATTTTCTGAATATCTCGATTCTGTAACGCATGAGACAACGGATTAAATATAAGCTATGTATATCCATATCACGGGTCTAAGAAATATACTTTTTAATTTTTGCTGTAACCCGTGCGTAGGTTTTTGAGCCAATCTGTAACAAACAAAACGGCTCCTTTCTAATATTTATACAAGATAATGTAAAATCTATTTATCAAGTGAACACAAAATAAGCTAAGCATTCTCACTAAGCAGGCAATTTATAAAAATGTGTGTACAATTTAATTTATAGATAGCTGTATAGACATGAAAATTGCACGTGTCTCATCTTTGTGTACATTTCTTATATATATTCTGCACGTTTAATTAGGTATATAGAGAATTAATTCAAAACTTGCGTGTTTGGTTATTTTCTCATAAAACTAATTAGCTTGGCAAGGAGAAAGACTTTGGTCCAACAGATACCAAAATCTTACAATATATGTAGTTACATATCTTTTCATCTGCTCTTTTGTATTACTTTTATTTATTACTTAATTATTGGCAGATTTGTGGGCTTACGGGTAAATCATTAAGGAGGGGTTAATGGGTAAATTAAATATTTCTTAGAGCAATTTCAAAACTAAACTCTTTATATTACAATCTTTTAAGTTTATTGTAGTGATAGCTTAAGGAATTTAATTGCAATATTTCAAGACAACGATTTTTTACCACAAAGTGCTAGCACAAAAATTAAAAAAGCTATGTATGTGTCCACTTTGTCATTTCAACTTAAGCTACTACGCAATACAACCAACCACAAAAATATATTCCATACATTCCATGCCAATCGTGAATAAATAGTGCAAATTCTGCAATGAGCTTGTCCTTAGAAAATTCTCAAACCTCGCCTCGAGCGAAAGGAACAAGTGCGTGGCCTAAATGAAAAGAACACTTCAGCGTACACTGGCACTAAAAACCAACAATTCACACTGACATTCACGCGTACACCCATACACTCAAACAGCCTGCACGCACCTTAGCCAACATACTTAAAGGAAGTAAATAAACGTCTAGGTGCTTGTGAGTAAAATAAAGCAAACAGTAGGTACTCAACGAAAAATGTGTAAGTGAATAAGTGCAGACGTGTCTAGATATTTGTTTATGGCACAGTCGAGTCTAGAAATGATATTGGTACCCAAAAATATTTTCCAAATTGAAATGCACATGTTGGCGCAGTAAGATTTCAAAATTCTACGGAGAGTAGTAGGAATGATAAACTAAATAGTTACTTTTTAAGCAGTCCCTGGGCTGTCACAAAATGGGTAATGAAAGTACTTTTTGTATTAGTGCAAAATGCCAAAAAAATATGAATGTAATAAAATTAGTATTTCAATCTTTCGCTGACCTTAAAATCGATATGTATTTTCCGGCCTTGTGGGTAGATTTCTACCTATATTGAGATTGCATATATTTTGTACGAAAAAATTTAAAAGCAGTGAATATTTTTGTATTCTATTTATTACAAACCCAAATTTTACATTTCTTTTATGCAATTGACGTACATGTACATGGCTGGATTCTTTTGCAGACTGATTTTTTGCAAAAGCAGCATATGAGGTTCATTTTTTTCTCCTTGTTTATGGTCTCCTTGTAACAACCTTCGCATCGTCCATGGCCTTTTTGTTTATCGAGCACTTTCTCCACTAGAACGTTTAGCTGGTTGTGGATCCATCGGAGAACGATATTGGTATCTTAGCTGTGAAAAAAATGAGGATGGTGAGGATGACTTTGGATTTATTACAATTTAAACAATAAGGTGTGAAAACATATACGCAATTGTTCTTACAAATAATCACCATGTTTATTGTACAGCACTGGAAAGTAATCGATTTCGTTCAAAAATAGTTTCGTGATAAAAGTATTGAGTTTCAGCTCGATTGAAATTTTTTTTTAGGCTTATTTTATTTTAATGTTAAATTTTGGGTAAAACTCTACCCAAAGGTCAATGAAAGGTTAGCACTTTAGCTAATACCAAAATTTTTTTTACTTTGTCTGGCACTCGAGGTAAGCATCAATATTTTTTTTCTTGAAAAATTTCTTTTGCAGAATCAAGCTAACATTTCTCCACATGCACTGTACCCATTAAAAAAACAAAAACGTATTACTTTATGCAACCAAATCCTGTGCATCAAATTTTAATTACTTGAAATATGGCAAGGTAATTTGTTCAAATTCGATAGATAAGATTGAGTTTGATAATGAAATGCAGAAATTATAAATGTTGGGAATGCCCGTATTTGAGCAAATAGAACACTTCGCATTTCTAACAATTTAAGACAAATCAAAAAAGAAGCAGGCTGTGTCAGAGACACGGCCATTAAGTTTAACGTAGAATACGCCATCCGATAAGACAGAAAACATATGTAACAATAAATGATAAATAATACAAGCAAATGAATTTCTTTATTTGATAGTTACTTTGGATGATATACATAAGCTTATGATAGGAAAAATAGGATAAAAATGTTTTTAAATTATCAATTAAATTTCTCGCAAAAACGAAGTCAATGGCTGTTATCAATAGTAAAGATAAATTTCTCTTCTTTTACTCTACTTTAACTTGCCCGCCTAAAATTATGCAATACAAAGAAAGGGAGTACATTTAAATCGCCCAACAGCAAACACTCAACCAAACACCACACACATATTTGTGTGCATGTGTTTATACAATTTTCATTTGAGAAATTTAAATATTAGGAAGATATCAACCAACATGAAATGTATGTCAAACGAAAGCTAACATCTTCATTTGTCTACAAAAAAAAAAAAAAAAATTAATCGAGCCGTTTCCTTATAATTAAAGAAATAGGGATTACAACAATAAAAACCTGACATTGGTGCCCATACCGTAAGGTAAGACGTATTCTACGCCAATAAATAATATTTTATTAAATTATGTCGGGAATCCTTTCAAGTTTGGTGCAAATAAGTTATTTAGAAAGAGAAATAATTAAAAAATCAAACTTTTGGAAAATAGGTGTGATACGTTCACATCATACTAATTTCCTTTGGTTGTCATTTAAATCGGTTACGAAATGATGTTATACTCAGGGGCGGATCCAGAAACAATTCTTATAATTGAATTTTATACTTCAAATAATAAGCACATACGACTCAACAAAATAACTTTTTAGCACAAAAACGTTTAATATACGATTATAAAACTCGACAGAAAATTCACTTTCCATATTAGTTGAAAAATTAAATCCCAAGTACACACGATCTTTACATCGAAAGGAATCAAAATCCAATGCATACTGTAAAATCTTTGTAAACACATTAATTGACTGCAATTTTAAATAAATTGTTAATTTCTTTTCAGAGATCTTAGTTTGGCTAGAATCAGAATTTCAAATCATACTCGCTTTTTTTAAATAGCCCCCCATTTCCACCTGCTGGATCCGCTTCTGTTATACTTGCCAACCCGACTTGCTTTAATGCGCTAATAAACACATATTTTTTCTTAGATATTAATTTAGGGTTTACAATTTCCTTTATACATTGATCAAAAGAAATATGTATTAATAGAAAATCATTTATCTATACAGAGCTAAAAAATGTTTCTATAACACTGTGATAGCTTTTTTCAAAAAAAAAAAAAAGACAAGACCAAACTCGACGGTTTCCCCCTATTTCGGGTCCTACGAATCGAACTGCATCATTACTTTTTTGAGTTACAATCATGGTTTCATACAAAAATTTTTGTTGAAGTTTTTCATCAAAGTGGCCCATTGTAAGAGAAAGGCACATTTTTCTTCGGTCTCTAACTTTTTTAATGTTGACTTTTTTGGTAAACTTTCTTTGGCAAAGCTTCTCAGAATAAGTCCGTCTTTAAGTTCTTAGATGACTGTAAACCCCAAAATCAATGTTTTTTGTGTCCTTATAGCCAATATGTCGAAAAAACTGAAATTTAATCCATTTTTTTTAATGTTTTTCCCCTCACGTTTCGTCAATATTTTAATTTACCCTTTGATACTTATACATTAAGTGACATCTTGTAATAGTAAGAAACTTAAGCAAAGACAACGTTCTGAGCAAACTAACCATTAGAAAAAAAACTTAACAAAATTTGTATTTTTTAAAAAAGCTACACTAACTATGTTTGTGTGCTGTTTTATTTTTTTTGTATCTTATAAGTGTTATCAATAAGTATCATAAATTTGTACACAATATTTAAATTAAATAAGACTCATCTATCAATGTCCAACACAAATCAGCAAGCAACGAGTCAAGCTTTTTGCCGCTGTACCAATGCTCAAGGGGGGCGGCGACTTGGTGAAATCTTTCTCCATGCTCATCGGATTCAGTCGGAACTTGCTGCTCAAAATGGTCCTTGTGATGGTGAAGGAAATTAATTTTTAAGGACATATTCACACCTATTTCTTCAAAAGCGTCTACCATGTCATCCACATATTTTTTCCAATCTTCAGACCGGTGCACTCCTAAGCAATGGTTTATAACGGTCATAACGGAGTTCCAGGCAATTTTTTCATTTGGCCTTAGAAGTTCTCCAAATTTTGCGTTCTTCATAAGTTTTCTTATATCGGGGCCATTGAGAACACCTGAAAATAATGTATCAACATAACATTCGTTCTATTAAAAGACTTAAAATACCTTCTTTTATTTTCGCAACACTTAGTCTTGGAAATATTTCTGTCAAACATTTAAAAGCTTCGGCATCTCGATTTATTGCTTTTATGAAATTTTTGACAATTCCCAATTTTATGTGCAGTGGTGGTAGCAAAATGTTATTAGCTGGTATCAGCGGAATATGGATAACATTTGCCACATTTAAATGAAATTCTGTGCGAAGCTTCCAATCGCGCATTCTATATTGGTTTCCGCGGTACCTTGTGTCCCAATGACAAATGAAGCACATATTTTTTGTGTATCCTGTCTGCAAACCAGTAAGCAAGGCGATAACTTTTAAATCCGCACATATCTTCCATTGATGCTGCTGATACTGAACTCTGTCCAAAATTAATTTCATTGCTTCCTATGTTTCCTTTGTGTTGGAGCTTATGGCGATTGGAACCGGATTTTTTGTGTTATCCACATACAGCAATACTGCTTTTAAACTATTTTTCGACGAGTCAATAAACAAGCGCCATTGCTCTGGTTTGTACTCACAGTTCATGTATTGCATAAGACCAGGAATATTTTTACAATACGAAAAAGTATTGTCGCCATTAACCTCAAAGAAATGTAAAAGCTCCTCCTGTCTTTTGCGGTATCCATACACCTTCACATCTCTAGACAATATATTTACCGATCTAAGATGATGTGCTAGGCAAATCGCTTGTCTTTGCGATAATTTCAGCTGTCGTACCATCGTATTCAAACGGGCTTGGGAAATCTCCAAGTGACGACATGGGCTTTCAACTTCGGTTGGGTTATACATTGAGAGTAGATCTGTAGGCTCGGTGGAAAATGTTGGCGAAATATATCTCTCAGTTGGACTTGGACATCTTGGTATCGGAACATTTTCTGAGTGAGATACTGATAGCTGTGCAGATTGAACACTTTTGTAAACTGTGTTTTTTTTGTTGAGTCTTGCAAATTTGTTCTTGCACGCATAGCAGTTACCAGTATGATGCCCTTGTGGATCTATCCAAATCATTGGGATGCCAAACCCCATTTTTAGGCACAGTCTTTTTGACCAGTTATGCAGGTTGTTGTTGCATTGCGTGCAAATGGTATTTGGCACCCAATCTACGTCTCTTATAACGGGCAAATCGATATATTACTCGTAGATGCCGGCAGTTCCCGAAGATATTTTGCGTCTACTCCGAGGGCTTGTAAATTTTCCACATACGTAGCAGAACAACGATAGGTCAATTGGACACTTATTCATTTTAATTTATTTTCTTAATATACAAGGCACTAAAACAATGTTCTTTCCGCGAAGTCAAAGTCAAATTAACTACTGCAATCTATGCTTAAATTTTGACTCTTAGGCAAGCATTTAACGTTTCTTTCAAACGTTACTTGTTGTTATTTCTTATCAGTGCAGTGGTTAAAAGCTTGACTCGTTGCTTGCTGATTTGTGTTGGACATTGATAGATGAGTCTTATTAAATTTTATTTAAATATTGAGTACAAATTTATGATACTTATTGATAACACCTATGAGATACAAAAAAAATAAAACAGCACACAAACATAGTTAGTGTAGCTTTTTTAAAAAATACAAATTTTGTTAAGTTTTTTTTCTAATGGTTAGTTTGCTCAGAACGTTGTCTTTGCTTAAGTTTCTTACTATTACAAGATGTCACTTAATGTATAAGTATCAAAGGGTAAATTAAAATATTGACGAAACGTGAGGGAAAAAACATTAAAAAAAATGGATTAAATTTCAGTTTTTTCGACATATTGGCTATAAGGACACAAAAAACATTGATTTTGGGGTTTACACTCATTTAAGAACTTAAAGACGGACTTATTCTGAGAAGCTTTGCCAAAGAAAGTTTACCAAAAAAGTCAACATTAAAAAGGTAGAGACCGAAGAAAAATGTGCCTTTCTCTTACAATGGGCCACTTTGATGAAAAACGTCAACAAAAATTTTTGTATGAAACCATGATTGTAACTCAAAAAAGTAATGATGCAGTTCGATTCGTAGGACCCGAAATAGGGGGAAACCGTCGAGTTTGATCTTGTCTTTTTTTTTGACTATCACAGTGTAATTAAAGAGATCGACGTCCAACAAAGCTTGCTGGCCAAGAAGTGCGAGAGGGTAAAAAGTCGTAGGTATTTTCACTAGAAAATTTTCTTAATATTGATTTGAGTTTCTTCTCAAATTTATTGAAAAGGAAAACGGACCCAACTTATTGTTTAAAAATATGCCCTTGTAAGAAGAAATCTCCTTGTTTTTATGTTAACAATCATATAAAGGAAATTGATACGGAGATCCTCCCATTTTTACTGGAATCGTTTTGAATTTATTAGTAAGGAAAACTTTTTATATTTAGAAGGGCCCTTTTGAATTCAAATTTTGCTTTCAACGTCTTAACATACAGACATACATATGTACTTTGTAAATAATCTAATCTGCTTTATATTGGTTTTAGTTTAACACTTTGGATATTGTTCTTTGGATTTTCGTATATTCAAAATTAAAATTTTTGATTTATTTATTTATTGTTCCAGAAGTTTTCAGTGAATAGAGTTTAAAAAAATTCAAAAATAAATTATGATTACAGAAATAAAATATAATTTATGAATGAATCAAAATCTAAACTTATATTAATGGTCAAGAATAATTTAGCAACACTAGTTATTATAAATATTTATTTCAGTTGTTCTTATATCTTTTTATAATAATATTGTACATAAGTTCTTATAATTTTTATAATTAGCTATAGTCTACTTAAAAAAGTTAAGTGTCCAATAACTTTAAATTGATAAGATCTTCGGCTTATTAAAATAACGAAGGTATACTAATGAAAACCAAGATTCCCGTCTTAATTTTATTTAAAAGATTTTCATCTTAATTAAACGGGTCACCTTCTTAATTAAATTGAAAAGTTTTATTTTTTATTTTTAGAGATTATCTTCTTGATTTTATTGAAAAGACCCACACAGTCGGGCATTTTAGGTAGTATTTTCGCTCTGTGTACGTCAAATAGCAGAAAAGATATGGCGAATAGTAGTTTCCTTTTAAATGGCGGTGTGGTGCCGCCTTTTCTCCAAAAAAAAAAAGTGTGATCATTATACAAAATATTGTATCGAATAGCTGCGGAGTTATAAGAAATTTGGTTTTTTCTATTGTATAGAGCGTGGCATCGTTTATTTTTCCAAAATTATACACAGTTTGATCTATAGGACATATGTATGTGCTTATATATATATACCCAAATATCAATAATTTGCACCGAATAGTTGCGAATGTACGACGAATTCAAATTTTCGTTTCCATTGGGGCGAGGCACAGCCCACTTTTCCAAACTTTTATAAATCCTTGGTTGGGCCCGAAACCCACATGCCCGTTCTGTAAAAATTTCATAAAGATCAGCAACTAAACTTTGGACCCCAGTAAATGACTCACATAAATTCTTGTATATTAGATTAACTTCGAAATAAAAACATGCTTCTAAATACTTTCGAATTTCAAGTTTTATTCTATTAAGCGAGTTAAGAAAAGGTAACAACGAAACGCTGAACAGGAAACGATGTTGTGTCTATATAAGCAAAGCCTGAAATTCCTGCTTCAATTGAACTTTGTAGAATGAAAAATAACTGGGCGAAAATTTGTAGAAGCTATTCTATTTTATTAAATATAATAAAATATAAATATAATAGCTCCGCGATATTTTTAGTAATTGCATTTGTAATCAGAAAGTGATTATTTTGAAGGTTTTTCAGCAAAGCGTTCTCAAATTTGGAAGGTAGTAGGGTTAACGGAATAACTTATGAAACAGTTTACAGTTACCACGGTAGTATTTGCATTTCTGCCTTTGACTAAATTCCCCTATTTTAATGTCAAGAATAGCATTAGTATATTTTACATATACTAAAAAAAAAAAATGTTTACAACTATAGTACGGAAATTGTTTAATATAATAAAGAAAAAGTATCTACAATTCAAAAAATATACTTTATTAAATACATAACTGTGCATAAACACATACATTTAAAGCATACCAATTTAATTTAGTTTTTATTAAAAAAAAGTCATTTAGTTTTTCAAAATAAATATGGGAAATTTAATATTAATTTTCGTTACCATTTCTATGTTACATTTCAACCTTTTTTTTTTACTTTTCTAACAATTGTCCATATGCGCTTGCTTTCAAAACATTATGGCTCTTTTTGTCTGCCTGAGTTTCAAATTTCAAATTAAACGACATGACCGATTTGGAAAAATATTTGAGTTTGTGAAAAAATCCACATTCGAGTTTATAACGTATTTAAATAGCCGATCCGAGTATCTGACTACCGAGTTCTGAATCGATTATTTTCTTCATTAGCACTAAAGTACCCGAGTACCAAAAATAGATGACTCGGCATATGAATTGATGGTACAGAAAGTAAATTAACCCTATAATAACTCAAATCCTTCACAGCACCCAAGGACATCAAATCACAGCTTCTTGTTGGCCAATAGGCATCACCGAAACCACTCATAGCACGTTTACCGAACTTGGCTCGCAAAAGATCAATTGTGGCACGAAACTCTTTTCCACAGAAGAGCAAAATTAACTTATCATCATTTAGCCGAGAGAGTGTTAAAATTTTCTTTTAAAAATGTTATCTGTCTTTTATAAAATGTTAATATCTGAGCAGAGCATAAAATATAAGGATCTCATAGTTTAATATACCAATTTACTAAAAGAATGTGCGAAAATCCTATAAAATAAAATTCCGACATAGAACTTAGATTGGTTTTATCATAAGAATGCATAAATATATAAAAAAACCCCAAGGATGTGCTGTTCCTTTTTGCTCTCATTCTATCCTGCTTACATTACCATTTTCTTGTTTCCACTTTCTACTTTGATTTACTGTGAATATTGTTTGAATTGAACAATTTTATTTTGTTATGCATATCGCAAGTACAGAAAAAATAAACAATTTGGAAGTTAATTCTGTCGCAGGAAAATTTAATATCATTATACATACGAACATATTGCATTAGTTGCCAACAGCGCTCTTTTTTCACCGAAAATGCAACGTGGCAGCAAATGAGCTATAATCAAAATTCAGAACTGTTCGGCGTACATTATATTAGACTCAAACAGTGTAGATATATAAATACAGGGGTTTTTCAATAGGAACGCTACAAAAGTTTTTTTTTAAATAAAACAAAAACGGTTTGGGATATGAATTAAATTCTTTATTCCTGTGAAAGTATATTCGATGCCATTATGTATGGAATTCTATTCCTTTTGCATGCGCACCACAGGCACGCTTGCAGAATTCCAGACGCTGAACCCAATTTTCGACGTTCTTCAAGCATAAATCGGCCGATATTGCTGCAATTTCACGTTCGATATTCGTACGAAGTTATTCAATCATCGCTGGCTTGTTGGCAAAGACCATAGACTAGACGTTGTCCCACAGTAAATAGTCTAACGGCGTCAAATCGCACGACCGAGGCGGCCAATTGACTGGGCCGTTTCTATCTCATGCTCACCCGCTCACCAAACTTGGTTTTCAATCAATCGATTGTGACATTCGCTGTGTGGCTTGTGGCGCCGTCCTGTTGGAACCACATATTGTCCAAGTCCATATCATCCAATTGGGGCCAAAAATATTCGTTTATCATTGAGCGGTAGCGATTCCCGTTCACAGTAACGTGCCGGTCTTGATCATCACAGAAGAAGTACGGCCCAATGACGCCGCCGGCCAATGAACCGCACCAAACCGTAATTTTTGCGGGATGCAATGTTGACTCATAGAGTACGTGTGGATTGCTGCCTGTCCAATAACCCATATTTTGCTTATTGACGAAGCCATTCAGCCAGAAATGATGAAAATCTGGATCATATTCAACTTATTGCTCAGCCCAATTCGCGAACATACGACGAATCTGGTGGTCAAGCGGCTTCAGTTCTTGCGTCAATTTGATCTTGTAAGAATGTAGGCCAAGATCTTTTCGCAAAATTCGCCACAACGACGTCACAGAGATGCCCAACGCTTGAGAACGACGTGTGAGAAACTGATTTGGGTCTTTCTCAATTGATGCGCTAGCGGCAGCAATATTCTCGACACTACGGGCACTTGTTTATCTCACTGGCACGGGAATATTTTGTACTGTGACTGTGGATTCAAATTTTTCCAGTAGACGTTGATTGTTTCTGACAGGACGATTACGGTGACCATAAATCGGACATAGCGCTCTTAAAGTTGAGGCCGAATTTCGGTGGCAAATTTTAATAATTTTGACTCGTTGTTGGATCGTATATCTCTCCATGATGAAATGGCAAACCTTACTGAAGAGAAATGTCAAGAGAGCGGGAAAAAATATGGCGTCGTTTGCTGTCACTATCGGTCTGCTTTTGTAGCGTCCCTATTGCAAGACCCGTTACAAAAAACAATTGCATGAAATATAAAAATTAAGTACCGCTACCGTAGCATATTTAAGTAATCCTTCAATATTAATTTCAGGCATTCTGAGTCGCTAAAATTCCAAACAAAAGAGTTTTAGTTAGCTATTGGAAAGGATGTATTACGAAATCCGGAAATTAACTGATTGAATTTGGAAGTCATTTTATAATTAAACTGATGTGGGTAGTTAATTAAAAATTTTGCATGATTGTAAGGCATAGCAACCGCAGTAAACAAGTAAATAAAAATTTTTGACATGAAATGCACCGTGGCGATTTTGGCCGATTGTGAAATGATGCGCCCTTTGCTGCTCTGCTTTACTAACTAGCGCTTCCTAGACACACCAAGTGAAGCCAAGTCCTTATCCACCTGATCTTTCCAACGTAGAGGAGTCCTTCCTTTTTGTCTGCTACTACCAGCGGATACCGCATTAAATACATTCTGGACTGGAGCATTTTCTTCTACACGTAGAACGTGACCTAACCACCGTAGATGCTGGATCTTAATTCACTGAGCTATGTCTAGGCCGCGGTATACCTCTTACAGCTCATCGTTCCATTGTCTGCTATATTCGCCGCCGCAAAGACGTAAGGGTCCAAAAATCTTTCGAAGAATCTTTCCCTCGAACACTGCTCGCTCAAATTATCCTTTCCAATATCCTGTCTTAAATCTGCTTTGGTATAAAACGGCTCGGATTAGATTTCCAGGGATACCAAATTCAGACATCGCGGCATATAGTCAACTTCTTCTCGTGCTGTCGAAAACTTCTTTAAACTCTACAAATAGATGATGTGTCGACACACATCCTCTACTCCCGGGTCTTTTCCAGTATTTAGCGTATCGAGCAACTCTGGTCGATGCTAGATTTACCACTAAAGCACACTAATAAGGTCCACTTAGTTCGTTGGCTTCAGTCTTTCACACAATACGTTCGATAGAACCTTGTATGGAATTTGAAAGAGGCTGATCCCGCGGTAATTGGCGCATATTGCAGGATAACCCGTCTTGCGGTTTGAGCAGACCACACTTAAATTCAAATCGGCGCACATGCATTCGTCCGACCATATTCTTGAAATGAGCTTGTGCATATTCCTTACCAGCTCTTTCGACACCACACTTGAATAGCTCAGCTCCAGCGGCTTTGTTGTTCCATAATGGCGTTATTTCTATTCCAACTTCATCAAGGTCGGGTAATGGGATGTTAATGCCGCCATCAGCGATTTAGGCTTTGGGATCTTCTTCTTCTCCGGTGACGCTTTCGCTGTCACTATTTAACAAAGTGGAGGAAAGCTCCCACCACAATTTGTTCCTTGCTCAGAATGGTTTTTTGTTAAGGAGAGGATTTATTAGCTCCCCGTTTCCTGATAATATCAAGGAACTTGCCGTTCGATTTTAAACGTTTGCGATTCCCCGTGCGTTGGACTTTTGCGGACTTTTTTTTAGTCAGAAAGGTGGGTAAATAATTTGGGGTTCGGGTAGAGGAAAGCCATCATCTATGTTTAATTACTTACTTTTGTATACTTGAATTACAAACAAGTTTAATTCACTAATGAATCTAATTTGGAAGGTTCGTTGTGATTGATAATTGTGAGATGAAGAGGACCAGTCTGCTAAATTGCGCTAAAACAGACATGCATATTATATAGCAATTAAAATAGAGTGAATATTATCTAAAGCTTTCGGTTTCGGCGTTGTACCACCTTCAGTGTCATATTTTGTTCTGAGAAACTTGACTATTGATGACGGAAAATAGTTCCAAAATACATCAACATTTCACTCTGTTGGAAGAAGATCAAAAAGAGACAGACACTTAGAAATGAAATCGTTCATTGTAGTCCTTTCAACTTGGCTCTGGGCATGGTTTTGCGTGGCGCTGGTTTGGTTTTATTCCTTATTTTTTCCTATGGCCTTACCGGAGTAGTCTTTGATGTTTCGCTTCTATTCGAACTTCTTGTCTAGACCAACTCCAAGGTACTTGACCTCGGTAGAGAGAGTGAGTTTAACCGCGTGTAATGAGGGTGGTTTGAAAGAGGAATTTTATATTTCCTCGGGTAGAGTGCCATCTCAGTCTTTGCGGGGTTAACGCTAAGCCCGCTTTCTTTCGATCAGATGTTTACTTGGCTGAGAGCATATTATACTAGCTCAGCCACAACCAGCAGTAGGTCATTCATAACCCGTTTGTTACGATTTCTATGCCATCGGCATGCGCTACGACTTTGCAACATGAGCCCTTTAGGTTCTAAGGAGGGTATCAACAAGTTAGATTCCACAATAGAGGGGAGAACGCACCCCCTTGTGGGGGATCCAAGCCCTAGCTCGGAAAAAATAGTGCTCTTTTTGAGCAGGAGCCCAATAAGTACACCACTCCCTGCTGAAACCCCACTCTAAGGAGGGACTTGACCACCGATTCATGGAGGACATTGTTGGCGGAAAACTCGAGGAAAACTTCCAGCGTGTATTACTTAAAGGTCAATCGGTTTTCAATAAATAGTTGAGACGAAATTTGTATACAAAAATGCCATAAATTCTTTAAGGTTTTTGCAGGTTTTCGCAATTTCCTGCTACAATTTCCTAGTTTTCTCTTCCGGTTATATGCAAAATATATAGCTAAGGTTTTAAACACAAATTCCCTTACCACTTACCAACGAATTAACACTTTTTCGGAAAAATTTTGCGCGCCACTGTATACGTAGGTATATTAAAGGAACTTTTTTCATTATTGCAATTTCATGAAGAGCCATTGCAGTGTAAATATACGCACTAAAAACAACTGCAAGTGATAATGAAAGCAAATAAACGCACTTGTAAAAACGCGACTAATTGCTTTACCAGCAAATAAAGTGCATCCAGTAAAAGAAACGAACAGCGGAAAAAAAAATAATAGTGGAAAAGGAAAACAAGTGGAAACGAATTGCTCGCAAATGCAGAAATACTTACAACAAGAAAAAGTGCATAATGAAATGAAATAAAATAAAGCTATGTACAATGCGTGTGCGTGTGTTAAAATAAAACTGAGCCACAATTTTAACAAAGGAAATAAATTCCGCAAGAGAACGCACTCTACAAAAGCGCCTCGCCACTTAGGCCGTTTAAGCTGAGTATCTCCAACGCCAACACTCGCAAGCATAAAGCCATTGAGTTGACTGTTGTCCATATCTCGTCATTACTCGCATGTACTAGGTACGTAACATATTAAAGATGTCTGGGATTCGGGTGTTTTCCAATTTCCGGAAATACCAGCTAATCCCTGGATCCCGAAAAAATTTTAAATATCGAAATAAAAGAAGTAAAAACTTGTTTGCAATGCTGGAGATAGGTATCATTATCTACAATTTTATTAATTCTTTTATTTATTCTTAGAATTAATAGCGAAATCTATTAAGCCTAGTCTATCTGTCCGTCCCTTCGTCTGTCCGTCCATGGGTCAGGTAACTTGAATAAATATTGAGCTTAATATCTCGATGAGACTTGGTTTACACATTAGCCTGGACCTAGGATATTTTGGTATTGCAAATAGGTGAAATCGGATAATAGCCCAGCCCAAGCAAGGAAAAAGTTCCATATACGAAACTTCATTTCAAGGCAGCAAACAAAAATTTTAAATCAGACAAAAATCACGCCCACCTTCGGAAATTTGTGAAAATAAAAAAAAACGCGATGTTTAAGTCAATTCGCTCAAATTGAATATGGAAGATCGGTATGTACTAATAAATTCACCCAAACAAAAAAAAAAAACAAAATGGAAATGGGCGTGGCACCATCCACTTTAAACCAAATAAGTATACCTATGCTACCAAAGTCTACCAAATTTAGTATAGACATCACATTTGAAGTCGGTAAGCAGAATTACACACATCGAGCTACACTACGCTCACCTTTCATACAACGGTAATTTTCACAAACAAAAAATGGGATTTTTAAGAAACTACTAAAGAGAATTTGCTTAAGTTTAATACGACGTATGGGGTTGCATAAGCAAATACAAGAAATACAAAAAAATTATAATAGGCGTGGCACCGCCCACTTTCGAGCAAATATGTATGTCTCAAAAACTATGCCACCAATTTGGAGCACGCATTACATTTCAAGCGAATATTTAAGCAGAATTTCGAAAGTTGTAAAAATCGTAGAAAAACCAAACCCACCTAACATGTAACGGTAAAATACAAATATAAAAAAAACCCGGCATTATTAATTATACAAAAATATTGATGGACAAGACAGGGTTTGAAAATGTGGTGCATGGTATCATAAATGTTGGGAATGGCCATGGTATCGTCCGCCTTACAGCGAATCGGTATATCTTCGAAGCTTCTTTGTCAAATTCTAGCACATCACGTACACTTTGCATTTGTTGTCAGAAAGCACAATTTCGAAAATTATAGAAATCAGACAAAAGCCACACTCACCTCTCATGTAACGATAATTTACCACAAAACAAAACATATAATATTTTACTCAATCACGTCGCACTGTCTTTCAAATTTGATATAAAGAATTTAATTATGGAGAGAAATAATAAAAAAATTCAAATTTCAGAAAATTAGTGTGGTACGTTAAAATCACAGTAGTTTCAAGTGATCCAAATTACATAAATTCTGGTTGAGCTCTTTGGCCTCACATTCATTTTTATATATGTATACAACAATTAAGTTTTATTTGAAATAAAAACTTTCGCTGGGTATGTAAATTTGATGGTCGGAAAGGCTGAGTTTCTGATCCATTCAGTCTGTTTTGCTTTATGTACGGCACTGTATTAAAATGAATTGTGGGCGATTTAAAAGCGGAGCTTCCGATCCACCTAGTCTTGTTAGTTTCCAATCCACGCTTTTAGTTAGCGAGTTATTGTGCCTTTTTTATGTTGTCATGTTATCTGGAATCGCAAAGCGGAAATCGGCGACGTATTGGCGAGAGTCCTGGTTTCTAATCCGCGCTAGAATTGCAAATTATTTTATTAAATATTTACATGGACGGTCGAAAAAGACGAAGTTTCCGATCCACTGAGTCGTGATTTCTTGATAGTTGGAGATACTTAATTTCTATACCGCGCTATTGATTTTCCAACAGCCCGAGTTCAACAGGTTGTATTCGTACAGCCGTCTTCTGATGCGAGCTATTCTTTCACAATTAAGACTACCTTTTTATAGTGCAGTTGGTAATCGTTGAGGTTGCGAAAGATGTTTTCTGTTTGCTGGTTTTGTATGTAACAGTTTCAGGTCCAGATTAGATGACCCCCTTTAAATGGTTTGCTCTTATTATGTTCATTTTTTTTTAATATTTACATATTTTATTAATAAATGTGGGAATGGGTTAAGAACAATACAACACTGTCAATAAATAGGTAAACTGAACGAAACTTAACCCACGCTTAAAAATATTGAAGTAACGGAGAAGACGACCGAAAAAATGAGCAGTTGAATTAGTTACAGTCGAACATTGAAATCGAGCGGACGCCGAATTATACGCGCTTAAGTTAAGTGTATTCCGTAAATAATAGTAATATAAATAGTTATTAAATAAACTTTAAAATAAGCTTAACTTAAATAAACTCAAAAACATGAATTTAAACTAAATTTGAACTGTGTAATATTGAATCAAATAAAGCTTAGGAACCCACATAAATAAATAAATAAATTCATTTCATCATTTCAACTATGACTTTATTCATAAACGGTTACGTTTTTTGTGCCTAGGGTATTTTTTTTTTTTTTTGTGTAACGTTTAGGTAACGTTACTCACTGATATAAATATAGACTTGTATATATGTAGAGCGTGGCGACGCCGAACTGTTATACATTTTCTCTTTTTTTTTTTTGGGGAAAAGAAAGGCAGCTTAGAATTTTCAGAAATAACAAACGATCCCGTGGTTTTTGGGGTGAGTCTCATGATAGATTTTAAAAGTTCAAAATGGCGGATAAAATTCTGTAAACCAATCGGATTGGTTTGAAACTTATTAGATTTTTGAGGTGACAGATAACGGATAATTTCACACTCATTGATTTCAAAACTTCGACATAAAAGACACACCTGCACCTAGGCTACACAAAATATGGATACCTATTTCATTGTCAGTATATTTGAGACCGTTTCAATTCATTAATTTATACCACTAAAATTCAAATGCCGCATACCGAAACTTAGTATATATAATTAAATAATATTACTACAATAAACCATAACGATCTTAAGCTTTAGATTATTGAACATTTAAAAATTACATGACTGAATGTAGTCTCCTATATTGTCTGAATTTTAAACCAGTACTGCTTCTTATTCCAAAAATTATTCCTCTACATAGACTACTCGTATTTAAAAATTAAATTACTTAAGTCAAAATAAATACTTGACTTTTGCTTGAAATCTGGAGCGTTATTGGTCAAATCCAACCAGTTGATTCTTAAAAGAGTTCAGTCTTCTTTCCCACTGCATCGTCTATAGAATCTTTTATGAAGTATTAAGAACGCTTATTCTGCGAGTACGAGTATTGCCGCAAACATCAGAATCATTTCATCAGACTGTTCTTAGCGGGTGTATGAATTAGACCCGACTGAATTAACCCCCACCGGGCAAAATGACTTAAGCCCCACCAATTTTACAACAAAATTAAAAATGGCGGAAAGTGGGGCTAAAGTCATTTTCGTGGGGATTAATTCATTTTTTTTTAGTGGGGATTCTGTCATGTAAGAACCCCCACGTTTGGTGGGGCTTAATTCATTTTGATTGGTGGGGATAAAATCATTTTCGTGGGGTTTAATTCATTTTAATTCCGTGATCTTTTATAAAAATAAAACAAACAGTTAGCAACGTAAAAATATAATACTTTTCAAATTTTATTTAATTTCTTTGCTTTCTTTCTCCATATTTTCGTAAGTCTCCGTTACAAAAAAACTATTTGATTAAGTATAACATTATAGCTATAGTACTTGTGAGCGTTTGGAGAATTTTCAAGCCATAAGAGTAAATCTGATATTTTTTTGTAGTGAGTTTTTGTGAACGGTATCCATCGTATTAGTTGAAAGAGTTGCGACTCGCTGATTCCATTAACGAAAGCAAAAGCACAAACTATTAATTGCGCCTTATAACTTTTTTTTCCAAAAAAAGAATCAATTATAAATCCAGGAACATGAGAAAAGTTTATAGTATCGCTTTTATTTAGTAAGATCTTCCTTGCGTTTATACGATTACTCTCTATTTGTTTCAATTTTTCCATATTCATTTTTATGCAGAATACGCAGAACTGTTTTTAATAATCACTCTATTAAGATTGAATTGTCAAAGATTTTTCCTTTTACGAAAGGTTAAAATCACTAATAGTGCACATTTCGTAAAAGGAGAAACCATAATTTTGTAAATAATCATATAATAAAAATCCATCTCTTACAACTATATGTATAATTGAATTTTTGTTAAAATTTTGATTTAATAACTTGAAGTTTAAAGCAAGCAAAATAAATTAAAAATGAAGTAAAGTGGGGCTAAAGTCATTTTCGTGGGGATTAATTCCTTTTTTTTTCGTGGGGATTCTGTCATGTAAGAACACCCACGTTTGGTGGGGCTTAATTCATTTTGATTGGTGGGGATAAAATCATTTTCGTGGGGTTTAATGCATTTTTTTTTCGTGGGGATTCCGTCATTTCATTCACTGAGAATTTGGTTGGGCTTAAGTCATTTTGCCCGGTGGGGGTTAATTCAGTGTAGGCTAATTCATACACCCGTTCTTAGCACCTCTGGGTCGAGTGAAGAGACAGACGTGTTGATCTCTATACTGTACTTGCAAAATTACGAAAATATTGCCATGGAACTTGCAAAAATCTTGCGTTTTTCATATGTAAAAAATCAAAAAAAATCCACCTTATCAATTTCCCTTGCATCATCAATTTAATTCATCGCATCGCAATAAAATTTAATAAATAACTTGCATTTAGTGTTAAAATTGAAACTGTACAAACAAACCCATTGTACGAACGAAGAAACTAGACAATTAAAGCAGCTGCGCAATGCTCACCCTCACGTTTGGTAGCGGGTAGAAAATGTTGCACTTTTGTCGGCCCAGAGTGCAATATTTTGAGAAAAGAACAAACAAGCCAAAGATAATTCTCCAACATTATTTTGAGAAAAGAAAACGCTATTAAACCCTGATTGTCATCTGAATTCCTGCCATCTAGCATCGGAGCCAATCAGCGGCTCTCAGGCTAAACTTTCCTACTTTTAAACGAAATATGCCTTTTTTTCAACAAAATTACCAACCATAGTTCTAAGAATATCGCGCTCATAGTCTCCTTCAAGGTGCTCGTAAAATTCCTGTATGATCTAATAGCATTTTGTCTCTACTGGGGCGTGCGCCCTTAGCATACGTTATTTGTGTTGGAGTGGATGGATATTCGTCCGAAAATTGTTTAGCATGCTAGCCAAAACGGTGTTTTTTTTAGACTAATAGAACTTTAAATTGAAAGCAAACAAATAAAAAATGAAGTATGATGCCAATTTTTTTTTTTATTTGAAAGATATTTTCATGCCATTTAATATTTAAAAACGATTTCAGGCATATGTCCGCCACGACTAGTTTTGGTGAATCGGATGCGATCAGTCCAATTCTGAGTCACTGCAAAACTTCCTTGTTGTGGATGGACAAAGTCCAACTTGTTGAGCACGGCGGCGAATAGACAAATTCGGATCTTCTCCAACAATATCATTTACAGCACAAATATTTTCTTCTGTACGTACAGTTCTTTGTCTTGTTGTTGGTTTTTCATCGAGTAGAGTAAATGTTGTTTGAAATTTATCAACAGCTCGACGAACAAGCGGCGCTGATTCTCGATTATGTGGACCATAAAATTCACGAAGTGCTCTATAAGTTTGGCGAACAGTACACAGATTTTAAAGTAAATTTCCACAATTTGCGGCGTCATTCCTTCCGTGGTGCCTTGACAATGCCTACTGCACAGAAATATCAAAACGTAATGTCATTTACCAGCTGTCAAGTGACAGCTATCCCTATCGAAAGCTCTATCAGTCTAAAAAAAAAACACCCGCTACTTAAGTGCCAATTTTTGAGACAGTTTTAGAAAGGATACACATTTAAATAGCCAGCCTCTTGAGCCCTTACAGCGAATATGTCGAAGTGGTCTCACTAAAGCTCCCTCGCGCTCACACATAGTGTATGTATGTACGTTGACGTAAGAGTCGAGAGAGTACATATATGTAAATGCAAATTTAACTGCATCCACCCCAGCAGATCAACCAAACCCCATACTATGGGTTCTGGAAATTATTCGGAAAAAAGAGCTGAAGATATGTATATCGAATATTAATGAAGTTGGGTTATTTCACGAACTAATTTCAAGTAAAATAAGTCAAATTTAAAAATCTAAAAATATATATAACTGCAAAATGATTGTTTTTTTTCAGTAAACCCGCTTAAAATTAAGCGATTTATTTGGTTACGCGGAGTACAGTTTCTGTGGAAAATACTGTATTTTGTCTATATATATTTATGTACATTGATGTACTCACAGCGATATGTGACTGAGATAGTTCACTTGTAGCTGGTTTATCTTCCGTATGTACAAATGCACATATATAGATATATGCAGATACTATGTATATTCCATTTGACCTCCTATTTGATATGTCCTATCTCGGAGCTGCCATTCATCACCGTCAACTTCCATCACACGAGCTTATAGCGCCACATTTGTGCTTTTTGCTGCCACTCAGCGCATTCCTTTCACTAGATAATTTTTTTTTTGATTTTTGTTTTTTTTTTTTTTTTTTTGTTGGAGTTTACATATTTTGTATCGGGTGTTTGCTAGGCTTTATCTTCATACGCATGTGTACAATTTTCCTTTTGAGGATTTTCTCGCCGCTTCTATAACAGTGATTTACGCTGTCCATGTGTGTGTGTGTAAAGTTATATTTACATACATATGTGTACTATGTACATAGTAGCTACTAGGGGTGTATTAAATTATGATTTAGTTGAAGAGATTTTAATTTATTTGTCTTGCCTGGAGTTTAACTAATTAACATATGAAATTATTCGACTTAGTTAAGCCAAAGCGTGGAAATGCGCCAGATGTAATTTTTGGATAGCTGCAAGCTTCTAACTCAGAAAACAAACTTCATACATTCTATTGGCTCTTGTTTATTATGAAATTTATAGCGCACGCAATAAAAAACAAGTAAAAACAGCGCTGTCTTCGGCTATGCCGAAGGCTTCATACCTTTCATGAATGGAAGAATAGTAAAAAACGTGTTATTGTATTACAATTTCGTATTACCTATAGTTAAAAGCGAAAATTTTCTTCAAATCAATAAAAATAATTCTAGTAAAGGCATTGTTATAAATTATTTAATGCTTTTCCTTATGTAATTAAAAAGAACTATGTTTTAAGAAGGGAATGGTTTTTGAATATTTTTAATATCGTATCGACGCTTGATATTCAACATTTAAAAAATACAAATAATTAAGTATTAATGTGTAAGACCTACATATGTCGGTCTTTGAAAACCGTTATCAGATCCGTAAATAGTTCCCAAACGTTTAACGCTATGATTCATGTGATATTGCGCTGAGCTTATTACTTTTCGCAATAAATATTTGTCCTGAATTTATCTTGCCGATTTACACTGTGAACTCCGATCTTGATGAATACTAATATATAGCTAATAATGGTTGATGTTTGTGCAAAATTTCAAGCCTTTAGCTGTTTAAATGGAGGAGTTATGGTGCAAAATGCAATATCTGAACAATCGGTTGTATGGGAGCTATATGTTATATTTCTCCGATCTTCATGATTTTCAATACTGATACGTAGCTAATAATGGTTGATGTTTGTGCAAAATTTCAAGCCTTTAGCTGTTTAAATGGAGGAGTTATGGTGCAAAATGCAATATCTGAACAATCGGTTGTATGGGAGCTATATGTTATATTTCTCCGATCTTCATGATTTTCAATACTGATACGTAGCTAATAATGGTTGATGTTTGTGCAAAATTTCAAGCCTTTAGCTGTTTAAATGGAGGAGTTATGGTGCAAAATGCAATATCTGAACAATCGGTTGTATGGGAGCTATATGTTATATTTCTCCGATCTTCATGATTTTCAATACTGATACGTAGCTAATAATGGTTGATGTTTGTGCAAAATTTCAAGCCTTTAGCTGTTTAAATGGAGGAGTTATGGTGCAAAATTCAATATATGAATAATCGGTTGTATTATATGTTATAGTCACCCGATCTGGCCGATTCCGACAAATGTTTAATCATTTGTACAACGACACCTGCTCACCAAATTTCATCAAAATAGCTCTAAAATTGAGGGACTAGTTTGCGTTCAAACAGACGGACAGACGGACAGACGGACAGACGGACAGACGGACAGACGGACAGACGGACAGACGGACAGACAGACGGACATGGCTAAATCGACTCAGCTCATCGTCCTGATCATTTAGGTATACTTTTTGATGGGTCTATCTCTTCTCCTTCTGGCACTTACAAACATCGGACCAAACTTAATATACCATTTCATTCTCATGAAAGGTATAAAAATACATTTGACTTTTATTCAACAAAATAAACACTAGCTTGTGATGGAATAGCAAACATTAGTAACTTGGTCAGGCATTTTTTCTGCCAGAATGAGTACAACCAGCTCGTCTTTTTATACATACCTACACAATACTTTCATTTTACTAGAAAGCACGTTGCCCGGCTTATATTTAGCTATTAATTGGCCATTGCTTAAGTATAATCAGAAATCGCATTTCGGTGTCTTTCATATATAACTGTTGGCAACTCCCTAGGTATAGGTATGCTCCATGTCCTCGCCGAAGCGCAGAATTTGACAATACATATTTTGTATTATATATTTTGTTTTATTGTGTATAATTTAATTAAATTTTACTGTTAAAAAATGTGGTAGCCCTCTTCAAAATATACCTCGAAACTTTCTTCTAGGGTGTCAAAAGTTTGACACCTATTCTTTACAATTTCTATAACGCCTGTAAAATTGTGCAACTTGTGTAAATATTTTGATTTTTCCAAACAGGTGGTAACACTCTTCCAAGCATAAAATACAGTTTACGACCTATTCTTATACTAACCAAAAATGCAAATACAATTCATAAAAATCGGTTGAGCCGTTTTGGAGAGGTTCGATCACAATAACCGTGATACAAGATTTGTATATACATATAAGAATATTTTATAGCTGGGAACTTTTTTGAAAAAGTGTTTTCCTGAAAAAGGGAGGCTACCAGGCTGCCGATACAATTCCAGAAAACCGAATGCCAAAAAATTCTCCTATTCCATATCAATATGGAAAGAATTCATTTGACAAATTGTGTAGATAACTCGGCGGTCTGTCTTGCTTCGAAATGCTTTGGTTCTGACCCAAAATCTACAGCATCTCGCTTTGGTAGCCAATTGGGTAGAAAATACTAGTTCCACGTCCGAAAAGGGTGGTTGCATTGCACTTTTATCACCTTTTCACTTTTATCACTTAAAGATTTCAGGATAAAAGTAGTCACTTATTATTGTTAGTCCTACGGCGTACAACCGAAAATGTTCCAAAAATGTCCAACTAAACGAATGCAATTCGTAACGAATGCTCTGCGCTATGACAGGCCTGATCACCATGTGATTGCAATTGAAATGGATGTGCTGTAGGCGTAAGTAAGTCCATCGTGCGAACAGACTGCAAAAAATGCGATGTCGGATTTTGTTTTCCTTGATTCGAATCATATCACACAAACCCCTAAAAACAAATTTTTTCAATATAAATTTTTAATATTTCAAACAGATGGCAACCCTCTTGAAAAGTAATCTTGCAATGAAGTATTCTCAAACCTTGGGCTTTTTTCCATGTTTTATTATTACATTCAACTTATTCCTTTAATTTATCATTTTCAAGAATATATTCGTATGATATTGATATCAATAATTCAATTAACTTATATTTACCAATGTTGTAATATCTCAGTTATCTTATTCATTTAATCAGTCCCTTCAACAGGTGGAAACTCTTTTTAAAAACGTTGATATGACTAACAACCAGTCTCACCAGGAAAGGAAATCTGTATTTATTATCTATCGGTTTTTATATGAAATTCAAAAATTTAAAATGATTTTTTATTAAAATTTCTTCCACGAAGCTATTTGTAAGTTCTCTTAAGCCTATTTCTTTTGAAACCCAACTCATAATATTTCATGTCACTTATAACTTTAAATTAAATCTCATCTCTGTCTCTCAAATAGGTGGTTACATTCTTCAAAAATACTTTTTTTTCGAAGTAAAGGATTCTGAAACTTGATAATTGTATTAAATTTTTTTAAAAACATGCCTTCCTATTCCTTTATCACTTCACACCTAGACTTCCATTTTTAAACAGGTTGCACTCCTCTCTTTCAAGTATTTTCCGTTCGTCACCAGTATGGTAGAGTTTCAGCTAAATTTTAATATTTTCCTATAAACCTGCTGTAGTGCTTCACCTAACTAATAAAGAAAGCCAAATTATTAAGTCCAATTATTATAAAATTGGTGCCGAGTGTGTCCGCTTCATTCGGTGGGTCCCAGTTTCGAATACTGGCCGGGGCAAGTATATAATATCAAAAATTATAGAAAAAGTTGTTTCTAATAGCGGTCGCCCCTCGGCAGGCAACGGTAAGTTTCTACCATAAAAAACCTTATCACAAAAAAAAACCAATTCGCCGTTCGGAGTCGGCATAAAACTGTAGATCCCCAATTTGTGGTACAACATTAAGACGAACACCACAAATTGTAGGAGAAGTTCGGCCAAAATCGCTTAAGTGGTTATAGCGCTAATTAAATTAAAGGATAAAAAAAAATTAATATTATATTAATTTAACATTTTACACAAGTTGCTTTTAAAAAGTACTTCGAAAATAAAGCATTCTTAAGTATATTTCATATGGCGTTGGTAATTACTGCATTTCAGTTAACTTACCAATAAAACTTAACTAACCCTTTCATATAAGTGGTAACCCTCTTTAAAAATGTGTTCACGGAAAGTGGTGCATACATTGTATGTTCTAATTTAATTTAATTAACCTTTTTTAACCGTTGCCAACCATCTTTGAAAATATTTGTGTACGAAATTATGTAGATAGCATTTGATTAAGGCATTTCAAAGATCTATGTACTTAGGGCAAATAGTCAGGCAAACCGTCTCCCTGAACCATTTCAGTGTATTTGAGCAAAATTACATTTTATAGTTACTAAAATATTGATTTAAAGTATTGATCCGATTTTAATAGATTTCGAATTCATGCTTATTAAGTTGAAAACTATAGAATGAGAAGTGAGCGCAAGTAACGTCCGATTTCCATAATTTTCGAAATTATATTTACTTACCTGGTAGGGTAAATTCGCAGATATATAAACTCAATTTTTGGAAGGTGGTGCCACGCCCCTTTAAAAAAAATTTGAATTCCGTATGTTTAGTTTTCCAAATCCATTCTGCATATGAAAAATGAGTAAATTACGTTTAACTCTTACCAGACTTTTTTTTGGTTTTTGTGTGCACGAAATTTGGTAGAGTTTGGTTTCCTAGTTTGAAAGATTTATAGTTATTTGCTCTAAAGTGTGCAGTGCCAGGCTAATTTTTCCAAAAAATATTTTACCCACCAACTCAATCCTGTAAATCGCATGTGAACAAATTTGCTTTAATAGTTACTGGAATATCACATTCTATTGATTTTCACAAAGCAACATTAAGTGTGCGAAGTTTTAATCCGATTTCAAAACCTTAAATTAATTAATGCATTTTTTTTTTTTTTTGAAGAATGTAGAAATCCTCTTTTTTGGTCACCTTTTCCCATAGTTTTGGTTCTTGGTAAGGTGGACTTACTTTTCTTCACGAAGATAATCAAAATTTGCATAGAAAACAGGTAAATGAATGTCTTCATCTTCTTATTAGACTCTACAACCATTAATTTGGTTTGGGCCGAGATCAAAATAACTTAAAAATATCAAAGAAATTTACCAGTTTTCAAGAACTTTTAATATTTTTTTTTTAATAAGCAATAACTATTGCCAAATGAAGCACTATAATCTTACTATCCTTCGAAAATCAAACTCTCGTTTTTTTTTGAATATTTCAACAACATTCACTCCATTTTTCTGCTAAGCTAGAAAACTCACTGCTTTTGCGAATTATTGCGCATATTTGGGTCTGATAGCTCGCAGCGCTACCTGCCATCATCAAACCGAGTTCAGTATTTTATGAGCAATCGAGAGGTTTTCCTATCTAGCTGTCTTTGAAGTTGCACCAATTATTTATTCCAAGTGTAGAAGGACTTAATACTTCCATTGTGTTCGTGGTCATCTTTGCTTTTGTTGCCCACCCACGCCTTGCAAAACCCAGCGCATTACAGAGCTCGGATAGTTCATCATTCCATCTTCTTCGGGACCCGTCACCCACGCGAACAGAGCCATATATCTTCTCGAAAACTCTTAAATCTTTCTCATAGTTATTTGTTCAACATCCACACACACCACACTTCTGCGCCATATAAAAGGACTGGCATGGTGAGAAAGTTGTAAAGTAAAATTTGTTTGTTAGTCGAGAGAGGATTCTGCTTTGCACTTGCTTACCAAGCCCAGAGTAGCACCTGTTAGCGAAAATTCTTCATTCCTTGATCTGGATTCTAAGTTTACAAAGTACTTCACTATTTCAGATAAATATTATACCGATTACTAACGCTTTGTGGTGCAGAAATTCGGTCTTCTGCTTGACAAATGAAGTGAGGAAATATTTTTACACTCTCCTTCGTAAGTTTCACCTTAATTTTTACATAGGTGGTTAATACTAAATACCAAGAAGTTATTAAAAATAATTTATGTACATTAAATCTATCTTTTTCATTTATTTGCTGCAATTAGAAATAAAGAGTTGCATAACTTTTAAATACAAAAACTCTTTAATAATAATATTTTGGCAACTTCTATTCTATTTTTGTTATACTGCTTACAGAATCTTAATTTCTGAAGTCTAAGAGGCTAACATTTTAGTTTCAATGTTTCTTTTACCATAATTCATACGTAAACAAATTGATTGTCTAAAATCATTTTCATTTGATTTGAACGAAAATGATTTTACCAATTTAAGATTTTTCTTTCTAATTATTCAATTAACATTCTCCATCACTTTAATTCCATGCAAACATTTATCTAAACAGCAATTACCACAATTACAAAATTTTCTCTACCAATTGTACACAAATATAAATAAAAATATGTATGATATGTACTTTTTATTAAACATCAGCCGGCATAAAGAACGGCAATTACTATTCTTGCACATTTTCGTTTGAAATCCATTTGCGGTTGGACTAGTTGCGTGAATTATTTACTAAAAGTTGTTGGCATGGCATTAGAATGCGGGCAACACTAAGTGGTAATTGTGGTTAAAAAAAATATTTTTTCTATTGCAAAACTGTGTGGGAAATTTCAGTTGATTTTTTATATCTATGGGTTTTATATAACAAATAAATAATTAAGCAGAGGTTTATGAGTTTAAGCCATTTATTTGTTTAAAGTAGACAAATTAGGAAATTAGTATTTTTCTTTTTAATAAGCATCATTACATACATACATTAATTCTGTATCATAAAATTGTTTAATTTGCCTTTTTTTAATATATATGCATATCACAATTGGGCAATTTACAAGGTCTTTTATTTGGTTGGCTATCGTTGTAGTTGTTTTAGTTTGAATGCTGTTTTATCAGCGCCATTGTTGGTTTGCATGCAAAGTCAGCCATATCTTATAAAATGTTGGTCAGAGTATTTGCAGGCCAAAAGTAAAAGAGTCAAAGTAAAAATATAATATATATTTAAAAAAAAATTGGGTTTACACGAACCATTTCCCAACTGTGTTTCAGAGAAACATAAATGTATTTCAGAAACCCCCGAATATATTTTAGAAAACCACAAATCTATTTCAGAAAAACTCGAATACAAATATTTTATAAAAGCAAAAATGATTTACAGAAAAAACGGGATTGTTATTAAAAAAAAAATAAGCAACAGTAAAGCAGTGTTTATTTAAAAGAGTACAATGGAATTATATTCATTAAAATCCGCAGAAGCAATGGTTTCTTGTAGCAATTATGTGGTTGATGGATTTGTACGAGTATCCCCAACCGCAAGGGTTGGTCGTGGTAGTGGGTAGTTGGTGGTTATACTTTTGCTAACTGAGAATCAGCGTACAACCTTACCACAATTCAGTTAAAGAAGAATGTGGTCGGAGTCTTCTGGTGCCTTAGCTCTTTCGACGTGGGGTGGGTTTTTGCCGTTCTTTATCCGTGTCCACATAAACTTCAATTAAGGATTCCTGACTGAAGCTAAATTGGAAATTTATTCCGCGAATAAAAAAAAAGAAAAGAATAATAATAAAACGAATAAATACAATTTTAAAAAACTACTACTATTCAGCGAAAACAATATTAGAAACTCTCATGCCGGCAAAGGCTCATTGGTGGCGATTTCCAAGTTGGGAGTCGACATGCTCAGTCTTTACCCTACTCTGCCATGATCTTATGTATTAAATCGTTGCAAAGATCCCTTATACAAATTTCCTCCTACCTTTATAAATCACCCAATTGTCCAGGAAAACCAAACTCTTTACAAATTCATTATTACCTTATAAATTTACAATTTATTTAAATAATTCAAACAACCTATAACTAACATACTCATAATTATTTTAATGCATTAACTTCATAATAAAAATTATTTTATATATGTACGTGATCTGAGCTAATTTAACATTTTCATAACGTAATAATATTTAATTTAATAGTAGGTAAATAAGTGGTACGAAAAATTATGCCGGCCACTGTGCCGATCTCTGCGAACTAGCGTTTGAGATTTTCACTGATCGAAAGAGTTTAAGCAAATCAATGGGGTTGTTGTTGTTCAGTTTTTTTTTTTTTTGTATTTCTTTACGTTACGTTAAACTAATTATGTTGAGAATTCTTATTATCTCTTTCATTTATGCACCTGCCGATATATGCATTCATACATATGTACATATGTATATCTTCATATAGCGAAAAGAAACCGTTGGCGAAAAAAATCAGATATACCTACATATATACGCTCAAAAAATTAACACAAGGTACACACATTCGTATGATGAGCATAGGAATATACCTGCATACATATCACCGTGCATTTTGCTAACATATGTATGTATATATGTATGTATGTAAATTAGGGTGGCCCTTAGCTATATGAAACTTTTTTAATTTCCAAAATAGTTGGCTCCCATGAGCTAATTTTATTTCTATCAACATAAAAATGATATGCTGAAAATTTCATATCAATCGGATCATTCTAAGATGACCCCCAACGACTTGAAGTTTGAAGTTTACGTATACGTAACATCTAATTACTTATAATTTATACTAATGCGAAATTATAAATTAGATTATTCTAAAAATAAATGTAAGAACTTTTAATTATGAAAATAAGTATTTAAAGCTTTAATTGTTCAATGAAGTCCGTTTTCAACTTTTTAATATTGATAACATATCGCTCATTTGCGACAAGAGAACGATGCCGAGAAAATTGCATTTACAGTTTTCGATTTATTTTCACTTGTACAAAAAAATAACGGCATATTCTGTTTTGCTACAACTGAAACTGGTGTTGCTCTGGTTGCGTGCATGTATTTGGTTTTTGCATTGAGATTGTGTCTATTATTTTACAGTTATTTTTTTGTTTGTTTTGTTTTGTTTGGTAGTGCGTAGCTTAGTCCATTGGTATACTCTAATATAGACTGTCAAGTGAATTTTAGTGAGAACAAATTATTTGAATTTTATTATTGTTTCAATATAATGTCGATGCTTAGAAAAAATTGTTCAATTTCTTTCGTTGGTTCGCTAACTAACCAAATTGTTGGTGCTAAATTACTGTCATATCGGCAAGTTCTAAGTGTTTTTTTTATAATATTAGAATTGTAAAGCTGACGACAATACAAGAAGTAACCGTTTTTTGGCAAAAATCACGCATACCAACCAGAAGAAGTGACCACTGCATTGAAAAACTGTTGAAGGTATACGACCAATGGAAGGGACTGCAAAAACATTTAAACCGAACTGGAGGCAAAAATATACAAAAAGAAAAGATGCTTTTGTGGGAATGATGGATGATATTTTTGATATAGTCCATTCAGAAGTCCTAGAAAAAATTAAAAATGAGGAAGATAAAAAGTTGTTGTTGCTTCAGCGCCAAAAAGGAAGACCGGTTGCCATGTTAGGTGTTGATAAAAACCAAAATCTAAAAGAACACCGAGCACTTAAGCGCGCTTCAATGGAAACAACGAGAAAAAAGATTGATGATGAAAACCAACAAGAAATTTCGCAGACCTGTTCATTTCTATGTAATCGATGATTCTACCAGTAGTATCCAAAACCGTGATAAAATTGAAGATTTTAGGAATGTCACAGATTACCTTATAACTGGATCAGGCGAAAAAGAAACAGAACCATACACATCAAAAGTTGCAGCAGCTCGCGGTTCCTTGAATTTTTTTACTCCCAAGCCCTCGGAAATATTCAATAGGTGCAAAATCACAGACAAAAATGCGGTATATATATTAATTGCTGCTGCAGAAGCGTTCGAGTGTGATACGAATAATCTTATAACCTCACCGCACTTCCTTTCAACGCATGAGGAAAAAATTTAGAGAAGAGAGATATGCTGAAATCAAACAGCAATTCATACATAACAACTGCCAAGAATTTGTGTTGCACTGAGATGGAAAGCTGCTTCCAGCACTCTCAGGTATAGAAAAGCTTGATAGACTGGCAATTCTAGTAACTTTTGAAGGCAAAGAGCAATTATTGGGAGTTCCTGAGATAGCTTCATCTTCTGGAGAGGAGCAAGCTCTGGCTGTTTTCGAAGCAATTGAAAAATGGGGTATCACCGACAAAGAGCTTGAACTCTTTGCTGTGATACGACTGCAAGCAACACAGGGAGAATAAATGGTGCATGTATTAATCTGGAAAAACTTTTCAATCGTAATCTCGTGTACTTTCCTTGCCGTCATCATATGTTCGAACTAGTTTTGAGAAGCTGTTTCGATTTAATGATGGGTGCAACATTTGGCCCAGACGTGACACTGTTCAAAAGGTTCCGAGAAACCTGGGCAAATTTTGACAAAAATGATTATACATATTACTGGAGGCAATGAAATTACTGAAGATATCTGCTCTACAACTCTTGCTTTCATTGGAAATCAGCTAAATACAGAAAAACAACAGCGGGATGATTACCGGGAACTACTGGAATTACCATGATTTTTCTTGGTGGAAAACCGAAAAATGGTATATTTTTTCGAATGCCAGGAGCCGTAAGTCATGCTCGGTGGATGGCAAAGGTAATTTATGCATTTAAAATGTACATGTTTCAAAATCAATTTAATTTGTCTGAAAGGGAGAAGAATTTTCTGAAAAGAATATGTATTTTTATAGCTAGAATGTACCTTCGAGCCTGGTTTCTGTCTACGAGTTCTATTGAAGCTCCATATTCTGATTTCTTGTTTATGCAACAATTGATAAACTATCAAAATGTTGATCGAGACATGAGCAAAGTTGTTGCAAAAAAGTTTGCAAGCCATCTGTGGTACTTAATTCCCGAAACCGTGGTCTTAGCTCTATTTGATAAAAATATGTCAATAGCGGTTAAGACCAAAATGGCCCAAAATGTCCTAGCAACAGACACAGGTGACGAACAGCAAGACAACAAGGACCATTTAAAGAAATACATACTAACCGTAGATAAAAGATACAAGAGGTTTCTTAAAAAGATTTGGAATCAGCCCTGATTTCCTCGAAAAGGACCCTTCAACATGGAGCGTTGATCCTGATTTGAATAGTGGCGAAAGCAAATTGACGAAGATAGTTGTTGTGAATGATGTTGCAGAAAGCGGAGTGAAACTAATTCAAGATTATAATCAAATCCTCACAAAAAATGAAGAATAAAAAAACAATTTTTGTTAAATGTTGTTGCTCAAAATCGAAAATTATATCCAACCGCAACCAAATCTTCACTGATTGCTAATAAAATATAAATAAATAATGAAAAAAAGTGTTTAAATTTATTTTTAGAATAATCTAATTTATAATTTCGCATTAGTATAATTTTTAAGTAATTAGATGTTACGTATACGTAAATTTCAAACTTCAAAGTCGTTGGGGGTCATCTTAGAATGATCCGATTGATATGAAATTTTCAGCATATCATTTCTATGTTGATAGAAAAAAAATTAGCTAGTGCGAGCACCACAATTCACACTTTGAAATATAAGGGCCACCCTAATGTACATGCTTTTTGTTTTGTTTATCGAAACAGATAAAAGGAAATTTAAATAGAGTAATATTACTTACATATTTACATGACTTCTCCCAGCTCCAGCGTTGAAGGCCTTCTCGCGTTGTAGCTGCTTTGCGAATGTAAAAGGGGAGTACCAATCGGAGTTTTTTTAATTAAATAAAATTTCTTTTTTTCCGTTTCGCGATATGGTCTTAGTTAAGAACGACAATCTTAAGTTACAACTTTTTGCACTTTACGATGTAAACTAGATAAACTAATGGTTTCTATTATTTTCGTATAGTTACGTTTTTTTATTTTTTTTTTTAAATTTCTAATGACAAATTTTAAATTTTATACAACAAGACCACTAATTCACTATCACCACTGGGATGCAATGTATGCATGGCCAGGTAATGTTCTGGCTTTAAGGCAGCTATGATTTCCTTGCTGAAAGCGCTGGCTTTTTTTTTAACTGCTGATCACTTAAGCTACAGCACGTTGAAAACTAAACTCCAAAATGAATATGATGCAAAATTGTTTAGCATTCACACCAGACGCATTGGATGGGCCACTGAATGTTTTTCAAAGATGCGCTGGTTTGGGATGGGTTGCATTGGCTGTACTCTGCTTAACCAGTCGCTCTGAAAGTCAAAAGAGGTTTTTGTATTTTTTGGTAGGGATTTCTCTAGGGATTTAGCAACTTGCAAAAACGATTCGATTTCGAAACCTACCTTATTTCCGGGGTGAAGCTCGCTTTATCCTTGTAGTTACAAGCCTCAATTTAGTTTTAATATTTACGTGCGTGGATGTTGTAAATAGGGCGTAGTCCGAACAGCAGAGAAGACCGTTTGCAACCGCATGTTCGATTTTATACTCCTGATTTCCAATTACTAGAGTTTTTCTTTTGGAAATCGGGATATAAAGCAATGCGCTTGCAAAGCAGTTAGACATAGCAACATAGCTGAATGGGAATGTGCAAGATCAGCATACATGCAATTTAACAGCATTCTTTCTTTCTGGCGATAGCTTTTATTGCAAAGTGAAAGCAATAAAGCTTAGTTTATCTACAAAAAATATGTACACTGAGAAAAACCAATGAACAACCATTACATTCTTTTTCTAGGGTTGCTTTTTTTCCATTGTCTTTCGACAACTACCGATTCATTCTCTGCAAGAAGTATCATATTAGTTTTTGCGTATTCCATTGGTTTCGTAAAAACACATATGGCATTTTCTTTTCAAAAAGAAAAGTGTGTCGTTCCTATCGTCATCACATCTTGGTTTCCACCCAATGAACTTTCTTCATCATACAATTCTTTTTATGTACTACTCTCCGTTTTTGACATGTGAGTCTGCCGAATTGAATTTAACAAGACACAAATAAAGTAGTCAGTTTTTCATAACTTCTTAAATAAGTTGCTCCTTTTTCCATTTTAATAGAAATGATCGGTAAATCAGTTTATTTCTTACGATTAATTTCAATTAGTAATCATATCAATCAATTACCCGATTAACCGGTTATTCAATTTTGTTAGCCATCACTATTAGCAACGTGTATTTAACACATTTGTGCGTTTATTTACGAAACAAGATCAAAGAAATTAGGTAATAAAAATTTTGCGTGCGCCCCGCTATTAAGACACCTCAAGATTATGCGGAGTTTATTTTAGATCTCATACGCAATCTGCATATTCACTAAAATAATAAAGACCATGAAAAATGATAAATGCGGTGGGTGTGAACTTTTACATTTGGTTTACAAACACACAACTAGTATATATATATATATACATACATATTAAGTATGTGTGTGGCCCACAAAGATAGAAAGCAGATGTTTTGACTATAAAAATTCACAAAAACTTATTTAAAAATAAACGAATGAAAACAAATGCTCGATTATTGTTTTATAAATAGCGAAATTCATTAAATAAAATAAGTAAATTACTTTAGGCGATCATGACTTTAGGCATAGAGAATCGATTCACAAATGAGAGACAACTGCATGTCTCTGTGGGATACCAGATCTAAGTAAGTGTAGATTAGTTTAGGTGAGTTTCGAATGGTTGCCACCATGCAAGGTCATTGGAACGCGATGCGGCAATCGTTGGTTGTCTGATAGTCTGAATATCGACCTGGTAAATTTTTACTTCCCCAATGATTTCAGTCCTTAATCTATGTTTGCCGAAGGTCATGCCGTTGCCTTCGGCCAAGCGGTGCGGAGCCTTTGGGCGCGAGCTAATTTAAAGTCCATCTACCATAGAAGGCACTTTGGACATTGAGCCGTTGGGTGTTAGAGAATTAATACTAGCTTCGCTGTCAGAGTATATAGTGGCAGGTAGCTCATCGAACATCCTCAATTATTGTATTTAGCTCTGCCTAAAAAGCACTACTTCAGTGTTTCCGTTGAGAATTGTAAGACAGTCGGAAAAAACGGGCATTGACGAAAAAAGAGCCATGGTTTTTTAGTTTTCAATCCTAATTAAATAACACATTTCAGGATTTAACTGCAATTTGTGTTGCCTATCTAAAAATAAAAACTTAAAAAAAGGCAGGTGTCCACCTAAGTGCGCGAGCCAGAAATAAAACTTCTGGGGAGATTCTTGAATGAGATATAAAGTTAAATATGGGTGGGAGTTTTTTAAGACATCATTTTCAGTATTTTTTTTTTTTTGTATTAGCACGAGTGGGAATAGTATTAGAAATTGGTAAAAGTAACAGTAGTAATTAGTCGCAGCATTAGTAAAAATAATAGTAGAAATTAGTAAAAAAAAAAAACACTAATAATTAGTAGTACCACATTACTAGATAGTAATAGAAATGTGTAAAAGCATTAGCAAAACTAGTAGTACAAATTAGTAAACGTAGTTAATATTAGTGAACATAGTAGTTGGATTAGTATTAATAGTAGCAAAACAGTGTAAAATAGTAGTAGTATTTAGTAGTAGCATCATGAAAAGTGGTAGTAGAAATTAGAAAAATGGTAGAAGAAATTAGATAAAATAGTATTAATGTTAGTAAACATGGTAGTAGTAATTATTAGTAGCACTAGTCAAAATAGTAGTAGAAATTAAAAAAAGGTAGTTGAAATTATTAAAAATAGTAGTATAAATTAGCAAACATAACATACATCAGTAAAATAGTAGTCAAACTCAGTAAAAATAGTACCAGTATTCTGTAGTAGCATTAAAAAAAACAATAACAGAAAGAATTGAAAATGGTAGAAGAAATTACTAAAAATAGTATTAGTTATCAAAAGTAGTTGTAGAAATTAGAAAAATTGTAGTAGAAATTAGTGAAAGTAGTAGCAGAAATTAGCAAACATAACATGCATCAGTAAAATAGTAGTCAAACTCAGTAAAAATAGTACCAGTATTCTGTAGTAGCATTAAAAAAAACAATAACAGAAAGAATTGAAAATGGTAGAAGAAATTACTAAAAATAGTATTAGTTATCAAAAGTAGTAGTAGAAATTAGAAAAATTGTAGTAGAAATCAGTGAAAGTAGTAGTAGAAATTAGTAGCTCTAGTTCAAATAGTAGTAGTAATTAGTATTTGTACTAGTAACAGTTAGGCATAGTAGTAATGAGATTATTATTAGTGGTAGGTAGCAGTAGTATTAAAAGTTATACGAGTAGTAGTAGCAATAATAATTAGGAGTTGTAATGGTAGTGTAGTGGTGAACCCGACCCGAACTACTGAAAGGTCTTGAAATTGTCCCGATATATCTAGTCCGAAAATATTTCGCTGAAACGAAAGCTATATATGTATGTAGGTATTGGTGGGCATCGATCGGCATATAGTTGTATACATAAATGCATGTACTTTACATACACACATGCATACATGCACTTAGATATGTGTGTTTGTTTTTTTCTCATATAAGAATCATGTCGTGACTTCGTGACGCGATTCTAACGCGACTTTCGTGATGTGATTCTAACGCGACTTTCGTGACGCAATGTAAAAAACAAAGCCGCTAAAGAAGTTTTATTTCAATAAAAGACAATAAAATCAAGTTCAGTCGAGAAAAATCAAATTTACAAATATTTTAAATCGCCTTCGTTGCTAGAATTCTCCGTTGTTCAATTTAAAAAGAAAATAGCGGCACAAACTGAGAAACATGAAATAGGTAGTAGTGGTAATACAAATATAAAATTGACATGTGTTTTGTTGTTGGTTCTACGATCACGACTAGTAGAGTTCACATGTATTTTTTTTTGCTTTCATGGCGTTAGATCTTAAAACCGTATGAGATAAAACAAAATGCAGGTCAGTACAATTTTGACAGCAACAGAAACGGCAACAGAATTTTGCGATTCTGGTACTGCCAGCAATAGAAACAGAATTTAGTTCATCAGCAGCAGAAATAGGAGAAAGTATTTTGGGCATGGATGATGGAAAGGATAAATGCCAAATATTTGACTAAATCTTCACTAAATACGCTATACGTTTTATTTAATATTTTTCCAAAAATATTATGAAAAATAATCTGCGCATTGAAGCGAGAAATTTTGTGCCATAATATACTTTTGATACTATTACTTATTTGAAATTCGGATATTCTACCATGCTCTGGGGGTAACTGTATAATTCGGAACTCAAATCAATGCAATGCGAAAATTAAATTCGATTCTAAAGGAAATTGGCAATCTCTGAAACCCTACAACCATACCCAAATACAGAAATTATTTCACCTATGTATATTGTCATAATAAGTATATTAACAGGAAATATTCCAAAAACCATCAAATCTTTCCGAAATAATTTGTTGACATTTACCACAACTTGAGCAGAAGATGATGCAATATACTCGTACATTGCTGGTATTGATCAGTTTGTGTTTGGTAATTTGGCCAAACGTCAAATCTTCGAAAAGGTTTCTTGATATTTAATCCCTTTACCACTTAAAGTTGCTGCTGCTGAGGACTTGTTAAAAATACCAATTATTTAATTTTCTTCTTACAATTGTTATTGACTATTTTTATGGTAAAATCATTACAAATCTTCTAGCTTAAATCCTGATATTAATTTAGTATGCGGGGTTGTTGCTATTAGAAATGCACTGATCCTGTACAAAAATTTTTCCACTTGCCTTAAAGGTTAAAAATGTTGAGGACGGAATTTGAAAAACAGAACTGAAACTGAAAGTTGGAAGCAAAGGCTGCAATTTTTATGCACCAACAGTTGTACTGAAAGCCAAATTCATTTAATTTTAATATATACCGAATTCCATTCTTGTAGAAACCATGAGATTAACATGAGATCAATTCAAAAAAATCAAACAACATGCACAAAAAACTTCCAGTTGCAAAATACCATTTTAACGGGGGGGAAACTGAAGAAATGTGTGGATTCTCTTAAAAAGTAACAAGGTGGTACAAAACTAAGAAAACAAATTCCACGAACTTTCTAAGTAGCCTAGTAGAGGTCGTAGATCTGGTCGAGTGATTCACAAAAATGTGTTCCCAAATTTCCAAACACCATTAAAATATCAACTTACTTGCAAAAAACAAAGTTTGCATTACCTCGTCTACAAAACAAACTTTGTTACTTTTAATTTTTTTAACAATTTAAGGATTTGATATACTCGTATCATTGAAAAGGAGAATGTTGGCACTTCTTATATCAATAATGACATTTGCGAAAAATAGTTATGAAGTTATGATATTTATTGCTGCAAAGAGCGAAAATAAAAATCATAACTGCCATAAATTTTCATTGAAAACTTTGAAACACAATCTTAAGAATAGGGATATGTATAGACTTACAAATAATTACATAAAATACTTAAACCATTATTCAATAAATTATCAAGTGTTTCGGAAATTATTTTACAAAATATCATTATTTATCTAAAAAGTGCCAACATTCTAAAACTAAAACTGTTAAATAATTAAAAGAAGCAAAGTTTGAGAGTTGGAGGGTGTTTGGAAATTTAAAAAAACGCATTTTTATGAACCACTCGACCAGATTTACGGCATTCATTTTCACTGTAGCACAGTGTAATCGATAATTCGAAAGAAAAGTTTCTTATGGAAACACCGAATTTAAAAAAAAACATTTTCGAAATGGTTTCGAAGCACTACAAGTAGTAATTACAAAGCCTTTTGGAAATGGTTTTAAGTTTTTGTGTAAATTGGTCGTTTTAATCATTTCAGTACCTGCCGCTGAACGAAGTTTTTCATGTTTAAAAACGATTTAACTCTAATTTCGAAATACAACAGGTCACGAAAGGCGCAACAATCTAGCATCTAGGTATAGGCATACATAGAGATTTATTTACATTTACCACTTGACTAAGTTCTAGAAGAATTTTTTCAAAATAACAAGGAATATAAAAAAAAATCATATTTCGAAGATCAGTAATAGCAAAATGTAATCTATGTATGCCAATTTCGTATGATAACATTTTTTTACCCATTCTTTTTATATCTGTATTATTAATTTATTGTTCATTCAATTTTGAGTTCATCTTTTTTGTTCTGTCATTCAAATCACTACCTGACTTGTATGCACACACATACTCGTACACACTTGCATACATACATACGTGTATGTACCCTGTGGGAAATGGAAATAATACTAAAATAATTTACAATCTTCGTGCTTTCGATGATAACTAAATGGGATGCTCTATAACTAACTGAATTATCTAACATGGCGCTGTAATTTAAATTCTCCAACTTAAATACGTATTCAGTTGTACATAGTTAGCACGGCAAAAGAAAAATAAAGTAGTTTACAAAAATTTGTGTATGCATTTATTTTTTTCCCACAGAGTCCACACACACAGGGTACACACATATGTACATACATTCGTCAATCGCAATAAATCGTTGTTGTGTGGCGAAATCATGATGCAATGATTTGAATGACTGAATAACAATACATGTGAATTTATTTGTTATTCTATATTATTTGAATGACGAATGAAAATCCATTCATTGAAAATAGAAAATTTGTGAATGCAATTTCATTTTTTATTTTAATAATAATTCATTCATTCATTTGCGGCACCGATCAATTTTGGACTGTTGAGTGCAATTTTTGAGGATTTTTTTTTTTTTTTATACATAACAATTTCAGTAGCATTCATAAAAAAAATACTGAGCCGATTTAGTTGGTTGGTTGCAGTGGCGCGTAAAGAAATTCCAATTAACACTAAAAGCGCCATTTTGGTACTACGTACTCGCCATCAAACCAGATAAAGGATAAAAAATTAAGAGAAGAGAAAGAAGAACGAACCCCTTGCAAAAACTTAGATCCATACTGTGGACCTTAAGCAATTAAGCAAATCATGTGAATTTACCTTAACTAACCCTTTTAGGTTCGTTTCTCTAATGACTAAGTTCAGCGCGCATTCCCTGCCCCTCTTCACCAGGCTCGATGTCACCATTCTGAAGCTGAGAGCCCAGATCTCTATCTGGCTATCTGAAAAATCAGCTATACTAGATCCATATCGCTCTGATACCAGAAGAGTTCTACCAGCGCCCCATATCAAAAAATGCCTCCGATTAAAAAGCACTCACAGAATCCGGAAGAAACATTCTATCTGGATCGGCTACTCATCCTCTAACTATTTTTGACCCATCCATGAAAACCGATACTGCGAAACGCTCTGTGAATAACATATCTCCCCACTCCCTTCTAGTGGGGAACATGGTGGGGAAGTTTCCGGGTGGTACAATTTCCAGCCATACTATATGTTCCGATATTTTGTGAATTTGCGGATCGCTAATTGGAACGACCCTGGATTTAATTATTATATTTACAATCATAAATAACAACAACCATTTCAAAAACGCACTTTTTATACTGACGCCTACTTGTCGAAATTTATATATATCCTTTGTTGGGGCCGACAATCGCAATCGGAAAAAGTATTTCTTGTTCAATATCCTGAATGTTTTTTTTTTACTTAATAATAGGGGAAAACAACTCAGTATGAGAACTTTTACCTTAATTCAGGTTCTGAGCTGAAAACATTGTGGCATTAATTTGATGAAGTTAATTAACTTAAGGTAAGTAATAATTTCCTCAAATAATTTCGAATTTTGCCAGTGTTTGACGTACAATTTGAAAAAGAAAAAAAAAAACAAATTTGGAGTTGAAACTTTTTGATATAAGTTATATACGATATCCCCCTGTTTATATCCACATTGTACAGTAAAAAAAAATTAATATATATCGGCCAAAATATAAATAACATAAGAAAAAAAGTACTTATATCGGATTTCTTCAAACCGGGAGAATTATCATTTCCTCAATACAAGTAAAAAAAGTTTGTCAATTTTCTCAAAATTAATCGAAAAAAAATTATCCCGAAAAAGTTAGTTTTTCCAAAAAACAAAGAAAATAGTACTGTTAATTAAGAAATGTTCTTTACTCAAACTGGCTTAAGTCGTTTAGTCATTTTAAGGCAATCATGTATTTGGAGCTATTTCAAGGTAATTTTTCCTCAGACTAAGTAAGCTATTTTTTTCCTAGCGCCAAGTAATTTTTTTCCGAGTGCACCTTATGGAAAAATTTCATTATGATCGATTGACTATTTTGAACACCTATAAAGGACTCACATTCATTTTGACATATAAGATTAACATTTTTTGGTTGTTCCCGATTTTAAACTCTTTAGATTTCTGTACGCTATAAAAGTGCATCCCAGAAATATAATCTGGAAATTTTGATGATAATCTCACATCTCGGCGGCCGCCGTAGCCGAGTGTGTAGAGTGTGTGCGCTTCATTCAGTGGGTCCGGGGTGCAACTCCTAGCAACCCGGGGCAAGTAACATATAAAATTATAGAAACAGTTTTTTCTAATAGCGGTCGCCCCTCGGCAGGCAATGGTAAAACTCAAAGTGTATTTGTACCATAAAAAAACTTCAAACAAATAAAACAACATTCGCCTTTCGGAGTCGACGAAAAACTGTAGGTCCCTCAATTTGTGTTACAACATCAAGACGTGCACCACAAATTGTAGGAGAAGTTCGGCCAAAATCGCTTGAGCAATTATAGCGCCAATCAAATAAAAAACCACTTTCGACCACTTTTTGCAGGAATTGGGGCCATATGTCGGCAATAACGCGCCGAATATTCTCCTCCAAGGCGTCAAACGTCACGGGCTTATCTGCGTAGAGAAGCGACTTCATATAACCCGCAAAAAAAAATTCCAGAGAAAGCCATTAGCATTGGCTCTATTGCAGTCCATTTTCACTGTAACTTTATGGCGGATTTAATTTTTAAAGAAATATGGACCAATGATTCCCTCTGGTAATAGAGCACACCAAACAGTGACTTTTTGAGGATGTAACGGCGTCCAACAATGGCTTTTGGAGTATCAACTCCAACTGTGATAATTTTTTTCATTAACGTACCCATTCAATCAAAGGTGAGCTTCATTTCTAAACAAAATTTGCTTGTAAAAATCGAGATCGGTGGCCATCTCGTTTTGGGCCCATTCACCGAACATGCGACGCTCTTGATGGTCGTTTGTTTTCAATTTTTGCACGAGGTGGATTTTTTTAAGTCCGCAAACCAAGATCCTTTCGCCAAATCTTCCATAAAGTGGATGGGCACAGCTCCAATTGTTGCGCGCGATGGCAGATGGGCTCATTCGGGTCTTCCTCGATATTCTGCTCCACAGCAGCAAAAGTGTCTTTGGTGTGCACTCTACGGCATCTCTGAGAATGTGAATTATCCACCAGGATAAAAGGGTTGCAAACCCGTTCCATGGTTGCTCCAATTACGGACTCTGCTGGGCGATTATATCGACCGAATATTGGATGCAGCGCGCGATGTGCCGCGCAAAGTGACCCATTATTTTGGTAATAATTTTACACTATTCGCAAACGTTGTTCCGGAGTAAGTCTGTTCATTATAAAATGGCAAACCGAATTGAGTATAAATAAAGTAACAGGTGACAAAAAGACCAGCTCCGAAAAAAGTTTTGCATCATTGAAAACCACACGTCAAAAAAAAAAAACATCCCTTTTTTCTTAAATTACTTTTTGCCAAAAATTGTACGCTTTATGTACCCTGCTAGTTCTTCAAAAAAATTTACCGTAAGACAACTGCGCCATTATTATTAACTGGCATACAAATCTACTCTGTTTATTTACATTCGACTATTACATAGTTGATATTTATAGCGCATACGATTTGATTGTAATATTTTCGCCATAAAAGACTTCACTTCAAATTACATTAAGTTCATCGCAAATTTTGAATAAGCAAATAATGCAAAATTAAACTCCCCTCAATAATTAGTCATCTATGTATGTAAGTAAACAAAAGCAATTTTAAATTCAGCACAGAACTTAAGTCTGCAAATAATTACCTCCTAAACTCAATCAATGAGCGCCAAAGCTTGCCAACACTACGAAATAGGAAAAAACAACAAAAAGAAAGATCTGATATTGAAATTTAATGCAAGCATATCCTTGTTGGCAAGAAAAATTCGAAAAGGAAAATCAATAAATTTAAGCGACACACAGCGCGCAGCGAAAGCAACAATAACAGCAATGGATAAAACCAAACACATATATGTATGTATGTATGGATGTGTGTACGTTTGTATGCAAAGCAAAGTTGCCAACAGTCGAGCGAAGAAGTGACAGCATTGCCGGCGGAAAAGTGGCGACAACCGGAAGCAACGGTGGCAACAGTCTCTAAATTATTAAGCCAGGCAACACTGACAGCGGTCCACACACACACACACACACACACACACATGCAAGCACTTCACAATTAAACGCTTACAAACATATACAACTATTTATTTATGTACTTTGCTTGCATAAGCGGCATTTGAGAATCATCCATTTTTCAGAGACCATTTTGGGTAGCTGGCTGAATGCTGGGTTGGATTGGCTGCGGCTTGACAGCTTCGTTGCAATATTGGAGCCATACATTCGGCGTGTCCTCTATGCGTCTCGTTGGCTAGAAGTTGTTTAGCTTTGTCTGCTGCCACTGCCATCAACACCATCTCCATTATTGCAACAATGATTTTTCATTTACAACAAACAACACAATTTCACTCTGACATTCAATTCAATTGCCAGTGATTGTCAGTCGCCGCGCATACTTTACATTTGTTCAATATTTTTGTAACACTACACTTTTTAGCAACGTAAGCTGCATAGATACACAAACAAATATCGTTTTGCATGTACGCTCCCGTGTTCGCTTCCACGATGTACAAAATTTGATATTTAGCGCCAAAAGATGTATGTACAAAATTAAGTTTTGTTTAACTTTTGCAATCGGTACAAGCCAAACTAATACAAGGTGGCGCAAAAGTAATTCTCCTATCAGAAAATGCTATAAATTTTGCAATTGGCCCCTAATGTCAGTTCTGTTTTGACATTTGTGTAGTAAACACATGCGAAATACACGTTAATAAACAATATTACGCTACACTCCAGGACTCGGAATATTGCTGACTATTTATTTGACCAATAATCCGTCGGTGACTTTGGCACAACGTGAATTTCGTCGCTGATTTCCTGGCCGTCCAACGCCTACTGGTGAAACACTGCGACGTTTAGCCGCTCGCCTCGAAGAGACTGGCACAACACGAGATGCTGCCAGGCGTGGCAGACCCCCGAGTAGCCGTTCTGCAGAGAATATTGCTGCTGTAGCCGAGGATGTCATGGGTATCAGTCGACGGTCTTTACAGCGAATTTTGGTACAAGATTTGAAGATGTTTCCGTACAAAGTCCAGACGGTGCATCAGCTGTTAGCTGCTGACCGCCAATCGCGTCTAACATACGCTCAAGCCATCCTTAATCACCACCAAGAGGAAGATGATTTTTCATCAAAAATAATCATGAGTGATGAGGCCCATTTCCATCTTAGCGGGTACGTAAATAAGCAAAATTTACGCTTCTGGGGCACTGAAAATCCGCGTGTAACCCACGAAGAGCCATTACACCCGCTCAAAGTCACTGTATGGTGTGCTGTTTTCGCTGGGGGAGTCATCGGACCTTTTTTCTTCGAAAACGTCGCGGGCCAAACGGTTACTGTGAATGGTGAGCGCTACAGAGCAATGATCAACGAGTTCTTTTTGCCGCAACTTGATGAATTGGGATTGGAAAACATGTGGCTCCAACAGGACGGTGCAACAGCACACACTGCACGTGCCACAACCGATATGCTGAAGGATGCATTTCCCGGGCGCCTAATCTCCCGTTTTGGCGATTTGCACTGGCCCGCAAGATCGCCTGATTTGACCGCTTCAGACTTCTTTTTGTGGGGCTTTTTGAAGTCGCGGGTTTATGTCAACAAGCCTCAGACTCTTGCAGCTCTTAAAGAGAATATCCGTCAAGAATGTGAGGACCTATCGCCGGAAGTTTTGGCCAAAGTGATGGAAAATGCCATAAAAAGGGCTCAAATGGCAATCAACTGTGGCGGCGGCCATTTACATGACATCATATGCTCGACTTGGTACAAAAAAAATTAAAAGACCAAATAAAAATAATCCACAAGAAGAATCAAAGTTTTTCATTTTTTTTAAATTACAGCGAAATTGGTCAATAACCATGGGCACGTTTTGTGAAAATAAAAAGATCTCGATATTTCAATACCTATTTCAGCTAATTTTCACAAATTTCACATAAAGGATTGTGTTTGGGAAAGGAATACGCGTGGCAATTTTTTTTTTTTTTTTTTGGAAAATGAAAATAAGTATTCATCTCCAATACTACTCGACCAAACTCTACCAAATTTTATACACAATGTATTGCATTTTAAAATTTTGAAAATTGTTAATATTGGGCAAAAACCACGCCCACGGTACTTCTCAAAAATTGAAAATAACGCTTATATCAAAGCCAGCACTAAAAAGGTTGCACAAGCAAATACACGGTATGTATAAAAAAAAAAAATTTGTAACAACTATGTATATCTCAAAAACTATGCCGCCGAAGCCCACTAGTCCAAATTTGATGGAGAAGATTGGGGTTGAGATTGAAACACATGAAATCGTAAATGTTGGGAATGGCTATGGTATCGCCCACCTTAGAGCAAATTGGCATATCTCCGAAACAGAAAGCACAATTTCAAAAAATTTTCAAATCACACTAAAGCCACACTCACCTCTCCTATAACCACATAAAGCAACCCAGATGGATATGGACATAGGCATGCTATGCATTTCAACTGAGCAAGAAACCTTTTGAAAATTATACATATAAGCCGTGATGTTCTCAGCAATGACAATTGTAAACAGAAATTCATGATTTTTGGAGATTCTAATCAATGTCTACAGTCTACTGAGAATATAATAGAACAGTTTCTTTAGGAAAGCAGTTTGAGATCGTTGCTAGGTCTGGGATGTTTGCAAATTGTCTAGGTGTTTTCAAATTTGGATGATAATATGGTTAACGCAATTAATTATGAAACGCTTCACAGTTACCACGATCGTAACGTGTGTTTTTCTTAGACTGATAGAGTTTTCGATAGGGATAGCTGCCACTTGACAGTTGGTAAATGACAATTCGTTTTGATATTTCTGTGCAGTAGGCATTGTCAAATCATCACGGAAGGAATGACGCCGCAAATTGTGGAAATTTACTTTCAAAATCGGTGTTCTGTTCGCCAAACTTATAGAGCACTTCGTGAATTTTATGAGAAACCAACAACAAGACAAAGAACTGTACGTACAGAAGAAAATATTTGTGCTGTAAATGATAGTGTTGGGGAATATCCGAATTTGTCTATTCGCCGCCGTGCTCAACAAGTTGGACTTTGTCCATCCACAATATGGAAAATTTTGCGCAAAGATCTTGGTCTACACCCATATAAGATCCAACTGGTCTAAGAGCTGAAGCCGCAAGACCATAACAAGCCTCGTTTCTTTGCTAAATGGTGCCTGAATCAGTTGGAAATTGATCCATTGTTTTATCGAAAATGTGTGTTTAGTGATGAAGCTCATTTTTGGCTAAACGGATATGTGAACAAACAAAATTGCCATATATGGAGTGAGAATAATCCTCAAGAAACTCTCGAGATACCATTGCATCCTGAAAAATGCACCGTATGGTGTGGTTTACATGCTGGTGGCAACATCGGTCCTTATTTCTTTAAAAATAAGGCCGGAGCGAATGTTACTGTCAATGGTGATCGTTACAGATCAATGATTACCGATTATTTGTTTCCAAATTTGCATAACATCGACCTCTAAAAAATTTGGTTCCAACAAGACGGTGCCACGCCGCATACTGCCACTCGAACTATCGATTTGTTGAAAGAGCAATTTGGCGATAGTATTATGTCAAAAAATGGTACAGTGAATTGGCCTCCAAGATCATGCGACTTAACCCCATGTGATTAGTTTCTTTGGGGCAATGTAAAGTCTCTGGTTTACACTGACAAACCAACAATGGAAGCTTTGGAAACCAACATAACTCGTATTACTAACGAAATACGCCCACATTTGCTCCAAAAGTGGTTCAAAATTGGACTGATCGTATCCTATTCACCAAAGCTAGTCGCGGCGAACATATGCCAGAAATCGTTTATAAATATTTAATGTCATGAAAATATCTTGCAAATAAAAAAAAATTGGCATCATGCTTCTTTATTTATGTACTTTGTTTCAATTTAAAGTTCTATCAGTCTAAAAAAACACCCTTTATTTGCATTCTGTCTTTGACTAAATTCCCCTATTTTAGTTTTAAGAATATAATTAGTAAATTTTGCATTTACTTATACTTTAGGAGAAAAATATACTTATAAATATTTATATATTACAAGTATAGCATGGAAATTGTTTAAAAAATAGTTTAAATATAATATAATATAGCGAATAGAAAGAAATTTTCTTAAACACATACATAGCTGTACGTAATACACATACATGAAAAGCATACCAATTTATTTTAGTTTTTGTTACAATAAAAAAAGTCATTCAGTTTTTCAAAACAAAGATTATGACAGCAAGCACGGCTTATTTGAAATAAAAACTTGCACCCGGTATTTAAAGTTCCGTTGCACCCGAACTTAGACTGAAGTTGTGTTAGTATGTTTTTCTTTAATACTTAATTTAAAAAATTTAGCTAAAACCCCAGTACTAATGTGCCTGAGCTCATGGCTGTTTTTAATAGAAAAGCTTATAGAACAAAACACCCTTTACCATTGTTGTGTTTTCAATAGTTTTTCGCATTATAAATGATCTTAAGCTCATAAAATTTTTTTTTTTTAAATAAATGAGCAGAAAAATTAATAATCACTAATAATTTCATTGCTTATATAATTTGCCAAAACGGACTTTACATTTCTCGCTTAACTCGGCTTATGCTGCTCTTGCATATAACCACACAGATATACTTACATATATGCCATATATGTATACAAAATTATTTCTATCCCAGAGAAATTTTTCATCAGTAGGGTTCACTTTATTTTTCATTCTCATTCACTGCTTCAAATTTCTAATTTCACACATCAACTCACATAAATATTTACCTTAAGTCACTTACCCATGTACACTCGATTTTGATACTCCCACTCTCGCATATGGGCGGTGACATTCAATATGCACATCGTAATGCTAGTAGCTCGTCCTTTGACTTTGTCGAGCGGTTTAAAACCAAAACGCCAAAAATCGGGCCATAAAATTTGTAGCAAACATATTTTTAGAATTTTTTGTCGCACAGCCACCTGATTTTACTTAATACCTTATGCTTTGGTACTTATGTGTGTAGTATGTCATTCTTTTTTGTTTTTGTTTTTGCTTCCAATGTTCTTGTTTACGTATTTACATTAAAAATCAAATTAAATCATGCCACGTCTTTAGGCAAGTGGGTGGTGGGGGTGACCAGGGGAGAAATGGCGCGCTAATACCGATTTTTGTGAGATGACTTTTTAAAATATAAGAATGGCTGGTTGTAGGTATGCAACGTTTGAGAAAATATATATGTATTTAGCTGAGCAGAAAAGAAATAATGATAAAATACTTACAAGCATATATATATATATACATACATATATATTGATCCGTTTAAAGCTATTAAGTGATAACAAAGTAAGCCATTATCGTAATTCAAAATTCTTAGCTGACAAATATAGACATAAAATCCTAGTAATACAATATTTTATATATATATATATGTATGTGTGTGTAAGTGTGTGCGTACGTGTTCAAGTGTGTATGTTTTTTCTTCAATCACAAAAAAGGTATTAAATGGATTTTTGTTTTTTTTAAATTACGCGCACAAGCAGATTACGACAATTGAATCAAACATAAACTGATTTATATTTATTTCAGAACGATGGGAACGTTAAGTGTAGATATTTATTTATATAAAATACCAGGGTTTCACCTACACTCATACTTATTATATACGCGAAATCTAATATCTGTTATAAATCAGAAATCATAAGTTAAGCTATTTTTTAATTTTTTAAGTAATAAGCAAGCTGTTCATAGTAAAGTAAATGGAGATGAGTTCATGCAGTGATGACACTCTAAGTAGCATTGAATTCAATAAATATAAATTGCAAATTTTACCGTTTTTCTAATGCACTATGAATGCATGTTCTGGTCGGTCTATGTGGTAGTCCGCTCGAGGAGAACTTGCTTAGACACATAAAGGAATACATTGTGATATGTACCGCTAAATTCTTTGAACGATAGCGTACATGGTATTCAAAAAAGGGCAACTTAGAAATGCTGCATGCCCAAAATGAAGTCCCGCAAGCTGCATATTTCCATCCCTGAAAACTCTTTGGTATGTTAATGAAGTAAGAGTCAATTTTTAAAAACTTAGCTTGGCAAAGGCAAGGCAATCAAGTAGAAAATAAAAAGATTGTTTCACCTCGTCATCTACCAGACAGCTGCCGCAAAAAGGGCGGGAGTCTATATTGAGCCTAACCGCTTGAGTACCTATCGGACAATGCCCGGTCAGAACTCCAACTATGTAGAATCGAGAGTTGTCGCTTAGTTAGTGATCGGATCTCCTATGGACGTCTACGGTCCACCACTGGCCAAAGGGTCTTTCCATTTCTGCTTGACGCTGAAATAGCCTGCCACTCGATGAGCCGACTTAAAGCCTATATGCCCTATAAAACTGCGTAGACGGTCACTGGGGCTCCTAAGTTCTCCCTGCTTAGAGCAAAAACTTGAAGAGTACCCTGCCGAGCGAGCTCGTCCCATTCAATTCCCTGCAGTTTTGTTATAGCCCAGCAACCAAATCAGTCCGATATGAAAGTATTCAGAGGCGGCTAAGGGAGAAGTCAGGCAAGCCCCAACCAGTATTGACCTGACAATTAAAGACTCTAACGCTTTGATTGCAGCCAAGCTATTAGAGTAGATGTTTTTCCCATCTAAGGTTAGCATCAATTTAAATTTGATGCATCACTACTAATCATAAGATTTCAAAAGAAGAGGCAAGCCTTGTTCTGGTTGCCAAGCGACACTTTCATTTTAAAAGGGACTTTGGCATCTTAGTAGTCTGTTTTGTAATAACGGTTGTAGTAGTTATAAAATACGCCAATACACTGTTGTATTACGGCTATCTTTTATATCGAAGTAGCAAAATAAGCATTCAATTCTCATGCTAACTCTTATCGCGCTTTAACCTTCATCCAAACCCTATTTCCATGAACGAATCCGTTTCATATGGATCAAATTGACCCAACTTACCTTTGCGACTTTCGTATTGTTTTTAATCGTTGCAATCAGTAAATATAAAACTTTTTTCAAATCTTCTATTTGTTTTAGTAGTTTATTGAGAAAAATATAATTAGATCAAAAATGCACATATAAAATAGAGAGAAACTAAGAAAATGCAAAAAAATTGAAGATAAAATCATGAAAAATCGCTTTGTTTTTCAATGTTTTCAGCACAATTTTCACACAAATGATATCCGTGATTAGGGTAAATATAATTTACACATTTGACACAGCGAACACTGAGCATGTTTTCTGTTAATCAAGTTTGCTCTCATAACAGCGACTCCGTTTCTTTGTGTCTGTCTGGTGCTTGTGGCAAACGAAACGAAATTGACTGTGATGTTGAATCAGATGGCTCTGGTACTTCTGGTAAATTTGGAACATCACCAACAACTGCATGAGCATTTTGACCTCACAGCATACCTTTGCGACGTTCAATATACGGACAATACATATTCCACTCCGGATCTAATTTTGTGCAAATAATAAATATTACAAAATACAGTTACTGGCCAACGATTGGCATTTCTTTTGCTACGATAAGTACCAACAAGCTGGTCTAAAACATCAACGCCCCCTATTGTTTTATTATCACGTAAACTAGTTCTGGTTAATCGATCATCAAAATGAAGGCAATGATTAATATTTTTCTATACATTTTGTGAGACATTGTTTTCTAACTCTAACGCCACTGAATCAAATCCTGCAGCAGCCGCGTTTGAGGCCACCACTATATTTCATCACACCATTTTTCACCCTTATACTCAACTCACATACTCTCTTTTCTCTAACAACTCTTCGGCTGGCCGACCGACCACAGAACCTAACCAGAGACGTACCCGATATCAAAGGAAGGGATGGACATGCTCACTCCATTTTTCAACTTTTTCTCCTTCGTTCACAGCAATTTTTGATTGTCTTCCGATACCGCCAAGCCAATCCGGCACTATCCCAACCATGATCCGCGTCTGATGCCAACCTCCCATCTTACTTCTCACCATCTTTTACCCCTTAATAATCAACTATTTTATGCCTTTCCGTACACCTCCATCGACAGAGCCTCGTTTGCTGAAGAGGTTTGATCCACAAGCGCTTACGGGTAGTGAGTGATGTTGTTTTGATAAGCAATGAGGTTATAAGTTCACATCCCTCCCCTATAATCTCTATTTCAGGGAGCAATGGTTTTGCGGAAATGCAATAAAATTAAATTGGACAAAATTTGTTTTAATAATATGATTTAATTTTTCCTTGCATATCTTTTATTTGAAATTTGTAATAAGGCTGGTAACTTGATTTTTATGAAGATCTTATAATTACATCCCAGTTCTTAGATCCTGAACTAGATTTGCTTCCTCACGAAAATCAAAATGAGTTCACTTCTTCATCATTTAAAGAATTATGTATAAACTTTCGAGCATTGATACATTTTGATACATTTTGTTGGTAATTTTTAATATTTCATTGTAAAAATTAAAAAATATTAATGGAGCTAGAATTGACAACTAGCAGTTTTTTTTGGCAATAACAAATTATAATAATAAACTACCATGCTAGAGACTAGCGGTCATTTCGAATGCGGGCTTGAGACTAGCCAAAAATATTTTACAAGCACAATGCTATAGCTTTACGCCATTATGCAGAAGTTGCGTAAATTCTAACAATACCTAACACGTTTACCTTCTTTGGGGGTTTTCTTTCCCAATCAATTTCTCGTATAACATCTGTATATAAATTTACCATAACAATTTCTTTTTCTGTCATTTCAGGTAAATTCTGGATTTGTAATACCTGTATGGTTTTAAATGCTCCCTAAATTTATGGAGCAGCTATAAGCGAAGGATATACATACATTACTTTCGCCTAATTAGAGGTTTGTTACTATAACATTAAATTTAATTAAATCTTATTTAAAACCATTATCACTACATCGCCGTGTACCTTTACAAATTATTATAACTCACGCATATCTACTAAAACGAATTTATGCGTATAATATAATATATGCTAAATAAGCCTGCAGCTCATTTTCTAAAAGCGCACTTAGTTTTTTTTGTTTTTTTTTTGTGGTACATTCAACCGACAATTAGTAGTGGCACTAAAGAAAGTTTTTCATAACATTTATTACTTTGAAATGTGAGACGTAGCCTTAGAAGCTTTTGCATAGATAAACGTACATAAAATTTATACATGCAACGCAGGTAGCAGCAGTAGCGACACTCTTTCAGCGAAAATCCCAGCGCGAAGCCAACGCAAATTTCTTTTTACGAGCAATTTCAGTTTAAATTTAATGTTATTCTTCATATATGCACACACAGGCACCGCCCAGCGTACAACTGTATGTAGCCACACCACACACACACTGTATAATCAAATGTAAATGTAAAAAAATTCTGCTGACTGAAAATTCATTGGCATCTGCACTTTCTCACCAGTGTAGAAGTTACCTGGTGAGATCTGAGGGCCTTGATAGCCGCATGGCTGTCTGTCAATATGGCAGTGTTCCGATTCCGGTACTTGCGGGTGGTAGTGAAGAACGCACATCTTTCTATAGCTTAGATTTTGGCCTGAAAGATAGTAATGCACTTGCCCATGGCTTCTGAGCATCCTGTACCGATACCTACTTCAGTTAACTAAATAAGCATAGATTACCGGAGAGAAAAAGCATTTCTAGGTGTGATACTAGATCAAAAGCTACTTTGGAAACCACATTTAGAGGAAGTGAGGAAGAAAACTGTAACAGCATTAATGACTTGGAGCTCCATTGCAGGGTAGAGTTGGGGCTGTCCTCCGAGCATACTGAGAGGGATATATATATATGGCTATTGTATGACCCATGACTACTTACGGGATCAACGTCTGGGTAGGTAGATCTAAGCAACAGGGAACCATCGCAGCATTCCGCATGCTACAAAGATTGGGCTGTGTTAACATAACAGGGGCCATGAGAACGTGACCTACAGCATCCATGGAAGTATAATTGGATCTTATACCTCTTCACATTCATACTCAGCCTCAAGTAAAGAGAGTCATCTGGAGAATGACTGGTAGCAATATCGGGGCGGAGAGATATCTGAGTCTGAATCTGCAATACCGATACTATGCAACTAGAGTTTCAGTTTGTAATAAGACTTCAAACTGAACTCAATAACAAGAGTAGAAGGAGTGGATAAACGTACATATAAGTGATACATATAAATTGACCCAGAGTGTGATAATATTGAGGTTACAAGATGCAACTCTACTTAATTCAGCGATAATTGAAAATAGTTTTTAAATTCATTTGAGCCTTTCGCACAGTGACATCACGTTATTTCATAGCGATGGCAGAGATAGTTAAGAATCTTTCGAAAATATTAATTTCGCTCACATGGCGATGTGACAAAAAACTAAACTGTTTAACGCGCGATCCTAAATACTTTTTATTTTGTGCATAACTGCAAAGTGCGCCACATCGCTCTGATTAGCTGATGCAACTTTAGGTCTGCATGCCTTGAAGGCAATCTACATAACTTGCAGCAGCAATAACCGCATACCCCACTGCTAAAGCATGGCATTATTTCATGTTCTCATGCCAACACACATCCATACATACATTTGTACACACATCTGGATAGTATCGCCGTTGGCGCCGCAATATATCATCACGCGTGCTTACCATGGCGTGTGGCATACAACAAATTCACTACATGACACCTCGACACTCAAACACACTCCACACATTATTACAACCGAGTTGGATACTTTCAAGTACAAGCTGACTGCTTGCCGTTTATGCCCGCTAAGTTCAACGGCGTGTCGAGGCAGCGCAGCGTGACACAAAGCAACTGTGGCACCAAGGCAGAGGCAGCCCAAAAGGGCTCATGTGAACCCCTGCCCTTCGCCGTTCACCGTTCGACATTCGCAGTCCACCGCCCTTCGCCGTTCGCCGTTCGCCACCAACCGCAAACCACCAACTGACAGCGCTCGCCAATGAACCCCACGCATAGTTGCATGAATATTCGCCATATTAATATGGGTGTAGGTACCTGAGCAGTGAAGTGACTGTTGGCGGTGGCGAAAAGCGACAAATGTGTCACTATGCTGGCCAGATGATAAATTGAATTGTGCCGCTGCCACAGGCGTTGGTGGCTTGCTATAAAAGGTTTATTGCCACATAAATATACATACACTCACTCATGCACACCTCCCCCTACTTATGTGACTATGTAATATCCCTGTCGGAAATAGAATTACTTTAAAAACAATCTAAAAAGTACTGTTTACTCGGAGCAAGTCAATTATCTGAATTCCGATACTTTTAAATATATTTGACTGAAAAAACGTTAAAATTAGTTTATCTCCAGCTGCAATAGAATCTATTTATATCCAACTAAGCATCGGTACAAATTTTAAACTCGCTGCAAAATTTTTTGCAATAACTTAGTAGGTGTTTAAGTCAGCTAACGTGGGGCTGAATTGTAAAGAAAATGTTACTTGCAGATGTCGCTAATGCACAAATGATAACAGGGAGACGTTACTTGCCTCCTCCTTCTCGAGTCCTGTTACCCGCCTCGGATGAGGGTCTCGCCTTCTGTGATCATACAGCTCTCGTCCACTTCGGAAGAGAATTCCGAGCTCTATAAACGTAAGATCCCTGTAACTCATTATATATTTATATATATTTATTTTCAGCTATTAAATAAAGAGCTTGCCTGCATGCACGAGAAAATCAAATACAGAAGCAATTTGGTGGTATCTTTTCTGGTTGGAGGAATCTCTACGATCGGCGCCTTCAGGCTCCCCGTTTGCCGCAGAATTCAAGAATTCAAGAGGTATTCCCGGCCCCTATTTTATACCCCGTCCCAAACCGTAGGATTTGCATAAATTGGTGTTTGCTTAAAGTTTTAAAACCTTAACCCATTACTGACAGAAACCTAAAAGTGAATAGATTTTGTAGAAATTTTGTGTAGCGCTTATACTTTGGGGGTGAGACAGACTGGGCTGTTGCATATATGTAACGTTGGTCACTTCCATACGAATTGTGCGAATTAACAAGAAGTAAGTATATACTGTCATTTATTTAAAAAAAAAATAGCACATTTATTTCGAAAACAATTTAAAAGCAACACAAAACAATACATTTTATATAAAAATCCACATATTGGGTTTTTCTTGAATAAAGTAACATAAAATAGAAGCGGGCACATACATATGTATGTAAGACCTACTGGGCTTACAGGTAAACAAAAAATAAACTGTAGCGTTTAGTTTTTTTAAGTATAAAGTGATACTTTTGAAAGCAATCAACGCACAATCCAACATTGCATTTTACACATTGATTGGCGGAATTGAAGTTGAGACACATTGCCTCCACCTTTGCGATATAGGAGCCAAGCATTCGGCATAGAGACGTCAACAAGCCAAGTAAAAATTGATTACCGCCACTTTCTAAGTCTGGCTGATATGCGATAAGTACCGACGTTTTGATCCATTCGATCTGATCCACCCATGAAGCTATTGTAATGACTAATTGCCAAAGGACGTGGAACATCTATCTTTTTACGGACTTCGCGGGAGTATCTCGGAACAGTAGATATAGGATGTACGCCGTATATTGTAGACGCTACTGTGACAATGGAATTACCGTCCCATTTCGTGAAGTATATATCCGCCTTTTCCAATTTCACACCGTCTGTCCACCCACATTCAACTTTCATCTTGATGAGCTCCTTTTTGGATGGAAGAATACAAGATTTAGGAATGTAGTTCTCACGCATGATTTCTGTACCTTCGTAGTCTCTTTCTTTCAATCCTAAGAGGGCGTTTACATTTGTGAACAAGTTGACGAAATAGATCGAGAAAGGATACTGTTCCACCTCTTCATCAAACTCGTCTAGAGTACAGAAGAGCTGTGCTGTTGGTTTCGGATACTTTTCTATGTACGCTGGGTTGATCCTCGGATTTGAACCTTGGTACATCTCGAAATTTATTAAGTAGCCTTGAGGTGTGTTTAGCGACCACATTTTATAGCCGAATCGCACAGGCTTTCCTCTTATGAACTGCTTGCAACTATGGCGGCCGAAGTATTCTACCATACTTTCGTCATAAGAGAGATGTTGCTCTGGGACAAAACTCTTTCGGAAGCGTTCCTTCAGTTTATCGGTGAGTGGACGAAGCTTCCATATTTTGTCTTTCTCATTATACTGACATGTCTGCAAAATGTAGGTTGGTGTGTATCGTTTCGAAACGATGGCGCCTCATGGCTTCCTGAATCATAATACTACCCATGTCATCTTCCTCTGACCAGTAATCGCTTTTGGCAGGGGCGGGACGATATTCTGTTACAGTGAGAATCCCCTGAAATACTCACATTTCTTGTGGTGTAATTGCTGGACTAGGCTTGTTTGGATCCTTGAACACAGCATATTGACTACTTCATCATCGAAGAATTTTTCAAAAAATGCGTAAGGTGCAATATCATATGCCGTTGGATAGGTTAAATCGGGGCAAATGTTAAGTGGTCAGGCATGTTCTTCATGTGCTACCCAACTCAAATCTTTATTCATAATTGCTCGTGACCTTGTTTGCTTCATTGAAGCGATTGGCACTGGTTGACTTTTCTTTTGCCGTTTTGCTGGAGGTTCTGTGTTTCTCGGTGGCGTACGAAGTGCCAGTTTCAGTGGGGTTAATCGCACATACGCTTCAGGAAGTTTTTGTGGAGTTATTTCAGGTGAAGTTGTCACTGGCTCAAAAGAAGGTGTCACTTGTTGGGAACTTGTCACCATTTCCACAACGGGAGGTGTAGTTTGATGCAGTGTTTTGCGAAGTTTCGGCCATCGATGTATTGTTCTTATAAAAAGATGATGTAGGCAATCTTTTTTGCAAACGAGGAGGTGTTTCAAGAAGGTTCGTTTCCACATTCGACAATGAAGGTTCCAGCACATCTTTGATGTATTTTACCAGCTCGTCTTCAGCGATTAGATTATCCTCTTCGAAGTCATCGTCGAACGCTCCTACATATACCACTTCAGAATTAGTCATCCTCTGTCTTTTAGATAAATTTCTCAATGTTCCTCCTTCATCTTCATTTGAGCAATCCTCGTCTGAAATATTTGCTTCATATGGTGGCTCTAAAACTATCTTCTCGACGTCACGTTTCTTCGTCACTTTGAGCTTCTAGCAGCTCAATAAGCTCTTCAGTGCGTAAAACATCACTTAAATAAATAAAAACGAAGCAAAGAAAAAAATAAGTATACTTATTATAGTAGTGACCAACGTTACATACAGTTTATGCATACACTTTCGTATTTATGCACGCATAAATCCAATTATAGAAGTTCAAAGTTATTTTCGTATATCGTTATCTAAACGTAAGAAAACTTCGCACGTACGGACAGCAAAAAATAAATTGAAATAATTTTTTTTCCTATCATCATTACAAATATTAATTTGCAAAACTTTCTGTACCGGTCCTTATTATGTGTACTATAGGTATGAAAAAAGAAAGGGATAATATTATACAAACCCATCTCTGGAAATAGAAATATTGCTGAACTGGCACATTTTTCTCCTCCTGAAATATTTTATTAAAGAAAGTGTCAATTCGTTAATATTTTAAAAATTTAATCTAGCGCAACGAGTTTTCCTCTAAAATCGAGACTCCTACACTCGCTAAACTTTACGCACATGCGAAATTCTTAATATCATTCTACTTATTTATTTATACTCTAAAAATCATATAAAATGGGTGCAACTGTGACTTTCAATATAATTAACAGAATAATAAATAAAATTTACTTAACTAACTTGCTACTACCGTCGTTTTAAAACAACAGACCGAGAAAAAATCCCGTTCTAAATGGGAATAGTTGCGTTATATTTTCTGTGTGCAGTTCGATAGGCTTGCACTATACCGATCTGAAGTCAGTGTTGTGAATCCAATGTGATAGTAATTTCAGGTGGAATTTTGAGTATAATTAAAATGTTTTTCTACATGAGTTTTTCGAAGTAAGAATAAAATGCTGAATACATTTATTTCTGAGATATCTTCATTCATTGCGTAGTTGTTGCGCTTGTGAGATGTACCAAATTGCAAACTACTTATAGTTTAACTGTTGTTTATAAACGCCAGTAGCGAAATAGACTAATATTGCCTTTTTGATTGTTTGCCTAAAAACTAGGAATATGCATGGTCTGGAGCTATATGAAATTATAGAAGAGTATATAAGAAATGACGATGTTATAACAATCTTTTCACCTGAAAATTTATTTATTTATTTATAAATAAAACAATGAACAAAATATTCTTACAGACTATTTACAGTATGATTTAGTAAACAACTAATACCTCAAAACACTAGAATAAAGAATTAAGAATACTTGAAAATACACTTTTCGAAGAAAAGAAATCAAGACGGTTGGAATTCGAGATTACATTAAATTCACTTAAGGCACGAACAAGAGGTGCATTTCGCGAATATTCAGTTCTACTATTAAGCCCACGGAAAGGTAACGTGCGACGAAGATTACGTTGTGGAATGTTAAAATTAATTAATATTATACTATGAGCAAAGGGAAGCGAGAGAACTGATCTTCGTGCCTCCAGAGACTTTAGGTTGATTAAAAGCAAACGCGATTCATACGACGGTATTGGATCATTGAATCTCAATGACCGCAAAGCATATTTAGAGAAGACTTTTTGGACTCGTTCAATCCTGATTATATGATTGTTATGACTTGACCTCCAAATGAACGAAGCGTATTCCAGATTGGAACGAACGAAAGTCGTGTACAAAAGCTTGAGAGTATATGGGTCCGAAAATTTAGAGCTATTTCGCCTCACAAACCCTAAGACTGAGTAAGCTTTCGAAATAATATGGCTAATATTTGCATATTAAAAGAAAAATTACTCGAAAAAATTACGCCAAGATCTTTAATCTAGTCCAGACTTTACAACAAAGAATGCGAAATATAGTAAGATGTCGGCACGATATTATGAGTAACTTTAAAGCACTTTTTGATGTTTAAAGCAAGTCGCGAATTAACGCACCATAGATGTGCACTATCGATATCGCTTTGAAGCTTAATCGCATCATCTGGGCTCTTTATTTTCGAAAAACCCCTAAGTCGTCGGCATAGAGCAAAAAATTTTGCTAACCTTAAGCAGTTACTTATATCACTTATGAACAAAACAAACAATAGTGGGCCTAATATACCTCCTTGGGGAACCCCAGAGGTGGCACAGAAAGGTTCAGAGAAAATGCCGTCAATCGTTACAACACAATTTTTATTACCTAGATAAGACATTATCCATTTAAAAAAAAAAACTGAATGGAAGCCAATGTTAGCCAACTTGTGTATTAGCAAAATATGAGATACTTTATCAAACGCTTTGGGAAAATCAGTGTAGATCCAGTCAACCTGAAGCCCAGTAGAAAAAGTGTCAATGCAATATTCATTGAATACTGCAAGATTCGAAACTGTGGTTCTCTTAGAAACAAAGCCGTGCTGGTTTGGCGAAATAAGACATTTAGACGAAAAATACATTTTATCTTAAACGATGCTTTCAAAAAGTTTCGAAACTGTTGATAACTTTGAAATGGGCCTATAATTACAAACATCATTCTTGCTACCATTTTTGTGGAAAGGGGTAATTGAAGTAATTTTCCAATCGTCTATGAAAATTCCAGACGACAACGACATATTAAATAGTATTTTTAAAGGAAGGATTAAATCTAGATAATTTTTCAATAAAATAACTGAAAGCCCATCACTATCTGTTTTCGCAGATAGTTTAAGATCAATAAAGCCGTTAATAACATCATCAGAGAATAAGTTGGAGGAAAAGCTACGCGAAGTATCCCCATCATCCTCAACAAAATTTGCACTGAAAAACTCTGCATGTAAGATGGCCACATTATTTTGCGTACTAGCAAACTTATCACCATAAAATACGGTTGAAGGTATGGCACAGTTTGACTTTTTCGATTTAATAAAACGCCAAAAGGCCTTTGGCTCAGCCTTGATATTCTCCTCCATTCCTCGAATATGACTTCTTTACAGGAATCTATCTAAACAATTGAAATCTTTAGAATTGCGCTGATATTTGGCAAAAAAATATTCGGTTACCAGTTGATTTAAATTTTTAAAGAATTTATTTCTGAGATTTTTTAGCTTTTTCAAATTGAAATTATACCACGGCAGTTTAAAAGGCATTTTTTTTTTACCGGAATGTTATTTAGATAGCAATCAAACATCAAAGTTTTAAATATTTGGTAACATTTTGAGACATCAGCACAGGATAATAGATTATCCCAGTTATAATTCAATAACAAATTATTAAAGTTAGCAAAATCGCAGGCAAAATAATGTAATAAATATGACCCATGCGAAGATTCTGCCAATTTGCATGGTTCGTAGCTACAAGCTCAAGCTGAGACTCACTACATCAACTTGCTAAACGTCAACGAATAGATTTAGGTGTTATATAGTTGATCATCACGAGGCATACATAACAAACATTTGTCTTGTTGACAATAAAATAATTACATAGTATGTTCGTTAAATGTACGAACAGGTACGCCACTCAAAAAACAAAGTGGGGAATGTGATCATTCAGGAAATGCAGCCTTTCTTCGGAATTTAACTGTTCAGTGGCTATGTTATCGTACCTAGGAGACGGATGTATTCGGAGAATGCCATTGGCTGCGGTTGCCCATAGTGTTCAACTGCTTATATGGTGTGCTGATGTTCTTCGGAAAATTGAAAACTAGGCGCACTCTCACTTTTTTTTTGACAATTTCAAATGTTCTTTGCGAAAAAACAAAGAAATGCAAAAGCTGCCCGAAATTCTTACAAACTCAAATCTGCTAGGGCTGAAGAAATCATAGTTTATAAATGGCACGATAAAAATGTTGTCAAAGTGTTATGAAACCATGCAAAATAAAGAGATTTTCGCAAAAAGGAAAAAAAATCCATTCTTATTGATCAACTCGCTCCTAGCTAAGCCTATAATATCAACATGGGAGGTGCGGATATGTCTGATCAGAACATTAACCTTTACAGTACTTCAATTTAGAGGCAAGAAATGGTATTTTTCGCATATTGCTCAGTGCCTGGGCGCTTCGCAATGTTTGGCAATTAAATAAAGCTAATAATCTAAAGTTTCGTCGGAGTGACAGGCATTTTAAAGAGTTTCAAGAAGGCAGATCAAAAAATATCGGCATAGCCAAATGCAGTGTGCTTTTTGTAACAAACATGCATTTTTTTAATTTTTTTTACAAAATGCAATGCTACTCTAGATCCGAAAAACTGCTTTAAAATCTATCACACATCTACATACATAATTTTTTTTTAAACTTCATCGTATGTATATTTTCTTTTTTCAATAAATAAGTCATAATAAATGATTAAAACCCGTACATAATGTTCGTTTTTTTACGTTATCCAAACAATTAAAACAATAAATATGAACAGAGTTTAGAGAATAGTCATACAAAACACTCAAATCTTAAATTGTGAAATCTAAAAAACTATACGTAAGATCTTATAATAGAGCTTTCCGTCTTTGAAAAGCTGATCATATCAATCATCAATCTATATATCCAGCATTTACATACAAGATATTAACTAATAAAGCAAGTTATGTTTTAATAAAGATAAACATATGATTTATTAAAAATATATTTTGCCACAGAAAAATTATAATGACACACAGCTGCATTGACTTCCAACTACTTTTTAAATTGATACATTTTTTAGGCTGCCTGCCTTTTCCCGACAGGGAGTGAACGACCATAAGCTTAAATGTTCACACATGCCTACATACATACATATATAGTATATTTCTTATATACCTGCTCGTATGTTTAGACTCATTCCTCGTCAACAGCACGCACAATGGAATTCAATTTCACTACCCTTCTTACCTTGCCGTTTCTTGTTTTTTTTTTGTTTTTTGTTTTTTGCTCTGCAGCTTATTCTACATTTCTCGCTACTCTTTCCTCTCTTTTTCATACATTTTCTTATTTCCTGCTGTATTATTTTGCGTCCAAAACAAAAATAAAAAAATGGCAATGTCAATGTCAGGTAAACTCGAATTTGCAACATGTGTTTTTACGTCGTGTGGCACAATACGCATGCATTTAAAATTACAAGTACAGCTGCAGGGAACAAGTTTCTCAGAGGAATACTAACGCCTTTACAATGCCGTAACAATTTCATGAAATAAGCAAATTCGATGGTATGTATCTCTGCGTAATTATGCTGTGATTGTAGGAATCCGTAAGTGACTGTGGACCTTTACAAACAACAAGTACTGGAAATTTAAATTTCAAAGGCGATGATGTGATGACTTCAATGATTTATTTATCTATTTTTACGCGGAATCAGTAATATTACTGCAAAAATGAGAATTTACAAAGAATCTACTTCTATGAAAGTGGAAAGTTCTATTTTTTTATACGGCAGTTATCCAAGAGGCCTGAGGCCTGTATGAAAAACCCCAGTGAAGCCGCCTCGCCTAGACCACGTTCGCATTTCATCAGGGAGAGACCGTGACATAAAATATACCTCACTCCATAACGACATTTTCAATATTCCCCCAGTCATATTTGCGATTAGCAGTTCAGGGGTGTTTGTCAAAGAGTGACCCAATTTAATTTAACACCTGGAGTCAGCACAGCTAAGGTGACAGCACCGTTCGCATCAGAATATTTTCCTTTTTTTACGAATTTTGGTAAGCTTGTTGCTTACTGTCATAAGGATAGGAAAATTTAATGAACATTTGTGAGAAAAAGCATAATCTTATGTTTCACGACCAAAAAAAAAAACCGCCAAAGAGAAAGATGTTGTAATTCAGAAGATCCCCTATATTATTTATCGCTATCTATAACACTAACATAGAATATTTCAGTTTTCAACAATTAAATGTTTCCCTTAAAATAACATGTATCGCTCTGAAGCTAAAAATACTTTTTCTACGTATGCTCTTATGTTTGGTTGTGATATATAGACCATTGTCTCATTTGAAGTTACCAAATTTGAGACTTTTAATTAGAGAAATTTTTTGTGACTTGAGACGATTTCGGTATTCACTAAGCAACAGTCTTAAAAAATTTCAACATTGACTATGGTGAAAAGCAGTAGAGACAATCAGCTGATGGTACGTTCCGCTAGAAATGTTCCGCAAGAAAATGTGTTCCCCGATAGCACGCAAAGTATTTTTACAATTCTTTGTCAAAAGCATTATTGCCCTTTAAAAACTAAAACAATACGGTTATCGTAAAATTAATATTGAAATTAACCGATCGAAATTCTTAGCACTGCATTTTATGTGAACCGATTAATTAAAGTTTGTGTAAAAATTAGAACTATCAACAATCGATAAATGCGGCGTCTCATCCATATGCATATTCGATCGAAATGGCAGATCGAAAATTAATTGTTATTTTTTTACAGATTTAAGCAAAATGGGGCAGATCGCGTGCTACTTCATTTTCGCGTTTGTTCAATACTTTCCTCAATTTCTTTGTTTTGTGACCTGCTCAGGACCTGGTGGCAAATTAATGACTTTACTTTGAGACTAGAGCCCCGAGATGTCTTACCGTATACCGAACAGTCTCAAAATCAGTCTCACCACTGGAAAGTCTCAATTAGTGACAAGATAATGCTTACAAAATACCAACATTACGTTGAGCCTAAAATGTGCATATACATATACATACATAAATAACCATAAAGACCTTAACCTTTTTTTACTCGGTGGTTTTAAACATCTCCCAATTACTTTTTGTATGCGGGTTTCTTTTTTTTTAAGAGGACTTTTTTTTAAACATTTTTGCTCCCAATAACATGGAAATTTATTTGTTTTTACGCGAAAATAGGATCAGCTGTCTGTATGCTTAGGTAAACACTCACGCAAAATTGTTACTTTCCATCAAACACAGTCTCTCACGTTAGAGAAACATTCGATTTTACGTTAGAATTCCAATGCTGTTCTCTAGAGTTTTCTCGAATAATAAGAGAGTTTCTCTAATCACTTTCTCGCGTTCTACCACAGAGAAACCACATAAGGGTTAACCTAATTCTCTTTGGCGGCGTTGTTCGCCTGCTCTAAGCCCTGCCGTTATTTCTCAAAAAAAAAAAAAATCCGGCCATTTCTCAGACTTTACTGCCATTTAGATTACGAGATTACGTTTTCTGGGTTGTATTAATTACATCGTTTATTTTTGTCTATCAAGCAACAAATGACGGGCACTCAAAAAAAATGCTGTTTTTCCGTGCTCAGTTTGCAACTTTCAGCCGCACCTACAGATGCTGCTGAGTTAAGTGGGCCCTTAAATCCAGTAAGTCGGAATAGGCCCACTAAAGTTTGCTTATTTTCAGCATAACGCTTGACTGTAAAACTAGCTGTCCACATGCCCTGTTTCCATTACAGAAGCTAAGTTAGTGCAATTGTATGAAAACACCTCCATAACCAAAATACACACAAAGCCCAGAACGCCTAAAAATAACACAATTTTTAACTTTTCCCATAAGCCATAGCATAAGCAATGCTGGTCACAATTTTCTTCTAAAATCAACAAACCAAAAATTTAGTTACACAATGGGATTTCTTATCGTAGATATACATATGTATTAAAATATTTGGGATATTCGGAAACTAACTCTTTAAATCCGGCTTCCAAAGACAATATCCTTGCACTCTCGGTAAGAAGCCTTTAAAAGGGATTTGTTTTTGAAATCCTTAGTATATGTAAAAAAGTTTTTATGCTCTTTAAAATATCTGTACGATGATGAAAAATGATACGCTATTTTTTTTTATTTTCACTTGCACTATTCTGAAAAACATAGTTTCGAGAAAACCCTGTTTAAAGTTTGTGGTCTAGAGCTCGGGGGACTCGGCGCCAGCCACTTCCGATTAGCATCTCTTCTACAATTTCGAGAATTAGCTGTTGAAACTTTGACTCGATATTCTATGCCGATAGAAACAATTAATTGTTAGAAATATTTGAAGGTACTTCCCCCCTCGAAGTAGGTCTGCATAACAATAAGCTATTTAAAAATGTTTGAAATATGAAGATTTATTCTCATCTGGCTACCATTTTTTGAAAGGATAAATTGCTTGGCTGAAAATTCTTCTTCACACTTTTATGCAGAGGTTTAGGTATGTTCGATGAATGCACTAGCAGCTTACATCGGACCGAGCTCAAAACTTAAACCAAGAACGCCAACGAACGAAAAACGATGCAATTTATCTCTATCTTACAAAGATTAATAAAATATTCCATTCCTTTTTTAGCTTTTCTTATGTAATCCCGCTAATCAAAATCTAAAGAGTTGTCAGATTCAAATGCTTGAAGCACCTGCAAACCCCGAAGCACTTCGAAAACCACAACGCTTAAAAAGAGTGGCGTAGAGTTCAAACTTAACTAACTATCCAGAAGAACAACCGTAACCCATCATACCCCCAACCCCCTCCTGGGTTGCATGCCTGACTGCAATCTCAATACTCTTGAAAAATAAAAACATAATGGAAAATCTCGTAAAATTTCCATGTACTATTTATAATCAAAGTGAAAGGAAATATTTTGAATACGGAACTACCCAAAGGAATTAAACCCACATACATATTCAGTGCTCCAAAGCAATATGTGCCTTAACTTTGTATTTGTGAATTCTTATTGCTGTAGCCGCTGTTATGCTACTAACTGCTTACAACAAAAATTGCATAACGAAAAGTAATGGACATTTTAATTAATGCAATTACCTATATGCGAAAAAGAATGCGTAAACTGAACCACAAAATAAATTGATGTGAAACAAGCACGCAGTACTACAATGCCAAAGTATGCGTATTAAAGTGAAATTACGGTGCACACTTACGTATATAAATATATATATTTGCATTTACAGTATTCTCCCGCTAAATTGACCTACGGTTAATTACTCCCTCTGCTTAATTGAATTACCTTATCGACCAACAAATAATACAATAATATACAACAAGAAAACAAGAAAAGTGCTTGCTGTATTCAATAAAAAGAGTTACTATAATACATTTCTTTTTTTTTTTTTAATTTAAACGACTTCTATTTATTTGTATATAAGGTAAAATAACGTACGTACCTAGCCCGTTTTCCAAAATTTTAATTTTTGCCTATTTATCTCTGTACTTGATTTAATAAAGTTCCAAATATTTTGAATTTTTATAATGTGTCAGACGGCAAGGGTTTTTCCCCGAATTCTATAACACGGTGCTACAAAACAAAACAAAAATGCAAGTACTTTCCAAGTGAACTAGTAGAGGTCGTAGATCTGGCACCAAGTAAATTTTGATAAAATTAATAGAAAGAAAGTTTATTTTGTAGACGAGGTCATGTCAAATTGAATTTTTATTAATAAGTTGAAAATTCGAGGGTGCTTTGAAATTTTGAAACACATTTTTTTGAACCACTCGACCAGAAATTCGAAATTATGCTTATTAAGTTAAAATCTATAATGTGTATCAAATTTTGGTAGAATTGGCGGAGCTACGTCAATTTGCCAACATTTTTTCTCAAATCACGCCTTTCTCTTCCCAACCCAATATTTTATATTAAATTTAGGTGAGTAACCTTCAGTTGTTACTAAAATATTGAGGCCAAAGGGAACAATTTTTTTTTGTATTTTTTTTTTGTGCACCCTCTGCTGTAGCCCTACCCATAAAACGCAGATTAAAAACTTAATTGTATCAGATTAGATTCTAATATCTAACAGAGAACATGAAATTCGTTTTGGTACTGTGAAATAAGTTAAAATATTTTATTTGTGCTCAATTATATACGGCGAGAGTAAGCAATATGCTTAGTATTCAAAAAGGTAAACAACAACAAAAACGGGCGCCAACGAATAGAAGGTGCAGTTGCTGATTCTCCTATCATCTTACCACCGATGCCCTGTCGATCGAAATGATAGTAGCAATGCTTTGCCCGATGTAGAAATTTATAAATCTTCATAATCTGAAAAGTTTGTGCAAAATTTCAGACGATGATGCACTTTAATTTGGTACATCATTTGCCCCTGTGCGGTAAGTAGTTTTCAATGAAGTAGCTACTTGCAAAAATGCATAAATTTGTGTGCAATGAGAGAAAATGCTTCTTCTATCGCTTTGTATAAGTCATTTTCTTCTTCATTTTCTCTTCCTCCACTTTGTACGCTATACGCAGCTATGTAACATAATCAGCTGTAAAAAAATATTACTCGCCATTTGCAGTGCACCGCATAAGAAGTTTCACTTCAAAAATCTGGCAGTACCGCAGATACATTTGTCGCAGCGTTTGTGATAAACAGTGGTTGGCATATTTCCATTTGCAAACATATCGAAAATATGTAAGGACATATGGTAACGAAATTCTGTAAAAGGCCCCATAGACTGATTGCTCTATGCGCTCAACTGGTTTCTCAACCAATAGAAGTTAGTTGTACTCGCAAATAAATCGTGTGCAGATAAGTTGATCAAATCTCGTCAAGTTAATCCTTAGATTGACGAAATATAAACGTGTTTTAATTTTCGTTACATGTTGATCAACTTGTTGCGCTGTATGTATGTAGGCAAGTTAACAAACTCAGCAAGCGATTTCATTTTTGAAAACTCAATATGTTTCCTTGTAGGTCCGTTTTGCGTGTCAAAATGATTACAGTTCGTGATTAGGACATCGGTAACAACCGACAATAAATGCATTTATTTTCCAAATATATATTCAAACGAACTAAGAAATTTAAGACCCAAAATAATGTAATAATTGCGACAGAACGAGGGCGTCTTAAAGCAAACTAACTATAACTAGCGGTAGGGTTGGAGAAAGGGATAGTTATAAATCAAAAAAATTTTCACGCAGTTAGCGTAACCCAACCGTTGAATGTTCGCCTAGAAATTCGTGGATCTTGCTTACAAACCTTGGTAAAGTATAGGAAGAAAGAAGTCTGATGGGGAGATGTGGTGATCTCTGAAATAGCAGCAATCACTTTTACTTTGAAAAATCGTTGTTTTCTCATATTGTTCCCTAATAAACAAAAACTGACATTGAGCTCAGTTTAACTTTTTAAATTAACTAAGTTTAAATTTTTAAAAATTTCATCATTTATCAAGCATATCCTTGAAATAAATTACTGGCGAATTTTTCGTCGCGAATGTTCGAATTTTGCTCGACGACCAAAAGCATATGTCAAGTTTGACTTTAGTAAAACCATTTTCAGCTAATTTCGTTGTCGCCGCGGTTGTGTCTTACTGAGCAAAATTTTTGGGCGAACGTAGCTGACGTCGTCGTTTTACTGGGCGAAATTAAAAAAAAAATTCTACTGAAATAAAATCGACCAATCGATTGTTCGAAAATTATAGCTATTGACTTTTTTTCAAAACTGCTTACATTATATTTACTTTCTCGCTATTGTTAATACCGATGCGGCTTATTTTCCAAACATTTAAAAATTATAATGGGTTCTTGCCATTTTCATTTTTTTATATTTTATAATTTTTTTTTTTTTTTGTAAAAGTTATAAACTTTTTTTGTAAATAACCGCGCTTTTACTTTATATTTTAGTACATTTTATTAAAAATCATTTGCAAAACCAAAATTGGGGCAATACAAGAAACGAAATTTACGATGTGCAGTAAATTTTGCAGGTGGCGCTTGAGTCGAGAGGAATATTTTCACAAAACATGGATCCGTTAGATGGCGCTAGAATCAAGTTATTATAAAATCCCGTTTTCAGAGTTCTATTCTGATTATATTAGCAAGATATGCTGCTACTCCAATAAGAAATACACTGATTAAAAAGAATATCCGAGTATCTCTATATATGATATGATTTTGATTAAATTATTAATAGTTTTATGGTCCGATTTGTATCAAACCTTATATATATGATGTATACGAATACTAACTTTGTAAAAAAAAAATATTGTAAATGTATGTAAAAGTCCATTAGATGGCTCCGTAAGATACGACAAAGTTCTCGGCTAATCAACTTTGTGAACTAAAATGTTTATTATCTATAAGTTGTATATAAAATTGATACCTGATAATACCTGCATAAGTTCATCAAAGCTGCCTCTTTAGTTTTAAAAATCTTCAGCAAGCATATTCAAAAGAAATCATCTACGCTAACGAAGTTCCGTGTTTGTGCTCATTAAGGTCTTCGGGTCAAACAAGACCGATTTTAGGAAGAAAATCGTTTTTCCCGGGAAAATTAATTTGATATTTTATGACTTATACTTATTTCTAAACCCAAAGAGATATTAATGATTCTGGGCTCATAAATATATGACTCTCCTAGTTATCATTTTGTTTACACTCGAACGCCGGTCAAATTTGTCCCGATGTAAACCACATATAATTTTTGTATTTCTGAACGGAATGTTTTGCTCAATAATCTTTTTGAGGATGAATATGTTGAATGGTCTGATAATTCATTCTGATAGTGATAGCGAAAATGTGTACACTACGGAAGACGTATCAAAAAATGGGCAAATAAGATTTTCTAAGGCATTTTATACAAGCAGATATGGAAGAGCATTGGTAGAAATTGTTATCAACATAATTCCAGGTTTGATCCGCTATCCCTCTTCGAGAATTACGAAGGAAGAAATCTCATGTTTGTTATTATGTTTCCCATCTCCGGGATGAACACTCTTTTGAGATGCAGCAATATTAAAGGAAAACGTGTCCTCGTAGTAATTACACCAACGGCATTGAACATTTTCTCTTTCATTGGTTGATTTTTGTTCGATATCATGAACTGGTGCACTGAATATCTCTAGTGGCAGTCCATCCTTATTGTTTAGCCGCGCTATTGCTGTTCGAGTTTCGTCCAGATCGGGTAACGGTACTTTGACTTCGTCTTCATTGATTGGAGGTTCGGGTTTGTCATCTTCGATGTTTTCAGCGCCACTACCATTAGGTAGCGTGAAGAAGGGCTCCCTCCACAGTTTGAGTATACTTTGGATGTGGGTCATCACGTCACCGTTTTCATTCCTACAAGAATTCGCCCCAGTTTTGAAACCATCTGTAAGCCGCCGTACCTTCTGATAAAATTTTCGGACGTTTTTTCTATCGGCTAGCATCTCAAGCTCCTTGCATTCGCACATCTCGGCCCTCTCTTCTTTTTTCGGAAATGCGACTCACTTCCTTCTTCAACTCCCCATATCCCGCCCGCTCAGTTCGCGTTACGCCCGAACGAAGATCGGCTCTATAGGCGTCTTCTTTTTTTCCATGGCGGCGCGGCATTCCTCATCGTACCAGTCGGGCTCGTTGAAAACCAATGACCTCTTCAGACGTCGAGCTTTCCTTGTGTCACTGCGCGCGCGCTGTTTGCTTCACAGAGGCGTGTGCGAATCTTGGCTGCGACAAGATGATGATCCGAGTCCACGTGTAAGACACTGGAAGCATGCATTCCGTGTACCACATTAGGTAGTCATGTAGATGTTGATGTATCTATTTGTGCTTGAACCTAGTATAACATACTACCATGTTTGGGGCGCCCCGGCGAAGTCGATCTGAGGCGTCTTCGTGTAGGCTGTATTTGCCGACTGTGGTAACAATGATCCCTTCCCTTCATTGGCATTAAAATCGCCTTGCACGAGTTTTGTATCGCGACGGCGGGAGCGCTCGTACGCGCGCTCAAGGCGGTCAAAAAGGTGATCTTTGGTCCAATCGTCCTTAAATTAAATTGTGTACCAAATTTGATCCGAAGAACTTTAACGTCAGTATTTTTGAAGATTTTATAAAGGTTAATATGCTTGTACACATAAGTACATGCTCTACTGTACATTTGCTTAAAATGCAAACACCCGCTACAAGTTGAATATATTAAAGGTTTGTACTTATCACAAATATTTTTAGTCTCTATGTAAATTTTCGTTCTGACATCGAAGTAAAAAATTTGTATCTTTATTACAACACGAAAATAGCAACTTATTTGCACAAGCGCATATTTTAAGTTGCACTACTGTGAGAATGATTTAAAATCAAAATTATTTAACTGGAAAACTTTTGCAATATACAATTCATATGTATGCATTCTGGGTAATATTCTAATTGCTATATGCATTCTCATTTATTGTATGTTTATTAGATTGAGTCGCAAAGAAATTGTCACTGTTATTTGAAAGCTCTATTTGAGACGATGTTTGAGTCATAGAAATTTCCATCCGATCCATTCCATAAAAAACAGTTATCACTATCATTATTGATCAAAAAATATAAACATATATTTAAGTTCATTTAATTTTAACACGAATTGCAAGTCTAAGCCTTATATAAGCACATAAATGTTTAAAAAAAATTACAAACCTACAGTTATTTAAAAGAGAAACAAATGTCAGAACAAAGACCGGTGAAGGTTTTGACGCCATGGAAATTGACAATATCAATGAACTGTTTGATCTGTCTGCTCTACACGATGAGGAAATTTTCCATGCCATTGATCAAAAATAATAATAACGGCGCTGAACATGAAGAAAATAATGGCAGCTCTTCAACCCTTCCATTTTAATCTAGATTATTTCGAGAAAGCTGGAGACTGAGAACATTTCATTTAATGGACCATGATCGTAATGATGAATGTATAGCAAAATTTCGTCAAGATTTTAAAAAAGCTATGGAGTGCTATCGAGGTTTATATAAGAAAACCAAAGTAAAAAAAAAATTGAGTTCTACAAAAGTGTTTGCAATCTAATTTTTTGTTAAAATCCTGCAAAACAGCGACTTTTTAATAAGTTAAAGTTACATAAGAAGTAAATTTATTCACTTCAGATTTCGGGTGGAAACCAGGTATTTTAAAGCGGATTTTTATGTGCAAGAATTTTTCGTTTTACGTATTATGTATGGATAAACCAATTTAAACTAATTATTTTCACGGGGTTTTTTGAACAAACTTTTTTCCCTGTAAACCGCTTTAAAAAATCGACGTTATTATACTTTAACCCATCTAGCATTGCGTTAACTGAAAGCTCCCCAAGCGACCAACAATATTCATTTTCTTTACTACCAGACCAAATTTTATTTCACATAAAATTATATATTACAACTGCACTACAATTTTCTCGAAGTGCAATAACTTTTCAAATTAGAGGAGTTGTAATAGAGATGGTTTTAAACCAGCCATGTTAATTCGTTAGTCAATGGCCGGTAGTAGCGAGCTACTATACTAACGATTAATAAAATACCAGTCGGGCATGCTCGATAGTTTTCTATTACTTGGTTTGTTTTGTGACTGGCTTGTACTACAATACGTTGCAAAATTCGTTATTGGAAATAAACTAAATTAAATGTTAAACACTTTACCGTCTGGAAAACTGAAACTTAACATAAAGCAATATCACAGTTAAAGTTTTAACCGAAATACCAACTAATGAACTACCGTAGTAATAGCTCCGCTATGAATACCTCTAATGCATTTTTTGTTTGGCAGTTGAACCAGTCTAAGATTTATATTTTTATGTTTATTTTTATTATCATAAATATATGCGCATATGCAAACCCAAACAATTTATTTAAATGCCATTCTACCTTTCAATAAAAGCAACTACATACTAGCAACAAGTTTATGTTGCAAGCGCCACGTCGCAAAGTGCAGTGCCAGTGGCAAAAAATAGTCCAAATAGAGAAGGCAAATTTATGCAGGAAAACTTTGATACAATTCGAGCAAATACTTATACATACAAATATTTTATTTTTTTATTTTGGGTAATTCTACTTCACTTAAATGTACGCGCAGTTTATCTATCTATCGTTTGAAAAATGGCAAAGTTATAACAGATTTGCTGAGCAAACATACAAACAAGATTTTCAACTATTTATAAAGAAATTAAAATACCAATCGTAATAGAAGATAAGAATAATAGATTTTTTTATTTCAACGAGAACAAAATTTGTTGCAATTTTTATGCAAAATTTAAAAAAAAGGGCGTTCATTGATTTCAGCATTATGTTAGTGTCATATTTCGTTCTGTTCGTTCGTAAACACCTGTTTATCTCCAAACGAAACTTGACAAGAAATGACAAAAAATCGTTCCGATATACATCAACTTTTTAAACTTTTGGGAAAATAGATTTTCTTCAATAACTCTAAATTTTTTTTTTATATAATAAAAACTAAAATTACTACTAATTGTGATTTGTAAAATATACATCAAAAATAACTGTTATTTATGATTTTCAATAGAAAAACAAAAAAAAATGTTATTTTGGATTAATAAAATATAAGTCAAAAACAAATTTTATTTAATGGCCGTCGTGTCCTAGTGGGTGGGCAATTTATGTTACAATATCAAGACGCACACCACAGTTCGATAATACAAGATTTTTACATGCATATCTTTACAAGCTGCGAACTGGAAATGATGCCGAACTGATTTTATTTAAATATTGATTAATTATTTATTTACTTCTATAAATAATATATTTATTTCTCGTAAGTGGTTTAAAAGATCTTAAAACAGAAAAGTTTCTGCAAAACTTCAGACTAGAGACTTCAATTTAATATAAAATTTAATATTTTGCAATAAGTTGTTTTGCATAAAGTTGTCAAGTATTTACAAAAATATATTTGTAGTTGAGAAAAAAATGCTCATTCTAGCGCTTTGTATCGTTGTGTATACAACACTTTCTTATAATTATTTTTTTTTTCTAAGTTACAAGTATAAACATATTTCATCGCAACTATGTTTGTAACGGAATCAGATATTCAAATTTAACCATCCGCCTAAGAAATTTCATTTAAAAAATTTAAACACTTCTCAACTTGCATTTTGAATTTTTAATCGGCAATCTGAATGTATTACAAAAATTAAATAATTTAATATTTTTTGTTGTAGGCAGGTAATGAAGAGTTTATTAGTTGAAGGCTTTTTTTATCTTCTATAAATTTAATCTAGTAGGGCAGCAATTTATATTCCTTACTGAGTGTTTTGAGAATAATACATGTAGGAATGCCGACCCGACATCACAAGCGAAAGTCACTGTATTTAGTTTAAATTAATTTTTTCACTTCAGGGCACTTTAATATTACTTAAATTCTATGTACTTATATTGACGTTGCCGTTCATTCGATTCAAGTGTTGCGTAAAAACGCTTCGTACGTTTCCAGTTTTTGTTTGTTGCCCTCTTTTCCCAGTCATTCCGTCAGTCTTTCCCTACTGTCCTTTTGTGCAGTGGTGCATTTGACAGTTTGTTAGTTTGTTTAAGAATGGTCATAATATGTACTATATCGTTTGGCCTCAAACGATGTCGGCTGTGGTCGTTGTTCGCTTTGGACCTTCGCCATCACCGACTTTAGCTACCTCGTACCAACCATGACTCATTATTTTGACTATCTTGTAAGGGCCGAAAAATCTAGTTTGTAGCGGTTGTAAACTAATCGTACCCAGTTGCAAATTGTGGGGAAAAAATCTTTTAATAATAAACACGAAACTATGCTCGGTGCGTTGACATTTCTCGTCTTGGGGTTAAAATCTTGAATCTTGTATCTGCACTTCCGCAGCGCTTGTTTTATTAAGTGTGACATTTCGATCTCAAAATCGGATTTAGCATTGGAACTGATAGTTAGACATAAGTCTTTGAATTCCCTTTCATCGTTTGAGATCTCATCGTTACCTACAGTTAGGCCGAAATGAACGCATAGCCTGTCCTGTTGGGCAGCTATTCGCCCAGTCTTCGAAAGTTTTAACCCCACTAACTTTTCTTTAAGTTCATTCTTAAAGTCAATCTGAAAATTTTTGCCAAGTTCAATAACAGTTTTACCAATGATGGCAGGATCGATATACTAGCAACTTATAAAATAATACGGTCGGCAACCATACGTTTAATGAAAAGACATCGAAGCGGCCATCGTAAACAGCAGTTAAGACTTAAGACATAGCGAGTATGAGTTAGTTAATGCAATAAACTACTGATTAAAACCCCTATACTCTACATACAAAAATAACTTTGAAGTTCTGTGAAAGTCGGCGTAAAACTGTAGGCCCTTAAATTTGTGTTACAACATCAAAAAGCACACCACAAATTGTAGGAGAAGTTTGGCCAAACATCGAGCTATGATGTAAGCGTAAAATTATTATTATTACTATTTTTACTATTACGAAAAAAAAATTTTAAAATAATAGCTCATGAAATAACCTTGGCGTAACGCAAATGATATAAAAAGCTGATGGTTAATAGATAAACGTCAGCATGTGAGCTACTATCTGCATATACATTTACCTTTGTAATTACCAGTGCATTCAATTTTAAACCTCAATTTATTTTTTATATGCACTTCTTTTACATACATAAATACTCGTAATTTTTTTTTTTTTTTTTCAATTTACAAACTGCATGCTAGTTTTGAACATTCTCATAATGTGTGTGTAAATCCGACATCAAATAAAGTATAAGCGTTCTGCAGCTGCTGCAATTAAATTCCATTTAATTCTCCAGAACAGCCGGTGCATCCTCGTATAAGGAAGGAAATTAAAAAAAAAGAGTACTTCGAAAAAAATACTTACTCAAAAGCGTGAAAAACTTTAAAAAATTATGTGGTCACTTCGCTGCGGTTGTTTCTGCGGCCACATGCACGGATGCACACCTGCCGTATTCTCGTTCTATATCAGATATAAAAATATAAAAATTTGCACACAAATGAAATACAAAATTACGTTTTTATGGAGATATAAAAACAAAACAATTAAAATTGCAAATTTAATGTGGCCGCTTTAAGTATTGTGTTTTTTTTTTTTTGGTCAAAAATAAAATTTAAATTATATTTATATTAAAGCACCAGTTATCTCATCGAGTTGAATAAATGAAATGGGCTAGGGAAAGTTCAGTATTCGTGCCGGCCGTGGTTGCAGTTGCTATTTTTAAGTACATACATTATCCTGCAGGGGAATATTTAAAGTTTACATCCACAATACTTAATGAATATTTTGTCATAATCTTTAATTTAATATTGAGCTAAAAATTCTGAGTACGCGACATATACAGTGAAATGTGGAAAATTTATTGACATCATGGTCATAATGTCTTTTTATAGACTTCCAAATATTCGTTGGATACCGAAACGTTTGGGGAACAGAATGTTTGTTTGGCTGTGTTCTGGTAAGGTGTAATATGACTTGAGAAAGTCTTAACGATTATCAACTCACCTTGCCAGAAACCACGGGAAATCTTCTATCGACACATACAGTCACTTTGAACTACTGGGGTACAGACTCGATTAGCTTCCAAGTCAATTATATAATCCTACTCTCAAGATGCAATGGTAAAATAAGATGCTATAGAAATCAGCGAGTCTATCCATTTATATAGGGGTGGTTGAAAGCTTCACGATTGGATTAATGGCTCTGTAAGCCCCAAACACCTAGAAATCTCCATTATCTCCCGCCTTTCGGTTCACTGTAGTGTTTTTTCAGGCGAAACTGGTGGTAATTGAAAGGGTCACGAAACTGGTAAAGTGTGACACGATACCCAAGGGAAATGATGATGGTCATTAAATCTCGCACATTTCTTAACGAAATGGCTGTGTAATTTAAACCAACAGTGAAATGGGTTCCAGACCATTACGACAAATACGGGCACTGTAAGGCCGATAAACTAACGAATCTCGCTACTTAAGTTCTTACAGTGGATATCAGAGACTAATAAGGAATGCAAAGTAGATATTAACCTTATCGAACCAAATTTGCAGGATGAAAATGAAAGCATAAGGACCGGTACAGAAAGTGCTGCCAATTAAAAAACGCGAATCAAGTGTATTTGTATTTATTTTTGTTTTTATCAATGTAATAAAAATATTTGTAGTGATAATAGGAAAGAAATTATTTCAATTTATTTTTTGCTGTCCGTACGCGCGAACTTTTCTTGAGACGCCCGTCACCCAGCTTTGTACAACTAATTTTTTCCGCTTTTTGCGATGCTGTCCACTACATTCTTTTTATTTCTGTAATTGTTTTGGTTAGTTTCGCAACTTTCAAAAGTCTGGCTTTCTTCGCAGACCAAATATTGTGGCTTTTGCTTATTTGGCGATATCTCTTGTCGACATGGAGCATTTCTTTCTAGCTATGGGTAGTACCTTCTTCTCCAACTGAACGTCTGCTGATTTATTTGGGCGGCCACTCTTGGCCTATCTTCGCCACGCTCAACACTGTCCTTCGTGCAGTCCATAAGATGATTCACTGAGTTTCGGCAACTTTTTGTAACAAATATTGGGGCTATTCGTAGAAACGCACAACATTTTTTGACGAAGCTTTTTGCTAATTTAAATTTTTTTCGTTGTTGATGCCTTGACTACAGAAACTAACTCAATTTCAAAACTACATATAGTTCAACACCAATTTGAAAACCATCATTTCAAAGTCGAATTGCTATAGCTAAAAATTTTGCAGCGATTGTAAAATTTCCTGAGCTTTCTGTACCGGCCCTTACTGTTTAAATGTTCTGGAGTTGAACTATGCCTATACATGTCTACAAAACCCCAAAGAGTATTGCATATCTTATTTATGATGGTATTTGGAGCTGTATTCCTGGTAGAGTCTTACAGTGGGACACATTGGTACCATCCCAGTTTTTTCTACATATCTCAGAAAATTCCTGTAGCGAGTTTGAATTACATTTTGTTAATAAAGTAAACACAAATAAAAAGATATAAAATCATAAATATAAAAATAGAAATTACAAGATTTTTAGTTCTTCTCTCAATCTTCCTTTGGTCACATGAAGCACATCGACGTTTTGTAGGTTCTTATATAGGCAACCTTTGGTTTTAATTGCGACCGGCGCTATATATTCCAGCCACTGGTCTGTTAAATCAACTCCACCTGTGTTAGACCAATAAATTTTAACTATTTCTGCCCAGTGCCACCCTTGAGATTACGTACTATGGGCCCCGTTTTAATGTAACCAAGTTGCAAAAGAACGCTCCAACTCGGATACAATTTCCTTTAGTTGCAAAAGCAACCCTGTTAGCCTCGTTCATGTAAGTTGCGATTTGTTTAGTGCTATTTAGGAACGGAATTCAGTTGTGTCGGCAATTTTTATGCTGTTATATATTTACAAATAATATGCAAATAAAGACGAATTAGGTCTCAAACTAAAATTTTCCATGAATTTTCTTAGGGCTAGTTTACAATAGAGCAGTTTTTTCACTTCCCAATACTACATCTCAGGTCAAATATCATTTACCCGAGTTGACTCAACTCACTCGCATATTTTACCGAGTTATCTTTTCCAACTAGGTTACAAAGAAACGGCCCCACGGTCAGAAACGGCGAGCGATTCTACAAGAGAATTTCATTGTTCCCATTCGGTTCACAAAAGTAAACTTTGATAACACTGGACTGGATTTAATATTATTAGAAAATTAAAAAAAAAAACAGTTAGAAAAGAAATACTACTTTTACAGCCACAAGCCAAAAAGTTTTCACTATGCAACGCAAGATACAGATGACTAAAACCATCTATTGGTAAAGTAATGAATAAGTTTTTACTACACCTTTAGCTTTTTGCAATGTTATATGTATATTATGGACAGAGTATATAAAAGAAGATTTACTAAGTCAGTAAAGAGATGGTAAATTTAATTCAACTCAATGTGGCTGAATTTGTTTTTGGTGCATAAATATTTATTAGCTAATAAAAATGCTCAAATGACCTTCACACGCTTGCGCATTTCCTTCTACCTGTTTCCTATCAAATATAAAATACATATCTACACATTGTAACTGAATATATTTAAAAGCTAAGAAATAATATGTGTATATGTACACACTGAAACGCATTTATATAACTTTCTGTGCATACCGCATTCCACGTGAGTGAGCATTTTTATTAGATATACGACTTCAAAAAATAAAATAGAAAAAAAAAAACAAAACAAAAACACACTGACTTGCTGACTATGTATGTAATGGCTAGGTGTGACAATGTGAATGGTATAAAAATTACTTACAATAGACTGATTAGAAAATCACTTCCATCCACTTTTACTTAGCTCTCTCACTGAGCATTTGCACCTGAGCGCCCTGCTGTTGCTCCCTCAGACGACCTGCTACTCGTACTACCTGCTGTGCGACGCAAACACTTAATTTTTCATTCTCATCCACAGGCAACGCTAACGGACTAACTGACTGGCTCACTGAGTGTCTGACTAAATGGCAGTGCTCCAATGTCATCACTTTCGTTAAACAGACAGACAGACAGTTGCCAGCTGTATAGCCAGCTCCAGCTATGTGCAAACTCCTCTGACACACCTACAGCCTCACGCTTTCGATCCGAGCCGGTAATGGCTATGCCAGCATCAATATCCATCCTATCAACCTCCTTTTTTTCACAGGCAGCGTCAATGGCTGCACAGCATTGAAGGCAATAACAACAAATGGCTAAGAAAAATAGCAAAAGCATCTAAAGCAATTCATTTTATAAAATTTCACATAAATATATGCGCTTGTATGCCGTCTATGTGTGTTTGGCGCGCATGTATTAGAGTTGGAAGATTTATACTATACAAATATCGAAGTGTAAATGTGTTCGAGCGACAAACATTACTTCCGCAGCGCGCGTGAAGTCGCACCGCACCGACAGCCATTAAATGGATGTGATTTCAGCAAATGCACACGACAGGTTGCTCCTTCTCTCCATGCTCTCCACCTGTTGTCTAACGAATGTGCTATCGCTGGTTGATAGTTGTCTCAAAGAATGTGCTGGTGCTTTCGACATGGTGTGTTCAAAGTGCATTATGTCAGTTGAAATTCCCGTTGCAGTTACAGCGGCGTGCAACAAAGAGTGGCAGGCTTGGCAGCTAAGTAACACCATTGTTTGGAGAACTAACTCACACTCTTCTTCTATGTATAGCACACTATGTGTCAGATGCTGCATCAACGCATCGCACACTTATTTCATGATGATGTCAGTTTGCCACGAGGTGTGTTGTGAAAGAATGAGAGGGGTGATGTATTGCATGCACTCGTGCAAACAAGTAAACTTTTACGCTCAACCGGGTTTCTCGTCGGAATCAACCTGTTGGTCGTTATGCAACTGCAGTCAACCAGAAACGGATACAACAACATTATCATTATACAGTTTATAATGTAGGGTGTAAGTAAATATATGCAGAATGGAATTTTCATCTGCTTGAGCTAGGAGGAAGCATTTCACACTTTCAGTTTGCCATTAAATACATTGGCGCGTACCTGTTCTCCATTGATTTGCACACAAATTTAGAAATATATATATATATATATGCAGCAATCTTTAAAGGCTGGCATGTATTGCAATATATCGCAAGTTATTGACAATCTGCGACACGTAAATTATTTCTTACTATATGTTGTTTAATTTTTAATAAAACAAAGTTAAAAAGTTTTTTAATTTAAACTACAGCCATATTAGCGTAAATAAAATATACTAAATTTTAAACTGCTATTTATTTTTATCATAAAAAATAAAATACAATCAAAGAAATAAATTAGCTATGATGAAATTGATTGCGTTAGAACTAACAAATATCCCATCATGTTCGTTGTTGGATGTCCGCAGAAAAACTCGTCAATAACAAAACAAGGATAGTTTGCTGTTTTGCAGTAAGAAAATTTTTTAGCAATTCATGTAGCCCAAATTGGCTCAATCGTATTCCAAGAAATGCTATAAATGTCAAAGTCTCCAACCATAAACTATTCCTGATGATTTTCTCAGTAGACCAGTTGAGATTTGATAAGTCAATGGCCTACACAATTGCGCGGTTTTAACTGTCTAAATATAGAAGCTTTAAAGCAAAGCCTCATATCTGAATAATCATTTACATGGGAGCTATTTGTTATAATGGTTCGATGTCATAGACGTGCTTTGATCCACCACGACTAAATTTCTTCAACATTTCTTTACACCAATCGACACGAGTCCTTTATTGGGCAATTGTCAAATTATGCGGTATCCAACGAGAACAAATCTTCTTTACGACCAAATGCTCATGCAATATTGAATGTATGCTAGTCCCACTAATGGTCAAGGATGCCTCTACATATCTCGCGATATGTCACATGACGATCTTGTATTATCAATTGACGCACAGAATCGACTGTTTCTGGCACAACCACCGTTTTTGGACGACCTTCACGAAATTCGTCCTGCAAAGATTGGCGACCATGTAGGAACTCGTTGTACCATCGTTTCACAGTGGCTAAGTGTGGTGATTCAACACCAAAAATAGAAGTAAGTTGATTGATGCACTCCTGTCTCGATAATCCACGTCGAAAATCGTAGTAAATCATCGCACGAAAATGTTCACGGGTTAATTCCATTTATGAATGACGATATCGACGATTTTTGCTGTATAATTTCAAAGGAGTGCCGAATTTCATTCTCTTAGCTGCTTTAGAATAGGAGTTATAATGCAAAACCACATATCTGAATATTCACTTGATCAAAACTATAAGTTATAGTAATCCGATCTTATGACTTTTGCTTAATAATACGGAAATGGATAGCCAAATTGCATGTTCTTAGTTGTTTCGATTTAGGAATTATAATGGTAAACCTCGTATTTAAAAAATCAGTTGCATAGTAGCTATATAAAGTCCAATCTGGTCGGATCCGACAAATGATTAATAAATTATAGAAATGCATCTTCCTACGAAGTCTCACATAGATATCTCTAAAAATGAGTATTTTATTTTGCGTTCAAACAGACAGAAATCAGTTCGTTGTCCTGATCATTTCAGTATACTTGGGTATGGGTCTATATCGTCTTCTTCTTATATTTACAAACATCGGACCAAAGTTATAATACCATTTCATCATCATGAAAGGTAAACATTTTGTTCATGCATTAAAAACAATACTAATCCAAATTTCGTACTCTGTGTAAATTCTGATCAAATGTAGCAAATTGACATCAAAAATTTCAAACCTTTTAATCTGAATTTTTAGAAAATTTTGAGTGTGTAGTTTTAGAGCACATTGCGTTCTAAATTAACTTAATTTTTATGATAAACTAGAAAAACCAGGTAAACATTGCCCTGTCTATATTTTTTTCTTAATTGCCTTTTGCATATATAATCCGAAAACATATTTCGGTTTCTGTGTCTTATAGCAAAAATATGGGTATGCATCTTCTTCTCGCCAAGACGAAAAATTGACACTCATATTTAAATATTTTATAGGTTTGGCAAGAATGGCGGCGAAGGAGCTAAACACCCAAATAGCAACTGAGTGGCATCTTGATATCTCGGATTATTTCATTTCAAAACCAACTAATGCAGTTGATAGATTTAAGAATGTTGTTAAAGATTTGTTTGCACAACTCCTGCAGAGAGAGGGTTTACGTTTCCCCATTAGAGCTGCACAGAAAGTGCTACTGTCTCTTGTTCATTTTCATCTCTGCAGCCATGTCGGTCGGCCAGTACCCCATGAGAACTGCCACGAGTCTAGCAACGTTTTTTTCTTAAGGTCATTTTCCGGGCCATGTTAATTTTGCAATTCTGCATCCTGACGTTGGACGCCATCTCTAAACAGATTGCTGAAGATGGTGGAGTAAATACTCCTCTAAGTTAAACCTATTGGGACTGAAATCGCCACCTCATTTGACGTTGTCACTGAACCCTCTAGCATATCAGCGGCCTTGTTTCCAGCTATATTGAGATGCTCAGGAACCTAAATTAAGTCTGCTGTGAGCTGGTTGCAGAAACCGTTCCATAGAGTCCTGCATTGCTTAACCAGCTTCGATTTTGTGCTTATCAAAACTGCAATCCCATTCTGATCTCGATGGGACTAGAACCCCAAAGACCCTATGGAAGTCTCTTACTGGCTGCATATAATCAGTGTCCTGCCTAATCGAGGCGGGAGGGAGATAAGAACTCTCCCTCTGAGCCTACAGCGGAGACTGATGCGGAATGCATTATATGAAGATCTATAGGCAGGAAGGATTCATAATGACCATATAATCCAGCATATAATCCAGCAGCTTGGCCCTATACACTTGCATGTTGGGCAACCGGATGCGCGCACGTGGCCTCACTGGAATATCCTTAGCCGTGATGAGTTTGAGCTTCCAACCCAACCAAGCGCCACTGATCTCGGCGATGTTTCTGCCTAGGAATTCCTGTCATCTAATCGCCCGATGACCTCTGACGATGTCCTCCGAGTCCGGGGTTGACCATGGTGCTCTCTATAGCCAAAAAAGAGAGCCGCACCTCGATCTCTGGTCACTTGCATTGGACCGGTTTGCCGCTTTTCGAGGGTTCAGCAATCAAATCGACGCGCAAGTGCTCTTTCGCGACGTCTGTGTATTTGCGTGGTTCTAGATTGCGGGGATTACCCGGCTTAGATGCATCTCTCGCATGTTGCGTTTCGGAGCGTTTCCACAGTCATCAAGAGACGGTTGCTCTTCGCTGACAAGTCGTTATCGCGAGAGGCTACTTTCTGGGCAGACACACGATCGTACTCGGCTTTGATGGATTCATATTTGCTCCTCTATGTTCCGTACATTCAGAACGCCACTCGCCTGATTTCCGGCTATTTGGGCAAGGATAAAAAGCTCTTTCCTATACTACTAGCCATTACCACGGGCGTAAGCCTCTGACTCTGGTGGTTCTTTTATACCCGGTTACTCGAGTTACTAGGACCCAGCGATGATTTGTCCTTCGGCAACTTTGGCGAGCCAGAGTCGATTTTTCCGATGATTGCGCGATCTTCAGATGACTCATCAGAGAGGAGCGCGGAACCTCAGTTTTGCGGTCCTTGGTTCTAGCTGAGGAGTAAGACGTTGTCGGCTTGCCCCTGCTGTCACACTTGATAGCCGAGGGAGAGCCGGCAGTATCCGCTGCGGTTGGTTTACCCCAGGCAATTGATCCCACCAGGCTAACACTACGATGACTAGCAGCTTATACTTGGTGGAGGGTGATTATTTCTCCCACAGTGATTTTTCCAATGCTTTCCAAGTAAAAAAGGTAACTTGAATAAAAAGTGAATTCTAATAAAAATTAGTCTAAGTGCAACCATGTCTTATTCAGATTAATATAAAATATGAGCTTCAATTCTACGGAGAACTGGCGAAGATATAATATTTTGCCTGTTAAAAGATGCTGATCTCGTTGTACTCGTAGTGATTGAATTTCAACCACCGGTATATAACAAAGCAAACAAATTAGCCATCTGCAGCCAATGCATTTTTATGCTAGAGAGCTTGAGTTAATATAATTGTGGAATCGTTTTCCTTTAATTTTCTCTCTGCGCAAATATTCTGCATAACGACAAATTAAGAAAACAATAGCTGACTCGCCGTGGTAATTGGCCATCAGCAAACAAAGGTGTATCCAAAAATCACTACTTGCGAATAATTTTAAAATACCTATTGAATTTGAAATCTTACGAATGAATACACATTACTCATTTTGCCGATTCTAGCTGAGGTTAAGTTAGGTGGGCTCGCCCACACCAAACATATAAAACATCTTCCTTTCGTTTCTTTACCCGGCCAGTTCCCTTGCCATTTTCTCTCGCTCGCCACTTGAGTATGTTTGGGATCTTGATTTCATTCGCTTTCACTTCAACAGCTGCTACTTAGTACTATTGTTTGTTTGTTTTTTTTTTTTTGTTTGTTTGCAGGTTTTCTTTGTTGCCTTCTTTGAAACTCAAGTTAAAGGTAAGCCATTGTTTGTTATCTCAAGTTTCACTCTGGCACATATTAAACATTGAACGGTACCATTCATTGCTATAAGATATATCGGTAAATATAATTAAATAATGTTGTTGTTTTTTGTTGTTGCAGCACTCTTGAATGTTGTGATAATTGTTGTTGCCGCAATAAACAAAACTATTCAATGCCTTTATTTTAATGGATTCTTCCCAATACCTCAAACTACTTCCTCTAACTCTTCGCCGCAGTTGTGTGCCTGGCCAAGGTCATTTGACTCATTTAACTCCACCACCCTTTTAACCATCTTGTATTTTCTTTTAAGGCGAATAGCAAGGTGAATCCAAGGTGGCAATTTAATGACGTCGTCGTCGTCGTCGTCGTTATCGGCGCTTGCAATTAAATGTGTAATTAATATTGCTTTCGTGCTCTTTACCTCTGCCTTTTACATTAGCAGTTTAACTGACATTATCGACGGCGACGTGGCAACACTAACGCCAATAACAACAGCAACTACTCGTACAAACGTCATTAATATTTGAAACGACTGCTTGCGTAGCTATGAAAATGACAGGGAAATTTATTTAATTTCCAATGAAATGCAGCATTTCACGCTCTATCCGGTTAGTTTTGTTTGCTATGCAACAGTGAGTGTCCGCGCAGTAAAAGAAGTACTTAGGGCTTTTAATTAATTAAGGAAATTTTTAATTGAATGCCGTTGATTTCATTAACTTACAAAGGATAGTTGTTAAATACTTATGGGGTATAGACCATTAGCTGATAAAAAAAAAAAGCAAAACAACTAGTAATAAATTGAGCTGGTGTGTGAAGCCAATTATTTAGGCAATAAAAGCTTTTTCGCCTTCAGCGATGTATCATAATAATATTGTAATCATATTAACTCTGCTTGTATGCAAGAGGAATAGAGACTTCAACCATTCATATGTTATCTATTTAAAGTCACTTCAAGCACTAAATGCATACTTTAGTAAATAATTTTGTAAAAACACTTGCTTTATTAAACTACCCCCAAAAATTTACCCATCTGGTGTATATAATTTGAGCAAATTACTACTTTTTATAGTTACTGAAATCTCTTTTTTTTGTATTTTGAATTTTATGAATGAGCAAAGTATGCGCGAGTTTTTGACCGATTCCTATAATTTTCCAAATTATTCTTAAAAAGTTAAAATCTAAACGTATAATGTGTACTAAATTTAGTAGAATTTGAAATAGTACTTTAGTACATATATAAATTCTCTTTAAAACGGGCCACAAACATTTCACAAAATTTCTTTTTAATCCACGCCTTTTCCTCTACATATAAAACTAACGTTTGCACCAAGTTTTGTGGAGTTGGATCCAAGAGGTTCGCAGTTATAGCTAATTGGTCTAAACGGGGGATACCAAGACCATTTTGAAAAAAAACAAAATCCATATTCCCTTATCTAGCTGAATCCTGTACATCAAATTTAATAAATTACATGATGCTCCAAAAAAACAAAATGTTGCGTGTACTTTTTATGTCATTGCATTAGTCAAAACATCAGTAGCATTGGTAAAAATAATAGAAAATAATTACTAGTAGCATTAGTAAGAACACAGGTAGAATTTAGTAAAAATAGTAGTAGTAATTAGTCGTAGTATTAGTAAAAATAGTAGTAGAAATTGGTAAAAATAGTAGCAGTAATTAATGGCAACATAACTACAACTAGTAGAAGATGTACGAGTAGCAATAGTACTATTAATTAAAAGTTGTAGTAGTAGTGGTAGTAATGGTCCCGAAATATTTAGTCCGAAAATAGTACTAAAATGATCCAGAACGTAACTCCAAATGGTCCTGAAGTAAGGCCGGCATAGTTCCATGTTTTATCTCATTTTTTATCTCATGTAATCGTCATGTTGTGACTTCGTGACGTGCTATTGACGCAACCTTCGTTCGGCTATATCTACCCAACCTTCGTTACACATTATCGGCACCACTTGCATGACGCGATGTAAAAAATCTATATCATGCCGCTAAAGAAGTTGTACAACAAAAACATTTAGGAAAAATTTCCAATACACCCCAAAATCTAAAGTTATGGTCAAAAAACGGCAAATCGGGTTGTTAGATCAGAAAACCGGTTCATTGAAAAGCAAAAGGTTGCGTCTTTCTGCTGCTTTTTAAAACCTTAAATAAAATACCAATGTGACTCTGTGAACCAAAAAGCTTTTGAAAAAAAACATGTGTAATATATTTTTTTAAATAAATTAAATGAAATAAATTAAATAAAATTTTGGGTTAAAATTACACCCTATAATATTGTTTAACCAATTTTTAATGCTCCACCATAAACACACTACATTTTGTCCCCTGTATAAAGTCGCTGTAACAAAGTTATAAAACCTTTTCCAGTTTCGATCATTTTCTAATTTTAAAATAATTACTGAATTCGGTACATATGTTCACGTCAAAAATAAAATAAAGAGCACACAGTGCATAGGTTAGTTTTGTGTTAAGGCCAACCCGCACATTTCAAAAAATAGGCGCGGCCACTTAACTGTGACGTTCAACTCCCATATCAAAACAGAACTCGTAAAGTCAAATGGAAGACGTTCAAGCTTTAAATTCGAATGAGTTTTAAATAATAAGCCCTCTGGCAGATATTCCAACTATATCCCCAAAAGGAGGCGTATTTATTTATTTATTTATTTATTTATTTATTTATAATCTAGAAAATATAACAATTTTCTTACAGACTACTTAGAATTAACAAAGAAAAATATAAGAATTAATTAAGCATTTCAGATAGTAACAACTTAAACTTAGTTTTAGACAAGGAAAAATCTATATCTATAGTTCTTTGTAGCAAATTATACTCTTTCAACGCCCTGGAAACTGGAGAATTAGAGGCATATATGGTTCTAACTCGGCTTAAAACAAAAGTATCATGGTTGCGCAGACTTCTGGAAGGGATATTAAAACAGATACGCTCGAGTAAAAATGGCGAGTCTATTGCGCCTCGTATTATATCGAAAACGAATGTCAGCAAGAGAATAATTCTTCTACCATTTAACGACATCAGGTTGATTAACATACACCTGGCAGAATAGGAGGGTATAGGGTCAGTGAAATGCAAAGAACGGAGCGCGAAGCGTACAAACTTTTTTTGTATGCGCTCAATTCGAGTCTTATGACAGTCATAGTAAGGTCTCCAGATGAATACCTCATATTCAAGCTTGGAGCGTACCAGAGATGTAAATAATAATTTTAAAGTATAGGGGTATGTGAATTCTGAACTAAAGCGGCGGATAAAAGCTAGCATAGAGTATGATTTTGCAATAACGTAATTGAGATGGTAATGAAACAAGCATTTAGTATCAAAAATCACTCCAAGGTCAGATATTTTATCCAAAGTGCTTAATCGAGAAGCACCGATATGATAAGAAGTAGGAATTAAGAACCGAGACTTGGAAAATGAAAGATGGAAACATTTATTTGTATTTAGTTGTAGACGGTTTAGATTGCACCAGGCAGAAACATTATTAAGGTCTGATTGGAGTCTGAGAGAATCGGACGGACTAGTGACTGTCGTAAAAACCTTTAAATCATCGGCATATAGTAAGAACTTTGAATACTTGAAACAATAAGGTATGTCATTGATGAAAATGACAAATAACAATGGACCCAAGATGCTGCCCTGAGGTACACCAGATGAGGCAATAAACGGACGCGAGGAAACATTATCTACTACCACTACACAGCTACGCGACGAAAGATATGATTTCACCCAAGACAGAAAAACGGAATGAAATCCTAGATTAGCCAGTTTTGACGCCAAGAGAGAGTGATTGACTTTATCAAATGCCTTAGAGAAATCGGTGTAAACAGTATCTACCTGCAGACGATTATTAAAAGCAGACAGACAAAATTCGGTGAAAATCGCAAGGTTTGTGACGGTTGATCTACCAGACACAAAGCCATGCTGATTTACTGATACTAGGCTCTTAGTCGCAAAATACATTTTTTGTTTGACTATAAATTCAAACAACTTAGAAATAGTAGACAGCTTAGAGATTGGCCGGTAGTTAGCATTATTGTTTTTGTTACCACCTTTGAATATGGGTGTAATAGAAGTAACCTTCCAAGCGTCAATGAACACACCACATTCGAGCGATTTGTTAAATATTAACAAGAGCGGGTAGGCAAATGCGGGACACTGCTTTAAGAGACAAGAGGATAACCCATCTACATCCGTATGCAATGATGATTTGATTTTCAAGATCCGATCCTCTACATCATTGAGAGTTAAAGACAGGGCACCAAAATTAATAGGGGAGTCAACATATAAATATAAGCTTTCTAGAATTTTAGACCTAATTTTTCTTAGCGATTGCTGTCCGGCGTATTTATCGTTCTTCGCTTTTTCCATTGAAGAATGGAGATTTGCTGTTGGATCAACTTTGTGTGTTCGTGTATGGCTACATTGGAATGATTTTTGTCTATGTGTTATCTCAAATATCGCTTTTTCAAATTCTTTATAATTGACTGTCATATGAGAGGTTGTGCAGTTTTCGGAAAAATAAGCTTCCGAGATATACTTATTTGTTCTAAGCTGGACAATGCCACGCCTATTCCCAACATTTTTCATTACATATATTTCATTCTGAAACCAAATATTGCATATCAAATGTGAGGAAGTTACTTTGTATAGTTACCAAAATATGGGATTAATTTTGATTTGGTAATTTACCGTTGTATGAGAGGTGGGCGTAGTTTTTGTCTGACTTATATAATTTTCAGAAAGTTTCTTATTGAGTTGAAATGCATAGCGCACCTATGTCTATATCTATCTGGGTTGATTTATGCTGGTACAAAAAGTTATAAAACCCTGGACATCACTGCGCTTGGGTGTGAAAAGTATAGAAGAGTATACGTTCGGTTTCAACCCTACCTTAAACACCCGGTGCAGGTTTTTGTTTCAAAATTAATCTTATAAATAAGTATATATATATATATTGGTCTATAACTTCGTGCGGTTTGCTAAAAGATGGCGTAACTTGTATGTATTCCATCGTTCCAATATATTCCGAACATACGTTGGAAAGCTACTGTCATTGTAAGTCTTTTCAGTATATGTCATTAATATGAAGCGTAAACAGCAATAATTTTTTTCACTCAAATATGTCGAACTCTGCGCCTGAAAAAGTGTTTTTGCGGTGAGTTCTTCTTCATTACTTTAATAAGAAGAAAAATGCTGCCGAAAGTCATCGTATTTGGGTGGAAGTTTATGGTGAATATGCTCTAGCTGAGCGAACGTGCCAAAAGTGGTTTGCACGATGTAAAAGTGGTGATTTAGGCTTGGAAGACGATGAACGTCCTGGGCAGCCAAAAAAGTTTGAAGATGAAGAACTGGAAGCATTACTCGATGAAGAATGTTGCCAAATGTAGGAAGAGCTCGCAGAATATTTGGGTGTTACTCAAGCAGCCATTTCAAAACGTTTAAAAGCAGCTGGATATATTCAAAAGCAAGGAAATTGGGTTCCACATGAACTCAAGCCGAGAGATGTCGACAGGCGGCTTTGCTTGTCCGAAATGCTGCTGGAACGCCACAAAAGGAAGTCATTTTTGCATCGGATTGTTACTGGGGATGAAAAATGTATTCATTACGACAAAAATCATATGTGAAATTCAGCCAACCAGCCAAATCAACGGCTAAGCCGAATATTCATAGCGCGAAGGTAATGCTCTGTATTTGGTGAGATCAGAAGGGTGTGCTGTATTATGAGCTGCTAAAACCGGGTGAAACCATCAATGGAGAACGCTACCGAATACAATTACCCCGTGTGAGGAGAGCAGTAGCCGAAAAACGCCCGGAATATGCGACCAGACACGAGGCAATAATTTTCCACCATGACAACGCTCGGCCCACGTTGCTATTCCGGTTAAGAACTATTTGGAAAACAGTGAATGGGAAGTTTTACCCCACCCGCCTTATAGTTCAGACCTTGCCCCTTCTGACTACCATTTGTTCCGATCGAATTTGTTCCCTCACTGGAATACGGTTCACATCAGAACAGGATATCAAAAATTGGCTTGATTCATTCTTGGCTGCCAAGCCGGCGCAGTTCTTCTGGGATCGGATCCACAAATTGCCAGAAAGATGGGAAAAAGCCATAGCTTCAAATGGGCAATACTTTGAGTAATACTATTGTACATGTTTTTTCTTGAATAAACGCTTAAATTTTGTAAAACCCCCGCACGAATTAAGTTATAGACCCAATATATATAAATATATGCATATATACTATTATTTTGGCCTGATTTACTTTCCTTACACCTGCCTTGAGCTCAAAAATTAATATTGTCGGTTAATCTTATATATAAAAATAAATGTAAGTCCTTTATAGGCGTCCAGATTACTCAACGGATCCTTATGAAATTTTACAGTAGGTGCATGTGGTCTGCGGGCCGAATGTGAAGTATGTACAAATTTAGAAAAGTGGGTGGTGCGACGCCTCCATGGAAGAGAAAATTTAAAATCGCCTTATATTCGCAACTATTCGGTGGAGATGAATGATATTTGGGTACATACAATCTTATCAAAGTGTGCATTATTTTGGAAAAAGGGCGGTGCCACGCCCTATGCAATAAAAAACCCAAAATTCCTTGTAACTCTACAACTATTTGATGCAAATGTACAATATTTGGTATGTAGATCCGACATATCTTACTTACTTACTTAATTACTTTACTCCTACAATTTGTAGTATGTCTCTTGACGCTTTAACTGAAACTGAAGGACCTATAGTTTTATGCCGACTCCGAACGGCGAACATTTGCTAACTGACTTCAAATGCTTTATGTGCACCAAATTTAGTATTGTTTGGTATTTTAGATGCAAAACTAATATTCTGAACAAAAAAAATTGTTAAGGACATTGAGAAGGTATATGTAAAAAACTGGCAATCGAAACTAAAATGAAGTGTCTTATCAGTTTTTCCCTCACTATATTTAATATATCCTTAAGGCACCCAAGCTAAATGTCTCACGGGCGTATGAGGCATGGACAGCTGTCTGTGTGAAAGCACCAATAGCAGTTTGAAGAAATTGCACTGTAGCTCAGCTACCAATGCTGGGACACACAAAAATTTGCATACACTCGTTGGCATAAGAAACTACTTGGTGCACTTGAAATGCACTTAACAAACAGTAACAAACTGTCTCGCAAAAGTTTAATAATCTATGTGTATGTGTGTTGCCACTAGCAGATTCTTAGTATATGGATATTTGATATGTATTTAAATACTCAGCTGTCAAACTTACGACATAGTAGTGCTCGTAAACTACACTGAAAGAAAACACAAAAGAAAATAAGCGAAATGTTCGTTGGTTTAATGATGATGACAGAATGATTTTTTCTGAAATTGTGATATTTTCTCCCGATTGAGTAAAAGCTTCTGCAAAATAAATGATCACCAATATAAAATAAAATCTGTTTCTCCAAAAGTATTAAATATCTTTCAAGCTCCCTTTCCTGTTTATTTCTTTTTCTTTTTGATAGCTGCTTTTCTTCCATCTATCCAATTTTTAATGTAAAATGTCTTTATTGGCATTTTTTACATCGCGTAACAAAAGTCGTGTCGTTATCGCGTAACGAAAGCCATATTGATATCACATAAAAAAGGTCACTTCGATATCACGGCACGAAATCACCACATGGCGCTTTTATGAGAAAAAGATAACATACATACTGAAGTAGCGACATATCAATTCCTATGTATATATATATATGTAAATATATATATTAGTATATATGTACATATGCACATATGTAGCTTGAGACCAATTGAAGTAAACTTGTGGACCGTTTCGGCACTACTTTCGATCTAGATACTTCGGGACCAATCCAGGAACTTTAAAAATTTCGGGACTGGTTGACTACTACAAATACCACTACTACTTCTGCATTAATACTAATTACAATCACTACTACTACTCCTACAACTTATACTACTACTACTAACTACCACTACTAGTACAAATACTACTAATTACTAAAACAAGTACTATAACACAAATTATACTACTACAACTTCTAGTACTACTACTATTTTCTAACTACTGCTACTAGTAACTACAGCTGCTGTTAATTACTATTGCTATCCCTGCCATGACTACTGCTACTACCTGAGCTATTACTACTACTATTTTTTCTAATGCTACTACTAATTACTACTACTTTTTTTACAAAATCTACCAATAGTACTACCGGTAATTTTACTAATGCTAATTTGGCTAATGCTATGACAAATAACTACTACTATTTTTATTTCTACTACTAGTTTTACTTATGTGCATAATTTTACTACTACTACTTCTTCTACCACTAACTATTACAACTACTACCACTACTAAGTACTCCCATATTTAACTCTTTATCTCTTTATGAAGTTGGCACAGAAGTTTCTTCTTCTTTTTGTTCGCGCTTTTAGGTACATTGCAAACTCCTGCATCATACTATAAAAAGCATATCTTTTTAAGCGAGGCATATAGAACATGCTTTTGTTTAGAGCTATTGTTGCTATCGGAAGAGAAGATAAGGCGAATAAGGTAGGGCATTGGTATGCATAGGAGGTGTTATCTGTGTATTTTTGAACAGTGAACTTTTGTTAATTTATGAGAACTATTTTTGTTCGAATGGCATATAACGAGTGACCAAAAATAGAAAATGTTGTCGTAGACTATTGAGATTTGGCGCAGTAGATTGAGCCCCTTAAATTATACAAAGTTATAGCATTATAAAAAACTAAAAATGGTTTTCACTTTGGCCAGCTAATTTAAAGTTTCGTTCAACTGATTGTTCAGATATGAGCTTTTGCGTTAGAGCTCCTACAGAAAAGTATCAAACAACATGCAATTTAGCATATCTAATACTTACTATAAAAAAAAAGTTTGAGCCACTATAACTTTTAGCTACCTTACAACTGATTGTTCCGATATAAAGTTTTCCGTTATAACTCTTGCAACTCATAATATAAAACTTGGCACACTTTTCACTTATCTGTTATATAAAAATGAATCGCAAAATGTATTGGTAAGCGCATAACTTCGGAACGGCTGGCCCGATTTCGTTGAATTTTTTTTCCAGTTACCCATAATTAAAAGGAGACGGTTATAATGGACGAAAACTTTGGGAAACCCCTCCGGAAAAGTCGGAAAATTTAAAAATTTATTTTCTGTATGAGCCGACTCCGTTGAATTTTTGTAGTTACCGTAAAAGGGTTTTTGTGAAAGAAAATTTTTGGAAAACCTTCCGGAAAAGTCGGAAATTTGGAAAAATCTAAAACGGATTTTTTATAGGGAGTTTGGCGTGCAATTTTTCCGGAATGGCTTTTTGAAAGGAAAAATAGAAAATTTTTAGTGGATAACTCGGAAAATTCCACAAAAAACCGAAAAATTTTTATTTATTTTTTTCGACAAAACTTTATATTTAATCGAATGATTTAATTGTTTTGAATGATGTAAGGGTGGACAATGTCAGAAAATTTGGGAATCATTTTTTTGTGTTCGTTATTGCCATGGCGAAAAATTTAAAATCGATTAAGATTTCGGTGACAAAGGCACATCAACACCCAAACCTATTAAAAAAATGGTGTTGGTGTTTGAAATTAAGGTAGATATGTAAAACTATAAATTTTCAGTATTAAGAAATATTAACCATTAAATTCCCATTGTAGTTTTAAAGATACAATATGTAGTCACAAAATGTAATAGATCATTAGTACTGACTTTCAATTTGGTTGGCTTCGAGATATTATTTATTTTGTTTTACTTTAAAATGCATCGGTTTTCACGTCATTACATCAGTCAAACACAAACCGCGTTACCAAAAGTGTTTTATTATTTTTAAACGTCAAAAACAACAAACTGTAAGTGCCGATTTGCCAGTGTACAAGTGTTGTGTTTCTTGAATTTTCCGTTATCTACTCTACTGAGTTTGCTTTTGTCAACTGATAAACGAAAAAAATTCATATATAGTGTTTTGCGCAGAGTGTTAAGTTAACTTTGATCACTAATTACACTACTCGACAAATTTTGATCAACTTTAGTCTCCAAGAATAAAGTGAATTTTCCTAAAGTGAAATGAAGTGAAAGATATCGGCGAAAATATGAAAATTCCCATTTTTGCAGAACACTACTTCATATAGGTACGGCAAAAATTTGCATTTTTCATTTTTTCGTTTTTAACTGTTGAATTATGCATTATACTAATTCCCATAAAAATTTCTTGCCTTCTTCGCCCTCAAGTATCTTCAGTAGTTTGGCCACTATGCCAAAAAACGTTCAAAAAATGTTGAAAAAAAAAACGAAATTTTTTACACAATTTCAGATTTAACCACTTTAAAATCGGAAAAATTCTATTGACGAAAAAAAGTTAGCCCTCCTATGTTGTAGGTAATTTAACTACGAAAATTTTAAGCATACCAGTACAACAATCGGACGTGCCATTGAAACTATAGCCCCGTTAACTTGCAAGCGTCTATCCTACAATTTTAGTATTACTCTGATAAAATTGGCGAGACATTTCATTTGGTCACTCTACCTTAGGGTCTAATAAATTTAAAAAGACATCAAGTATTTAATTGTCACTACTGTTTGTTGTAAATTTTGTTTTGCAAATTGTAGTGCAAATTTATACATACTATATCGGTAGATGTGTTTACGAAATGGCTTGTTGCAAAAGAGATTTTAAATGTAAAAATAATCCGGATGATTTTTGCTTTATTTGCGGACATTATATTTTCGGAAACTCAGCTCGGAAAATAACTAATTCTGTCAGAGATGCATACTTTCATTATTTCGGTTTCCGTGTAAAAAATCTCGATAAATCTTGGACACCTAATTTTATTTGCGCCTCCTGTAGATTAACTTTAATGAGATGGGTATCGGGTAAAGGTCATAACATGAAGTTTGGTGTTCCAATGATGTGGACTGAACCCTTTAACCACGACCAGTGCTATTTTTGCGTGATAGACCTTCAAGGTAAAACGAGAAAAAAGAGGAAATTAATAAGTTATCCAAATGTGGCATCAGCTAAAAAACCAAAACTACATGACCATACCTTACCCATACCTAGACCGCCTATAAGTTTTGAAGCCTCAAGCGAAAGTGACTCCGAAGCAGATAATTCAGAAAGTGGACAAGAAGGAGAGATCCCACATCGAGTCTCACAAGCCGAACTTAATGACTTGGTCAGAGATTTGAAATTATCGAAATTTGATAGCGAAGTTCTAGGATCTCGTTTGCAGCAATGGGGCAGCCTGGGCCCTTCGACAAGTACTTCCAAATTTCGAAATAGACACAAGACTTTCTCTTCTTTTTTTACTAAAAGTGAAAATATTTGCTACTGCAATGATGTTCAAGGTTTATTTGAAGCACTAAAATTAGAAAATAAAGTGGATGATTGGCGCTTGTTTATAGACAGTTCAAAGCATAGTTTAAAAGCAGCATTACTCCATAAAGGAAATTCGTTACCGTCAATACCAGTGGCACATTCTGAGAATACTAAAGAAACTTATTTAAGCATATCAAATTTACTTGAGCTCATTCAATATAAACAATTTAATTGGAAAATTTGTGCGGACTTAAAGGTAAGCAGTTTCGGTGGTACAGTTTAAAATAAATAGTATATGAAATACATCCTAGGTTGTAGCTATAGTTCTCGGACTTCAAAGAGGTTTCACTAAATATTGCTGTTTTCTCTGTCTTTGGGACAGCCGTGCTAGAGAAACCCATTATATTCAGGAAAACTGGCCACCAAGAGCTGAGTACGAACCAGGTGCCTTCAATATCGCAAACCCGCCTTTAGTAAATCCCGAACGAGTTATTTTGCCAGCACTTCACATCAAATTAGGATTAATGAAAAATTTTGTAAAGGCTTTAAATAAGGACGCGCCATCCTTCCAGTACCTAACGAAATTTTTCCCTAAAATAACTCAAGCCAAATTAAAAGAAGGTATATTTGTTGGTCCGCAAATTAGAAAGTTGCTGAAAGACGAAAATTTTGCGAATCATTTATCATCAGTAGAAGCAGCGGCTTGGGACAGCTTTAAGCAAGTCGTTAGTGGGTTTCTTGGCAACAACAAAGATCCCAACTATAGAGAGATGGTCAAAGCCTTGTTGAAAAACTACAGTGCTATGAAATGCAACATGTCCCTCAAAATGCATTTTTTGCATTCACATTTGGATAATTTTCCCGCAAACCTAGGTGCTGAAAGTGATGAACAGGGTGAAAGGTTTCACCAAGACCTCATGATTTTTGAAAAGCGTTACCAAGGTTTTTGGAATGAAGAAATGATGGGAGATTATTGCTGGACAATAATACGGGAGGCAAACCCAGAAAATTATAAACGGGTAGTTAAAGTACCCACGTCCCTCACTATTGACCACCACGGTAAAATCGCTCAATTTGACTTTTTTAGATGTAGATATGTATGTATTTAATGTTGTTGTCGTTGTTGTTTTTTACTGAATTGCTGATTTATACTCATATTACTCAATTGAATACAGTTTAACGTGCAAACATATGTCTATAATAAAACGTTATAAAAAAATAAAAACCTAGTTTGAATAAAAATTTTCTCTATAAAAAAATTGTAGGATAGACGCTTGCAAGTTAACGGGGCTATAGTTTCAATGGCACGTCCGATTGTTGTGCTGGTATGCTTAAAATTTTCGTAGTTAAATTACCTACAACATAGGAGGGCTAACTTTTTTTCGTCAATAGAATTTTTCCGATTTTAAAGTGGTTAAATCTGAAATTGTGTAAAAAATTTCGTTTTTTTTCAACATTTTTTGAACGTTTTTTGGCATAGTGGCCAAACTACTGAAGATACTTGAGGGAGGTGAAGGCAAGACATTTTTATGGGAATTAGTATAATGCATAATTCAACAGTTTAAAACGAAAAAATGAAAAATACAAATTTTTGCCGTACCTATATGAAGTAGTGTTCCGATATCTCGGAAACTAGATCTGCCACAAGAAAATGAAAGTCATATTCGGAATCAGGAGAAAATTTCACTTTAGGAAAGGCCTATTTTATTCTTGGAGATTTTTTTTGTCGAGTAGTGTTATTGGATGTGACATAATAATTAATATTAAAGATGCTTCCTATAAGACGAAGAAAGTTATGTAGAAGAGCCCGAAATGCTACAAGCCAAGCTAATTACCGATCTAATTATACTGCACAAGAACGTGACGAACGAAATGAACGTGAAAGAATTCGTATATCACAAGCGCGTAAAGTGAGAGTTCGAAATTCAACTAATAATCGAGCTGCTTTCAGTTACGATGTGTCAATTGACTACAGTAACTACCGATGTGTTGTTATTGGTTCTTTGGAGAGGGTTGCCACCTGGTTGAAAAGAAACTATAATTAAATTATACAACATGAGTGTCAAATGATTCGGGTCGGCAAAAGGATCATAGCTAACTTTTTCAGGGTTGCCACCTGCATTAAAAGTCAAATTGAATAAAGTTATACACAAGTTTTATGAGTAGTAAAATGTGGCTCACAGAACATTAATTTCACTACGAGAAAATTTGTAAGTGTATTTTGAAAAGGGTTGTCATCTTTTTTAAAAGCCAATTTTAATTTAGTTGTATCCAAGGGCATAAAATATTGAAATATAAATATAAAATAAAAACAAAGCTATTTTAAATTTAAGCACACAGTTTTCTGTGAAAAAAATTTAATACCCAACATTCACCACAAGTGCATTTTTATTATTTTCGTTGTTAACTCACTCAACAATTTGCTTTCCATATGACGGCACTTGGGAGGAAAAAAAAAGAAAAATAAGCAGCAATCGATGCATGAAATCGATGCAAAATGCCAAGAAAAAAAAAACCACTAAACATGCAACTAGTGAAATATATAGGAAGAAGTCCATTAAAGCGATTTTGCGAATACACGCACGTACTAATACAGAAAAGCGTACAGTAGAACAGTATTCACATGTTTGCACACAGTTCCTTTAGCTAGCTGAAATCTCTAACCAACCAGCGATCAAATGAACTAGCTGTATGTCTGGCAGGTTGTCAAAGCATTTAGTTTAGCGCTTACATAATATACACACTTGAGCCCAAAATAGACCTTGTCTAACGGATGCTGCAAAAAGTTGCTCATACGCCATGTAGTGTCAGCCGCTGGTTAGACAGGTGCATTCGCTTAACAACCGTGCGCATTTGTGTGTAGATAAAAGTCATGTGCAAACCGTGCAACCGGATAACTGCTACGATAGATTATGAGGCCAGTTGGCCATGAGGTTATTTATATTTATCACACGTTAGACTTTTTTGCTTAGGTGTAATGTAACTTAAAAATCGTCGATATATTTTAAGTTATACTGAACAAAAAACGGATTAACTTGATAAGTGTTTACAAAGTTCAAGAAATTAAGTTACTTCAAGAATGTTTGCTTTTTCTCGAAAAAACTTAGGCTTTTTCCAACAAGAAGTAGTTCCACAGAAGATGCAAAGGTAAACGGTTTTATTAATGCAACTTAAGTTGAGTAATAAACAACTGTATTCTCAAAATCACAACTAAATCCTCAAAATCTAGAACTAGAGTCAAACACCGTTTTTCTGAGGTTTTATAGTCTGCCAACTCCGAAGGATTTTTTGAAAGCCTTTTTTACGGTAAAAACACACTCGGCTGTTTTCCATTGCCCGCCGAGGAACGATCGCTAATATGTAGAAGAAACTTTTTCTATAATTTTTTATGTTACCTACCACGGCCAGGACACACCAAACAAAGAGCGCACGCGCTACACACTCGGCCACGGCGGCCGCCATCGATTGAAGCAGCTATGCAAATTTTTTCTCCTTTACTCTCCACTATAGTTCAATCAATTGGAGACTATACACGAAATATTTTAATTTTACTATTGAAATTTTTGCAATAGTCTCAACTAATATCTGAGGTAAAATTTTCACTCAATAAAAAGTTGGGTATCGGATTTACTTCGATGTTTTTTATTGATATACTCTTGTTTTAGATTTATGAAACTAATACATAAATATTATTTATATTTTCTATTGAAGCTAACAAGGCTGCTTAGTTCTAAAATATAATTCTTCTAAGAAGATTTTTCAATCGAAAATAATCGTAATTTTTCGATCATAACGCAAACGAATTTTCGGCGATGGTAATAATACGATTTACGAGCGATTAATACCTTCCAAAATATCAATAAAACCTGAGCGAAAAGTTTTAAATCCAAGAACAACTTTTTTTTTATCGAAAAAATTAAATTTAAAAATATCGATCTAAAATTATTGGAAAAATTTAAATTTGAAAACAACGTTTCAATCTTTATCGAAAAAATTAAAAATCACAAAATAACGATAAAATATTTTTTTAGAAATTATAACCCTAACCCTTGGTAAATGGGAAAATTTGTTTCTGTATCGTTTGTAAATTTGTGGGAATATTGGTTCCCATGAAATTGGCGGTACGGCTGAATAATTTTGTTTCCACTTCAGCGCTATGTTCGCTTCCTATTCCGACGATGAAATATTACAAGCGGCATTTTTTAATAATTTTGTACAAAGATGACTGGAAGAGTAAACTATCATTTGCCGAGTTCAAAATTTTTTTTAAATATTTTTTTTTAGACTATCAGAAGGGGTTTAAGGAAATGTACTCTTAGACCGAAGTATTAGCTTGCAGAATTATTCATTTATTTATGCTATTCATTTTTATTTTCAAATCATTCTTTACTTTTAATCTCTGAACAAATGAACAGCAGTTTTTAAAGTTTTTTAAAAGTTTAAGGAAATAGCTTTGGATTTTTTTTAGAATAGAACCAAAAAAAATAATACAGTTAAAACAAATTGCGCCAAATAACCGCGGTATCACCTATTTTAAAGCAAATATTTTATCTCTGCAATCACTTCATCAATCTCTATGAAATTTGGTGCATGCTTTGCATTTCAACTCAGTCACTTTAGAAAATTGTATAATTAGAACAAAACCATGGTAAGTTGCAATAATCCAAAAAATCTGATAGTTTAGTAGCGATGCAATGTAATTTGCTCAAATTTGATATACAAGATTCCATTTGAGATTCAAATGCATGGAATCAAAAATGTTGAGAACAGGCGTGGTATATCCCACCTCAGCACAAATGGGTATATCTCCGTGACTTCTTCGTCAACGGAAACCACATTTTCGAAAATTATAAAAATCAGTCGAAAACTATGCTCAAAATCGCAAAATATTCGAAATTTTACTAAATCAGAGCGATGTATTTCACATTTTTTACGAATAATTTAATTAAGGAGAGAAATACCTGAAAATCAAAATTTTCGAAAGGGGGTGCGAAACGCTAAAATCGTACGAATTTCTTTTCATTTTTATTTAAATCAATAAATGTCATTTAAGGTTTAATAATTCGGTTATACTTGCAAATCCGGCTTGATTTGCTGCCCCAATAAAGATATATTTTTTTTTAGATATTGAACAAGAATTGTACAGGGTTTTTCAATAGGAACGCTACAAAATTTTTTTTTAAATAAAACAAAAACGTTTGTGTTTGGAATATGAATTAAATTCTTTATTCCTGTGAAAGTACATTCGATGCGATTATGTATGGAACTCGATTTCCTTTGCATGAGCACCACGGGCACACTTCGACGGTTTTCAAGCATAAATCGGCCGATACTCCTGCAATTTCACGTTCGATATTCGTACGAATTTCATCAATCGTCGCTGGCTTGTTGGCAAAGACCATAGACTTGACGTAGCCCCACAGTAAATAGTCTAACGGCGTCAAATCGCACGACCGAGGCGGCCAATTGACTGGGCCATTTCGAGAGATAACACGTTCACCAAACTTGGATTTCAATAAATCGATTGTGACATTCGCTGTGTGGCTTGTGGCGCCGTCCTGTTGGAACCACATATTGCCCAAGTTCATCCTATTCAGGCCAAAAATATTCGGTTACCACTGAGCGGTAGCGATTCCCATTCACAGTAACGTGCCGGTCTTGATCATCACGGAAGAAGTACGGCCCAATGACGCCGCCGGCCAATAAACCGCACCAAACCGTAATTTTTTCGGGATGCCATGTTGACTCATGGAGTACGTGTGAATTGCTGCCTGTCCAATAACGCATATTTTGCTTATTGACGAAGCCATTCAGCCAGAAATGACGACGACCATAAATTGGACGTAGCGCTCCTAAAGTTGAGGCCATTGACTCCGAATTTCAGTAGTAAATTTTAATAATTTCGACTCGTTGTTGGATCGTATATTTTTCCATGATGAAATGGCAAACTTTACTGAAGAGAAATGTCAAACGAACGGAAAAAAATATGGCGTCGTTTGCTGTCACTATCGGTCTACTTTTGTGCGTCCCTATTGCAAGACCCTATGTTACAGTGCGTTTGAGTTACAATACTTCTTATACTTTGATCTAAAACAAATATGTATACTTTTTCGTAAGTGGGGCCGTTTTTACCAAAAATTTGTATATAGCCTGATTTATAGGATATGTATACGAAATTTTGCATATTTTTCTCAAGTTTTAGTGGGACTATAAGAAATTTGCAGTTTTCTTGCACCGGACGTTGCACCGGCCAATTTTTCAAAATAATCCATATATAACGAAATGTGATTATTAATCTGCACCGAATACTTGCGAAGATAACACGAATTCAAATTTTCTCAGTCACGGAGGCTCAAATTTCAAAATTTCTAAATTTGTATAAAGGCTGGTTAAATTTTAAGGGCCGATGTTGATTTTGAATAAAACAAAAATTATTTTGGAAATTATTGTAATTTCTTTTTGTTATGATAATATGGTGGGGTTCAATTATGTATGGAGCAAAATATCGGCCAAATGTCCGCCGCGACATCGGCGGCACTCATCCATCCGATGGTCCAAATTTTCGATGACGCTGAGGCATAATTGAGGTTCTATGCCGAATTATCTCATCCTTCAGCTCTTGAATTGTTGCTGGCTTATCGACGTACACCTTTTCTTTCAAATAACCCCAAAGAAAGTAGTCCAACGGTGTCAAATCACATGATCTTGGTGGCCAATTGACATCGCCACCACGTGAGATAACACGGCCATTGAATTTGTCGCGCAAAAGAGCTATTGTTTCGTTGGCTGTGTGGCAAGTGGCACCATCCTGTTGGAACCACATATCGTCCACATCCATATGTTCCAATTCGGGCCATAAAAAGTTCGTTATCATCTCACGATAGCGAACACCTTTCACAGTAACTGCCTGACCGGCCTCATTTTGGAAAGAATACGGCCCGATGCTGCCGCCAGCCCATAAACCGCACCAACCAGTCACTCTTTGTGGGTGCATTGGTTTTTCGACAATCACTCTTGGATTATCATTCGCTCAAATGCGGCAATTCTGCTTATTGACGAATGCACTGAGGTGAAAATGTGCCTCATTACTGAAGATGATTTTCTTCGAAAATTGATCATCCACTGTTGCCATTTCTTGCCAACATTCTGACAATTGACGACGTTTGGAATAGTCAAGAGGCTTTAGCATGTTCAAATTGAGTTAGTCTGAAATTGAGACATGTCAAATTAAATGCAAAAAAAACTTGACGTTTGACATTCAACATCGGCATTTAAAATTTAACCACCCTTTATATCCTATGTTGAGCCCGCCAATCACATAAACGTAATGTAAAAACTTCATAAAGATCGGTTCGTTACTTTGTACGCCTTTAGGGGAATTACATTTTTTATAAATAAGGTTTACTTTGAAATAAAAACATGCGCCGGGTTCGAATCGTTCTTATTTGTATATATTTACATTCAAAATTGTTGAAGCAACATTTTGAAAATGGAGCAGTGAATGGTACTTTTTATCCCCCTCACAACTCCAATTATTTCCTAGTTACCAATCCTACTGGGTAAGTTATTGAAGGGAAAAAGATCATCATAGCTAAAACTTGTAATTCGTTTTGATACCAATTGCGGCGCATATTTAGATTTTCATATATTTAAAAGCAAATATTTATTTCGGTACCAGCAGTGTTTCTTGTCGTTTATACGAATTTCACAGACCTTTTTTAGTTTCAGTTTTAGCTTATTGAGTGAAATATCAAATTTTGAAGACAAAATATTATTTGAATTTATACAAAGAATATATAGCTTTTGATTTGTCCCACAGCCATTACAAAAATGGTAGTGGGATTCAAGGAACAAAAAAGTTACAAACTCTACTTGCGCCAAAATCCTTTTAAAGTGAACGTTGATGTAAAATTTACCTATGTGCTCGCGTATGTAAACCCACGCTCTAAATTACAAACTTTAAAAACAGTTTTTTTTTTGCGAAAGAGATTATGCTGCTATTGTAATGAAACTAAAAACAGAATTATTCTAAAAGCTTTGCTTTGCTTTGCGTAATAACAGGAAATTTATACGAGAATTACTGCACCAAAAAATTGAAAAACAAAACCATGCAGCTTTTATTGTGGCTTATAGAGCGCTGTGTAATTTATTTTTAAAAATTTCCATGTCATTTTAAGTCGCTTTGCCGCACAATTAGCGTTCGAGCGTACGAGCAAAGCGAGGCCAACACGGCTACAAAGCATTGTGCTGGTTGCGTATACGCCCCGTTGGTCAGGCATTACCCGCTAGTCATATGTACAGATGTATGTATGTATGTAAGTGTACGTGTATTTCTTAGATTTCTTAGATTGCAAAGTGCTCTTCACTCCCACAACTACATATCCATCCATAGCTTCACTAAAATTGCATGCATAAATAGACATTGAAGCGCTAAAGTAGCTGTTAAATCACAGAATGATACTTTTCGCTACGTTAACGCTAAGTTTTCTTCTCACTTGTTTTAGCTAAGCTTCGCTTTTTTGCTTATCTAAGTTTTTCTTTTTTTTTTTCATATATTTCACATTCAAAAGTGGCACTCTAGAGTCAACAGCTCCAGCTCGCTTGTAGCGGTGCAACATCAAAGAGTGCACCCAAAGTGGAGCACGTTGTTTTTGTTTTTTTTTCTGCATAGTGTTTTATTTACGATTTCGCGTTTCGTGCATTTGCATATGTATGTACTTATATTTTTTCCAGTCAGTTCTTCTTACTGCACTTACTTGCAACTTAGCGCTAGCCGTGAATTTCTAGTCATATGCGCCGTCGTGTTGTACGCGAGCAGCATCAGCGCTATCGTAAATCGTCTTCTGCTAACACTTTAAGTCGCCCTTCTTGGTCTTCGAGCATCAGTGAAGACAAAATGGCATAAGTATATAACTAGATACGTAAATATCGCAAATATGCATGCAAGCATTTGTATGTATAGTTCTGTTCAGAATTGAAGCCTCTGGTGGAAGAAGGCGTTCACTCAATTTTTTGTAAAATACATTTTTGCACTTTTAATATTTCCATTGTGAAAGTTTTAGTTTAGTTAACAAAAATACAGAATGCAGGATAAAATGGTGGCACATATTACATGTGAATGCCCAGCATTGGGCAGACGAAGTTTCAAGGCACTGGGCTAAGCGTGACTGCTCACCGATAAAGAGCCAAAAAGCCTACCTACATAAGTTCACTAAAGGGACGGAGATGTTTTTTCGATATCGTCACTGCCTCATAAGTCGAGGTTTTTCATTTGTCGTGCGCTTATCTGGTAACACAAAGGACTAACCTAAAAAAAAAATGTCAAAAGATAACGTCCAAATCCATTTAATACACTTTTTGTTTACAAGCACAAGTTTAATCATATGCATTTGGTTAATGCATGGAGTTGTTGTCTTTATTTTTTTTTTTAACCCAAGCGCACTGATGTCCAAAGTATTATAACATTGTTCGCCTAACCATCTTGTTTAACAGCATAAAGCAACCGATATAGATATAGATATATATACACAAAATTCTTAGCAAAAATATCAATATTGATTAAGCTATATATGCCCGCCTGCCCGAGGGTTGAATAACTCGAGTAAATATTGAGCTATGTCAACGAAACTTGATATACACATTGCCCTGGACCCAAGATACCATAATATTGCAAATGGAAAATCAAAAGAAATTCGTTGCATACGGCTAGAGCAGGAGATACGTGTGTTGATTTTTTTTATAACTTTTTTTTGGAAAATGGCTTTAGCCCTTGCTCACTTTACGAGAAAAAATCTCCGAAACTATGTTACCAAACTCTATCAACTTTGGCAAACATATTGTATTTAAGTCGATAAGCAAAATTCTAAAACTTGTAGGCATCAGACAAGAAACACGCAAACTTCTCATATGATGGCATTTTTCGAAAATCAAGCAAACATTATATTTAAGTTAGCATTAATGACAATTCGCGTAAATTAATATGGAAAATGGAGCTGCACTACAAATATACTGAATAAAAAAACAAAACAATATGGGAAGAGGCATAACACCGCCCACTTTAGAGTAAATGGGTATATCTACGAAACCATTCGAAACTCTTAGGCAACAGTAATTTACACACAAATCAAAACATATAATATTTTACTAAACCACGTACGTATACTCTTTTTCGGTTTGAACGTGTTTTTTGTCGCTCTCTGCTTGCATAGTATTTTTTTCCTATGTGACAAAGGAAATGTTACTTTTATTTCATTGTTTTTATGGTTTTCTGTATTCTGAGATAGAGACTATAATTCAAACCGGGATATTATTCCGCATTTTTAATATCTTTCCTAATGCTGTGCATTTGTGAGCATAAACTCGAACGTGATCAGCCCAAAGTGCAATATCTAAAGTGAATTCCGCTCTACCACCTTGAGTGTGTAAACAATTTTCCTAGTTATGTCGAGTTCTTACTTAAATCTAATAAACGCCTCCTATGCAAATCTTGTTCTGCCGCTTCGCGTAGTTAAATTTGCTCTGATTTTGGACCATCTATTCTGTCAGATGATGATGTTATTGAAGCTTTTTTGAAAATTAAAAATTCCTCTAAAACTGAGCTTCCTCGCTTAAAAATTGTGCTTCGTTAATAAATTATAGGTAGTGTTTAATAAATCTCTGTCTGAACGATTGGAAGCTGGCATCAGTCACTCCTATCTTCAAAAGCAGTAAGAAGAGCAATATTTCTAATTACACACGAATTTCTATATTTTCAGCAGTCTTCCCCTAAAATGCCCCAATAAATCAGAACAAAATTTAGCGGATGTCTCTATGATTTTTTTACAGTAAGAAGCCCTTTTTATTACCATTTCGTATGTATTTTCTTTAAAATCAAGAAGATAATTTATAAAACTAAGATAAAAAACATTTTCAATAAAATTAAGAAGGGAATTTTGGTTTTCATTAGAATCTCCTATTAATTTTAATAAGGCGGAAATCTTATCAATTTAAAATTATTTTTTTATTAAAATTATATTTTTTATGGCGACTATAGGAAATTATAATAATTTAAAGTGCTTACATATATATTATTACAAAAAAATTTAAATATTTCCTTATGGCATATAAGAACAATTTAAATTAGTATTTATAAATACTACTGTTGCCAAATTGTGCTTATAAGTAGTATGGCACTTGCTTTCACTTACTTTCTTGAACATTAATATAAGTTTAGACGGATAAAGATATTTATTTTTGGAAAATGTATATTCATAAATTATATTTGATTTCTGACAACATATTTTATTTTTGAAATTTTTGAAACATTGTTCATCGAAAGCATCTGGAACAATAAATAAGTAAATCAAATATTTTAATTTCGAAAATACAAAAATCCAAAGGACAATATTCATAATATTACTCTAAAAATAATACAAAGTAGATTATGCACAAAGTATTATTATTATTATTATTTTTTAAACTTATAATAAATTAAAAGTTTAATATTGGTCATTAGAGCACGGCTTCTAGGGCTATCAGCTCAGTGTAGTACTTACATATAGATTGTTCATGTTGTCTTCGAATACGATTTTCATCATTGTCCAATATAGTTGCGGGCCCGAAATGTTTCCGTTTGACAGCTGCCAGTGTAGTAGTCGTAGCACAGCTGCTGCGCGTTAAATGTTCGAAAGAGAAGGCTTGGTTGCATTTGGTGCATTGCGGCTGGTTATCCTTCCTTAATATGCGCCAGTGTGTTGCAGTAGTGTGTCCGAGTCGAAATTTGATAAACATCTTAATTCTTTCTTTGCTGATGTTAAGAGGATAAACGGGTGGTTTATATGTGCTCATGTTGTTTTTGTAGTGGTGATGTTGATGTTGGTCCCAGTTGATCATAAAATAGTTTTTGTTTGAGCTTATGAACAACATTCGAAGGTTTATTATTTCAATAAAACTGTACAAAATTCGTTGAAATGTTGGTTAATAAGGATGAAGCTTTGCTCATTGACTACGGTATAAGCTGTGTTCTCGTTGCTCGTTTTTGAGCCATCTGTAAACTAGTTGCCAAATTATTCAGTTTAGCTAGTATCTGCTTCTTTTCAAGGAAAAGTCTAGTTGAAGTAAAATCTTTTTTGTAATTGGAAAGTTCTGTGTCGCATGAAGTCAGTTTGATTTTCCATGGCGGATATCGTGGCGTGTACGATTTTATTGTATTGATATTCAACTGGCTGATAAGTTTTAGCGTTCTATGAAGAGCTGAGGGAATTCTCATTGTCCTTTTAGTTTTCTGGATCTTTTCGGCAAGTATATCAATGACTGAGTTGGTAAGAAATGGTAGCTTCGAGGCGAGTTTGTTTTCTATTTCCACTACTCTTTCTTCAAAGTTTGGAAACCCACCTTCCGCAAGGATATTGTTTATTGGCGTGGTCCTGAAGGCGTAAGTGCTTGCTCTGGCAGCAGCATGATACCGGCTTCTAAAAATGTTTAATACAAATTTCGCACTGCGGCCGTACAAGAAAAGGCCGAAATCAGTTTTAAGAGGTTTTGTTAGGTATATAAGTGTGTTTATATGTACATCACTTTTTTGTGAAAGATAACAAATTAGATTTCCCCATTTGTTTAATGCAATTTTCAATACAGTACAGTGTTCTTTCCAATTATATTTGTTTGAAAAAATCATTCCTAGTATTCTTAATTGTAATAATAGAAGCTTTATTTTTATATTTTTGTTTTCGACAAATTTGCATTTTCTTGGTATTTTAGGATGTCTATCAATACATTTTTTAGAGCAGTGTCCTTTTCCGAATCGCATTTTTTTCTACTAATTAAATACATGTCGTCAGCATAAAAATAGTGTTCAATATGTTTGTGGTTTGAGACTATTTTGCTTATTTCATTAAACGCGATTTGAAAAAGGATCACTGAAAGCGGTGATCCATACGCCTATTTAGAAGGTAAAAACAAAGTTTGAATTAAAAAAGGTTCGCTTGAGATAAACAGGTGTCCTTATCAATAAATTCAATAATAAATTCTAGTAAAACTGTGAAGATATCCTTATTAATATCTTTCATATGATTTTCAACATAAAACCGAAGAGATTTCTTCTTACAATTTTAAATATTTTCGACACGATTCTATAAAAATCATTTAACATGATGTTATGTATCTCCTTATTTACACCCGCTTACCTTTTCCAAAAATTTTAGAAGAAATTCAAACCAATATTAAGAAGATTTCCTAGTAAAATATTCTTCACTTTGGTCCCCTCTCGCACTCCTAGGTCGTCAAGCCTTTTTAGACGTCGATCTCTTTAATTATAGCTGAACTTTTTGGCTCTGTGTTTCAGAACAAAAGAGTTGTAGCCGTAAATGTTGGGCATGGCATCGCCCATCTTAGAGCAAATACATAGGTATATCTCCGAAACTTATTTATAAAATTCTACCACATTACGTACACTTCGCATTTCTAGTCAGAAAGCACAATTTCGAAAATTTAAGAAATCAGACTAAAACTGGGCTCACCTCTCATAAAATAGTAGTTTGACAAATCCGAATTTAGAATATTTTACCTAATCATGTCGTGCTTTTTTTTTCAAATTTGGTATAAAGAATTTAATGAGGGAGAGAAATAATTAAAAAATAAAAATTTTCAAAAATTTGGTACGTTAAAATCGTACTAATTGCCTTTTGTTGATATTTAAATCAATGAACGTAACATAAAAAGGTTGCAAAAGAAATATGTATATACCGAATATTAAATATCTACGCCAGATACCTGGCACGCTATGTAGAATACTGTTTTCATCTTAAATGGACGCTTGAGTCTATCTTTCTGCCCAACCCATCAAATACTATATATCCTCATATACAATATAATGTTCATACCAAATAACGTAAAATTCTGTATGGTGTCCTTTAGACGAATCTCCTTTTTAAAAGAGTTCACTTATTCCTTAAATTACATTATTTTTTCTAGGAAATTAAAACAAAAAATCTTGCGAGTTTTTCCCCGCATGCGGACTATGTTACTAGTAAAGCTAAATCAATGCTAGGATTTATAAAAAGAAATTCTGTAGGTTTACAAAATCCACTCACTTTCAAATCGTTGTATGTAGCTTTAACCCGTAATACTCTTGAGTACGGAGCAACTTTTTGGAGCCCCTATCCATGATTCATATTCTCATAAAAGTGAATTCGTAAACATGAGTCAAAAAGAAAACTACTTGGCTTTCAATCACTGAAATAAAAAGTTCACTGATATAAGTAATTAAAGAGATCGACGTCTCGTAAACCTTGGAGGCATGGAAGTGCTTGACTTTGTCTCAGCCGCATCTAAATACCTCATATCGGACTGCACGAAACTGCATGGCAGGGAGAGGGTGGGAGCTCCTCTCTCCACCTATGGACTCCTATTGCACAAATAGGCTCTATGCCGGCTCAGCGAGCGCTAGGCAAATGCCACGACACGCAGAATTCCAAAGACCCTCTGGCCAGTGGTATACCGTAGGCACTCAAAAGAGATCCTATCAAATCAACCAAACCGCTTCCGCTTTGGATGCATTAAGCGCAGTTCTGGCTCTGGTCAATCGTCGGCTATTTTGTTACCGTATAAGATTGCCATTAACCCGGACGCCCGGTTGAAGGATGCAAGCAAAGTGAGGTAACCGGAACGAGAAAGAGACTTCTAAACTTCTTTGGAAACACTCACGCATCCATGTCGCGGTCCACTTTGCACCCGTCGTAGATGGCCGTGGTGCCCTCCTCGGTCAATCTCCCTCTACTCCAGAGAGCAGGTGATGGAGATACTGAATCAGTATGCTCCTCTGTTTCTGAGAGCTTGCCTAGAGCTCTACTATGCCCGTATTGCTTTGACCTCCAGCTTTCCGGCTCTTTGCGGGAGTTCGGCGCAACTTCGCGAATATGTAGCTCTATGGACAGTGGTTCAGAACCACATTAGGTGCATCGCTGGGGTACGATCTAATGACTTCTGTAATATCTACACAAGCCCAGCGTTGGATGCTACCTAACTACTTGATGTTATATTGCTTGTCCAGTGTAGGTCACCATATTAGTGCTCCCGAGGTCAGTATTGGCCTTATAACGGCCGTGAACTTCCGCAACACAAGCTTTGGTTTTAAGACCCAGTTTCTCCTGAAGACTCAATTGCATGTACAAGAAGCTATATAAACCTTCTCTACGCGCTTCTCGATGTATTTTTCTAACTTAACATGGCATCTAGTATTTCGTCTCGGAGGTTAATGTGAGAATCGTTATGTGTCTGTTTTCTTAGTAAACAACAGCGGCTCTGTGTTGTTCGGGTTGACGCTGGGGCCGCTTTTTGAGGCTCACGTGTGTAAGCTTGGCAGAGCTCCCCCAATAATTTCGCTGTTCGTTGAGAGGAAGGGACTTGACATTGCCACCACTTCCTCATCTGCGTATGAGTTCTATTGAGTTCTAGTAGAATATTTCAGTTTCAGCAACCAGAATAACGAGGATCAGACTCCACCTGAGGAGTACCCCTGCTCGCGTAGCAGAATACTTAGTGTGAACAATTGGTAGATGTTATAATTCAATTCCTGAGAATTAGCTGAATCTACCAGCAGATAAGGTCTGAGACTCCAATCTTAGAGAAAGATTGAGTAATTGTGTCAGAGCTTATGTTATTGATAGCACTTTCTATGTCTAGGGCGGTACACTGCTTAGAGTGAAAAGACTTCTCTATGATGCTTAAAACTTCATGGTGAGCGAGTTCTGTTGACCGATTCCTAATGTAAGCCTGTTGGGCCGTCTAAGTTTAGATACTTGCTATGTGCTTAGTTAGTTTATGGTTTTTATATTATATTTTTGTTTTTATATTATATTTTTGTATGGGGATAGAATATCTGACAAGAGATATCAGAAGAGGAGAGATACATGTTCAGATCTCATCGTTTTGTGGGGCAATTCGGTGTGAAGTTATGTTGGTGTAGTTTTCATGTCCCCCTCCTACATGTTTCTTGCTGACAACAGTTAAAAGTATGCAATCCTTAAATGCCAAATATCTTACAGCAGTTGAGATCAAACTTCAATTTCAACATTTTTGTTCACTTAAAAAATGCGGATATATCGTACGTCAAATATCAATACTTTCTATGTACGACATATGTATGTGCGTACATTATTGATTTGACATCGAATTTCTAAAAGCATACAATTCTCCTACATTCGTATAAATGTATGTATGTTTTTACATTTGCATGTGTGTGTGTGTGCATACTTGCAACGTACGTTTTCAATGAACCAGTAACAGCAATTTGGCGGTTGTTACAATCAACTTTGCGGGAAGGAAGTAGCTTGTATTCATTTTCTTTCACTTTTCCACATCACACACGCGAACGCACACACATGCGCATACAAATATGCACATATGGTGCTACAGAGCAGGAAGCGGAAATGAGCGAAGAGCGTGATGCCGGAAGTGAAAAACAATAAGGCCGCCTGAGGGTCGCACAAGAAGTAGCTGCTACGAGTAGCGAAGATTAAAAACGCTATCGTAACAGCCAAACTGACTGCCAAGTCGCCAAGTCGCCAAGCAGTCAAGTCGCCAAGTAAGCAAGCAAGCAAGCAAGGAAGCGAGCAAGCAACCAACCGAACAACTAACAATACAAACAGCTTTGCCGTCCTAAGTAGTTGCTACTTGTGCCACAAATGCGCTCTTGCAACAAGACGTTGAAAACAACTTTAATTGTAATGGTACTGAAGATGCTGTAGTATCGCAAGCGATGAGAGTGACTGAGCGCCCAAGACCTAGTGCCACGAGCAGCCGCTTTGATATTGCCGCACGCTTTGTTAGTTGCACATTTTTTTTTTCGCCTCGCGCAGTTAGTGTGGCACGCTTCTTTGAAAGGTTTTACTTTCTCCCTCAGTTTTGTCTTATTACTTTGCTTTTTTCTTTAATTTGTGTTTTTATTTTCAAAGTTTCGTTTTTCTCCTATACATACATTTTTTTTTGCTATATGTGCAGTTCTTTGACAAAGTCTCGAGTGTCTCTGTTGTGTGTATTTTTCATCTGACGCATCACACCGCCGCGGCGCCTCCCTGCCCTTCTCACTCGCTTCCATAATGGCAGTGCTTCAAGTTGCAGCCTTTTGCACTTATGTGCTTTTTCCTTCACGTCTGCAACGCAATATGCGCTTTACTTTTTGTTCTTCTTTTACGTCTTGCTCTTGCCTTTGCTCTGCTTGGCAAAACAAATAACTACAGCGACATTTTATGGGCCACCAAAAAATGACAACAATGGCACCGCTGGAACGTTGTAATGCTCAAGTGCTGGTGTGTTATAAATAAAAAGAATTGCAATAAAAGTAAAAGCAAACAGAAAGAGCATCAACTGCCAACCGAGTGAATGTACGTACATATTAAAGGAAAATGAAAAAAAAAAAACCAAAAAAAAAAAAGCAAAAACAACAGGTAATAAAAAACCAAGCGAATGTCAGAGCGTAAGAAAAAGATTGCACATAAGTGCGCCCAGGCGGTTTATTTATGGTGGAAGTGATTGCGTGTAATTGCAAAAATTGCGTTAAATTATTGAAATGTACCAGCAGAGCCAACAGGCCAAACAAAAAAGAGCAAGGCGCGCCATAAAATGGTGAAGAAAATGGAAAGTGAAAAATTGAAGTGGTTGCGTCAATATCCACAAATATCTGTGGGCATTAAGGATGTACGAATTGTTGAAGTAAATTATAGAATTATACTTATATGGCTTATTATATGTAAATAACTAAAAAGGTAAAAATACCATTTGCTCTTATTCAAATTGTTGATTTATTCAAGTTTATATTATAAGTGTTATAAAGTCAAAAGTAGATACCTTCATAGAATTAAAAAATTTTCAAAGAATTAAAATTTTATATCATTTATGTAAATAAGTTCGTTATTGTTTACATATTGTAACTAGCTGACCCGACGTAATTCACTACGCATAATGTAATTTTTTTTACGTGATGGTGTTTTTCCTTTTTAAGATCGCCATGGCTTGAAGGGCACTTTTTGCCTGTACCAGCTGAGGATCTTAAAAAGTCATTGCTATTATCGACTACTGGTATTGCATTGGCTGCAATAAGAAAATCTTAAAACTTATAATTAAAAACAATCTAAATACTTCAAAAAAAAAAAATCCCTCTAAAAGTTACACAATCCTGGTCCGAATATCAAACATAATACGCGGGAAGGTAAAATCTTAATCCATTTTATAGATTTATTTATAAAACTAAAACAAAGATAATTTTAAATAGGTTCGTTTACGAACTAAGTAGGCCAAAAAGTAGGATTTTTGAAAATATCTCAGCACCAGCGCTATCTCTAGAGTAAATTTTTAAATCCTAATACTTCTCCGTTTGACATTTGAGTCAAATCGGTCAATAAAAAAAAATTTTTAAATATATGTCGACTTGAGCCCCACCAGCCTAGTATACTTTTCTGCAAAATGTTTGTCTTTGCACAACCAACCTACTTACTGAATATGAACTAAGTCTGTCCATGTGATTTCTCTCAATATCTCGACTCCAGCGCCACCCAAAATCTATTTATTTTTTTTTCAAAAATGTTTTTCATTGCTCAGTTAACTTACATACATACTGCATATGAACTAAATCGGTCTATAAGTACGATTTTACACAATATCTCGACTCTAGCGACACCTACCGGCAATTTTTGTATAAAAACACTACTCGGGCCACAGTTAGCGTAACGCAAAAATATTAGCCAAATCGGTGCAGCCTTTCTCACGTGTTGCGATAACCAACGAAACAAATTTCAAGCAATTCGAACCATAAATACGATTTTTTTGAACAGATCTGGTCCACTTCCTGAAACGAAAAGTATTCTACATGTTAATCTAACCAAAAAGCTACCCACGTAACAAATATTAAGCAAATCCAACTGTACATAGTTCACTTACCGGAAAAAAGAAATATTCATTGACCATCCACATGTATGCCCCAATATATTTTGCAATTTTAATCGAAATCGATTTGGTGGTTCTTGAGTTATATATCAATTATCATATTAAAAAAAAAAAAAAAAAAAGTTAAGGTCTTTTTAAACTTTAGTACTATCTTGAAATTTAGTTCCTTTTTTAAATTAAATTAGCGTAAAACTCCACCAAAATAATTTTCTTTGTGCGTCACTATAATAAATAATGTATTAAATTCGTTAAAATTTGGTGCGTAGAATTTAACAGGGGAGAGAGTACGTGAAAGTAAAAATTTTGGTTTTTTTTTAATAACAATTGATGTTAAATTTCGGTTTTACCCTAACCTATACTTTCTTTTACTTGTTAAGTTTTTCTCGTAATTTGTTTGTTTTTTTTCAAACAGAGTTCATAATCTTGCATAATTTTCACCAAAGGAAATAAAAAACTTTAGCAAATCGCCACACTTTACTTATAGCTTTTACTGTTCACTATCTAAAAATATATTTTTGACGTGGAATAGTTGCAATTTCAGATATTTAGTTGTGAAGTGGTTTCTAAAAACAAATTCAGCATTTTGAAAAAACATTAGATATATCTGTGAATTCACTTTCAAAAATTATCATTTTATATGCTGTCGCAGAAATGACGCTAAACATTGGCTTGTAATTCTTCATTTATGGAATTTAAGAATAATTTACCAAAATGGTAATAAACCACTCCAAAGATCTGTTTTTTATTGAAAATGCAAGTTAGTTTCTTTAGGTTGGTATATTGGATGGATTCAGCTACGAAAACAATTCATGAAATGTAGTAAAACCCTTCTTCTTTGAAAACCAATACATGTCACTCGTTTAACCATTTCATATAATTCATAGACAACTATCGTATATCATTGAATTTATGTATTTAATTGATATATTTCATGAAATGCTTTCGTGAAATATCAAACGCGTGAACGTTGTAAATGTCAAGTGTCAACTTCTTCTTCTTAATGGTTGCCTGTTGTTCCTCTGCTTTGCTAATTGACGCCAGCTAGAAACCCCAAGTGAAGCCAAGTCCTTCTCCACCTGTTGTTTCCAATGTGGAGGAGGCCATTCTCTTCCTCTCCCACAACCAGCAGGTGCCGGGGCATATTTCGCTCAAACACTCCAAGTGCTAACTCATCCGATGTTGATAGAATCCATACTATGGATATACAATAGCAAGGGCATGATGAGGGACTTATAGAGTGTGGTTTTTGGTTAATCGAGAGAGGGGTTTACTGCTCATTTGCCTACTCAGCCCAAAGTATCACTTATTGCCAGGCCAGATTACTTTCTTTGTCAAAACTAAAATTGTCAACAATAACGCAGGAGCGAAGACGCAATTGCGCTTATGGTGCTTGTCTTTGCCAATGTGATGCTAAAGAAGTCGCATGACTCGAAGAGTTCCTTCCCAATTCCTACTGAGCATCATTTTACATAGCCGTATTAGTTTTGGAGGTATACAGAATTCAGATGTCTTCTCGTGCTTTCGAAAGCTGAGTTAGATACGACAAATTTATGGTGTGTTTCGATCTTATTCTAATGGTTTTTTTCCAATACTTGGCGTATTGTGAATATTTGGTCGATGGTAGATTTTCCAGGTCTAAGGTCACACTGATAAAGTCCAATCAGTTCGTTGATGGCTGGCTTCAGTATTTTACACAGTACGCTCGATAGAACCTTGTATGAAATATTAAGGAGGCTGATGCCGCGATAGTTGGCGCATATTACAGGATTATCATTCTTGGGAATTGTGCAGAGCACACTTAAATTCCAATCGGCGGGCATTCATTCGTCCGACCGTATTCGCAAAAGCCATATTCTGGAAATGAGCTACTCTTCGCCAACATGCTTGAATAGCTCAGCTGATAACCCATCAGCTCCAGCGGCATTTTTGTTCTGTAGCGTTTTATTGCTATTCGAACTTCATTGAGATCGTGTGAGGGGATTTAACGACGTCATCAGCGATTTGAGGTTCGAGTTGTTCACCTTCTTCGGTGACATTTTCGCTGCCTCCATTTAATAAAGTGGAGAACGTTCCCTCTCCAATTAAGGAGTGATTTGTACATTAGTATCCAGGTCGCAGTTCTTGTTCCTACGGGAATTCGCCTAGGTCTTAAAACCATCCTTAAGTCACTTTGCCTTTCAGTACAATTTTTGCGCGACTTTCCTGTCAGCTAGCATCTAATGTTTTCCGCACTCATCTATTTCGGTCTGTCTCTTTTTCCGGCGAACAATTTGTCTCTTTTCCTTTCTCAATTCTCGTTAGCGTTCCAATACAGCTCGCGTTGCCTTCGAACCTAGCTAGAACTTTTGGGCAGTGTATTTACATTCCGTAGTTTCATTCCTTATCGCAAAAGTCCTTTCTTCGAAGTCATTGAATACCATTGACATTTTTTTAGCGGCAGTGCATAGTGATATTTATGTACTCGATATATCGCATACTCCCGCTTACACTAAAGCTCTTTCTCTTTCAGTTGTGACCCAAGGTCAGGGTTGAGTACAGCCGCTCAACTGCAATTGCATTCTCAGTATATCGACCATATCCAATTTAGTCACGCATTAATCGGCATACAGTTCCATTTACGGTCAAGAACAAAAAATACTTTTCTACATACGAATATAAATCGCAAGTAAATTTACAAAGTTACACATCCATATACACTATTGAATATGTGGTTTTAAGCGTGCGTTTTATTCCTTTTTCACTTTGCCACATTTTCCACCATCGCACAAATTAAAACAATAAATTTTTTTTCTCACCAAACGAAGTTTACCAAAAACAATTTCACGAGTTGCTTACCAAGTACATTGAAGAGAATACAATGAAAAATTCTGGCCACTTTCATTATTAAAGTATCCATAAATTGTCGCAATTTTTTTAATTGAATTCCAGTTTATGTATAATCTGTATTTAAATTTTTGTATTCTATTCGTTGCTAAATGGTTCTTTTTTTTATTGTTTTGGTATAGCACGCACAAATAAATCCGAATTATTTGCGACCATAACTTTTGGCCATAGTTTCTGAGAATGCATGGAATTGCTGCGGGATACCTACACAATGCCAAAACTCTCTGGAAAATTCTTAGAACTGGCACACATCTGTTATTAAATGAAAAACTTCTTCGGAAGTTCATACAAAATTAATCAGACATGAATACGAAAATTTAAACGCATAGGTAGAATTTGTGATGAATGTGATGAGAAGAAACAGTGCTCTTACAACACTATGCTACTATATTTATTGGTATATGGCACTAAGGCATGGGACTATTTTTGTTTCGTTCCCACGACACTCGGTTCTACGATACCGGAACGACCCGGACTTACATATATCCGGCCAAGGACAATCACTTCAAATTTTTTGAGAAATATTTTATGCTGTTACAACAACAACAACAACATTTTTCCCCGTTTAAGTTCTTCAAATTACCTAGAAAATGTCAACAGCCTAAGTTATAGAGATTAATCTAAGATTTTCTTAAAATCTACAAAAAAATATTTCATTTCATTTTCTATTAATTGCATTCATTTCGCATTTGGATATATTTTCTGCTAGCATGAGTAATGAAAGCTTTTTCTTCACGATATAAATTATTGGAATTGTAAAATCAAAACAGCGAAAAACGTTTCCTTTTAAAGACTTCCAACTATTTTAGTTTTTCGTAAATCTTTCTAGGACCAGTCTAAACTTTTGGTATTTTGTGAAAATGCATCATAATTTAATAAATAGTTAAAATGGCAGAAATTGAATAGTGCAATGAAGTAGGAAATATAGTTTCGGAAAAATCTTTTTAATAATTCGGAAAAACCTTTTTTAATAATTAACAATTATATTAAAAATAAAAAAAAATAAAAATCGGTCTAGTAAACCTAACCTAAAAACGAAAATACGAAAACTTAATTTAAAGTTCAGAAAATTGAAAGAGGATATCTCGAAACCCGTTCTAATTTCATAGCACACGACTATCAAATTTGTATACACCAAAGTATTTTACATCAGAAAATTTTATAAAACTTGTTACTGCGATACAATAGGTTTTTGCGTGACTTTTAACCTTGCAAATTTACCTAGCCTCTGTTTTAGAAAGCTGACAATTTTAACACACAAAAAATCTGTTGCAAAATTTGAATTTGACAAACTTTGTAATATGTAAAGAATTCTGCAAAAAATTTGCCAAACAAATTTATTCTGTGAACATCAATTTTTACCTACTGTACACACAAAGAATTCTTCATCTTTACCTTTGGCATCGCTTTCACTCTGACCTTTGACCTTAATCTTTGTTTAGATTTTGAGTTGGTTTCATCTAATCTTTGATTTACTCTACTACCCCGGCCTGTTCAAGGTGCCTTGATATGTGTAGAGCCTTTAGGCCGTCAGTCAAAGAAATAGAGAAAGTATGCTTTTCAGAAATTCGAAATTTTATTTAATAGCTTTCAGCTATGGTTTCAAAACTGTAAGTTTCGGAGAGTAGACTCTGGCAGTGCACTTCAACTTACGTTTATTATATGGATAGCTTTGAAAAAATTCTGAAAGTTCAAAGAACCAAAAGAAAGCATTAAAAGAAGTCCCTATAGTGGCTTCCCACCTGAAGAGAGTATTGTAAGTGGCAAGCAAATAATTTTACTGAAAAATGAAATGCTTTGAAATTAAATTTAAGAAATGAATAAAAAGAAAAAATTTTCAAATTATTTTGGAGTAAATAGTAATTTGCGCTTTCTTTTTTCATACAAAAGGAACCTTGTTTAGAAAATTGTAAAACCTTAGATAAAATTTATTAATGATTTTTCACAATACAAGGTGGCGCTAAAGTAATCCTCCTATCAGAAAATGCTATAAGTTTTGCGATTGGCCCCTAATGTCAGTTCTGTTTTGACATTTGTATAGTAAACACATGCGAAATACACGTTAATAAACAATGTTACGCTACACTGCTCCAGAACGCGGAATATTGCTGACTATTTATTTGACCAATAATCGGTCGGTGACTTTGGTACGACGTGAATTTCGTCGTAGATTTCCTGGCCGTCCAACGCCTACTGGTGAAACACTGCGACGTTTAGCCGCTCGCCGCGAAGAGACTGGCACAACACGAGATGCTGCCAGGCGTGGCTGACCCCGGAGTAGCCGTTCTGCAGAGAATATTGCTGCTGTAGCCGAGGATGTCATGGAAGCGTCAGTCGACGGTCTTTACAGCGAATTTTGGTACAAGATTTGAAGATGTTTCCGTACAAGGTCCAGACGGTGCATCAGCTGTTAGCTGCTGACCGCCAATCGCGTCTAACATACGCTCAAGCCATCCTTAATCACCACCAAGAGGAAGATGATTTTTCATCAAAAATAATCATGAGTGATGAGGCCCATTTCCATCTTAGCGGGTACGTAAATAAGCAAAATTTACGCTTCTGGGGCACTGAAAATTCGCGTGTAACCCACGAAGAGCCATTACACCCGCTCAAAGTCACTGTATGGTGTGCTGTTTTCGCTGGAGGAGTCATCGGACCTTTTTTCTTCGAAGACGTCGCGGGCCAAACGGTTACTGTGAATGGTGAGCGCTACAGAGCAATGATCAACGAGTTCTTTCTGCCGCAACTTGTTGAATTGGGATTGGAAAACATGTGGTTCCAACAGGACGGTGCAACGGCACACACTGCACGTGCCACAACCGATATGCTGAAGGATGCATTTCCCGGGCGCCGAATCTCCCGTTTTGGCGATTTACACTGGCCAGCAAGATCGCCTGATTTGACCGCTCCAGACTTCTTTTTGTGGGGCTTTTTGAAGTCGCGGGTTTATGTCAACAAGCCTCAGACACTTGCAGCTCTTAAAGAGAATATCCGTCAAGAATGTGAGGATCTATCGCCGGAAGTTTTTGCCAAAGTGATGGAAAATGCCATAAAAAGGGCTCAAATGACAATCAACTGTGGCGGCGGCCATTTACATGACATCATATTCTCGACTTAATGTAAAAAAAATTAAAAGACCAAATAAAAATAATCCACAAGAAGAATAAAAGTTTTTCATTTTTTTTTTTAAATTACAGCCCAAAAACATCGGAAGCTTACTTTTGCGCCACATTGTACAATTTAGCCAATTAAATTGATTGTAAAAAAAATTGATAGATAAAGAACAGTTATTCGGTGACATCTGAAAATTTTATAGACAGAAATAAATCATGATACACTTCACTTCACTTCACTTGAAAAAAAACAAATAGCTAGAACTATAGCATTTAAATACAACATAGTTTGCAATTGTAAGGACTGTACCGAAAAGACTTCGACATTGTTATTTGTATTTGACTTCAAATTTTTTTATACTGTAAATATATATCTTTAAATTAATTTTTTATTGAAAACACGTTGAAAAAAAATTTATTTTCGTAATTTTTGTCGAATTTTGGTTTTAACACCTTCCATCAAATTGTGCACACCCTCTTCGGTTACGGATCGGCTTGCTTTTTGCCAGCATTTTTTTAATTCTACAACGTTGTGTGCTACTCCGCCATCCTTCCTTAAGTTGCGCTTGACAATAGCCCAATATCGTTCAATTGGACGTAGTTCTAGCGCGTTTGCTGGGTTCTCCTCCTTTTTAACGTAATTTACGTGGTTTTCTTCCAACAAGGTTAAAGTGGAATGCGCGTAATGTGCAGTAGCCAAATCAGGCCAAAATAGTGCTGACACATTGTGCTGCTTATAAAACGGTATAAGGCGACGCTTTAAACATTCCTTCCTGTACGTTTCGCCGGATATAGTGCCCGTTGTAAAAAATGGAGCAGTCCTAAAACCACAAGAGCAAATAGCCTGCCAGATGAGGACTTTGCCGCCAAATTTTTCAATTTGTATTGACGATACTGACTCATCAACAGTACCACCTTTCTGCTTTGTGTAGTACTGGGGGCCTGTTAATGTTTTTGAATCCATTTTTACATATGTTTCGTCGTCCATTATAATGCATTTCACGTTTTCCCTCAGCAAGCGCTCGTACAATCTACGTAGCCTCGTTTTGCCCAATTTCACTTGGCTTTCGCTTTTCTTTGGCCCTTTCTGTTTTTTATAAGTTTTTAGGTTAAGTCTTTGTTTCACCCTTTCTATCATACTTGCACTAGTTTTTGCTTTTTTTGCCAAATCTCTCACGGACATTGACTTGTTTTTATTTATTAAAGTCAATACCTTCTCTTCAATTTTTTTATCCTTTGGACCCTTTTTTCTCCCACTTTTTGGCAAATCCTTTAATGAGTAAGTTTCCCCGAACTTGATAATAATGTTTTTTACCGCGTTTACACTAACTTTGTATCGTTTAGCAAGCTGTCTATACGAAATTCCCTTTTCACTGCAGTAATTACTAGAGGGAGAGGAAGAATTAAAAGCAGAAGAGATCACACTTTCTAACGGTACTTGCCGCATTGCGATCAGACGCTCACGCAACTAGAAATAGTGAATAAAAAGTGTGCAGCTTCTTTTCGGTACAGCCCTTACTTCAAGATAATACCGCTAAGCTAAAACAAATTATAAAGCTACAACGTAAACTATTAAAAATTTTATACAGGAAGCCATCATAAATTGTATTCAATTTCCTACAAATTCATTCAATTTTCGAATTCTAATAAACGTTAGCAATTTGCATTTATTTGCTAACCACTGAAGTGTAAATTGAAATATAAAAGCCTCAATTCATTTGGATCATTTAACTATGTACATAATTTCCCATTCAATATTGCAACGCTATTTACTGAAATTGACATCGGTTAGATATCTACATATAAATATTTACATACATACACAGAAATATTAATATACAGATATAGGTATGTAGATATGTAAATAGATACTTGCATTCAATACAAAATAATCATCACTTTGATTTATTCATGTAACTTAACGCTGAGTATTTTACAAAATTTAATTCCACACATACTCACTCAAATTCTTACGGTTCGCTGCTGATTTAAATGCACTGCCTTATGCACCTCGTAAATTATAGCAGCTGCTCAATAATTTTATATTTGCATTTCGGTCCTAATAGCGATGATTTTATTTGTGATTCAAAAAATGGGTGTGTCGAAAATAGAATTACTTGAAAATCAATTTAAAAAGTACTTTTTTACCAAATAACTACAAGTGGTTGAAATAATTTTTTTTTTTTTGTAAGCAAGTAACTTTATTAACATGGCAATGTCAATTCGATTTCAATTATTTTCAAATATATTTTACAGAGCGAGTTTCAAAATAGCTTTTTCTAGCTGAAAATGTTTTATTTCCAACTAATTTTTTAAATTTTTTTTTCAAATTGCTTTAAAGCTAATCTAATTACCAACTACTTTCTATATTCTACTTTATAGTAACTATAAAATTTACATTTTAATTCCAGTTCAGTAAACAAATTATAGATAATTACACCATTATTTCGAATATCAATTTTCGAAAATATTGTGAATATCGATTTCGTGTTCAATTGCACTGCCTCATGGGCAAATAATTTATAAAAAAATCAATTATAGAGTAGGTTGTTTTGTATCTTTTGAGCCTATATAAAATATGTTGAACAACAAAATTAAATTTTTTTTTTGGGTTTTACATTTTTTTAAACAATTTTAACAATTTTTTTTTAGTTTCTTAATTTTATGTTAAAAAATAACTAAGATAAAAAATTAAAAAAAAAACGCAAAAATCCTAAAAATCAAAATATAAAAAAAATAGTCTCATTTCGACCAGCTGTGTCTCCGCATGTTTTAAACCAAATATGTATAGCTTGTATTTATGTATCTACAAAATAATAATTAATAAAACTAGAAACATTTTTATAAAGCCATATATATAATTTATTAAGAATATATTTTACCACGGAAAAATTATAATAATATTTACAAGTACATACATATGTATTATGTGTATACAGTCGTGTCTGGATTTAGTGAACTAATTAGTGCACGGTTTATACACAGTATTGAGGTTGTTTCTTATATCATTTTTGCTCAATAAAATTAGCTCAGGAATAATAACTTGGAGTAAACTCTGCATGTTATGGACCACTTTATATTTTTCCAGTAATATTTGTTGGCGAAGTAAGCAGAAAAAAAAAGCATGATGGTCTTCATCTTCGCTTGGATTTGGTTCTGATGCATTGAAGCATTCTTATAATGGCTTCCCAGATTTCGCTATTATATTTGCCCTCAGCTAATTCTAAACAAGCATTAAAAATAATACAGCATATTTTAAAGTAAATGATTGTAAAAACTCAGTGAAGTCATACTTTCCAACAGTTAAGTAGTAACAGCAGCTGATTTTTGTAGTACAGTTTAGTTATGCGAATCACATTTTGATCCATAGGTTGAATCAATGGCGCACCATTTGGTGTCATATATGTAAGTCAAGAATATAAAAACATCAGCAGTTTTAAGCTCATTTCATTTCATTTCATTTATTAATAAAAGTTATTAGTACAATAAAATTCTAATTGTTTTTCTAAGTACAACAATTTTAAAGTAAAGGTAAAGTTACAAAAGATACATATTAAACCTAAGTTTAACATATAAAACAATCAGTATTCATATATGACTAGATTACATGTACTCATCGTTAAGCTGTAAATAATTATATTAAATTTGTAGATAGATTAAAGAAAATACTCTTAAGGAACATTCTTAAAGTTGCTTTTGTTTGAACTAGTACTGCGAATAGAAGATGGAATAGAATTCCAAATACGAATAGCGTTGACAAAGAATAGCCTTGCAGAAGGTAGATAATTACATTTAGGCACTATAAGGTCAGTTATCCGTGCAGACATTGGGAACACTAGTTTACTATATAGATAACTTGATTCTTTATTCCCCAAAAGACGAAATAAGAAAATAGAATTTCTGGCTTTCAGATACTCAGAAATTTCACACCCACCCCAAAAGTCGCGATCTCCAGCCAGAAATATGTCAAAATCTCGCTAGTCCAAACACATATCGTGTGACATGATTAAAAACCACATCAATTTTGTGCGCAGATTTGTGCGATAATTGGTAATATTAATTGTACGGCAAGCTTAAATTCCGTAAGATATAATACACTTTGCTCACGCTGGAGTTTACGTGAACGTCACAAGTAGTACTAGAATTGATAATAAAACCAAGATTTGTGACCTCAGGGACAAATGTAAGATGTCGGATATCCTTGGTTTGCAAACCCTTCTATTGCCAAAACTTGTTGACCTAAAAACGGAAATCCTGTATAGAGCTGCAATGAATTTAAATGTCCGTATTATTCATTGTAAATACATGAGGGACGAAACAAATGATGAAACCATTCTCTAAAGATGTACGCACTCCTATAGTTCCTTTTAAAAGTGTCAAAGCCAATTCAAATAAAGATAGCTATTCCGTGCTGGCACGAAAATTATCTTCTGTTTCCTTAACACTCGCGTGCAGCATTTCTACATTTCCGTCAGCATTTCCCCACTGGCTGGACAGCATTGCTCCACAAACCAATTGTATAATGCTTTCTCCGTACGATGATAGTCGCCGTTTTTCTCTTAGATGCTCCTCTTGTCTGGTAAGAGATTATGTTGCGTTTCCTTTTATTTATTCTCGATATTGTTTATTTAGCAACTCCATATATTTTCCCAAGGATGAAATGCTAACCCTTGTCCAAATTTTTCTGCCATTACCAACTTTTTCTCTGAGGAAAGGAATTACCGCGAACAAATGATCTCGCTGCGTTTTTTTGCACTCACTTTTCACCACAATCAACAGCAAAAATTCAAATTAGGGTATTCCTATCTTTAGTTTTCGATTCTTTCTTGTGTTTTTTGTTACTTTTTTTTTATTGTAAAAATTTTGGGTGTTCACTATAGTCAGACACGACTGTACTTGGTGCAAGTCAGATCAGCATAATTAATTTAAGATGCAGTCGACTTCTAACTACTTTTTTTCATTTGATAAATTTTTTTAGACTGTTTGCTTTTTCCGACAGGCCATGTACTCCATATACATATGTATATGTATCCGTGTGGCTCTAACGTGCAAAGACAAAATAAATGTCTCACTACTCCATCCTTTCTCTTTTCTCTACTTATGTTGTATAAGTTCAAAAATCGTTGGACCAAGTGGTATGTTGTTGCTAAATTGTAGTGATATTAATTATCCTCTTATGTAAAGCAGTAGCGGACCAAATCATATCAACACACCAACGATAGCTCGCGTTTTAACGATCGTGCCCCGCCCATTTTCCAAACAGCCGGACGTACGGACGGACATGGCTTTATTAATTTCGTTATAAATTCTACGAATTTTTGTATATGTCTATGTACATCGCTTTATGCTACTACAAACCACCGTTAGGTGAACACATCAAATTCTTAAAACTAATTATACTAGCCTTGTGTATAGGGATGAATCAACACCTTGCAAACACCAATACTTTTACCTGAAAATAGTATCGAAAGAAAGTATCGATACCTAAAAAATACTAGAACTAAGGTATTTATACCTACTCATTATCGACACTTTTTATTATGAAGATATTCCGTATGAATTAAATTAAAATTTCGTTTTTAAGTCCTAAGTTATTCATTCTAATGGATACCTAAACTCTGAGTAAAAAAGGTAACAATTAACGACTCTAAATGTACGAGACACCATTACATAGCAATTGCTGATTTTATTATAATCGAAAATTTTAAAGATTAAGTGTGTAAAATGGAAAGAAAATAAATAAAGAAATAGTATAGATTTTTATTGAGGCATATGAGATTTATAAGTAATGTAATCGTATTCAAAATGTTTACCGCTTTCAGCTGTCTTGAAAATTGAAAAGCCAATGATTTAAATACGGTTGATAGGAATGGAATTTTACAAGAAAATTGCAAACGTGTTCCGGCAGCAAATAATAAAGGAAAGAGAAATAGGAACGATTTTCCAATAGCTAAATGCCGCAAACTAAAACAAAAATCTCTATTTTACATTCACTTTCCTCCCGATTATGCGAGAGGTTTGCTTTTCAATTTTTGGACTGGGCTACTTGGCGTAATTTAATTTTGCATTACATCAACTTTATTGAAGCTATTAGAAAGTGTAAGTTTTGCATTACAAGAACATTGGCGCCTTCTCGTGGTTTTCCCTGGCAAGTAACATGGAAAAATGGAGGGGACAAAATTTTTAAGAATTTGCCTTAAAGAATGAAATAATGATGGCAGCGGATGTTTGGATGTAGAGAAAAGTCGTATGAGTGAACATCTTTAATATGCCTTGGTTATATGTCCTATAATAAAAATATAGAAAAGGAGTGTCAGTACATTGAAAATTTCTTTCTGATGCACAGAGTTTGATGTAATACATTTGGACTGTTTTTAAATTTTGAACTCACTAATCTCTGAAACTACTGCATGGATTTTCATGGGCCTTTACCTGGTGACTAAGCAGTAATCATGAGCTTAACATAGGGTATATTTTTATATGAAAAAATATATTAAATAGGGGTAAACTTGATATTCTTAACATATATATTTTTTTTCATTTAAATGAAGACTAAGGCGCCCCTAGTAAGTAAATAACTGAAAATTATTTAATTTTTAATTTTCTGTTTTGAGAATAATTATGAATATGTACATAGAATTTTGTTGTTTTACTACGGAAGAAAACTTAATAATATGGTCTCGCCCTAGAACACCGCAATGTTAAACGAAAGAATTTGGGAAATTTTTTCAAAAACCTTTTTGGAATATTAAATTGAAAATCATTTTAAACTCGTATTTCTATAAAATTAAAAATTTCTAATACAACATGTTGATTTCCACAAATCACGTACAAATCGATTCTCCTGGTTATTTTTTTTTAAGACTATCATTTATTTCGCATCTCTTGAGCGTAGTTTGCTAAGGAGGTAACAATGTGGTTGAATTTTTTAATATACATATCCCTATAGGGGGCGCTGTTTCCAGCAAGACTGCGCGAAATCGCGACCATCCACAGCTGTAGCTGGCGGCCGATAATATTTACTCCTACTCTGCTCTTTGTAGAGGCAAGGAGAGTGTCGTTACTTAGGTAAAATTGTTATAACTTTTAAATATTGTAATACTGTTAAAATACAAACAACAGTGCTGATACAACTGAATTGAAATTATAGTACATACCACAAATAACACCAAATTACTCGTATTTAGTACATTGTTTTCAATTCCATTGCAATCAAGTACCTGATGACGCTAGCGAACTAAGTCAGAGTTGTTCATGGGGTAGGCTAATCTAAACAGGGTTAGATCGCCGAATGACCCACTCATCTAACCCCCCTCCCCCTCTGGTCCAACCCAGTCGAAACTGCACGTTTCCTGGGCCTCCCCCTAGATGAGTTGTACTGCAACGACCATGTGTGAAGTTGCTCTTTACGGGGCGTGATAACCGCTACAACAACAACAACAACAACAATAGCAGAGTTGTTCATGAAAATCAATTTATGTTGTTATGAATAATTGAGATACATTTTTAGAGCAGTTTAAAACTAGATTTGGCCACTTGTAAGGGATCCTTTCGGAACCAGGTCGAAATAGTACTGAACTAGTTCCGAAATCGATCTAAATTAATCTCGAAATGGTTCCGAAACAGTTCCGCATTTCACTACTTAAAAATATTGTGTTATGGAAGGACTTATAATATAACTGTTAAAATAAAAGTCGTTTGAAGACCTATACAAATTTTTTCTCAATTTATGATTTTATTTTCCAAAATCTTATCAATCTTATAATTATTATTGTGAGCCTCTCCTTCATTTCAAAGCAAAAAAAAAACATTTTTCTGAAAATATTATACTTTGTATAAAAAAATCTCAGCATCCATATAAAAATAAAAAAGAGGAAAATAAAACGCAAAGAGGGAAAAAAATTATATTTAGTTTTTATTTTCAAAATTTTTGAGCTAAAGTAGAAAAAAAATCTAAATGTATTATGCTTATGGAAAGTTAAAAGAAAATCTTGAGCCGTTTTTCAGGAAATATTATATCTTGTATGAAAAACTCTGAGCATTATTATAAAAATGAAAGGACTAAAATAAAGAGCGTGCAAATTTTTTTTTTTTTATTTTGTTTTATTTCGAAACTTGTTGGCCTAATGTAAAAAAATATTATAAATGAACTATGATAATGGAAAGTTTATAAAAATAAATCTTAAACCGTTTTTATTCATATAAAAATAATGTCCAAAAAGAGAACAAATTTATAAATATTTTTATTTTCAAAATAATTGGGTTAAATTAAAAAAAAATTCGAAATGGACTAC